>JARQOD010000002.1:207745085-207833595 GCA_033576555.1 Oophaga sylvatica
AAAAAACAGTGTCAGTATTAACACATTGGCAGCCCCAACTGGTCACAGACACAGATTTCCAATCCAAAACAGGATTATGAATCTGTAACCAAGGGAAACCCAGTACAATAATGTCATGCAGATTATGCAACACCAGAAATTTGCAACTCTCCTGATGATCTGGTTCAACCCTCAGTATCACCTGAGTAGAAAATTGGGGTTTATTCTCCGCCAAAGGGGTAGAATCAATGCCCAGTAAGGGAATAGACTTCCGCAGGGGTATCATGGGAAAGCCACAACATTTGGCAAAATCAAAATCCATCAGGTTAATAGCTGCTCCGAAATCAACAAAAGCCTGAGCCGAAAATCTGGACATGGAGCAAATCAGGGTAACAGTCAACAGAAATTTAGTCTGAACACTACCCAAGACAAATGAGCGCGCAAAACGTCTTCCCCGCTTAGAGTAGACGGAAATAGCATGAGAGGCGTCACCACAGTAGAAACATAACCCATTGCGCTTTTGAAATTCATGACGCTGTGCCCCAGAAGTCACTCCATCACACTGCATGGGCTCAGGAGCTGGCCCACAAAGCAACACCATCTCACGCATACCTATGCGCTCACGCAAACGTCTGTCAATTTGAATAGCCAAAGACATAGAATCATTGAGACCAGAGGGAACAGGGAATCCCACCATAACGTCCTTTACATTCTCTGACAGACCCTTCCGAAAAAGGTCTGCCAAAGCATCATCATTCCATTTGGTCAGGACTGCCCACTTTTGAAATTTCTGACAGTACAGTTCAGCTGCTTCTCAGCCCTGATTTAATGCCAACAAGGTTTTTTCAGCTTGATTAGTGACATTAGGTTCATCGTACAACATCCCCAGAGCCTGAAAAAATACATCAACATCATTCAAAACAGGATCCCCAGGTGTCAGGGAAAAAGGCCAATCCTGAGGGTCGCCGCACAGGAGAGAGATGACAATTTGAACCTGCTGTGCTGCGTTCCCTGAGGACTTAGGCTTTAAGGCAAAAAACAACTTACAGTTATTTTTGAAATTCAGAAATTTAGCCCGATCCCCCAAAAACAAATCTGGCATGGGGATCCTAGGTTCCACAACCGGCAACCTAGCAAGATAGGTAGCAATACTCTGAACCTCAGTGGCAAGCTGCTCCACACGGCCAGACAACTGTGCAAACTCCATTGAGAGAAAAAAAAATAAAAATCCTCCTCCGCACCCAGAGAGAAAGAGGGAAAAAAATGCAACAAACAGAAAAAGAAAAAAAAAATCTCTGACAACTCTGACAACTCTTTTCTTTCCACACTATTTTTCCCTTCTGTGAGTACCATATAATTTTAGTTTTGGGCCGGTGATACTGTTCTGTTTAGGTAGCTGAGGAGAAATAGCAAAAAAGGTAATACACCAGAGAGGCTGGAACCTATTGGATTGAAGTAACCTAAACTAACCACACAACTACAGGTAGCCGTGGAGCGTTCCTATGTTGATCCTAGACGCCTCGTCACAGCCTGAGAGATAACTACACCTAAAGGCAGAAAGATGAAAGCTATCTGCCCCGGAGCAGATCCCCAAAGAAAATAGGAAGCCCCCAAACATGTAATGGCGGTTAGACAAGAAGAAAGCACGGACACAGACAGAAAAAAGAATGAGCAAATGCTGGGGCCCAATCTGTCTAGACAGAAAAGTACAGGAAAGAATTAAAAAAAAATAGAAATACCAACACTTCTGATTGCCAAAAAACATGGGATCAAACAATCTCATCCACCTAAATCAGATCTCTGGTGTAACAAAACCAAGCCACAGCAACTGAAAAAACAGGAAAACGCAAATGAACTAATAACAGTGGCTACAGATAAACTGAGAGTAGCACAGGCCCCAGGAGGGAACCCGGCTGAACTCCAAAAGTGCAGAAACCTATGCAAAAAGCAAGCACAAAAAGAAAAGCAAAAATATCTTATCTGAAAGCAGCAGATGCAAGCAAGACCCCAGCAAACTTCCAAATGAACCAGGAACCACAATTGAGACAAGAACAATTGATACCGGCAACCATCATGGGAGGGAACCTCCCTTATATCAGTCCAGTCAGTGATCCCAGATTTCCATTCCTCGCTGGAAGGTTCAGTACTGTCTGTAACCACCAGAGGGAGCCTCTGCTCAGAAACCATCTCCAGCACATTCACAACAGCCATCCTCATCAATTTCAAGGAACAGTCGGCATATCCTCCTTTTCTGGCGGTCAACTTTCTTCAGTAAAGATACATGAAAAACTTAATTAATTCTCCAGGACGAGGGTATGTCTAATCTCACAACTGCTGAGTTGACAACCTGAACCACTTTGAAGGGTCCTACAAATTTAGGCCCCAGTTTTTCAGACGGGATCTTCAAAAGCAGATTCCTAGATGACAACCAGACCATGTCCCCAACTGCGAACACCGCCTCCCTTCTTTTCTTGTTAAAATATTTCTTAGACCTACTATTTGCCTCTTTCAGATTATGGTGTACATTGGTCCAAACCCTTTCCAAGCTCCCAGAAAAGGTCTCCTCCTCAGGCACAGCCGCCCCAATCTTTGAAAATGGACCAAAAGATGGATGTCTCCCTGTACAGCAAAAAAAAGGAGAACACCCAGCCGAAGCAGACGTATGATTATTAAGAGCAAACTCGGCTAGTGGTAGATATTCCGACCACATCTCCTGACTGTCTGCTACAAAACATCTCAAAAAATGCTCAACGTCCTGGTTCTACCTTTCGGTCTGTCCATTGGACTCCGGATGATAACCTGACGAAAATGACAAATGAACCTTTAATCTGTCACAAAAAGCATGCCAGAAGTGAGCCACAAACTGTGGTCCTGTGTCAGAAACAATGCCCATGGGAACACCATGGAGCCTGACAATCTCTTTCACAAATGCCTTAGCTAGAGTCTTGGCGCAGGGTAATTTATTGAACAGGACCAGATGACACATCTTACTAAACTGGTCCACAACAACCCAAATGACAGAAAAACCCTCAGAAACCGGCAGATCGGTGATAAAATCCATAGCAAGATGCATCCATGGCAAGCTAGGAACCTCCAAAGGGCACAGCAATCCTGCAGCCAGGGCATGAGAGGCCTTTGGCCTAGCGCACACCATACCCTGACGCACCCACTTGATGATTTCTCTATGCCACCCTGGCCATCAGAAACTTCGACCGATTGACTTTCTAGTTTATGAAATCCCTGGATGACCCGCCAACCGAGACTCATGACATTCAGCAAACAATGCTCTCCTCAAGGGTTTGGGCACAAATAATTTACCATACGGAGTGTTTGTTGGTGCAGAATTCTGGGCTTCTAGGATGATATTCTCCAACTCAGAACCCAATGCTGCCACCACCACACCTCTCTGAAAAATACATTCTACTTTCTCAGTATTAACTGCTGGAGAGAAACTACGAGACAAAGCATCCGCTTTAACATTTTTTGTGCCAGGGATATATGTTACGGAGAAATGGAACTGGGCAAAAAACAGTGCCCACCTAGCTTGACGGGCATTCAAATGTTTAACAGCATCCAGATATATCAGATTTTTATGATCAGTAAAAACCTGTATCGGATGTCTAACCCCCTCCAAAAAATGTCGCCAATGCTCAAGTGTGAACTTAATAGCCAGTAACTCTCAGTTTCCAACATCATAGTTGAGCTCAGTCTCTGAAAATTTTTTAGAAAATAAAGCACAGGATGCACCCCATCCTCTCCCTCCTGGGACAGAACTGCCCCCACCCCTACTGATGAGGCATCAACCTCTACCAGAAAAGGCTTGGTCTCATCTGTCTGGATCAAAACAGGAGCAGAGCTGGGCAAAAATTCTAGCTGCTAGAATAAGTAGCCTTCTACCTGATTTAGTTCATCCCGATCAAGCGGGCTTTGTAAAGGGTAGGGAGAGGAAAGACAACACAGCTAGGATTCTCCACTCTATTAACCATGCTCTAAAAACCAAATCCCCACTGACCCTTCTTTCAACTGACGCTGAAAAGGCGTTCGACCACGTAAATTGGCACTTTATGGAAAAAACACTAGAAAAATTTGATTTCCCTGACAACTTTATTAAAGCTATATTCTCTTTATATTCTGCCCCCTCGCAAAGATAAAAATCAATGGAGTCTACTCTCAATCTTTTGATATCCGAAATGGCACGCGACAAGGCTGCCCCCTTTCACCCACCCTTTTCACATTAGTTATAGAAACGTTAATTCAAGCAATCCGACAAAATCCAGATATCAAGGGATAAAAAGTCAAACACTCCGAACAAAAATGTGCAGCCTTCGCAGACAATCTGCTTATTCTCCTTTCTGAACCCAAGGTAGCAACATAAACTAATTGAGCTATTAAACAGATTTAGTGAATTATCAAACTTAAAAATCAACTGGGATAAGTCAGAAGCTTTGAATATATCAGCTCCAAATGAGGAGATAACCTCCCAGAAAAGGACCACCCCATTCAAATGGCCCACAACCCATATCAAATATTTGGTGATTTTTCTCACCAAAAACCCTGCGGATCTTTATAAAGAAAACTTTGATAAATTATTCAGAACAATCGAGGGGCAATTAAAGTCTTATGACCACCCATACCTCTCCAGGATGGAAAGAATAAATGTCATCAAAATATACATTTCTCCCAAAATTCTATACACTATGACCATGGTGCCTATTGCGCTCCCCAGCATTTTTTTTTACAATCATCTCGCAGTATGTCTGGAAGTTAAAAAAATCTAGGCTATCCTACAGGTTGCTATCATTACCGAAGCTTTCAGGGGTCTAAACTTCCCAGATTTCATATCCTACCATAAAGCCATCCACATTCATAGATGGCTAAAACTTGCATTATCTCAATAATCCCCATCCCACACCAACCTGGACCTTCTTCTCTTTGAGAAGAACTCACTCCAATATATCTGGAACGACTTACCACCCCCCGTACACTTGAAGCTAGACCCAATCACGCTGACAACACTAAAAATCAAAAAAGAAAGGAGTAAAACCCTTTCCATAACAGACAAACCTTCCGCGATAACCCCCACTAGTGTGATCCCATACCTCCTTATGTAAGGTTCTTTGTACATGTTCTTGAAACTCAGTTTTTCCGTCAGCCATTTTGCTTTCTGTCTTGCTGCAGCTATCTTGCCCTCAGTCAATATGGAGTTTCCAGCTTTCATGTTCCCGCCCTGATTCTCTCCCTCTTGCTTCTTAAGCAGCCACAGCTGAGCAATCAGTGCTTCAGAATCTAGCCTGCAGTAAACCTGTGACCTGACTCCTGGAAGCCTTGGACTTTGTACTCCAGCTATTCCTACTGAGGAACTCTGGAACGCTTGTGGACCCTGGAACCCTGCTCTTTGAAAGATCCACGTTTGCATGGACTTACGGTAACAGAGAAGAAGATCCTGAACCTGTTGTGGAGAGTGATTGCTGAGCTTAAGTTACTCTGGCCTGCTGTGTCTCCTGCTTCTGTATCTGCAAACTGTGTGACTATTTTTGCCACTTGTATGAAGTAATACAAGACCTTCTATATCAAACCTGTGTCTCATGTATTTTCATCACACCCAAGCACAAGACGCTATATGAACTGTACTACATACATTACAAGATTCTGAAGCCAAAACATTAGTGTCTGCTGGGTCTGGGAAGGCTGTGTCTGCTGTAAATGTGGATATCAGACGTCCGGTTGTACTTTCTGTGATGACAGTGGTTGTGACTTCTCACAACCATTCCAGGTGAGCAATTCCCTTAAGTTTTTTTTTTTTATGCAGTGTTACCACAGGTAAACACTATTGTTTTTTTTTTTTTTTTCTCTTCCCTCTTTTGTGTCTGCTGTAACTGTGGATATCAGATGTCCAGTTGAACTTTCTGTGATGATAGTGGTTGTGACTTCTCACAACCATTCCAGGTGAGCAGTTCCCTTAATTTTTTTTTTCTCTCTGCAGTGTTACCACAGGTAAACACTATTGTTTTTTTTTTTTCTCTCCTCTCCTTCCAGTACTCCTGTCTTAAAAGATCTGGAAAATGGAGGCCCGCATAAAGGAACTTTGCGGAGTGACTGATAATATCCTTGCAGATTTACAGACTATAAAAACCCGTTTTACAAACCTACAGGACCTCACTAATCACAATTTGCAAGTGTTTGGACAGACTGCCCAGGATTTGCGAGCCAGGATTGAGGTTCTAGAGGAGCGAGTCCAGGCTCCTGCCGTAGCCCCGAGTTCTGGGATTCCCAAGTGGCCCCCTTTTCGTTTTGGCGGTGAACGTGAAAAATTCAGGGGATTTATTAACCAATGCAATCTGATTTTTTTCTGCACATGCTTCACAATTTCCACTGAACGATCTAAAGTGCTTACTATAATTATGTTACTTACCAACAAGGCTTTGATGTGGGCAAACCCTCTGATTGAGACTGAGGATGAATGTTTGGATCATCTTGATGCTTTCATTTCAGCCATGGGGCAGGTGTTTGATGACCCCAATCGAGGTGCAACAGCTGAAGCAGCCATGTTAACTTTGCGCCAAGGTAAGCACTCGGTAGCCGAATATGCCTTGGATTTCAGGAGATGGGCCCTTGATACCACCTGGGACAGTTCCGCCAAAAAATCTATTTTTCGAAAGGGGTTGTCTCCACTAATTAAGGATGAACTTGCTCGTGCCGACCCTCCCACTGCGTTAGGTGACTTTATTAACTACTGCATCCGTATTGATGCTCGCCTGACTGAACGCAGGCAAGAGAGATGGTTCGAAAGCAATCGCACTAACCTTTTCCTACCTTCCTCCCCAGTTAAGGAACCTTTGAGTAGGATCACACGGGAACCTGAACCTGAACCCATGCAGGTAGACTCTTTACAAAGACGGGTTAGTGATGCACGCAAAGAACATCGTTTTAAGGAAAATCTATGTTTCTATTGTGGTAAGTCAGGGCACTTCATTATAAACTGCCCCAGCCGTTCTCGTAAGACTACTGCAGCACTCATTCACTGTAGTGTTGCGAGAGGAGATCTGTCAGGTCCGAGCCTCAGGCTCCAGAGAGATCTGCAGCAACAGATATTGATTTCTCGGACTTAAACTCCATTACTTCTGAGGACGATGACTGTGTAAACGCTGCAATTTTTCAAGTTTCCTCAGCGGTGTCCCAGCTGAGTTGTAGGAAAAACAATTCTCATTGCTTCCTTTCCATCAAACTCTGGGTTGACTCAGTCTGGGTTTCTAGCTCTGCTATGATCGACTCAGGGGCAAGTGGGAATTTTATGGATGTCTCCTTTGCTCTGAAACAGGGGATACGTTCAGTGAAGAAGGCTACTCCAGTACAGATGGAAACTGTGGATGGCTCCCTGCTGACCTCTGGACCAGTGGATCAGGAAACGGAGCCTTTGAGGGTCCTTATGGGTAAAGATCATCAAGAGAAACTGTCCTTTATGCTTATCTCTTCTCCCCACTTTCCCATTATTCTAGGGCTACCATGACTGCAGGCTCAGAACCCTACCATTAACTGGGAGACCAAGGAATTACACTTTCCAGAGAAACAGATGAGTCCAGAAGTTTCAGCTTGCTCTGTTCCTAAAGGAACCATGTCAGTCCCTGAACTACCAGCTGTATACCAGGACTATGTGGATTTATGTGACAAGAAGAACGCTGACCAGTTTCCCCCTCACCGTCCATATGATTGTCCAATTGAATTATTGCCTGGAGCAGAGATACCTTTTGGTAAGATCTACCCCTGGCGGGGCCTGAGCTAAAGGCTTTAAAGGATTACATAGACGAAAATCTAGCCAAGGGCTTCATACGCCCCTCTTCATCTCCTGCAGGTGCACCCATCTTCTTTGTGAAGAAGAAAGATGGATCTCTGAGACCCTGCGTAGACTATAGGGAACTCAATAAGGTTACTATTAGAAACCGTTATCCATTGCCTTTAATCCCTGAGTTATTGGAGAGAGTGCGGCATGCCAAAATTTTCTCTAAATTGGATCTCCGTGGGGCCTATAACTTGGTCCGTATTAGACCTGGGGATGAATGGAAGACTGCATTCAGGTCACGCTATGGACACTTTGAATATCTAGTTATGCCTTTTGGTCTGAGTACCGCCCCAGCCACTTTCCAACACTTGGTGAATGACATCTTCAGGGATCTCCTAGATACATTCGTGGTGATTTATTTGGATGATATTCTAATTTTTTCTAACTCCACAGAGGAACATCATGGACATGTGAGAATGGTCTTGGAACGTCTAAGACAAAACCATCTTTACATCAAACTTGAAAAGTGTGAATTCCATAGGACCGAAATTCAATTTCTGGGGTATGTACTGTCTACACAAGGAATTAGTATGGATGGAAGCAAGACCCAAGCCATCAAGGATTGGCCAAGTCCTAGAAATGTAAGGAGGTGCAGCGCTTCATCGGGTTTGCCAATTTCTATAGACGTTTCATTAGAAATTTCTCTGAGGTAGTGTCACCTATCACCCAACTTACCCGGAAAGAGTCTAGGTTCTCCTGGACTCCCCAAGCCCAGGAAGCATTTTCCCGTCTAAAAGATAAATTTACCACCGCACCTATCTTGGTACATCCCAACCCCGAACTTGCCTTCATAATAGAGGTGGATGCTTCAGACTGTGCCGTCGGAGCTATACTCTCTCAGAGAACAGATGAGAAGAATGTCTTGCATCCCTGTGCCTTCTTTTCCCAGCAGTTGTCTTCGGCTGAGAGGAACTACGATGTGGGCAATAGAGAGTTGTTGGCCATTATTGCCGCCTTCAAAGAATGGAGACACCTTCTTCAGGGACTGCACAGCAAATAGTCGTCCTGACAGACCATCGTAACCTTGAGTTTATCAGGTCGGCTAAGTGCCTGACTCCTCGCCAGGCTCGCTGGAATCTTTTCTTAAACCAATTTAATTTTGTCATTTCTTATAGACCAGGATCGCGCAATGGAAAGGCTGATGCACTCTCTAGGATTCATTCAGCAGAGACCCGTCCACTTGCTCCTCCTAAGACTATTCTTCCTGACTCTAGATTCCTGGGAGTGATTCATAATCAAGACCTACTTAAGGACATCAAGGAAGCATACCATGCGGATTCCTTGTTGGCACAACCCCCGAGGGACGTAAGTCTTGTCTTTAAGAATGGTGTGTGGATTCTGGGACAACGTCTGTATATTCCTGAAACAGTCAGATTGAGAGTATTGCAACTCATTCACGATTCCAAGATAGCTGGGCATAGAGGAATTCTAAAGACACAGGAATTTCTTTCTCTTTCTTTTGGTGGCCCACTTGCAGGAAGGATGTTTTAAACTATGTCACTTCATGTGAAGTCTGTGCAAGATGCAAGACACCTCGCTCCTCACCAACTGGTCTGTTACAACCTCTTCCCACCCCGTCCCGCCCGTGGGGATCCATTTCTATGGACTTCATTGTGGAGTTACCAACCTCTCAAGGGAAAAACACCATTCTAGTGGTGGTTGATCGTTTAACAAAGGCAGCTCATTTTATTCCTTGTGTCGGCTTACCCACTGCAAAACAGACATCAGATTTGATGATTAAAGATGTGTTTCGCTTACATGGAGTACCGGATGAGGTCATTTCGGATCGAGGGGTGCAATTCACTTCAAGGTTTTGGCAAAATTTCTGTGCAGCATTGGACATTAAAGTAAACCTTTCTTCTGCTTTTCATCCCCAGACTAATGGACAGACCGAACGAACCAATCAAACTCTGGAGCAGTATCTCCGCTGCTTTATCTGCCACCTACAGGATGATTGGGTGGATCTACTTCCATTGGCTGAGTTCTCTTATAACAACTCTCAGAGCGCCTCCACTAAGCAGTCTCCTTTTTACTCCAATCTAGGTTATCATCCTAACATTCTTCCACGATTTCCCATAGAAACGCCTTTACCAGCAGTGGCTGAAAGAATCACGTCTTTACAGAAGAATATGGATCTTCTAAAGGAGAATCTGGAATTGGCTCAGGAAAGGTTCAAGAAAGCAGCAGATAAATTTCGTAAACCTGCACCAGCTTTCAAGGTAGGAGACCTGGTCTGGCTGTCAACCAGAAATCTTAAGTTAAGGATTCCATCGTCTAAGTTGGGACATAAGTACATTGGACCCTATAAAATCAGTAAAATTATAAGTGCCGTTGCTTGTCGTCTTCAACTGCCTAGAACTGTGAGAATCCATCCTGTCTTTCATGTATCCCTACTAAAGGCTGCAACACCCAATACGTTTCCTGGACGTTCTTCTCCTTGCCCTGACCCAGTGCTAGTCGATGGTCAGGAAGAATTTGTGGTGGAAAGAATTCTAGATTCCAGGTTATACAGAAATCAGTTACAATATTTGATTAAATGGCAGGGCTACCCAGTGGAGGACAACTCATGGGAACCAGTCAATAACGTTAATGCTCCTCGTTTGCTCCGCCAGTTTCATCAGAGGTACCCAGACAAGCCTGGTCTGAGGCCATCCGGAGGTTGTCCCTAAGGGGGGAGTAATGTAAGGTTCTTTGTACATGTTCTTGAAACTCAGTTTTTCCGTCAGCCATTTTGCTTTCTGTCTTGCTGCAGCTATCTTGCCCTCAGTCAATATGGAGTTTCCAGCTTTCATGTTCCCGCCCTGATTCTCTCCCTCTTGCTTCTTAAGCAGCCACAGCTGAGCAATCAGTGCTTCAGAATCTAGCCTGCAGTGAACCTGTGACCTGACTCCTGGAAGCCTTGGACTTTGTACTCCAGCTATTCCTACTGAGGAACTCTGGAACGCTTGTGGACCCTGGAACCCTGCTCTTTGAAAGATCCACGTTTGCATGGACTTACGGTAACAGAGAAGAAGATCCTGAACCTGTTGTGGAGAGTGATTGCTGAGCTTAAGTTACTCTGGCCTGCTGTGTCTCCTGCTTCTGTATCTGCAAACTGTGTGACTATTTTTGCCACTTGTATGAAGTAATACAAGACCTTCTATATCAAACCTGTGTCTCATGTATTTTCATCGCACCCAAGCACAAGACGCTATATGAACTGTACTACATACATTACATCTTAATCCAGACTACGCTGACATATTCAGCTTATGGTACCAATTGCCTTACCATGCAATTTCTCATTCTCAATTAGACTTAGGAAATATTTGCATAACAGAAATCTGGCCTAAAGAAACCCCCATTCAACCAGAAAATGTTATACAAAAAGCTCATGTCACTGAAATCCTGAAACAATTTAACACTAAGTACACTAGGACTAGAGAATGGTCCTGGATCGAAATGCTGACTAAGCTTCCTATGCCCACCCCTAAGCTATTTTCCAGAATTTATAAAAACATAATTTCCCCCACCTGCACATCAAAGTAGTTTTTTTGCTCTCTTGGAAAAAGAGTTGGGCATCTCAATAAACGACTCAGAAACACACAAAATTCTGGCAAACTCAAAGGGCTTTTCTAGATGCACCTTGCTACAAGAAAATGCTTATAAAATTCTCACGAGATGGTACAGAACGCCAGAGTTCCTTCACCATCTTGGATTATTGGAATCAAAAGTGTGCTGGAGATGTAAATTGGGAGTGGGTAATATGTCTCATATATTTTGGTCTTGCCCACTGCTGAAAGAATTTTGGTCGGGAGTTAATAAAACATTGATTGATTTGAAGTTGATAACCAGGAACCTTAAGGCCCCGTCTCACATAGCAAGATCGCTAGCGAGATCGCTGCTAAACAGCGATCTCAGCAGCGATCTCGCTATGTCTAACATGTACCAGCGATCAGGCCCCTGCTGTGAATCACTGGTCGTGTCAGAATTGCCTGGACTTTTTTTTGATCGCTGGTCTCCCGCTGGCCAGAACGCATCGCTGCGTGTGGCAGGCAGGAGACCAGCGATCAGCTGGTAACCAAGGTACAGTTAGGGTTTCCAGGCGCGTGGCTGTGCTTGGAAACCCGATGTGTACGTTGGATACCAGCGCGCTGCTGCAGGGGAGCTGGTAACCAAGGTACACATTGGGTTTCCAGGTGCTGCGCGATGCCTGGAAACCCGATGTTAACCTTGGTTACCAGCTCCCCTGCAGCAGCGCGCTGGTATCCAACGTATACTGCGGGTAACTAGGTGACGTTACCCGCGGTGTGCTGTCCTGATCGCTGCCTGAGCTGCCTGTTTGGCAGCTCAGCAGTGATCATGTAGCGACACACCAGCGATCCTGATCGTTGTCGGGATCGCTGGTGTGTCGCTATGTGAGACGGGGCCCTTACACTCAAGGAAGTATTGCTTTTCTGCCCCTCAACTGACTGTAAGTTTGAGAGGCACGGGCCTCTGGCCCTGATTCTGAGTGCTGCTAAACAATTAATATCAACACACTAGAAGAATACGCTTCCACCTTCCGTCTCCGAATGTATCGATAAAATCAAGCTCATATATAGACTAGAGGAGCTCTCAAGTTGGGAGTCTCATTCTCATCCTCTATTCCTTTGAGGCTTGGGTCACTTGGAGACAAAAGCATAATTACATTTAAGACCATTAATTCTTACTGTGTACCTTATTTCTCCCCAATCGATCCGTACGTTGTATAATCACCCTCACCTACTGGTTGATGGCCACAGACATATTAGGTTTTTGAGGTTTCGCATTTCCCTTTCGGTTAGCATCTTAAAACGCTTAGCCAAAGTCATGCCTCCCTGACTGCCCACATAAGTCACAATAATCTTTTTCTTGTACATCTCAAAGTGCTGTACCAATGTGTAGTTATAATGTTTTTACTTTTGTTGTTAATTTTATAAAACTTTGGCACTGTTTGCCAAACCCTTTATGATTAATTGATCCACAGCTTGTTTATCTCAATGATCTCTCTACAAATTGCAATTTTCAGCTGTATTTGTTAACTCATCTATTTTTCAATAAGAAATATATTACAAAAAAACAGGAGCAGAGCTAAACCTCTCCTTGAGATGCTCAAAAGCCTCCACTGCCTCAGAGGACCATTGGACAGTATTAGAACCCTTCTTGGTGAGATCAGTTATGGGTTTAGTGATAACAGAAAAATTCTTTATAAATTTTCTATAATAATTGGCAAACCCTAAAAATCTTTGGACAGACTTTAAACATTCAGGCCTAGGCCAATCCAGAGCTGCCTGAACCATCACCAGGTCCATCTCAAACTCATCACTTGAGACCAAGTACCCCAAAAAACTCATTTTCTGTACCGCAAACTCGCACTTCTCCAATTTACCAAAGAGGTTGTTTTCGCTCAAATCTGTAGAACTTCGCGGACTCTCTTCCAACGCGACTTCAGATCAGGTGAATAGATCAAAATATCGTCCAAATAAACAATAATACTCCTACCGATCAACGACTTCAGAATGTCATTAATGAAATTTTGAAAAAATGCAGGCACATTAGTAAGGCCAAAAGGCATCACCAGACACTCAAAATGACCCTCCGGGGTATTAAAGGCTGTCTTCCATTCATCCCCCTCCTTCACCCACAGCAAATTATATGCCCCACAAAGGTTAATTTTAGAGAACCACTTAGCTTTGGTTAGTTGGTTAAACAAATCAGGAATTAGCGACAATGGGTAAGGATTGCGCACAGTGATCTTATTAATCTCCCGAAAATCCAGACACGGTCTAAGGCCCCCATCCTTCTTTTTGACAAAAAAAATCTTACAGCCACAGGAGACTTAGAGGGTCTTATATGACCTGCAGCCAAACTAGTCTGTAGGAATTCCTTTAAGGCCTCCCTCTCGGCAATCGTCAGATTAAATAAACAACTCTTAGGGAGTGTAGCACCTGGGACGAACTCAATAGCACAATCGTGATCTCTATGGGGTGGTAGAGCTTGCGACTCAACTTCTGAAAATACCTTCCAGAAATCCTGAATGGTTTCAGGTAGCTCTCTCTTCACAACAGCAGCAATGTGAACATTACAACATTTACCATAACACCCCTGACCCCAGGACCTTTTAATACCAGACGACCAGTCCAGCAAAGGATTGTGCATTTTTAACCAGGGTAAACCCAGGACGACTGGAACAGGCAATTTATCCAGTACAAACAAGTCAATACACTCCTGATGTTCCATATTGACAATAGGTGGGAACCCAGTGACTTTTCGAGACATGCACCCATTCTCCAGGGGAGTGTTATCAATCGCCACAACTGGAAAAGGAGATGACAATGGTTCAGAATCAAATTTATATTTGTCTAGAAATTGTTGATCAATCAAATTCAGTGCAGAACCACAATCCACCATGACCTGAAAATCAATGGAATGACCACGATAGGTGGAATTACCAGAAAAAAACTCCTGCAGACCATAGAAATGCAATACGAATGGTAGTGTTGCTCCTACTGCCCTTTTTTTTCTTTTCTTTCCTTATGCGAACCTCGCATTGCTTAATAAAATGGTCAGCCTTACCACAATACAAGCATAGCCCCTCAGAGAACCTCCTCTCCCTTTCCTGGGAACGAGAGGACATCGCCCCAAGTTGCATTGGCTCCCCGCTGTCGATGGGGCTATCCTGAGAGACTGGGTCCAGCATTTTAAGAGGCTTCTCATTATTCTGCCTGTCTCTCAATCTTCTATCCACACGGATAGCTAACTGCATAGCAGATTCCAAAGTAGCAGGTGCAGGATAAGCAATAAGCAAATCTTTAACCCTTTCACTCAAACCTGCTAAAAACTGACTCTTGAGCACTGGGTCATTCCACCTGACCTCTGCGGACCATCGTCTGAACAGGGTGCAATACCTCTCAGCGTCATCAGAAACCTGTTTAAGCCGTCTGAGCTCTACCTCAGCTGTGGTGACTCGATCCGGATCATCATATAACAACCACATAGCAGTAAAAATGCTTCTACTGATGTCAAACAAGGATCATTAGGCTGTAACAATCCTTTTTTTTATATGTGCGGGCTGTTTCGGGTCTGCAACTCAGGAATAGAGCGGGGGGGAAGCTGACCCTGCACTAGGACTAGACTCAATCCCTACAATAGAGAGGGCGACCTATTCCTTGCGAATAGACCCACTGACGATCTTAGTCTAGACTCAAGCGAAGACCTGAAGGTGGGGGGAAGGGTATCCCTGAAAGATCTAGGGACTGGGAACAAAACACTGGTAACTTCCTAGCAGGGAAATAGAGGAAGCTGCAGAAACAAAAGGGAAAAACAAAAAGACTAAGCAAGCAGAACTAGAGTTCCCAGAACTGCACAAAGTATAGGACAAGAAGCAATCAGAGCTCCTAACCAGAACACAAGCAGATTAACACTGATGTGCAGCAAGGACTGGGAGGCAGGTGCAGGGTAATAAAGGGTGATACAATCACCTGACCAACGACAAGCCCAGCACCAGGGGGAAAAGACCAGCAGCCAGAAAACCAAAACAAGATGGTGGATGGTCAAACTAAATAGATTCTAACAGTACGTTACCATAGACACCAAGTGAAAATAGTGCACACATAGCTTTTGCGCCATCTATGTACCACATGGTATGGTATGGTAAGGGAACTTCACTGCTTCCCATAATATGCTAATAATATTATGGCAGGAGGGGAAATATTTACAAATATGATGTATAGTCTACTTTAACAAAAACAGACTTAAAGGTTAACTAACTTCCGTCCTGTGAAGCATATTTGAGAGAATTTAGATTGTGTAACAACATGAAATACAAACTAATGTGAGTGACGACAAAGTTTCAACAGCACTTTTAAATATATTTGTGATTAAGATGTCATATATTGGTTGCAGTGATTGAGAAAAAATGCTTTTTCTTTCACAAAAACAAAATTAACTGGATTTAAATATATTTTTCTTGCTGAATTTGAATATGCTTTAAGGGTTTTTTCTGTTTGTTTGGCGATCCCGGCATGTGTTGCGACTGTCTCCGACCACAAAACATGCAGCCGCAGGGACTCGAATATATTATCTGAGCGCGCCCAAGATACTCGGATAACACTTAAGCATGCTCGGGTAACATGTTATCCGAGCATGTTCATTCATCACTTATTGATTAAACAAGTTTAAATCCCAGATAATCTAGTTCAAATCTTCTTGACATAAGAAGTGAGGTTGTTATGAACTACTGCTTTGAAAGTAGGATCACTTCTCATATTGCCGTATGCTTCCTATTCCATGGGAGTAACGATAGAGTCAGAGCTGTCACGTATGGTCACAAAATCTGGACACTTGGGAACAAAAGCTCTTTGCTACATAAGACAGGCCTTATTCTTGATGACCAATGTATGTATTTAACTGTATATTTTGTTTTAGATGTGATACCTTAATGTTCGTTATGTTGGGTCGGCCTTCAAATCAGGCCTTTTAGTATATTAGATCGTGCCAGATTAGGTACAGCTTCGATCGAGGCAAGTGATGCTAGTAATGAAACAGAAGACAAGCGTCTGTAATCAAGGTTACCAAGCATGTTTATTGAGATTCTGGGTCAAGCTTATATACCCTGCTAGAGGGCGTATGCGTGCATTAGGTAATGGTGTTTTCCAGAACATATTAGCAAATCATTTATTACAGAAAATACATTTTATCACGTATCCATAGTCCATGTCAAGTTGACCAACTAATTATCTATCTAAGGAATTCACTAATCATCAGGTGTTCCTTTGATGGACCCCCAAACTGTCATCATTAGCAGTTATAACTCTATTACTCTACTGATTAATTGCATGTTTAATCGTCATTCACCTATACTCATTATTTGCTGTTCCCATCATTAGGGTGATATTATTCTAATTATCTCTTAGTCAACAAGAATATGTCTCGTTGGCTAACCTTTGGTACATGTCATGTCATGTTGCTAGTTCAGTCAGCAAAATAATGTCTTAGTGGAATATAGAGAAGTGATTTCTTAAAGGATTATTATATAAGCTCTAGCATTAACAAGGATATTGGAATATAGAATATAGAAGGGTCTACCAGATCCCTATCAGTAAGAAAAAGCAATTTGTTTAATGGTCCTTCGTTTCTTACCAAACCATCATAATGACAAATGGAATATGATGTGAACCTTTTTCCAACCAGTAAGAAGCCTAACAAAACATAAACAGCATATATGTGGTGCCCAGGGCATTTTTACAAGTAGTGTAACATTTTGTCTCTAACTCTCAAATGTCAGTTCACCACAAAAATAAAATAGAAATTGTCCAGATGAGTTAAACAGTTTTTTGGCATTATTGAAAAAATTCTCACAACTAATAAAATTGATAAAATATGATAAACAAGCAAAACACTTTAGATCATCAGAAGAACAAACACTTGTGCTAGCAGACTCACTGCCATTTTACTACTGCTCTCTACTTACAAAAGATGCAATAGCTAAGCATGAATGAACCCACATAATCTTGTTATTTTGTCTTTTAACATAACAGAAGACTTACACACGTAGTCAAAATTGTTGGTACCCCTCATTTAATGACAGAAAACCCCACAATGGTCACAGAAATAACTTAAATCTAACAAAAGTAATAATAAATAAAAAATCTAGGAAAATGAACAAATGAAAGTCAGACATTGCTTTTCAACCATGCTTCCACAGAATAAAAAAAAAATAAAACTCATGAAATAGGCCTGGACAGAAATTATGGTACCCCTGAAAATAATGTGACAAAAGGGACATGTTAAATCAAGGTGTGTCTACTAATTAGCATCACAGGTGTCCACAATCTTGGAATCAGTGAGTGGGCCTGTATAGAGGGCTACAGATACTCACTGTACTGTTTGGTGACATGGCGTGTATCACACTCAACATGAACCAGAAGAAGCAAAGGAAAGAGATTAGAGATATGTTATAGACAAACAAAAAGGTAAAAGTTATAAGACCATCTCCATGGAGCTTGATGTTCCTGTGACTACAGTTGCACATATTATTCAGAAATTTAAGCTCCATGGGACTGTAGCCAAACTCTATGGACATGACCACAGGAGAAAAATTCATGACAAATCAGAGATGGATAATACAAATGGTAACAAAAAAAAAACAGAAAAACTTCTAAACAGATTACAGGTGAACTTCAAGCTCAAGGAACATCAGTGTCAGATCGCACCATCCATCATTGTATGAGCCAAAGTGGACTTTATGGGAGACGACCAAGGAGGATACCATTGTTGAAAAAAAATCCAGACTGAAATTTGCCAAAATACAAGTTGACAAGCGACAAAGCTTCTGGGAGAATGTCCTATGGACAAACAAGACAAAAATTGAACTTTTTGGCAAGTCACATCAGCTTTATAGTCACAGACAGAAAAATTAAGCATATCAAGAAAAGAACAATGTCCCTATTGTGAAGCATGGAGGAGGCTCTGTTATGGTCTGGAGCTGATTTGCTGCATCTGGCACAGGGTGTCTAGAATCTGTGCAGGGTACAATGAAATATCAAGACTATCAAGGGATCAAGCCTGGTCTCAGTTGCAGGTCATGGGTCTTGCAACAGGATAATGACCCAAAACACACAGGTAAAAATGCCCAAGAATAGCTAAGAGGAAAACATTGGACTATTCTGTAGTGGCTTTCTATGAGCCGTGACCTAAATCCTATTGAGCATCTTTGGAAAGAGCTGAAACATGCCATCTGGAAAAGGCAACCTTCAAGCACGAGACAACTGGAGCCGTTTGCTATTGAGAAGTGGGCCAAAATACCTGTCGAGAGTTGCAGAAGTCTCATTGACAGTTACAGGAATCGTTTGATTGCACTGATTGCCTCAAAGGTTGTACAACAAAATATTAAGTTAAGTTTACCATCATTTCTGTTCAGGCCTATTTCATGAGTTTTATTTTTTTTTTAATTCTGTGGCAGCATGGTTGAAAAGCAAGGTCTGACTTTCATTTTTTCATTTTCATAGATTTTTGATTTATTATTACTTTTGTCAGATTCAAGTTATTTCTGTGACCATTGTGAGTTTTTCTGTCATTAAACGAGGGGTACCAACAATTTTGACCATGTGTGTAATTCGTCTGATCACATACTGATTAGAACACTAAATAATATAGTTACCGTATATACCCATGTATAAGATTTTCAGCCCATTTTTTAGGGCTGAAAGTCCCCCTCTCGGCTTATATGCGGGTCATATACGGGGGTCGGCGGGGGAGGGGGAGCGGGGGTGTCGGATCATACTCACTCCTCCGCCGGCGCGGTCTCTGCAGCCCCCCTGCTTCTCCCACGATCTCAGGCTCCTTCCTGCAGCGGTCACATGGCACCGCTCATTAAAGTCATGAATATGCACATATTCATGACTTTAATGAGCGGTAGCACGTGACCGCTGCAGGACTGAAGCGCTGCAGAGAGCGCCGGGAGAAGAGGAGAGGCTGCAGGGACGCGTGGCGGAGGGGTGAGTATAGCTATATTTACCTGTCCCCGTACCACCGTTGCGTGCTGCTCCCTCGGTCCTGGCTGTGAATGTTCAGGCAGAGGGCGCGATGACGTCGTTAGTGTGCGCCCCGCCCCCTTCCAGATCATTCACAGCCAGAGGAGTCAGACCGAGGGGGCAGTGCGCAGAGGTGCAGAGAGGACAGGTAAATATCACAAGTGCCGGGGTCCAGAGCGAGCGGTGACACCGGCACCTGTCCCCCATAGCGCGCCGCTGTCACTGCCTGCTCAGGACACCGGCACCTGGCCCCCAGCGACGAGAGGCGAGTATGTCATTTTTTTGCAGCAGCAGCATATGAGGCCTATACTATGGGGCATAATTGTGCAGCATATGGGGCATAATATGGAGCATATGGGGGCATAATATGGAGCATATAGGGGCATAAACTGTGGAACGTATGGGGGCATAATCTGGAGCATATGGGGCATAAGCTGTGGAATATATGGGGGCAAAATCTGGAGCATATGGGGCATAATCTGGAGCATATGGGGGCATAAACTGTGGAACAAATGGGGGCATAATCTGGAGCATATGGGGGCATAAGCTGTGGAATATATGGGGGCATAATCTGGAGCATATGGGGGCATAAGCTGTGGAACATATGGGGGCATAATATGGAGCATATGGGGCATAATCTGGAACATATGGGGGCATAATCTGGAGCATATGGGGGCATAAACTGTGGAACATATGGGGGCATAATCTGGAGCATATGGGGGCATAAACTGTGGAACATATGGGGGCATAATCTGGAGCATATGGGGGCATAAACTGTAGAACATATGGGGGCATAATCTGGAGCATATGGGGGCATAAGCTGTGGAACATATGGGGGCATAATATGGAGCATATGGGGCATAATCTGGAACATATGGGGGCATAATCTGGAGCATATGGGGCATAAGCTGTGGAACATATGGGGGCATAATCTGGAGCATATGGGGCATAAGCTGTGGAACATATGGGGGCATAATCTGGAGCATATGGGGCATAAAATGTGGAACATATGGGGGCATAATCTGGAGCATATGGGGGCATAAACTGTGGAACATATGGGGGCATAATCTGTGGAACATATGGGGCATAATCTGGAGCATATGGGGCATAATCTGTGGAACATATGGGGCATAATCTGGAGCATATGGGGGCATAATCTGTGGAACATATGGTGCATAATCTGGAGCATATTGGACATAATCTGTGCAGCATATGGGGGCATAATCTGTGGAGCATCATATGGGGGCATAATCATTTTTCACCCTAGGCTTATACGCGAGTCAATAAGTTTTCCCAGTTTTTTGTGGCAAAATTAGGAGGGTCGGCTTATACACGGATCGGCTTATACATGAGTATATACGGTAAGTCACCCAATGGCAAACCATAAAAAAAGTAAAAAACCGCTAAAAATGTCAAATAAAAAATGTGTAAAAAAATGTGCCTGATGAAAAAAATGTTAATAACTTATTAAAATTCAAGAAATTCTACTAGAATCTTACTAAAATCACCATTAAATGCTCTTGTTAAAAATGTTATGTTGACTAGTGTTATTAGAAACATTTGCTGTTGAATTGACTATTATGTTATGTCTGTTGAGTTATAATAGTGTTATTAAAACATCAGAAATAAAACACATTTATAAAACTGTCTAATGTTTCATGAAAGTCCTCTAGTTTTAGCTGTGAACACATTTATATCATCTAGACAGATGAACACCCCATGATAGTTCAGAAGTGTCAGTGATAAATAACATTAGGTAAATGTCAGAGGAATTAATTTATTTTTTTAATAACATTTTGTGTGGGGATTTCAACAGGCAAAAAATGTTGGTAACGATATTGTGACTAGGTATGTCTTCATAAGCATAGCTACACCAGAAGTCTTATGCATAACCCCTCTGCATTATGAAATAAGAGAAACTGAAAATTACACTGCTCAAAAAAATAAAGGGAACAATTAAACAACAGAATATAACTCCAAGTAAATCAAACTTCTGTGAAATCAAACTGTCCACTTAGGAAGCAACACTGATTGACAATCAATTTCACATGCTGTTGTGCAAATGGAATAGACAACAGATGGAAATTATTGGCAATTATCAAGACACACTCAATAAAGGAGTGGTTCTGCAGGTGGGGACCACAGACCACATCTCAGTACCAATGGTTTCTGGCTGATATTTTGGTCACTTTTGAATGTTGGTTGTGCTTTCACACTCGTGGTAGCATGAGACGGACTCTAGAACCCACACAAGTGGCTCAGGTAGTGCAGCTCATCCAGGATGGCACATCAATGCGAGCTGTGGCAAGAAGGTTTGCTGTGTCTGTTAGCATAGTGTCCAGAGGCTGGAGGCGCTACCAGGAGACAGGCCAGTACACCAGGAAATGTGGAGGGGGCCGTAGGAGGGCAACAAACCAGCAGCAGGACTGCTACCTCTGCCTTTGTGCAAGGAGGAACAGGGGGAGCACTGCCAGAGCCCTGCAAAATGACCTCCAGCAGGCCATAAATGTGAATGTGTCTGCACAAACGGTTAGAAACCGACTCTATGAGGATGGTCTGAGTGCCCAACGTCCACAGATGGGGTTGTGCTCACAGCCAACACCGTGCAGGACGCTTGGCATTTACCACAGAACACCAGGAATGGCAAATTCGCCACTGGCGCCCTGTGCTCTCCACAGATGAAAGCAGGTTCACACTGAGCACGTGACAGACGTGACAGAGTCTGGAGATGCCGTGGAGAGCGATCTGCTGCCTGCAACATCCTTCAGCATGACCGGTCTGGCAATGGGTCAGTAATGGTGTGGGGTGGCATCTATTTCGAGGGCCGCACAGCCCTCCATGTGCTCGCCAGAGGTAGCCTGACTGCCATTAGGTACCGAGATGAGATCCTCATACCCCTTGTGAGACCATATGTGGTGCGGTTGGCCCTGGGTTCCTCCTAATGTAGGACAATGCCATACCTCATGTGGCTGGTGTGTGTCAGCAGCTCCTGCAAGATGAAGGCATTGAAGCAATGCACTGCCCCGCCTGTTCCCCAGACCTGAATCCGATTGAGCACATCAGGGACATAATGTTTCCCTCCATCCACCAAAGTCACGTTGCACCACAGACTGTCCAGGGGTTGGCGGATGCTTTAGTCCAGATCTGGGAGGAGATCCCTCAGGGGACAATCCGCCGCCTCATCAGGAGCATGCTCAGGCATTGTAGGGAGGTCATACAGATGCGTGGAGGCCACACCCAATACTGAGCCTCATTTTGACTTCTTTTAAGGATATTACATTCCACCTTAATTTTGTGTGTGACTCCAAATTCAGGCCTCCATTGGTTAATAAATTTGATTTCCATTGATGATTTTTTGTGTGATTTTGTCGTTAGCACATTCAACTTTGTACAGGACAAAGTATTCAATGAGAATATTTCATTCGTTCAGATCTAGGATGTGTTATTTGAGAGTTCCCTTTATTTTTTTGAGCAGTGTATTAGCAGAAACTAGGTAAAAATTATATACAATACCAAATTAATCAGGGGTCTCAAATGTGGTTCTTGAGGCACCAGAGTTCCCAATGGCATAATTATCCAAGGGGATGGAGGTCCGCTGACACCAATGCCTTTTTTCAGCTGAATGAGCATCCTCACTTGATATGTATGGTGGTGCAGACTGAAACCTGATCTCCACACCGCCATAGCTATACAAGTCACTAGCCGATCAGAGGCCATCAGATAACTTTGGCATGCCTGTTGCAGGCAGCGCATGGCATCACTGCAATGCACCGCTCAGTCCCCCTATACCAGTAATGAAGTCAGAAGAGGAGATTGTACGTGGTGGGGCAGGTGAGACAAATCTTTTGTTTTTTGAATGTGTATTTGAAGAGTGGCAGGATGGGGTACATTATACTAGAATGGGGACTAGGACGGGCACCCTGGTGTTTTTTGTATTTCAACTGAGAATGTCCACCTAATGTATTCAGTATTAATGAGAATACAATTTAAGCGCACTAATTCTTATTGGCTCGTCTGCACAATAGCAGGAATACTATCACTGTCTATATATAAGATATTTTACATGGTGCTTCTGAGCATGCGTGACCACTGGTGCAAAGAACACCAAGTGGTGCTATAACATGTTTGGAAGAGTGATAACTAGGCCTGTTTTTAAAACAATTACCGTATTTTTCGTACTATAAGACGCACCTTTTTCTCCAAAATATTTGGGGAAAAACGGTGGTGCGTCTTATAGTCGGAATGTACGGCACTTACACTTAGCGTGGTTGCTTCAGGAGTTGGGTGATTCTTCCAGTGGTCCTGGTCCAATGCTGCAGGGTGATGATGGTGGGCTGGTGTGGCTTGTACGGTGGTGCTCGGTGGTGCCAGGGGCTCCGGTGACATTTTCTGAAAGCCCGGATCCCCGCACTTCTACTGCCTCGATGCTGTCGTCTCTGGGAAAATGGGTGCCGGAGGCAGCGCATGCATACATTGAAATCTTGGCTCCGAGATCATGTCTCCTGAGATCTCGGGACGAGATCTCAATGCCGAGATCTCAATCTGCACCTGAGGAATCAATCTGGCCTCCGGGAAAATGGCCGCCGAAGGTGGCGCATGCACAGATTGAGATCTCGACTTCAAGATTTCATGTCCTGAGATCTTGGGACGAGATCTTGTTGGCAAGATCTCAATCTGCGCATGCGCCACTTCCGGCGGCCATTTTCCCGGAGGCCACAGCATCGAGGCAATAGAAGTGAGGAGGCTCCGGGCTTTCACAAAATGTCGCCGGAGCCCCCCACACCACCGAGCACCGCCAAACCTGCCTCACTAGCTGCACCAGGCTGGGATGGGAACGAGATCATCACCCTGCAGCATCGGACCACCGGAAGAATCGCCCGACTCCTGCTGCCACCAGCGCTGACGATGCCCCCCGGGTAAGCTGAATTCAGGACTGTAAGACAGACTCCCTTTTGACACATTAATTTTTTATCACCATTTTCCTTCCTAAAATTTTGGGCACGTCTTGTGTTCCGGTGCGTCTTATAGTCCGAAAAATGTTCTAACAGAACCGTGTAAAATTCAATTGTGAGTCAACTAGAGATGTATATCAAATAAATGTCAAGTTTTAGGATATTCGGTTTTCCTTGCAAATCAGACAATTTAATGTTCGCTTCCTCAAAAAAGATGCTCCACCAATTTAATTGCATTATCTAGAGAAGGCTTTTAGAGTTAATCTAAAAAGTAAGAGGACACCACAGCGTAAAGCTCGATTTATGGAGAGAAATCCATAAATTCTGCAGGCAGTGTGTGTTGTACAACAGCAGTAATGAAAATAATTAGTGTATAGTCTTTTAAGTAAAGCTGATAATGCCTAGATTCAATTTCTAGGGAGAGAGAAAGAGACAGAAGAATAAGTGACATGGCAACAGTGATTGATCACAGTGATTATAGTCCAACTGCTGCATTTCAATATTTTTTTTTTAATTCTTCTGCATAAGCAAATCAACTATGTAACTGAAAGAAAATATCTAACACGGTGTCTGCTGCACAAAGTGTGCATCTCACTACATACTGTATTGAGATTTTGCGCACATATTTATTTAATCAAATTTGACATTCATGCACACTGTCAATGCTGTGGCCTGTTATCACTGCTGTTTTTGGGAAGGGGAACACTGTTAAAATATACAAAAAAAGAATTTTAAAAAGTCCAAACATTTAACCATGGCTGTATGAAAATTGTGTGGTGGGCACAAATAAGCACTCAGATCTGGGTGGAGTATTTGATGTCTTCACAGGAGGAGATTTGTGGCATCTGTGATAATAAGCTGTGCTGGTATCTGGCCTAAAGATGTTTGGGGCACATCTGCTTTTTCTGTTGTCATTTTGGGAACAGGTGTTGCTACAACCCCTGTTAATATAATAGGTTTAACAGTGGCTGAAAGCTTTGGTCGTGGTGGTGGCAAGGTATATGTGCGGGCATCTTTGATGTGGGAATTCTTTTTCATGTTGCCAGCCAACTAATCTTTTCTTACTAATCTCTCTGGCCCAGATGTCACCTCTCTGCTGTCCAGAATCCCGGAGTGTCTATCAGCCATATCCTCCTTCTTCACCTCTCGTTTCTTAAAACTCAATGTAGACAAAACCGAACTCATCATCTTTCCTCCATCTCACGTATCTTCCCTACCCGATCTATCTATTATGGTAAATGGCATCACGATATCTCCCGCACCTGAAATCCGCTGCCTCGGAGTAACTCTCGACTCTGCCCTGTCCTTCAAACCACACATCCAAACTCTTGCCACCTCCTGTCGCCTCCAACTTAAAAACATTTCCAGAATCCGTCCCTTCCTCAGCCCTCAATCTACTAAAACTCTTGTGCATGCCCTCATCATCTCCCGCCTTGATTACTGCAACACCCTCCTGTGTGGCCTTCCCGTCAACTCTCTTGCACCACTCCAATCTGTCCTCAATTCTGCTGCCCGACTAATCCACCTCTCCCCTCGCTACTCCCCTGCTTTTCCCCTCTGCAAATCCCTCCACTGGCTTCCAATTCCCCAATGAATCCAGTTCAAACTACTAACACTGACCTACAAAGCCGTCCACAACCTGTCTCCTCCCTATATCTCTGAACTAATCTCCCAATATCTTCCTTCACGTAATCTTCGATCCTCCCAAGATCTCCTACTATCCTCCACACTTATTCGTTCCTCACACAATCGCCTCCAAGATTTCTCCCGAATATCCCCATCCTCTGGAATTCCACGCCTCAACATGTACGATTATCCACCACCCTTGGATCCTTCAGACGGAACCTGAAAACCCATCTCTTCAGGAAAGCCTACAGCCTGCAATAACCATTCCGCCTCGCCGCCATCACCTGAGCTGCCGCCTCACCGCCACCACCAGAGCTGCCGCACCCCCAACCTTTTGTTTCTTCCCCATTATCCCGTAGAATGTAAGTCCGCAAGGACAGGGTCCTCTCCCCTCTGTACCAGTCTGTCATTGTAAATTTGTTTACTGTAAACGATATCTATAACTTTGTATGTAGCCCCTCTCATGTACAGCACCATGGAATTAATGGCGCTATATAAATAATTATAATAATAATAATCTTTTCTTATATGTTCTACAGCTGGAAATTGAGCAGTGCTCATTCTTGCACAAGTCTACATTATCACAATGTTCATATGTGAAAAACAAACTGGCTAGCAATATGAGCAAGGCTTAAGCTGTTTTTTTCCCTTTTTTTGATAGCTAAGCCCATTCTCAAGTAATGCCTGGTCTGTGTTAACATCATTATATACTGCTTGTCACACTCTGACTAATCCTCTCTTCTTCTTTCTTTGGCACCATCAGATATCCATATTTGATTGTGTGGACAAAGAATAACAGTACTTGCCCAATGATCCGCTTATGTTGAAACTTAACTCCCACCTGGTCAAGTTGCTGGTGGTGCTGTCTCTGCATAAAACTTCAGTGAATTTCTCTACCTTTTGGAAAGTTATCACATGCACTCAGCCTCAATTGATGATACCAATTCACAATTATTTCTTGGAGAAAGGGATGCCCATTCTGTGCTCTCACCTGCAGGAGAGGATTGGCTGTTCACTGGACTTAACATTGAGCTCAAAAAAGAACCACAGTGTGGACCATTGAACATAAGTTTGGGACAGGAACATTATATTTTCTTTATGATAGCGATGCAGCGGTTAGCAGCAATGCATCACTTCAAACCGGAAAGCTAGTGAAGCATCCATGATGTGTCACTAGGTGTGGTTCCAATGCCAAGCAACACCTCCTCCTTCCTCACCTCCTCTGCATCCTCCTCAAAGGACATCACCACACCCCCAACAGCAATAACTGGGCAGTTCATTTCATCCACACCTCAAACTCAGTCTTTATACTTTTCTAAAATTAAGAGCTGCCAAGCTGTTTTATAGCTTATGAGCATGAGCAACAAAGTACATAAAGCAGATGAGTTGCTACTCTACATTAAGCAGCAAATCTCATACTGAATAGCTCCCTATCAGCTACAACTGGGCATTATCAAAAGGGACAACACCTGCCCTAAATTTAAACGTGCTAAAAAAATGTAAGGAAATATACACTTTTGAAGAACTTGGCATCTATGGCCAGAAGAGTGACTATTACAACCAATCTTACATGGAAGAGCATACCCTCTAGGCCAGTGATGGCGAACCTATGGCACGCTTGCCACAGGGTGCATCAGAGCCTTCTCTGTGGGCACGCATGCCAGGCAGGCCTGCCACCACACACACACTCCACTCCCTTCTGATGTTCAAATGTATTTGCATCTTTTAGACGCTAATACATTTAAACCAGGGGTGGGGAACCTCTGCATACTTTTCATACAGTCCACGGGCAGGTCCCCGGATTCCGCAATGCTCGAGCGTCAGCCGTATCCAGCCATCTGTCGGCTCTTTAATCCCCAAGTTCATGGTATGCAGCATTCATTACAGAATGCTGCCCGCACATGAATGTTGACGTAATTGTGGTGGGCAGGGTTAGCACACAATGCGCTCCTGTCCTCCTGTCCCGGAAGAGGAGCTGCTGCCAGAGAGTCCAGAGCGATCTCTGTGCTGGAAGCTCTGTGCCTGTGTGCTGGTGGTTTCTATGCCCGCAGCTCTGTGTCTTTCTGCTGGTAATCTGTGCCCCTGTGATCTCTGTGCCCCAATATGATCTCTGTGCCCCCAACTGTATGCCCCTTGTGATCTCTATACCCCCCAGCCAAATGCTCCCTGTGATCTCTGTGCCTTCCAGCTATGTGCCCCCATGTGATCTGTGCCACCCTGTGATCTCTGTGGTCCTAGCTATGTGCCCCAATGTGATCTCTGTGGCCCCAGCTATGTGCCCCCTGTGATCCTTGTGCCCCTCAGCTATGTGCCCCCTGTGATCTCTGTTCCCCCTGTGATTTCTCTCCCCCCAGCTATATGCCTCCTGTTATTTCTGTGCCCTTCAGCTATATGCCCCCCTGTGATCTCTGTGGCTCCCAGCTTTGTGCACCCCTGTGATATATGTGCCCCACTCTGTGATCCCTGTGCCCCCCTGCTATGTACCCCCTGTGATATTTGTGCTCCCATGTGATATCTGTGCCACCCCCCGGTGATCTATGTGCCTCCACGGCAATGCTGTCAGCCCCAGGTCCAATGTGCAACATTGCTGCCAGGGCTGAAGAGGAGTAAAGACATTAAATGTATTAAGTTTAGTTTTGAGAGAGGTGGGGATGGGGAGCTGCTTTATTCAGAGGGAGTGTGTGTGTGTGTGTGTGTGTGTGTGTGTGTGTGTGTGTGTGTGTGTGTGTGTGTGAGTGTGTTTGTTTGTAAATATTTTGCAGAGGGGCAGTGTGTGTGTAAATATTTTACAGATAGTTAGTGTGTGTATGTACATGTATACATATTTTGTGAAGGGGCAGTGTGTGTGTATACATATTTTGCAGAGGGGCAGTGTGTATATATACTGTATATTGTGCAGGAGGACAGTGCGTGTATATATTGTGCAGAGGGGCAGTGTGTGTGTGTGTGTGTATATATATTTTGCAGAGGGGTTGTGTGTATTTTGCAAAGGGACAGTGTGTGTGGGTATTTTGCAGAGGGGCAATGTGTGTGTGTATGTTTTACAGAGGGACAGTGTGTGTGTGTATATATATATATATATTTTGCAGAGCGGCTGTGTGTGTGTGTGTATTTTGCAGAGGGGTAATATGTATGTATGTGTGTATGTAAGGGGGAGTATTTTGCAGGTCTTCTGTAATGGGATGTGAAATTGCAGTATTGCCACTTTCTGATAAATAAGTGGGTCTCGGGTTGCCATTTCGGCACTCGGTCTCTAAAAAGTTCGCCATCACTGCTCTAGGCTTTTAAAAAACAGTGCATTCAGCCTGCGAACTACCTGATTTATGATGAAGCAACTTATGGATTCAGTGCTGCATATATTGGAGCATCAGTACAAGCACTGAAAAGCAGTGACTGATTATTTCATGCATAAGGAAAACTAGAGCTTGAGTTTTTGTTAAAATCTGCCTTCTGCAGCTGATGAGACATATGTATTGATTACTGGGTCCATTCGAAAAGGATACTAAATTTGTCATTTAAGACAATTGCAGAAATAACAATGTTATCTCTCTTATGTTTATATTGGAAAAAATACAAAAATGCAACAAGGGATGGAAGAAGAAGACAACAACATCTAGATTTTCATTGTTTGGCTGTTGGAGTCACTCAGTGCAATGACAATGACTCAGGGCTGTAGCATGTGAAGTCTAAGGGCCCCGTCTCACATAGCGAGATCGCTATGTCTGACACGTACCAGCTATCAGGCCCCTGCTGTGAATCGCTGGTCGTGTCAGAAATGCCTGTACTTTTTTTGATCGCTGGTCTCCCGCTGGCCAGCACACATCGCTGCATGTGACAGGCAGGAGACCAGCGATCTGCTGGTAACCAAGGTACAGATCGGGTTTCCAAGCGCGGGGCTGTGCCTGGAAACCCGACGTGTACCTTGGTTACCAGCTCCCTGCACCAGAGCGCTGGTATCCAACGTACACTGTGGGTAACTAAGAGACGTTACCCGCAGTGTCGCTGTCCTGATCGCTGCCTGAGCTGCCTGTTTTGCAGCTCAGCAGCGATCATGTAGCGACACACCAGCGATCCAGATCGTTGTCGGGATCGCTGGTGTATCGCTATGTGAGACGGGGACTTAAGGCGGAGGAGCAGGTGGATGGATATAGAGGGAACTTTGAGTTATCCAAGGCACAGGAAAGGATTAAGTTGACAGTCAGTGTGAAATTGATGCAGAAAACCATGATGCTGACTGAGTTGACAAACTCTGTCATCAGGTGGCTAAAAGTGAACCACCGGCAGGATCAGTAAATCTTCCATGGCCACTTAGGCTTGCCTTGTAGTTATGACATAACATGATCTGTTCTAATTTATCAGGCAGGTTATCATGCCTTTCCAGTGTCTGGGTTATTAAAGATAAATGGGTTCCAGTAGAGTAGGGCACATGAATTGAAGTTTGTAGAACAGAGTTGGATTCCATCTCCAAAGTCACTGGGTACTTAGATTGTGTCATGCCATCTACTTGCAAGGGCGGTAAGCAACACCCTACTCACTGTGGTCACTGCTCTGCTCTCCCTAGTTGTGGGCCGTCTTGCTGAGCTACCTTTTGTAGCTTTTCCAACACTGCTGCATATGCTTGCTGCTAGTAAGTCTCCACCTGGCTATAGGGAGTTGCAGACACTTTTTGTAGGCATTTAACTCCATCTTGTCCTGCAAAGATGAGATTCACTGGCCTATCCCCAAGCATCAGGGGGTTAATTAGGCAGCTCATCCCACCATTCATCCCTTTTCTAAGGTTCTAGTTCATTCTCTGTCTAGATTACAACAAACTGCTTTCCAAAATAGTTCCTCCATCTCGACATTACTATATTTGCCAAAGACGGTAAAATCTTTGCACCCATACTCACTCAAAGCCTATGGATCAAGTTTAAAAAATGATAATTTAATGTTTAGTTTTACCTTCAAGACACATGCCACTCATGGACATGAGTATAGCTAAGAAGAACCAATAATGGGACTATGGCTTCTCTGCTGCTTGGGTTCCAAAAATCCTAATGGTCAATGACCTCAGAAAAGGCATAATATTTTATATTTTCACCTGGATGAGAGTAGTGAGCTTCCCTGAAACTACAAGGTTGTTATTTGTTGCACTGTCACTTTATATACATACATGAGTAGGGGCTTTTGGCTCTGTGACTCCTTTTTCCCATATTTTTGTCTGTGGTTTGACACCATATCTTTTGGTGCATCCTTAACTGGATTCAAGTAGCTCTGTTTTGATACAATTGTTTTGTGACATATGTTATTGGTTGTTTGTCATTATATATTGTGATATTAAAAATATACTTTTTTATCATTACACATTTTTTTGGTGGTGATATGCTCCGTGTTTTTGCAGTCTAATGTTATCTGGGAGCTCCATTGGGTCTTGCCCATATTAGTCCCGGCTGACAACCTTGGGACTATATATATTTTCTTTAATATGGTATCTGTATCTGAGATTATGTATCTAACTTAGCTACATACAGTTAGGTCCATAAATATTTGGACAGAGACAACATTTATCTAATTTTGGTTCTAGACATTACCACAATGAATTTGAAACAAAACAAATCAGATGCAGTTGAAGTTCAGACTTTCAGCTTTCATTTGAGGGTATCCACATTAAAATTGGATGAAGGGTTTAGGAGTTTCAGCTCCTTAACATATGCCACCCTGTTTTTAAAGGGACCAAAAGTAATTGGACAATTGACTCCAAGGCTATTTCATGGACAGGTGTGGGCAATCCCTTCATTATATCATTCTCAATTAATCAGCTAAAAGGGCTGGTGTTGATTTGAGGTGTGGTGTTTGCATTTGGAAGGTTTAGCTGTGAAGGAAACATGCGGTCAAAGGAGCTCTCCATGCAGGTGAAACAAGCCATCCTTAAGCTGCAAAAAACAGAAAAAACCCATCCGAGAAATTGCTACAACTTTAGGAGTGGCAAAATCTACAGTTTGGTACATTCTGAGAAAGAAAGAAAGCACTGGTGAACTCATCAATGCAAAAAGACCTGGGCGCCCACGGAAGACAACAGTGGTGGATGATCGCAGAATACTCTCCATGGTGAAGAGAAACCCCTTCACAACAGCCAACCAAGTGAACAACACTCTCCAGGAGGTAGGCGTATCAATATCCAAATCTACCATAAAGAGAAGACTGCATGAAATTAAATACAGAGGGTTCACTGCACGGTGCAAGCCACTCATAAGAATCAAGAATAAAAAGGCTAGGCTGGACTTTGCTAAAAAACATCTAAAAAAGCCAGCACAGTTCTGGAAGAACATTCTTTGGACAGATGAAACCAAGATCAACCTCTACTAGAATGATGGAAAGAGAAAAGTATGGCGAAGGCGTGGTACAGCTCATGATCCAAAGCATACCACATCATCTGTAAAACATGGCGGAAGCAGTGTGATGGCTTGGGCATGCATGGCTGCCAGTGGCTGTGGGTCACTAGTGTTTATTGATGATGTGACACAGGACAGAAACAGCCGAATGAATTCTGAGGTATTCAGAGCCATACTGTCTGCTCAGATCCAGCCAAATGCAGCCAAACTGATTGGTCGTCGTTTCATACTACAGATGGACAATGACCCAAAACATAAAGCCAAAGCAACCCAGGAGTTTATTAAAGCAAAGAAGTGGAATATTCTTGAATGGCCAAGTCAGTCACCTGATCTCAACCCAATTGAACATGCATTTCACTTGTTAAAGACTAAACTTCAGACAGAAAGGCCCACAAACAAACAGCAACTGAAAACCACCGCGGTGAAGGCCTGTCAGAGCATCAAAAAGGAGGAAACACAGCGCCTGGTGATGTCCATGAGTTCAAGACTTCAGGCAGTCATTGCCAACAAAGGGTTTTCAACCAAGTACTAGAAATGAACATTTTATTTACAATTATTTAATCTGTCCAATTACTTTTGGTCCCTTTAAAAACAGGTGGCACATGTTAAGGAGCTGAAACTCCTAAACCCTTCATCCAATGTTAATGTGGATACCCTCAAATGAAAGCTGAAAGTCTGAACTTCAACTGCATCTGATTTGTTTTGTTTCAAATTCATTGTGGTAATGTCTAGAACCAAAATTAGATAAATGTTGTCTCTGTCCAAATATTTATGGACCTAACTGTATGTATTGAGCACCTTGAACCCCCAGGTGCTTCACAGAAGTTTATAATGTTAAGCCGTGAAAATAAAAAAAGCAAATTTTTCCCAGATAAATCTTTTTTAGCTCCAAATTTTGCATTTTCATAAGGATAACAAGGGAAATTGCTCCATACAATTTGTTGTGCAATTTCTCCTGAGTGCGCAGATACCCCATGTGTGGAGGAAAACAACTGTTTGGGCAGACGGCAGGGCTTGGACGGAATGGAGCGCCATTTGACTATTTGAATGTAAAAATGCTGGAATAATAGCGGATGCCATGTCGCATTTGGAGAGCCCCTTATCATGATCCAGTCAGGGGTTTGCTTTCTGCTATCTTCTCTCTGGACTGGTCATGCGGGGTTTAATCCCCTCTGTCTCGTTTTGTTGCTGGCTGGGCTATTTCAGTCCTTTGCAGCCTGCTGGCCAGCGTCAGCTATAGTTCATGCTTCCAGGCTAGAGCAGCTGACTCGTATACCCTAGTGATCCTTCTGCCTCTAACTTCCTGTATTTGAGTGTGACCCATTCCCTATCCCTGACTTAGTTTGGTGGTTTCCCTACAGTGCATGACTCGGCCTGATCTCTGAACCCTGTCTCTTGTTTTCCGTCCCTGATACCACGCTCCCCGACTGGCTTTGACTCACTGATTTGCACCCTGACTACATCTTAATTCTCACGATTTGGATACCACATTCCCGGTAGTCTCTGACTTCTGGCTGGTCTCTGACTATGTGCATTGCCATGACCTTTGGTACTTCTGCTCCTGACAGGTTTTGACTCAGCTTGTCTGACCACTCTTTTGTTACCTGTGACACCTGTGCTGCTGCTCAGTGTTGCTACGCTGTTTGTGTGCGCAACCTCTCTTCCCTCACCAGCACCCCCTGGTGGAGGCTGTGCTATACTGCACTTCAGCAGGATTACACCTGTGATATGCCTAAACAGTGGAAACCCCCCACAAGTGACACCAATTTAGAAATGAGACCCCTTATGGAACTTATCTAGATGTGTATTCAGCACCTTGAACCCACAGGTGCTCCACAGAAGTTTATAACATAGAGCCGTTTAAATAAAAATTCACATTTTTCCAAAATAAAACTTTTTTAGCTCCATATTTTGCATTTTCATAAAGGCAACAGGAGAAATTGCTCCATAAAATTTGTTGTGTAATTTCTCCTGAGTACGCCGATACCCCATATGTGGGGGAATACTACTGTTTGGGTGCACAGCAGGGCTTGGAAGGAAAGGAGCGCCATTTGACTTTTTGAATGTAAAATTTACAGAAATAATTAGCAAATGCCATGTCACATTTGGAGAGCCCCTGATTTGCCTAAACAGTAGACATCCCCCACAAGTGACACCATTTTGGAAACTAGACCAGTTTGGGACCTTTTCTAGATGTGTATTGAACACCTTGAAACCTCAGGTGCTTCACAGAAGTTTATAACGTTAAGCCGTGAAAATAAAAAAAAATCAACTTTTTTACACAAAAATCTTTTTTAGCTACAAATTTTGTATTTTCACAAGGGCAAAAGGAGAAAATGGACCCCAAAGTTTGTTGTGAAAATTCTCCTGAGTTCACACATAGCCCATATGTGGTCGAAAACTACTTTTGAGACACAGTGCAAAGCTCACAAGGGAAGAAACGCCATATTACAGTGCAGATTTGCTCCACTTATTTGAGGGTGCCATGTTACATTGACAGAGCCCCAGAGGTGCCAGAACACCCAAACCCTCCATAAGTGACCCCATTTTACCAATTAAACCTCACAATGAATTCATCTAGAGGTGCAGTAATTATATTGACACCACAGGTGTGGCACAGACTTTTATACCATTGGGCAGTGAAGAAAAAATAATTTACATTTTTACCACCAAGATTGTGTGTTAGTCCCAAGTTTTACATATTCACACTGGCAAATGAGTAAAAATGGCACCAAAATTTGTCCCACAATTTCTGCTGAATGTAGAACTACCCCATATGTGGCTGTACAGCACTACTTTACCATACGGAGTGACTCGGGGGGACAGAGAGCTATTTGCCTCTGGAGCACAAATTTTCCTAGACTTGTTTGCGGATTTCATATAAAGAACCCCGAAGTGCTAGAAAAGCAGAATCCCCTTCAAGTGACCACATTTTGGAAATTATACCCCTTTGGGAATTTATCTACAGGTGTTGTGATGATTTTGACTCCATGGGAGGTTTCCAGAAACAGGCAGCAGTGGATGTTGCTGAGTGAAAATTGCAGACTGCCATTGTAGTGACCAGTACATTAAGCCCAGCTCGTGCTTCTGGACACACGCACCTGTAAATTAGGCGGGCTCTCATCACTACAGAAATAACAAACATGTGGATGCTAAATGTTGTTTAGGCACACTGAGCTCAGAAGGGAGGGGGGCATTTAGATTTGGGAGCGGAGAATTTGCTAAATTTCTTTTGGGCAGCAAGAAGCCATTCAGCTGTTCCAGAGCCTTTGTGCTACCAGTAACGTGTAAGCCCCTATATTTCCATTAACAGATGACAGACCTGAGTGGGGACTTGCTTTTTTGCAGATTGAGTTGAAACTTTTATTGTGAACATTTTATATAACGCGTGAGATCACATTTATCCGACACAGGTGTTTACAAAGCCTTTGCAGGTGTTTTTTGTTAATTATTCCAATTTACTAATTTTGTGAGAAGCACCTGTAGGCCTCCAAATAGTATGATGGCCCACAAATAGCCTACAAATAGTATTAGGGCCCTGACAAAGTACTCATTGATTAAAGGGGTTAAAGTTAGTTAATCAAGGTGATTTTACAGTTTAATTTAAGAGAGATCTACACTTTGTATTCCAAATATTGTCCATTGGCTATCTTCCTGTAGTTATAAGCAGAAAATCTCGATACATTTTTCACGAAATGAAACAATCCAATCTATATCTCAAAATGTATAAAAATAACAACAGATTTTTACATCTCATATAGATAAGTGAGAATTCAGTACATTAATAAACCCAATATACTGAAAATCTCAAAAAATAGGAGAAAATTATTTGTCCAATAAAAGTTGGATATAGTTATTAAAAACAAAATATAATCTGGTTCCCTTACAGTTCTTTTACAGTTCTGCAAAATCAGTTTAACATACAGGAGAATATAGATTCAGTGAAATACTGTTTTTCTTTCACAAATACAAATTCTAAATGAAGAATTGTAAGATATACTACTGAATGGCTATCTGCATTTTATTTACAGAACATTTTCATAACTAACAAAGTATATCCTTTCTTCAGATAAAATCTCTAAAATCTATTGTTATTTCCAGAGACTAATTTGAAAGCTAAAATCTGCATTGTGCAACAGTGTGTATAAACAGGTTGTCTAGAGGATAAACTTACCAACCTGGAATAGTTTTAAATAATGGAGAATAGCCTAACATCTATAAGCTTCTGAGAAGTGTTTAGAGGTGCGGACCAAATGCATGACTACCATCTGCTCTGCATATGTATACCATGTATTAAACAAATGAGATGGTTACCAGTATTACAACAAGACTTTAGATATAAAGTATATTTGCAAAATCTAGCAACTATTATGACTGTACAGACATTTTCTAGTGATTTGGGGGTATTTACTAGTTAAAGGGAAACTGTCAGGTCCCCATGACCCAATCCCAGCAACATTCACCTATGTATGAGTACATTTCCTACCTAATTAGCCCTATATAATATTATTCAGTTAAATAACTGTTTTAAAAGCATTTATAATGTCCCTGCTTCCTATGCTAATTAGTGCTTTGACTTTTCGACCCTGTGCATGACCAGAAGTTCAGAAGATAACTTCTTGTCATGCGCAGTGTGCCTCTGCCGGGAAGAATACACCCAGCTACAGAGGTGTAGTGACACTGCTGAAATGAACGACCAGCATTAGCTCCAAATTTTCATGACCTGGCAATGATACCTGCTCATGCAAATTATGTTATCACACCCACAGTCTGTGGAACTAACTAACACCCCATTGACTAGTCAAAGCCCTAATTACCATAGGAACAAGATATGGCATGCTGAATAATAATAATAATAATAATAATCTTTATTTTTATATAGCGCTAACATATTCAGCAGCGCTTTACAGTTTGCACACATTATCGTCGCTGTCCCTGAAGCGGCTCACAATCTGATTCCTTATCAGTATGTTTTTTGGAGCGTGGGAGGAAACCGGAGTGCCTGGAGGAAACCCACGCAAACACGGGGAGAACATACAAACTCCTTGCAGATGTTGTCCTTGGTGGGATTCGAATCCAGGACTACAGCGCTGCAAGGCTGTAGTGCTATCCACTGAGCCACCATCACATTAGCAACTTAAAAAATAGATTTTTTTTTTACTCTGCAACAGCTCTGCACACAGAATAAGTTCAGCGGCGCTAAATGAGAAGGTGGGATATAGTGTGCTGTAGCACATTTGTAACAGAAAAAAAATGATTTTTTTACTCTGCAACAGCTCTGCACAAAGATGAATTTCACCACCACTAAATGACAAGGCAATATATGGCATGCAGAATCACCTTAGCAACTGAAAAAAATATTTTTTTTTAAATCTACAACAGCTCTACACACAGCTGAATTTCACAGCCACTAAATGACAAGGTGAGATATGGCATGCTGAATCATATTAGCAGCTGAAAAAAATAGTTTTTTTACTCAGCAACAGCTCTGCACACAGATTAAGTTCAGTGGCACTAAATGACAAGATAACATATGCCTTGCTGAATCACATTAGCAACAGAAAAAAATAGTTTTTCTTAATCTGCAACAGCTCTGCACAAAGATAAATTTCACCACCGTAAATGAGAAGATGGCATACGGCATGAAATATCACGTTTGTAATAGAAAAAAATAGGGTATTTTACTCTGCAACAGCTAGTTTTCTTTAATTAAATGATTTTGGTTAAAATTAAGATCTTGCATGATGACAACTTCATGCACTTTCAATTCATCACCAGGAAAATGGCATCACGACAACCAGAATTTTTGCTTTCTTGGCCTTTTTTCAGAGAACATGAATGATAACACCAAAACTTTTTCTCCACTCATGGTTAGTGGTTGGGTGAAGCCATTTATTGTCAAACTACTGTGTTTTCTCTTTTAAATCATAATGATAAAAAAAATCCAAATGACCCTGATCAAAAATTTACATACCCTGGTGATTTTTGCCTGATAACATGCACAGAAGTTGACACAAATGAGTTTGAATGGCTACTAAAGGTAACATCCTCACCTGTGACCTGTTTGCTTGCAATCACTGTGTGTGAATAAAAGCTAAGTGAGTTTCTGGAATCCAGACAGACTCTTGCATCTTTCATCCAGCCATTGATGTTTCTGGGTTGTGAGTCATGGGAAAGCAAAAGAATTGTCAACCAATCTATGGGAAAAGGTAGTTAAACTGTATAAAAACAGTAAAGGGATACAAAAAGATGTCCAAGGAATTGATAATGCCAGTCAGCAGTGTTGAAACTGTGATTAAAAAATGGAAAATCAGGGGCTCTGTAAAAACAAAATCACGGGCAGGTAGAGCAATAAAAGTTTTGTCCACAAGTGCCAGGAAAATTGTTTGGGATGCAAAGAAAAATCCACAAATAGCAGCTGAAATACTGGACTCTCTGAAAACTAGTGGTGTGGCTGTTTCAAGATGCACAATAAGGAGGCACTTGAAGAAAAATGGGTTGCATGGTATGTCAATGACTGCCTTCTTGACATCTGTCAAGTCAGCAGTCTTCCCCATGATTGTGGAGCCTACTGAAACAAGCTAAAGGACCTTTTTAAACACTTACAAAGCCTTTGTGGGTGCTTTTTGTTAATTATTCAAATTTACTGAGATAATAGTTTTGGGTTTTCATTGACTGTAAGCCATAATCATTAATATAAAAAGAAATAAACACTTGAAATAGATCACTCGGTTTGTAATGACTCTATAATATATGAACTTCACTTTTTTGTATTGAAGAACTGAAATAAATTAACTTTGTGATGATATTCTAATTTTGTGAGAAGCATTTTCCTTACTTTATTCCCTCATGTTGTAAAGTGATTTCATGCCTTATTCATCCTATTAATTTTATTTTGAAATAATTCCAAATTAAGAGTTATCATAGTAGTAATTAACTTGAAGAATGTTTTCTCTTGACCTAGCAGCAGATGTCTCTGCTTAATTTAATTAGTCAATTAATATCTACAAGCAGTCAACACTTGCATATTTTAAAAATAGAAAAAAAGAAATAACTCAGGATACTTACTCACACTTGATATTGCCCGTCTACAGCGATTACATTGTATATACAGATTTATATGAATTCATTTCTTGTGCAACAGGTAGAGTGCAAAACTTGTCCAAAGAGTAATGGCTGCTTCTGTTTTCTTTAGCACAAAAACAAACAAGTTTATCTTGGCAGATGTTGCATCCCTTCTAGCAGAACAATAGTGGAGGAATACCTGCAGAATGAAGATAAGCTTTACTTGCTTTAGCTGCAGGCTAATCAAATATTACTCAGTGTCCTAGGGAGACTGTCACTAGAGCTATTACTAATTTACTACAAAGGAACACATGTGCCATGCCTTGCAACAATTAAAAACCTAAGTAGCGGAGTAAAGGCCCCGTCACACATAACGAGATCGCTAGCGAGATCGTTATTACGTCACGATTTTGAGATCGCTGGAGAGCCGTATCGTGATCGTTGGGGAGTTGTCAAACATGCAGAACTTCCCAACAATTTCGGCCGCCCCAGCAATCTAACTAACGATCTCGTTGCTCTTTGGGACGCTTTCACACAGCGTGCAAAGCAGTCATCAAAGCAAAAGGTGGCTGTTGTGAATGGACTTGAAATGAGTTCTGAGCAGAGGCTCCCTCTGGTGGTTACAAGCGGTACTGGACTGTCCAGTGAAGATTGTGAGGATTGGGAATCAGGTGTTACTGACTGGTCTTATTTAAGGGAGTCACCTTCCCATCAGGGTTGCCGGTGATCAATTGTTCTGGTCTCAATCCTTGATTCCTGTTTCCTTTGTAGCCTGCTGTGTCGTGTCTGCATCTCCTGCTAACAGATAAGACATTTTCTTCTTTTTGTTTTTGTGCTTGATTTTTGCATTTTGTCCTGCACTTCTGTGGGGGCCTTCTGGGTCCCCTCCGGGGCCTTTTGCCCTCTCAGTTTAGTTCAGCCACTGATGTTTTGTACATTTGCTTTTTCCAGTTTTTTCAGTGGCTGCTGTTTTGATTTTGTTACACCAGAGAACTAATTTAGGTCGTAGAGGTCGTGTGATCTCAGGTGTTTTTGAAATTAGTAGAGTTGGTGCTTTTCAGGGTTTTTTGGGATTGCAGTAAGTGCCCTTCCTATCCTATTCTATTTAGATAGTTTGGGCTCCAACGTTTGCTCATACTATTTTCTATCTGTGTCAGTATTTCTTCTTGTCTAACCGCCATTACATGTTTGGGGGCTTTCTATGTTCTTTTGGGATCTGCTCCGGGGCAGATAGCTTTCCTCTTTCTATCTTTAGGTATAGTTAGTTTCTCAGGCTGTGACGAGGCGTCTAGGACCAACGTAGGAACGCTCACGGCTGCCTATAGTTGTGGTGGTTAGTCAGGGTACTGCAATCTCATAGATTCCAACTGCTCTGGTGTATTGCCTTTTTTACCTGCACTCCTCAGCTACCAAATCATAACAGTATCACCGGCCTAAACTGAAAATTATATGGTACTCACAAAAGGGAAAAATATTGTGAAAGAAAAAAAAAAGTTGGCAGAGTTGTCAGAGATATTTTTCTGTTTGTTGCATTTTTTTTTTTCCCTCTGTATCTCTGGGTGCTGGGGAGGATTTTTTCTCTCAATGGAGTTTGCACAGTTGTCTGGCCGTGTGGATCAGCTTGCCACTGAGGTTCGGAGTATTGCTACCTATCTTGCTAGGTTGCCTGTTGTGGAACCTAGGATTCCCATGCCAGATTTGTTTTTGGGGGATCGAGCCAAGTTTCTGAATTTCAAAAATAATTGTAAATTGTTTTTTGCCTTAAAATCTAAGTCCACAGGGAACGCAACGCAGCAGGTTCAAATTGTCATCTCTCTTCTGCGCAGCGATCCTCAGGTTGGGCTTTTTCCCTGACACCTGGGGATCCTGTTTTGAGTGATGTTGATGCATTTTTTCAGGCCTTGGGGTTATTGTACGATGAGCCTAATGTCACTGATCAAGCTGAAAAAGCCTTGTTGGCATTAAATCAGGGGCTTGATGACGCTGAGTTATACTGTCAGAGATTCCGCAGGTGGGCAGTCCTGACCAAATGGAATGATGACGCTTTGGCAGCCCTTTTTTGGAAGGGTCTGTCAGATAATGTTAAGGATGTTATGGTGGGATTCCCTGTCCCCTCTGGTCTCAATGATTCTGTCATTAGCGATTCAAATTGACAGACGTTTGCATGAGCGGAGAAGTATGCGTGGAATAGTTGCCTTGTGAACCTGCTTCTGAACCTATGCAGTGTGATAGAGTGGTTTCTGGGGCACAGCGTCATGAGTTTCGAAAGCGCAATGGGTTATGTTTCTACTGTGGTGATGCCTCTCATGCTATTTCAGTCTGCCCTAAGCGGGGAAGACGTTTTGCAGGCTCAGTTGTCTTGGGTAGTGTTCAGACTAAGTTTTTATTAACTGTTACTCTGATATGCTCTCTGTCCTCATTTTCTGCTCAGGCTTTTGTTGATTCGGGAGCAGCTATTAACCTGATGGATTTTGATTTTGCTAAACGTTGCGGGTTTCCCTTGATACCCCTACAGAAGTCTATTCCTCTACTGGGGATCGATTCTACCCCTTTGGCTGAGAATAAACCTCAGTTCTCTACTCAGGTGATAATGAGGGTTGAAAGTGATCATCAGGAGAGCTGCAAATTTTTGGTTCTGTATAATCTGCATGACATTATCGTGCTGGGTTTCCCTTGATTACAGTCTCATAATCCTGTTTTGGATTGGAAATCTGTGTCTGTAACCAGTTGGGGCTGCCAATGTGTTAATACCAACACTCCTGTTTTTTCTGCCTCCCCCCAGGCTCAGGATGTTCCTGACTTTTTGATTGATTTTTCTGATGTGTTTAGCGAAAGTAAATCTGCATCCTTGCCTCCCCATAGGAGCTATGACTGCGCTATTGAATTAGTGCCTGGTAGTAAATTCCCTAAAGGCCGCCTTTTTAACTTGTCTGTACCTGAACATGACGCTATGCGGTCTTATATCAAGGAGTCATTGGAGAAGGGTCATATCAGACCATCCTCTTCACCCTTAGGTGCCGGTTTTTTCTTTGTGGCCAAAAAGGATGGTTCATTAAGGCCGTGTATTGATTATCGTCTTTTGAACAATATTACTGTGAAATATCAATATCCGTTACCCTTGATTTCCGACCTGTTTTCCAGGGTGAAAAACGCTTCTTGGTTTACCAAGCTTGACCTCAGGGGGGCATATAACCTTATTCGCATTAAGCACGGGGATGAATGGAAGACGGCATTTAACACCCCTGAAGGGCATTTTGAGTACCTTGTGATGCCCTTTGGGCTCACTAATGCTCCTTCTGTCTTCCAGTCCTTCATGAATGACATTTTCAGGGATTTTGTGGATAAATTTCTGATTGTTTATTTGGATGATATCTTGATTTTTTCTAATGACTGGGACTCTCATGTGAAACATGTTCGAACTGTATTCCAGATTTTGAGAGAGAATGCTCTGTATGTGAAGGGATCAAAGTGTCTTTTTGGCGTACAGAGGATCTCATTTTTGGGATTCATTTTGTCCCCATCTGTTATTGAAATGGACCCGGTCAAGGTTCAGGCCATCTGTGATTGGGTCCAACCTACTTCATTAAAGGCTCTTCAAAGATTTTTGGGTTTTGCCAATTTTTATCGTAAATTTATTGGTAATTTCTCGGTTATTGTTAAACCATTAACTGATTTGACCAAAAAGGGTTCTGATGTGGTGAATTGGCCTCCTGAGGCAGTTTCTGCATTTCAGGAACTTAAGCAGAGATTCACTTCTGCTCATGTTCTACGGCAGCCTGATGTTTCTCTGCCATTTCAGGTGGAGGTTGATGCCTCTGAAATTGGGGCAGGTGCCGTTTTGTCCCAAAGACCTCTAAAAGTAACCCTTGTGCCTTTTTCTCTCGAAAATTTTCTCCTACTGAACGTAATTATGACGTGGGTAATCGGGAGTTATTGGCCATGAAGTGGGCTTTTGAAGAGTGGAGACATTGGCTGGAGGGAGCCAAACATCAGGTGGTGGTCCTTACGGACCATAAGAATCTGGTTTATCTGGAATCCGCCAAGCGACTTAATCCTAGACAGGCCAGGTGGGCCTTGTTTTTCACACGTTTTAATTTTGTGGTTTCCTTTCTTCCTGGCACTAAGAATGTTAAGGCGGATGCCCTCTCGAGGAGTTTCCTTGCGGACTCTCCTGAGGTATCTGATCCTTCTGTTATTTTGAAAGAAGGTGTAGTTCTTTCCGCTATCTCGCCCAATTTGAGACTGGCTCTGGAGGGATGTCAGGAGGATAGGCCCGAGCGCTGCCCTGTTGGGAAATTGTTTGTCCCGGACCAGTGGAAAAAGAGTGTGATGTCTGAGATTCATTGTTCCGCGTTGGCCGGTCATCCTGGAATTTTTGGTACCAGAGACTTGGTTAGTCGGTCCTTTTGGTGGCCTACCTTGTCTCGTGATGTCAGGGAATTTGTGCAGTCCTGCGGGACTTGCTCTCGCTCCAAGCCTTGCTCTCGCTCTAGTGGTTTGTTGATGCCATTGCCTGTGCCCAAGAGACCATGGACCCAAATCTCTATGGATTTCATTTCCGACCTCCCTGTTTCTCAGAGATGACCGTCATCTGGGTGATTTGTGATAGGTTTTCCAAGATGATACATCTTGTGCCATTACCTAAATTACATTCCTCCTCTGAATTGGTGCCTTTGTTCCTTCAGCACGTGGTTCGTTTACACGGCATTCCTGAGAACATTGTGTCTGACAGAGGAGTCCAGTTTGTTTCCAGATTTTGGAGGACCTTTTGTTCTAAGCTTGGTGTTCAGTTGTCTTTCTCCTCGGCGTTTCATCCTCAGACCAATGGTCAAACTGAGAGAACAAACCAGACATTGGAGACTTATCTAAGATGCTTTGTGTCTGCTGATCAGGATGACTGGGTCTCTTTTTTGCCTTTGGCTGAGTTTGCTCTTAATAATAGGGCTAGCTCTGCAACTTTGATGTCTCCATTTTTCTGTAATTCTGGGTTTCACCCTCGATTTTCTTCAGGACAGACGGAGGCTTCTGCCTGTCCAGGTGTTGACTCTGTTGTGGAGCGTATGCAACAGATTGGGACCAGGTAGTGGAGAGGTTGTCCCTCTCTCAGGAGAGGGCCCAGCGGTTTGCTAACCGGCATAGGACTGATGGTCCTCGGTTTAAAGTGGGGGACTTGGTCTGGTTGTCCTCAAAAAATATTCCTATGAGAGTGGCATCTCCTAAATTTAAGCCTAGGTTCATTGGACCTTATAAGATCATGGAGATTCTTAATCCTGTTTCTTTTCGTTTGCTTCTTCCAGGGACATTTAAGATCCATAACGTGTTCCACAAGTCCTTGTTGAAGAGGTTTGTTGAGCCAGTGGTTCCTACTGCTTTGCTTCCTGACCCTGTTCTGGTTGAGGGCAATATGGAGTTTGTGGTTGAGAAAATATTGAATTCTCGTTTTTCTAGACGGAAACTCCAGTATTTGGTTAAGTGGAGAGGTTATGGTCAGGAAGACAATTCTTGGGTGTTTGCTTCGGACATCCATGCTAGGAGACTCATCCGTGCGTATCATAGAACTCATCCTGACCGACCTGGTTGCTCAAGTGAGGGTTCGGTGACCCCTCCTCAAGGGGGGGGTACTGTTGTGAATGGACTTGAAATGAGTTCTGAGCAGAATCTCCCTCTGGTGGTTACAAGCGGTACTGACTGTCCAGTGAAGATTGTGAGGATTGGGAATCAGGTGTTACTGACTGGTCTTATTTAAGGGAGTCGCCTTCCCATCAGGGTTGCCAGTGATCAATTGTTCTGGTCTCAATCCTTGATTCCTGTTTCCTTTGTAGCCTGCTGTGTCGTGTCTGCATCTCCTGCTAACAGATAAGACATTTTCTTCTTTTTGTTTTTGTGCTTGATTTTTGCATTTTGTCCTGCACTTCTGTGGGGGCCTTCTGGGTCCCCTCCGGGGGCTTTTGCCCTCTCAGTTTAGTTCAGCCACTGATGTTTTGTACATTTGCTTTTTCCAGTTTTTTCAGTGGCTGCTGTTTTGATTTTGTTACACCAGAGAACTAATTTAGGTGGTAGAGGTCGTGTGATCTCAGGTGTTTTTGAAATTAGTAGAGTTGGTGCTTTTCAGGGTTTTTTGGGATTGCAGTAAGTGCCCTTCCTATCCTATTCTATTTAGATAGTTTGGGCCCCAATGTTTGCTCATACTATTTTCTGTCTGTGTCAGTATTTCTTCTTGTCTAACCGCCATTACATGTTTGGGGGCTTTCTATGTTCTTTGGGGATCTGCTCCGGGGCAGATAGCTTTCCTCTTTCTATCTTTAGGTATAGTTAGTTTTCTCAGGCTGTGACGAGGCGTCTAGGACCAACGTAGGAACGCTCCACAGCTGCCTCTAGTTGTGGTGGTTAGTCAGGTACTGCAATCTCATAGATTCCAACTGCTCTGGTTATTGCCTTTTTTACCTGCACTCCTCAGCTACCAAATCATAACAGGTGGCTACTTTGAAGAGCCTAGAATATAAGACATAATTTCAGTTGTTTCACACTTTTTTGTAAAGTGTATTGTATAATTCCACATGTGTTAATTCATAGTTTTGATGCCTTCAGTGTGAATTTACAATTTTCATAGTCATGAAAATACAGAAAAATCTTTAAATTAGAAGGTGTGTCCAAACTTTTGGTCTGTACTGTATATATATTACGTTTTGAAAATTGCAAAAATGGAAATGGACAGATGCAAAAGTTTGGACACCCTGCGTGGTTAGTACTCAGTAGTATCAGTATCCCCTTTTGAAAGTATCACAGCTTGTAAACACTTTTGTAGCCATCCATTCTTCCATGGAAAATTCTTCCAGTTCTGTGAGATTCCTTTATCATCTTGCACGCACTGCTATTTTGAGGTCTAGCCACAGATTTTTCAGATCAGGGCACTGTGAGAGCCATTGTAAAACCTTCAGCCTTTTCAGGAAGACTGCTGTGACTTTTGATGTGTGCTTAGGATCGTTATCCAGTTGTAGAAGCCATTCTCTCTTCAACTTCAGCTTTTTTTACAAATTGTGCTAGGTTTGTATCAAGAATTTGTTGAAATCTCAATGAATCCATTCTTCCCTCTACCTGTGAAATGTTCCCCCGAGCCATTGGATACAACGCAAATGCAAAGCTTATTTATCCACCCCCATGCTTAATGGTTGGGGAGATGTTTTTTCCAGATATTCTGTGCCCTTTTTTCTCCACACATACCTTGCTCATTGTGGCCAATGAGTTCTATTTTAACGTAATCGGTCCACAGGACTTGTTTCCAAAGTGCATCATGCTTGTTTAAATGTTCTTTTGCATACTTTTGATGTTGAATTTTATGGTGAAGACGCAGAAGAGGTTTTCTTCTGATGACTCTTCTATGAAGGCCATATTTGTGCAGGTGTCTCTGAATAATAGAACAATGAACCACAACTCAAGAGTCTGCTAAATCTTTCTGAACATCTTTTGCAGTCATGTAGGGGTTATGATTTTCCTCTATGGAAATCCTTTGAGCTTCTCTCAGTGAAATTTTGTTTGGTCTTCACTGTTCCTGTTAACTGACAATCCTTAACTACATTTCAAACTGAGGAAAGAGCAATTTGAAAATGTTTTGCTCTTTTCTTTAAGCCTTCTTATGCTTTGTGGGCCTCCACCATTTTCATTTTCAGAGTGCTAGGCATCTGTTTAGAAGAGCCCATGGCTGCTGTTTTTTGGCTCAAGGTTAAAGCAGACTGAGTTTTTATGAAGCTGGGAAATTTGTATCATCTGCCTTTCCTAACAATAATAGTGAAGAAGCCATAACCCTAAGGCTAAGTGCACACGTTCAGGATTATTTGCGTTTTTTTCGCGTTTTTTCGCGGGAAAAAACGCGTCAAAAACGCATGTATTAAGCATCCTATCATTTAGAATGAATTCCGTAATTTTTGTGCACATGGTGCGTTTTTTTTCCGCGAAAAAAACGCATCGCGGAAAATCTAGCAACATGTCCATTAATTTTGTGGATTTCTAGCGTTTTTCCCGCTATATTATTGACCTAGAAAGCTTAGTGAAAAATCGCGGTAAAAACGCGTCAAATCCGCTAAAAAAAACGCACCAAAAACGCGCAAAAAAAAGGGCGCGTTTTTGCCGCGAAAAAAGTCCGGTTTTGCTCAGGAATATTCTGCAAACATTCCTGAACGTGTGCACTTAGCCTAAAAGGCTAGTTAAGGTCTGAAACCATGGTCAAAGTTATCTGTGCACACAAATCTGCAAGGATGCCCAAACTTTTGCATCAGCACATTTTCCATTTTGTAATTTTTAAAATGTAAAAAATTACTATAAATATGTATACATATATATTATTTAATATTATAGCGCCATTTATTCCATGGCGCTTTACATGTGAGGAGGGGTGTACATAATAAATACAAGTACTGTAATCTTAAACAATACAAGTCACAACTGGTACAGGATGAGAGAGGACCCTGCCTGCGAGGGTTCACAATCTACAAATATATACAGGTCCTTCTCAAAAAATTAGCATATAGTGCTAAATTTCATTATTTTCCATAATGTAATGATTACAATTAAACTTTCATATATTTTAGATTCATTACACACCAACTGAAATTTGTCAGGTCTTTTATTGTTTTAATACTGATGATTTTGGCATACAACTCCTGATAACCCAAAAAACCTGTCTCAAAAAATTAACATATTTCACCCGTCCAATAAAATAAAAGTGTTTTTTAAAAACAAACAAAAAAACTATCAAATAATAATGTTCAGTTATGCACTCAATACTTGGTCGGGAATCCTTTTGCAGAAATGACTGCTTCAATGCGGCGTGGCATGGAGGCAATCAGCCTGTGACACTGCTGAGGTGTTATGGAGGCCCAGGATGCTTCGATAGCGGCCTTAAGCTCATCCAGAGTGTTGGGTCTTGCGTCTCTCAACTTTCTCTTCACAATATCCCACAGATTCTCTATGGGGTTCAGGTCAGGAGAGTTGGCAGGCCAATTGAGCACAGTAATACCATGGTCAGTAAACCATTTACCAGTGGTTTTGGCACTGTGAGCAGGTGCCAGGTCGTGCTGAAAAATGAAATCTTCATCTCCATAAAGCATTTCAGCCGATGGAAGCATGAAGTGCTCCAAAATCTCCTGATAGCTAGCTGCATTGACCCTGCCCTTGATGAAACACAGTGGACCAACACCAGCAGCTGACATGGCACCCCACATCATCACTGACTGTGGGTACTTGACACTGGACTTCAGGCATTTTGGCATTTCCTTCTCCCCAGTCTTCCTCCAGACTCTGGCACCTTGATTTCCGAATGACATGCAAAATTTGCTTTCATCAGAAAAAAGTACTTGGGACCACTTAGCAACAGTCCAGTGCTGCTTCTCTGTAGCCCAGGTCAGGCGCTTCTGCCGCTGTTTATGGTTCAAAAGTGGCTTTACCTGGGGAATGCGGCACCTGTAGCCCATTTCCTGCACACGCCTGTGCACGGTGGCTCTGGATGTTTCTACACCAGACTCAGTCCACTGCTTCCTCAGGTCCCCCAAGGTCTGGAATCGGTCCTTCTCCACAATCTTCCTCAGGGTCCGGTCACCTCTTCTCGTTGTACAGTGTTTTCTGCCACATTGTTTCCTTCCAACAGACTTCCCATTGAGGTGCCTTGATACAGCACTCTGGAACAGCCTATTCGTTGAGAAATTTCTTTCTGGGTCTTACCCTCTTGCTTGAGGGTGTCAATGATGGCCTTCTTGACATCAGTCAGGTCGCTAGTCTTACCCATGATGGGGGTTTTGAGTAATGAACCAGGCAGGGAGTTTTTAAAAGCCTCAGGAATCTTTTGCATGTGTTTAGAGTTAATTAGTTGATTCAGAAGATTAGGGTAATAGGTCGTTTAGAGAACCTTTTATTGATATGCTAATTTTTTGAGACAGGTTTTTTGTGTTATCAGGAGTTGTATGCCAAAATCATCAGTATTAAAACAATAAAAGACCTGACAAATTTCAGTTGGTGTGTAATGAATCTAAAATATATGAAAGTTTAATTGTAATCATTACATTATGGAAAATAATGAAATTTAGCACTATATGCTAATTTTTTGAGAAGGACCTGTATATATATATATATATATATATATATATATATATATATATGTAAACACTAAAAAGAACCAGTATACCGTGCTGTAATAAAATTAGTAAACTTTATTAATCACCAAAGAATAGACAATTAATGTGACTATAATAATACACAGAATTAGACATGATAAATATAAACAATAATGCAAACAAGGTCACTGCTGAACCAAAAATGAATAGGGATAATACCACAGAGAGTGTAAGCAACAGACCACTTAAATAGTGCCAAGAAAGGAGTTGTAAAGTGCAATAGCCACTAAAGGAAAAGATCCTATCATCGGTTACCGTAGCAGCATGTGTTCTGAGTAAGAGTAAATATAAGGCACTTACATTAGTAGTTGGGGCGCTAGGGGAATACCACGCAGCACAGTGCGTGGTTCAGCAGTGACCTTGTTTGCATTATTGTTTATATTTATCATATCTAATTCTGTGTATTATTATAGTCACATAAATTGTCTATTCTTTGGTGATTAATAAAGTTTACTAATTTTTTTACAGCACGGTATACTGGTTCTTTTTAGTGTTTACATTAATCTTGCAGTTTTTTGTGCTTTGGAGTTTATTTGGGTAGTTTGTGATGGTAAAATACATATATATATATATATATATATATATATATATACAGTAGGTACGGAAAGTATTCAGACCCCTTTAAATTTTTCACTCTTTGTTTCATTGCCGCCATTTGGTAAATTCAAAAAAGTTCATTTTTTTTCTCATTAATGTACACTCTGCACCCCATCTTGACTGAAAAAAAACAGAAATGTAGAATTTTTTGCAAATTTATTAAAAAAGGAAAACTGAAATATCACATGGTCATAAGTATTCAGACCCTTTGCTCAGACACTAATATTTAAGTTACATGCTGTCCATTTTCTTGTGAGCCTCATTGAAATGGTTCTACTCCTTCATTGGAGTCCAGCTGTGGTTAATTAAACTGATAGGACTTGGTTTGTAAAGGCACACACCTGTCTATACACAACCTCACAGCTCACAGTGCATGTCAGACCAAATGAGAATCAGGAAGTCAAAGGAACTGGCCAAGGAGCTCAGAGACAGAATTGTGGCAAGGTTCAGATCTCGCCAAGGTTACAAAAGAATTTATGCAGTACTCAAGGTTCCTAAGAGCACAGTGGCCTCCATAATCCTTAAATGGTAGAAGTTTGGGACCACCAGAAGTTTTCCTAGACCTGGCCGTCCAGCCAAACCGAGCAATAGTGGGAGAAGAACCTTGGTGAGAGAGGTAAAAAAGAACCCCAAGATCACTGTGGCTGAGCTCCACAGATGCAGTAGAGAGATGGGAGAAAGCTCCACAAAGTCAACTATCACTGCAGCCCTCCACCAGTCGGGCCTCTATGTCAGAGTGGCCCGGTGGAAGCCTCTCCTCAATGCCATAGGAAAGCCCGCATAGAGTTTGCTAAAAAAAAAAACACATGAAGGACTCCCATACTATGAGAAATAAGATTCTCTGGTCTGATGAGACAGAGATAGAACTTTTTGGTGATAATTCTAAGTGGTATGTGCGGTATATATATAGGCTAAAGACAAAGGAAATGTGTCATCTTTAGCTTTAGGCCTTTTAGAGATCATTTCATCTTCAACTTGCTTAACTGTTTGCAATAACAGTAACTTTGACCAGGGAGCCCAAACTTTTACAGGCCAATGTATAGAGAAGACACAACATTTGATTTTTTTTTATATCATAACATTTTTTTGTATTAGTCAGCACTTAGGCTGTGTGCACACAGTGCATTTTTGATGTGTTTTTGCAGCACTTTTTTTAGGTGAAATGGGCCAAAAACGCCATGGAATCCTTATGCAAACTAATTCAATCACAATCCTGAATGTTGTGTACATGATCAGTAAATTTCCTTTGAGCATTTGCAGCGCATTTTTTCTGCAGCATGTCAATTCTTTGTGTGTTTCTGCAGCGTTTTTCACTCATTGACTTCAACTGAGTCAGTCAAATCCGCAGCAAAAACACAGAAATAAAAATGTTTGTGGATTTGCTGCGGATTTGATGAGTTTTTGTTTGCATTTTTCCTGTCTTCTTATGGTGTTTCCCACGCTGTCATCTGTGTAACAGCATGGGAAACACTGGCGCAGAGGTTCTTTTCGGCGGTAATGCTACCACCAGTAAGAAAATTCGGTCAGAGCGCTGTGGGGACATGCTGTCAGATGTCAGCATGACCCCGAAGCTGTGACTGTGATCCATAGTAAGAGCAGAGACACACTGCCGTATTTCACGTGCGAGAATCGCATCATAAAACTCGTCCTGGCTGTTGGCTCTCCTGACCTGAGCTTGACCTCTGCATAGTAATCCATCACGCTGTCTTGCTCAGGTCAGGAGAGGTGTCAGGCCAGTCCGTGCAGTGCGATGCGATTATCGCACGAGTTTTACAGCCGTGTGACTCCAGCCTAACGCTACCGCCGGTAAGACTTTTGGTCAGATCGCTGCAGGGTCATGCTGTCAGATGTCAGCTGTGACTGTGACCCGCAGCGGTGACCTGCAGTAAAAAGCTTACTGCAGGTCAGCAGGCATGGGCTAATGAGACTTCTGCTTCAAACGGGCTACGTCTGCTGTCACGGATAACAGTGACAGCAGGTGCCGCTGATGGGAGATGTAGTCTCATTAGCCGGCGCCTGTGCTCACATTAAAAAAAAAGTTAAATTATTACATAAACATTCAAATAAAAATAAAAAAACATTATACTCACCTTAACCCCCAATCCCCAATGCTCATGTCTCCTAGAAATAATCAAAAATAACAAACCAACATATATTCACTTGTCCGCCGTAGTCCACGTAATCCCAAGTATCCCACAGTGATCTCACATGTAGAACAGTCACATTGAGAGATGTGACTGCTCGACCCAGCCGCCAGAAATACTTTGACAGGAGGTAATCGCTCACGCAGTGTATCACTGAGTTGCCGTGAGAGAGTTCACCGGAGTTCATCCGCTGATGAGCTCTGGTGCTCTCAAATACGGCACCGCTGCATGAGAACTTTATCACGGCAGCTCAGTGATACACTGCGGGAGTGATTACCTCCTGTCAGTCTATCGCCGGCTGTCTTTGAGAGCAGTCACATCAGTGACTGCTCTCAAACTGATCAAAATCATCGTGAGACATTATGGATGAGGAATATTGTGGTTTATTATTTTACTTTTTCTGCAGAAGACGTTGGCGTCAGTGCATTAGGCATACGATAAGTATGGTTTAATTAAGACTCATTAAAGAAGTCTGTGTCATTATTTCAAATAAAATGTGGGCAGCATGGTGACTAAGTAGTTAGCACTGCAGCCTTGCAGCGCTGGAGTCCTGGGTTCAAATCCCACCAAGGATAACATCTGCAAGGAGATTGTAGTTTCTCCACGTGTTTGCATGGGTTTCCTCCCACCCTCCAAAGACATACTGATAGGGAATTTAGATTGTGAGCCCTATCGGGGACAGCAATGATAATGTGTGGAAACTGTACACTGCAGAATATGTTGGCACTATTTAAATAAAAGATTATTATTATTAATTTTTAAAGTTTTTTTTATACAATATCACTATGGGGTTAATAATGAATAGATGTCTTATAGATGCCTCTCCATTACTAACCTGTGGGCTTGATGTCACCTGACAATACAAAGGTGACATCAACCCCACAAATATGAACCCCACTTGCCACCGCTACAAGGCAAGTGGAAAGAGCGAGTCTAAACACCAGATTTGGTGCATCTTTTAGATGTGCCTTTTCTGGGGCTGCAGAAAGCAAATGTTTTTAGTCTGGGAGGGGGACAATATCCATGGCCCCTTCCTAGGCTATTAATATCAGCCCGAAGCTGTCTGCCTAGCCTTTGCTGGTTAGATTTTACAGGGGGACCCTATGTAAATAATTTTCGGTGTCCCTTTGTAAACTAGCCAGTAAAGGCTAAGCAAACAGCTATGAGTTGATATTAATAGGCTGGGAACCTTTGTGGCTATTGGCTTCTTCCTAGAATATTGACATCAGCCCTCAACTGTCGGCTTTCCCTCTGCTGGTTATTAAAATTACGTGGAAGCCCACACAATTTTTTTTTTCATTTTTGTTCTTTAAAATTAGCAGTTGCTGTTTGGTTACTGCCTATGTATGTTCGTTCTGTTAGTGCTCCTGCATAGGCTGGTGACAATGTGTGTGTGTTTGTGTGTGTGTTTGTGTTTACTTAGCTGCTTAGTAATGAGGGTGTAGGGCTGATACCTTTTCATTAATAAGCCTAGGGCTAGGTGTCAATGACAGCTGCTGACGCCAAGCCCTAATCCCATTACCCTGATGCTACTGCATTAGCATGAAAAAGGTGTTGTTGAACCAAGAAATTACATCACAAAACTTTTTTTTTTAAATATCTTTATTTGGTCAAAAAAGCCTTCACTGCTGTACAAAAACGCATGCGAAAAAAGGCATACAAAGACTCACCAAAAACATGGCAACAAGGTGCGTCTTTGCCGCAGCGTTTTTTTCCCGCCAACATATGCAGAAACTTCAGCAAGCAAATACTCAACGTGCGCACATAGCCTTACGGTACTATACATTATAAAGCAAAAGCAAAACATCCGTTGGTCGCTCAGTTGCAATCAATTTAGTGTCTAAAGTTTAAAAATAATACATTTTCAATACTTCTATTAGATCATTAAATGCAATGCATTATAGCTGATAATTATCTCAATAATAATTACTTCACAATTTGCTAAATATTTAGTAATTACACAATATTGAACTAATTGTACTTTAACCATAAGTTGTAGATTCATGAAAAATGCATTTTCTACATAAATGCCAATTCTACCACTTTTAGGTGCAGTCTGCCACTGATAGCCCCCACTTTTCTGAATAAATAAAGAGGCATTGATTTAACAATGATTCTTAACAGCCAGGATTATGATCCAGGGAATATAGAGACAGCAACACTGTCCATAGAATTGACTGTAAGTGGCTGCAAAAAATCTAAGGATATTAACTAGAGATGAGTGAGCACTAAAATACTCAGGTACTCGTTGCTCGAACCAAGCAATTCCTAAAACTCGCATGCTCATTTCCAATAATAAGCATAATAGGAGTCAATGAGAAAGCTGGGAGGCAGTGAAAATGTTCAAATGGATGGGAAAAGTGCTGAATGGAAGGCAAACAGCATGGGAAAGACCACTGGAAGCATCTCTAAGGCTGGTGTCACGCTTGCGAGAAACTTGCATTATTCTCATGCAAGTTTTTCGCATCATCACCAGGCACTGCTGCCGGCACTCGGACTGGAGCGTGCGGCTGCATATATTTCTATGCAGCCGCATGCTCCTGTCCTAGTGCTGGCGGCAGCACTGAGTGTTGATGAGAATCGTGCGAGTTTTTCCAGATTGCTGCTGAGAACAATGGTGTCACACTTTTACTCCACTTTAAGTAGTGACAATAAAATATTCCAATCCGACAATAAAATACATTTTACAGAAAAAAAAAAAAGTTAAGAACCATTTTTCCTGTATAATGACCTGTGTATAAGGGGAAATTTTAAAAGGATCTATAAAAAAATATAATTTAAGTAAACCAAAATAGGGGTTTTGTTATTAAAAAATAGGAAATTTCAGTAACTTATGAAGGAAGCAAGAACTGCCAAAAATAAGGGACTCAGATACGTATTAGACGTAAAGGAAGGCCTCATACACATTCTGTTCAAATTGTCATGTTTTAGTACTCCTAGACACATAAAGGCTATGTACTTTTGAGGTTATATAAAAAGGAGATGTACTCCAGACTATGGAATAGTCTATAGGTGAGCAATATATTACTGATAACAAGTTTTTTGAGGGTTATATGCCAACAAAATATACTCCAGACCATGGAATGTTCAACGGGTGAGCAATATAATACCAATAAGGGTATGTGCACACATTGAGTAAATTTTCTGCACCATTTCTGTAATTCTTGGCAAGAATTACGCAGCACCAAAAATGAGCAGTTTTGGCCTTTTGTTGCCACGTTTTTGGTGCGTTTTTGCCTGTGTTTTTAATTGATTTCAGTGAAATCAATGGTGAAACATACAGGGTAGAAACACACAGAGAATTGACATGCAGCAGATTATTTTCTGCACCAAATCTGCAAGACAAAATACTCAACGTATGCATGACACTTCAGGTTTTTCATTCACTTTGATGGTATCAGGTTTTGCATCAGGTTTTTTGTCACAAATCCAGCCAGAAAAAAAAAACTCAACAAAAGTGCATTAAATCTGCAACGTGTGTACACAGCTTAAGTATTTTAACAAGTCTTTTGAGGGTTTTATACCAACAAAATGTAACAAGAAGATGTAATGTTCTATGGATGAGCAATATAAGACCGATACATTTTTAACCCCTTAACGACCAAGCCATTTTGTCAGTTAAAGACCAGGCCAATTTTTACAATTCTGACCACTGTCACTTTATGTGCTTATAACTCTGGAACGCTTCAACGAATCTTGGCGATTCTGAGATTGTTTTCTTGTGACATATTGTACTTCATGATAGTGGTAAAATTTCTTCAATATAACTTGCGTTTATTTATGAAAAAAAATGGAAATATGGCAAAAATTTTGAAAATTTAGCAATTTTCAAATTTTAATTTTTATGCCATTAAATCAGAGAGATATGTCACAAAAATTAGTTAATAAATAACATTTCCCACATGTCTACTTTACATCAGCACAATTTTAGAACCAAAATTTTTTTTTGTTAGGAAGTTATAAGTCTTAAAAGTTGACCAGCAATTTCTCATTTTTCCAACAAAATTTACAAAACCATTTTTTTTAGGGGCCACCTCACATTTGAAGTGAATTTGAGGGGTCAATATGACAGAAAATACCCAAAAGTGACACCATTCTAAAAACTGCACCCTCAAGGTGTTCAAAGCCACATTCAAGAAGTTTATTAACCCTTTAGGTACTTCACAAGAATTGAAGCAATGTGGAAGGAAAAAATGAACATTTAACTTTTTTTCCCAAAATTTTTCTTTCGACACAATTTTTTAAAATTTTGTCAAGGGTATCAGTAGAAAATGAACCACAATATTTGTTGTACAATTTCTCCTGAGTACACCGATACCCCATGTGTGTGGGTAAACCACTATTTGGGCACATGGCAGAGCTCGGAAGGGAAGCAGCGCCATTTGACTTTTTTGGCTGGAATTGAGATTGGACGCCATGTCGCATTTGGAGAGTCCCTGTGTGCCTAAACAGTGGAAACCCCCCACAAGTGACCCAATTTTGGAAACTAAACCCCCCAAGGAACTTATTTAAATGTGTTGTGAGAGCTTTTAACCCCCAAGGGCTTCACAGAAGGTTATAACGTAGAGCCGTAAAATTAAAAAATCATATTTTTTTCCACAAAAATGATCTTTTATCCCAATTTTTATTTTCCAAAGGATAAAAGTACCCCAAAAGTTATTGTGCAATTAGTCCTGAGTACGCTGATACCCTATATGCGGGGGTAAACCACTATTTGGGCGCATGGCAGAGCTCGGAAGGGAAGCAGCGCCATTTGACTTTTTTGGCTGGAATTGAGATTGGACGCCATGTCGCATTTGGAGAGTCCCTGTGTGCCTAAACAGTGGAAACCCCCCACAAGTGACCCCATTTTGGAAACTAGACCCCCCAAGGAACTTATCTAAATGTGTTGTGAGAGCTTTTAACCCCCAAGGGCTTCACAGAAGGTTATAACGTAGAGCCGTAAAATTAAAAAATCATATTTTTTCCACAAAAATGATCTTTTCATCCCAATTTTTATTTTCCAAAGGATAAAAGGACCCCAAAAGTTATTGTGCAATTAGTCTTGAGTACGCTGATACCCCATATGTGGGGGTAAACCACTATTTGGGCGCATGGCAGAGCTCGGAAGGTAAGCAGCGCCATTTGACTTTTTTGGCTGGAATTGAGATTGGACGCCATGTTGTATTTGGAGAGCCCCTGTGTGCCTAAACAGTGGAAACCCCCCACAAGTGACCCCATTTTGGAAACTAGACCCCCAAGGAACTTATCTAGATGTGTGGTGAGAGCTTTGAACCCCCAAGGGCTTCACAGAAGGTTATAACGTAGAGCTGTAAAATTAAAAAATCATATCTTTTCCACAAAAATGATCTTTCCACCCCAATTGTTATTTTCCAAAGGGTAACAGGACTCCAAAAGTTATTGTGCAATTTGTCCTGAGTACGCTGATACCCCATATGTGGGGGTAAACCACTATTTTGACGCATGGCAGAGCTCGAAAGGGAAGGAGCGCCTTTTTCAAATGCAGACTTTGATGGAATGGTCTGTGGGTGTCATGTCACGTTTGGAGAGCCCCTGATGTGCCTAAACAGTAGAAACCCCCCACAAGTGACTCCATTTTGGAAACTAGACCCCCCAAGGAACTTATCTAGATGTGTGGTGAGCACTTTGAACCCCCAAGTGCTTCACAGAAGTTTATAACGTAGAGCCATGAAAATAAAAAAATTATATTTTTTTCCACAAAAATAATCTTTTTGCCCCCAAATTTTTATTTTTATAAGGGTAACAGGAGAAATAGGACCCCAAAAGCTATTGTGAAATTTGTCCTGAGTACGCTGATATCCCATATGTGGGGTGGAACCACTATTTTGATGCATGGCAGAGCTCGGAAGGGAAGGAGCACCGTTTTTAAATGCAGACTTTGATGGAATGGTCTGCGGGTGTCATGTCGCGCTTGGAGAGCCCCTGATGTGCCTAAACAGTAGAAACCCCCCACAAATGACCCCATTTTGCAAACTAGACCCCCAAGGAACTTATCTAGATGTGTGGTCAGCACTTTGAACCCCCAAGGGCTTCACAGAAGTTTATAACGTAGAGCCGTGAAAATAAAAAAATCATATTTTTTTCCACAAAAATGACCTTTTTGCCCCCAAATTTTTATTTTTATAAGGGTAACAGGAGAAATAGGGCCCCAAAAGTTGATGTGCATTTTGTCCTGAGTACGCTGATATCCCATATGTGGGGGGGAACCACTGTGATCGCCTTACTGCGATCTTTGGGAGGCACAATGAACAAATCCACAAAAGGTGAAGAATTGTTTTTCTTTTTTACGCCGTTCCTCGTGCGGTATTAGTGATTAGGCGACTTTATTCCTCGGGTCGGTGCGATTACGGCGATACCAGATTTATACCCTTTTTTCATGTTTAGCTTCGGTCACACACTAAAAGATGCTTTTTTTGGAATAATTTTTTGTAAGAAATTTTTGCATCGCCGTATTTTGAGAGCTATAATTTTTCCATATTTCGGCCGACAGAGTTATCTGTGGGCTTATTTTTTGCGGGACGAGCTGACGTTTTTATTGGTACCATAATCGGGCACATAACGTTTTTTGATCGCTTCCAATTCCGATTTTTGTGGAAGCAGAATGAACAAAAACCAGCAATTCAGGAATTGTTTTTTTTTTTTTTTTTCCTCCGTTCCGCGTGTGGTAAAATTGATAAAGCAGCTTTATTCTTCGGGTCACTGCGATTACAGCGATGCCTCATTTATATATTTTTTATGTTTTGGAGTTTTTTACACAATAAAAAATTTTATAGAAAAAATAATTATTTTTGCATCAGTTTATTCCGCGAGCTATAACTTTTTTATTTTTTTGCTGATGATGTTCTATAGCGGCTTGTTTTTTGTGGGACAAGATGTACGTTTTCAGCGGTACCATGATTATTTATATCTGGCTTTTTATCGCGTGTTATTGCACTTTTTCCAAGCTTTATGATGATTCCGCTTGGAAAAAGTATAATTTACTACTTTTTTGTGTTTTTTTTTTACGGCTTTCACTGAAGGGGTTAACTAGGGTTACGCTTTTATAGATGGGATTTTTATGGACGTGGCAATACCAAACGTGTATTTTTTTTGTTTTTTATTTTTTTTATTACATAAAAATGTGTATTTTTTAGGGGATTTTTTTAAAATTATTTTTTAATATTTTTTTTACAATTTTTTAAAAAAAATGATTTTTTTTAACTTGTCCCTTTATGGGACTTTCACTTTTTTTACTTTTTATTGCAGTTACAATGCATTGCAATGCTCTAGCATTGCAATGCATTGTACCTATGGGTGAAAGCTGCTGTGAGCATGATCACAGCAGCTTTCCGTAGCTAGGTGACCCGGAGGTTGTCATGACAACCCCGGGTCATCAAGGCAGAGATCGGGCCCTGCAAATACATTGCAGGGCGCCGATCTGAGGCAGAGGGAGCTCCCGACCCTCTGCCTCCCCCTGAGCGCTGCAATCGCGCTCGATCGCAGCAGTCAGGGGGTTAACAGCCAGGGGCGGTGGGGGTGCCGCTCCTGGCTGTCAGTGCAGGAAGCTCAGCCACTGCAGCGCTGGCTCCTGCACTGATCGCGCTGGAGATGCTGAAATTTCAGCATCTCCTGCGCGATCGCTGCTGTGTTTGGTCAGTCAGATTGACTGACCAATCACAGCGCTGTAGGTGCGGGGACCGATGGCAAAGGTCCCCGCACTGCTTGCTGTGCCTGTCAGCTGTCATAGACAGCTGTCGGCACTGAACTACCACTGCGTGTTTACACGCAGTGGTAGTTCAAAGGGATGACGTGCACAGTCAGTCCTGATGCCGGAACTGACATCCGGCCATGACGGACTGTGCACGTCAATGGACATTAAGGGGTTAAACAAGCTTTTTGAAGGTTATATACCAACAAAATGTACTACAGACCACAGAATAGTCTATGGATGAGCAATCTAAGGCAGGAGTCACACTTGTGAGTGCAATGCGAGACACTTGCGAGAGTCTCTCGCCTCAGTACTCGGCACCTGGGACCGGAGTGTGCGGCTGCATGTATTTCTATGCAACTGAACGCTCCAGTCTGAGGAAGTGGCAGATTTGCCACGAAACGCTTCGGCAAACTCGGAAATTGGAAAACCCAGTCTTTTTCTTCCTCCTCTGTGATATTTTCCTCTGATATACAATACTTCTGTTAAAAGGTAATTACTATATTTACTTCATGGTATATTTCTATGTATTTTGATTTATGGCACTACATTTTTTCACTATGCACTGAATGGTCAGCCCTTTAAAAGGAAGTGAGATCATGTAATTACACACCTGGACCTGTTGAAGCGCTGTTACACGAAACGGCCATTGTCTTCTCTGTCTCTCCCCGCATGCCTATGTAACCTGCATGCCTTGTCTTTGTCCATGTCCCGAACTATGGAATAAAGGACTACTAAATTTTTTCAAACTAGTGAGTCCTGCATATTTTCTTCTACTATTCCATTAATGTGTTCACAGACACGGAACTTTATTTGGCGGGTAGTTAGGCCAACATATATTTTGGAGCAGGGGTATACCATATAGTAAATGACTGCCTGTGAAATGTATTTGGACAAGCTACATATTGGCCACAAGGTAGGCGTCTCCTACGTAGTTGAGTTTGACTCAAGAAGGTACGTGATTCATTTTGATAGCGGTTGTTAACTAGCATATTACATAGGTTTTTTGAATGACGGAATATGATGCTTGGTTTTTTAGTAAGGTACTGGGCTAGAGTATGATCAGTCAATAGGATGGGCCATGCATTTTTAAGACAGTTTTTCATCATGTTGGCCTGAAAGTTGTAATTCGTAATGAACCATACTTCATTAGAAGGGGATGGTCTATAAGAAGAGTATAATAACTAGAGGTGTGTCTAGACTAGAGGTTTCTAGAGGTGTGTCTTTCTCTATTGTAAGCACATTTGATGCACAAGTGACTGTAGATCCAATCAATAAATCTCGATTTGAGATCCTTGGCCTGTATCTCAAAGTTCAAATATGTAGCACAAAGTTGTCATAAACTGAGAAATTGGTTCACTGGTATTGAACGTATCAGTGGGGGAGGATGAGAAGAAGACGCATGTAGTAACGCATAGACAGTTGGAGGTTTCCTGAATATGTCCATTTGAATCATGTTGTTGGAGTCACCTTTAATAGTGATATCTAGGAACTCAATACTGTGTCTATCATGTAAGATGAATATTCAGATTGTTAGTATTCAGATAAACCATAAATTCATCCAATGATTCTGCTGTTCCCTGCCAATTGAAAAAAATGTCATCAATGTACCGTGCCCAAAAGAGGATGCAGTACATACATTGGCATTTATCAAAAAGAAAGAGGCCCCACTCCCACCACCCCAGGAATAAGTTGGTGTATGATGATGCAAACGACACGCCTATGAGCCCTGGAGCTGTAGGTGGAAGGATCTCTTAAAAATAAAACAAATTGTGAGTTAAACTGAATTCCAAAATTTCAATAATGAAATCAATCATTGTAGGAGAAGTATCAGACATTTTCAAAAACAAGATTTTGTCGTATAGACAAAGCGAAAGAATAAAAAAAAATTTTATTCCCACAAATGGGAAAGAAAGAGACAGCTGCAGAACAGATTTTTTGTTTAGACACACTACGGGCAAAATGCAGAGATAGAGTAGACTTATCTTTTACCCACCCTATTTGCAAAAAAACGATGTAGAGTGCACTTATCTCTTATAAACACTCATATAGACACAGCAGTACAGTAAAATTATTGATTTGGCCTAGAAATGTCAAATAGCAAGTTGATGCCAATTGTTTATTTCACAGACTACTAAAAAACAAAGTTGCCACAAGATGGCTGATGACAATTATTTTTTTTCACATCAATAGAAAACACACAACAGTCCTGAAAATGTATTTTTTTTAGCCTACTAATGCCAATGAGGAAGGTGATGCCAACTATTTATTTACCAGGTTACTAGAAAACAGATATCGTTCCTGAACAAGTATTGATTTGGACCCAGAAATGACAATGAAATGGCTGATTCCAATTTTTTATTTCCCAGACTAATAAAAAATACACACTAGTCCATAAAAATTATTTTTGGGGCCTAAAAATGGCAACAAGATGGGTAATGCGATATATTGATTTGCAAAAGTAGCACAAAAAACACCAGGCCTAAAAAATTATTTTTGGGCCTAGAAATGACAATGAGAGGATTGATAACAATTATTTATTTCTTAGAGTACTAGAAAACACAGCGGCTTAAAGGACAGTACTACCGCAGGTGGTTGGTGCAGAGTACACACAGTAGCTTTAAGAACAATACTCCCACAGGCAGAGGGGGAAGAGTACACACAGCAGTGGCACAGTACTCCCATATCCAGAAGGTGCAGAGTATACACAGCAGCTTTTAGCAGAGTACTCTCACACATGGGTTTGCAGAATACACAGCAGCTTAAGGGACAGTACTCCCACAGGCGGAGGGTGCTGAGTGTACATGCTGGCTTTAAGGACAGTACTCCTACAGGTGGAGGGTGCAGAGCATACACAGCGGCTTAAAGGACATGCTTCCACAGGTGGAGGGTGTAGAGTACACACAGCGGCTTTTAATACAGTACTCTCATAGGTGGGTTTGTAGAGGTCACATAGTGTCTTAAAGGACAATACTCCCACAAGAAGAGGGTGCACAGTATTCACAGTGTCTTAAAAGACAATACTCAAACAGGAGGAGGGTGTAGAGTATACACAGCAGCTTAAAGAACAGTACTACCACAGGCAGAGAGTGCAGAGTACACACAGCACCTTTATGTGCACAGTACTCTCAGATGTGGAGTGTGCAGAGTACACACAGCAGCTTTTAGCACAGTACTCTCACAGACGGGTTTGCGGAGTACACACAGTGGCTTTTGCCACAGAAATAGCAATACTTGGCATTGCTGTGATGGTTCCATAAGTGCCCACAGTGCTGCAGACTTTCAACAAGCTTTATTTGACTGTCGAACTGGAACAGAAAACCTGACATACAGTAAAATGTCCATGTTCAGTACCGGACACTAGGTGTTTGGTATTGGATACTAGGTGTCTGGCACGAACCCTGAACTTTCCGGTTTGGGTTCGCAAATCCTTGTTCTTGGTCCTTTACAATCTGGCTTCTGCTCTTTACACCCTACAGAAGCTGCCCTTACTATTGTCTTTAATGATCTACTAAAAGCTAAATCTAATATCACTACTTCCTGCTAATTCTCATGGATCTCTCTGCAGCATTTGACACTGTGTACCACCAGTTCCTACTCACAATGCTGTGCTCTATTGGACTCTAGGATACTGTTCTCTCTTGGTTCTCTTCCTTCATTTTATCAATTGCTGGCTCTTCTTCCCCTCTTCTTCCCCTTACTGCCAGGTTCCTCAGTGTTCAGTCCTAGGTCACATCCTCTTTTCTCTGTACATCACACCTGTTTGACAAACCAACAGAAGATTTAATTTTCATTGCAATCTCTATGCTGATATCACCCAGTCATACACTTCTTTATCTGACATCACACTCTCAATTACCAGTGATTGCTTATCTGCTGTCCCCAACCTCATGTCTTCCCTCTATCTGAAACTGAATTTGTCAAAAACTGAACTCCGTGTTAACTCCCTCTGCAGACCCAACTAAATTGAAAATTGCCATTTCCATGTGTAGTTCTACCATATTTGCAAAGCAGCACGTCTTGGAGTTATATTTGATTTAGGTCTTTCATTCAATCCCTATATCCAATCACTCGATCACTCTTGTCACCCGCAACTCAAAAACATCTCTAAAATTTTAACTTTCCTTACCTTTGTGCAAAAATTCTTACTGTTGCTTTGATTCGTTGTTGCCTGGACTACTGCAACTCTGTACTAATCGCTCTCCATCTTACTAAATTCTCCCCTCTCAAATCTATCCTGAATGCTGCAGCCAGGATCATATTTTTGTCCAACCACTACACTGATGCCACCACTCTGTGTAAGAGTTAGTGCTGGTTGCCCATCCACTACAGAGTCCAATATAAACTTCTCACATTTACCCACGAGGCTCTCCACAGTTCTGCACAACCCTACATCTCCTCCTTCTTCTCTGTTTATCTACTTACCATCCTCTCCATTCCACTAACATCCTCTATAGTACGACTTCTCTTGCGATGCATCAGTTTTCTGAAATATGCTACCCCAGACAATCCAGTTTACAGTTTCAAGGTGCCTTCAAAACACATTTATATAGACTGTCTTATCACCTCTCCTCTCTAAGCTAACTGTGGCGCCCGTATCTCTGCCAGCAGTCCCAAACTCCGTGCAGAGACATCAGCGTACTCACAGCCAAGGCTCCCATCCTGCTTCTCCCGGTTCTGCTGCTGCCCGGGGTGCACGCACTCCTAGCAGGTCTCCAGGCACTGTGCTTAGAACACGCGCTCACGTCCTCTTTATAATGGGGCCGCGCACATTCCTCTAAAGTGTCCTCAGCCAATAGCTGGAGGTCTTTTACTATTTAATCTGCCTACTCCAACATGGAGGTGCCTTTGCAATGTTGTGAGTTTGTTCCTAACACTTGTCAGTTCTCAGGTCCCAGTACTTGCATCTCAGCCTGATGCTCCCGCCAGTGCTTCCTTCAATGGTAGCCGAGCCCGCTGTACCTGCCAGTGCTTTCCTCAATGGCAGCTGAGCCAGCTGCACCTGCCAGTGCTCACCTCAATGGCAGCCAAGCCAGCTGCACCCGCCAGTGCTCATCTCTCCATCAGACTGTCCTGTCTGCACTTGCGGTTCCTGTCATCTTCTCTGCTTGCCTGAATCTGTTGGACATTCCCCCAGGCCATTCCTGCTATCTGTTCCTAGGGGTCAGCCACCATCCACCCAAGGTCAGTCCTGGAGTAGCACCTAGATCACCTCACTTGTCTCTCCACGGACTGTGGTGTCGTTAGCTGCTGCGTGTCCGTGGTGAGATTGGGTGAAGCTCCCAGTCACACCCCTCCAGGTCTTCCTTGGGCTTTGGCAGAGTGGTTCCACCGCCCAGCCCGTTACACTAACTATATCCGGTTCTCCCTGCCATGCAGTCTATAGCACTTGGTATCTGTACTTGTACGTATATTGGCTGATGACTAGTTCATGCAACGTTATTTAAATTCCCCTATTTATTATATTGATGGCTGGACCGTACACAACAAGCATTTTATTTTTAGTGCCACCCCTATTTCCTCATAGATTGTAAACTTGCAAGTAGGGCCGTCACGCCTCTTGATATGTGTTGAATTATGTAATGTCTTATCTTGTTTGTACCAGTACCCTCTGAATTGTAAAGTGTTGCAAAATATATTAGCATTATAGAAATAAAAATTATTATGATTTTTTTCTCTAATACCATAAAATTAATTCTAAAGGTTGGCAGATCTTCATATATAAATCTATATTGGGCTAGAGAGTCCTTCTAAATCTTCTATCTAACTCTATCCACCTATCTTTTACAGATGAGATGATCTGGAGAAATTAAAATTAGACAAATCTTGCAAATTTTTACTTTGCAGTTATTCATTCATAAGTGGAAGTGAATGTTTGCCAACAATGCTCTGGGTTTCATAGTGTAAGATGTAAAAACTTAAAAAACATAACACTCGCCTCATTGTTCACAGCATCCTCGCTTCCTCTAATTCCCGCTTCCCTCCCATTTAGTTCTTAGGGCCCCTTCTTTTGACATACGTGTGCGGGTGTCTTCAGTCTAAGGCAAGGCTTCCAATGCAACCAGGCCTTGCAGGTCTGGGCATGACATCATAATATTATGATGTGCTGTGACCTCCAAGGCCTGGTGTCCTAAATTTAGGACAAGACATTCCAGCCTCGACCAGGTGTTCGAGGTCATGGCATATTGAGACGTCAACAACATTACAAGGTATTGTGTCCTCTGAGGCCTCGTCCTGCTACTATGGAAAGAAGAGGCCCTGAGGACTGGACAGCAGGTACTGGAGGCAGTGAGGGTGCCATGACATACGAGTGGTGAGGTATTATGCTTCACTTTTGTTTTTAACCCCTTCATGACCCAGCCTATTTTGACCTAAATGACCTGGCCATTTTTTGCAATTCTGACCAGTGTCCCTTTATGAGGTAATAACTCAGGAACGCTTCAACGGATCCTAGCGATTCTGAGATTGTTTTTTCGTGACATATTGGGCTTCATGTTAGTGGTAAATTTAGGTCGATAATTTTTGCGTTTATTTGTGAAAAAAATGGAACTTTGGCCAAAATTTTGAAAATTTCGCAATTTTCAAATTTTGAATTTTTATTCTGTTAAACCAGAGAGTTATGTGACACAAAATAGTTAATAAATAACATTTCCCACATGTCTACTTTACATCAGCACAATTTTGGGAACATTTTTTTTTGTTAGGAAGTTATAAGGGTTAAAAGTTGACCAGCGATTTCTCATTTTTACAGCAAAATTTACAAAACCATTTTTTTTAGGGACCACCTCACATTTGAAGTCACTTTGAGGGGTCTATATGGCAGAAAATACCCAAAAGTGACACCATTATAAAAACTGCACCCCTCAAGCTACTCAAAACTACATTCAAGAAGATTATTAACCCTTCAGGTGCTTCACAGGAACTAAAGCAACGTGGAAGGAAAAAATGGACATTTAAATTTTTCCAACAAAATTTTTCTTTTAGCATCATTTTTTTCATTTTTGCATGGGCAACAGGATAAAATGGACCCTAAAGTTTGTTGGGCAATTTCTCCTGAGTACACAGATACCTCATATGTGGTCATAAACCACTGTTTGGGCGCACGGCAGGGCTCAGAAGGGAAGGAGCGCCATTTGACTTTTTGAATAGAAAATATGCTGGAATATTTAGCGGTTGCCATGTCGCATTTGGAGAGTCCCTGTGTGCCTAAACATTGGAGCTCCCCCACAAGTGACCCCATTTTGGAAACTAGACCCCCAAGGAACTTATCTAGATTCAGAGTGAGCACTTTGAACCCCCAAGTGCTTCACAAATTGATCCGTAAAAAAAAGAAAGTACTTTTTTTTTCACAAAAATTTTCTTTTAGCCTCAGTTTTTTCATTTTCACATGGGCAACAGGATAAAATGGATCCTAAAATTTGTTGGGCAATTTCTCCTGAGTACACCGATACCTCATATGTGGTCATAAACCACTGTTTGGGCGCACGGCAGGGCTCAGAAGGGAAGGAGCGCCATTTGACTTTTTGAATGGAAAATATGCTGGAATATTTAGCGGATGCCATGTCGCATTTGGAGAGTCCCTGTGTGCCTAAACATTGGAGCTCCCCCACAAGTGACCCCATTTTGGAAACTAGACCCCCCAAGGAACTTATCTAGATGCAGAGTGAGCACTTTGAACCCCCAAGTGCTTCACAAATTGATCCGTAAAAAAAAGAAAGTACTTTTTTTTTCACAAAAATGTTCTTTTAGCCTCAGTTTTTTCATTTTCACATGGGCAACAGTATAAATTGGATCCTAAAATTTGTTGGGCAATTTCTCCTGAGTACACAGATACCTCATATGTGGTCATAAACCACTGTTTGGGCGCACGGCAGGGCTCAGAAGGGAAGGAGCGCCATTTGACTTTTTGAATGGAAAATTAGCGCCAGTCGTTAGCTGACACCATGTCATGTTTGGAGAGCCCCTGTATGCCTAAACTTTGGAGCTCCCCCACAAATGACCCCATTTTGGAAACTAGACCCCCTAAGAAACTTATGCAGATGCAAAGTGAGCACTTTGAACCCCAGGTGCTTCACAAAAGTTTATAACGCAGAGCCGTGAAAATAAAAAATCATTTTTTTTTCTCAAAAAATGATTATTTAGCCCCATATTTTTTATTTTCACAATGGTTACAGGAGAAATTGGACCCCAAAAGTTGTTGTCTAATTTGTCCTAAGTACGCTAGTACCTCAATGTGGGGGAGAACCACTGTTTGGGCACACGTCAGGGCTTGGAAGGGATGTAGTGACGCTTTGAAATGTCGACTTGATGGAATGGTCTGCGGGCGGGCAGAGCCCCTGATGTGCCTAAACAGTAGAAACCCCCCACAAGTGACCACATTTTGTAAACTAGACCCCTCAAGGAACTTAACTAGATGTGTGGTGAGCACCTTGAACCCCCACGTGCTTCACAGAAGTTTGTAATGCAGAGCCGTGAAAATAAAAAATCATTTTTTTCCTCAAAAACTGATTTTTTTAACCCGCAATTTTTTATTTTCACAAGGGTAACAGGAAATATTGGACCACAAAAGTTGTTGTACAGTTTGTCCTGAGTACACTGGTACCCCATATGTGGGGGGGAACCACTGTTTTGGCGCATGGGAGAGCACAGAAGGGAAGGAGCGCCATTTTGGAATGCAGACTTGATGGAATGTTCTGTGGGCGTCATGTTGCGTTTGCAGAGCCCCTGATGTGCCTAAACAGTAGAAACCCCCACAAGTGACCCCATTTTTGGAAACTAGACCCCCAAGGAGCTTATCTAGATGTGTAGTGAGCACTTTGAACCCCCAAGGGCTATACAGAAGTTTATAACGCTGGGCCATGAAAATAAAAAAATCATATTTTTTCCACAAAAATGATCTTTTAGTCCCCAATTTTTTTATTTTCCCAAGGGTAACAGGAGAAATTAGACCTCAAAAGTTGTTGTCCAATTTGTCCTGAGTACGCTGATATCCCATATGTGGGAGAAAACTACTGTATGGGCACACTTCGGGGCTCGGAAGGGAAGTAGTGACGTTTTGAAATGCCGACTTGATGGAATGGTCTGCGGGCGTCATGTTACGTTTGCAGAGTCCCTGATGTGCCTAAACAGTATAAACTCCCCACAAGTGACCCCATTTTGGAAACTAGACCCCGCAAGGAACTTATCTAGATGTGTGGTGAGCACTTTGAACCCCCAAGTTCTTCACAGAAGTTTATAACGCAGAGCCGTGAAAATAAAAAATCATTTTTTTTCCACAAAAATAATTTTTTAGTCCCCAATTTTTTTTCCCAACAGTAACAGGAGAAATTAGACCCCCAAAGTTGTTGTGCAATTTTTCCCGAGTACGCTGATACCCCATATGTGGGGGTAAACCACTGTTTGGGCACACGTCGGGGCTTGGAATAAAGGGAGCACTGTTTGACTTTTTGAACGCAAAATTTGCAGGAATCAATGTTGGCGCCATGTCGCGTATGGAGACCCCCTGATGTACCTAAATAGTGGAAACCCCTCAATTCTAACTCCAACCCTAACCCCAACACACCCCTAACCCCAACCCTAACCCCTACACACCCCTAACCCTAATACAAACCCTAACCATAACCCTAACCCCAACACACCCCTAACCCTAATCCCAACTCTAACCATAAACCTAACCACAAGCCTAACCCTAATCCCAACCCTAACCCCAAAACACCCCTAGCGCTTATCCCAACCCTAACCCTAATCCCAACCCTAACCCTAATTCCAACCCTAACCCTAATTCCAACCCTAACCCTAATTCCAACCCTTACCCTAGTTCTAACCCTAACCCTAGTTCTAACCCTAAGGCTGGGTTCATATTGAGTTTTACCAGCCCGTTCAACACGTAGCGTTGACGGGCTGGTAACGGTATAGCATAACGCGATCGCGTTATGCTATACCCGCTAGCGCAGAGGAATCAGCAGATGATTCATCTGCGCTAGCGGTGACGGAGCCCAGACGCTGCAGCCTGCGTCCAAGACTCCGTCACTGAATGACGACACGTCGCGAACGCATGCCGCTTCATGGCATGCGTTGCGATGCGCACACAAATGGGGTGAATGGCAGCGTTAACGGACTGCGTTACATCGCGTTATACCGCGGTGAAACGCAGTCCATCTAACGGACTGCCATAATGCAATATGAACCCAGCCTGACCCTAAGGCCCCGTGCACACGTTTGCGGATTCACTTGCGGATTTTTCTAAAATCCGCAGGTAAAACGACCTGCCTTTTACCTGCGTATTTAGCACGGATTTGCTGCGGTTTTTCTCTGCGGTTTTACGCCTATAATGGAATAGGCGTAAAACCGCTGCGGAATCCGCACAAAGAATTGACATGCTGCGGATTTAAAACCGCAGCAAATCTGCGCTGAAAAATCTGCAGCATGTGCACAGCGTTTTTTTTTTTACCATTTATTTGCATTGTACTGTACATGGTTTCTGGATCTGCTGTGAATCCGCAGCGCCAAATCCGCTGCGGATCCGCAGCGAAATCAGCTGCGGATTAGCAGCGAAATCCGCTGCGGATCAGCAGCGAAATCAGCTGTGGATCAGCAGCGAAATCAGCTGCGGAGTAGCAGCGAAATCAGCTGCGGATCAGCAGCGAAATCAGCTGCGGATCAGCAGTGAAATCCGCTGCTGATCCGCAGTTGATTTCGCTGCTGATCCGCAGCTGATTTCGCTGCTGATCTGCTGCTGATTTCGCTGCTGATTCGCTGCTGATTTCGCTGCTGATCCGCAGCGAAATCAGCAGCGAATCAGCAGCGAAATCAGCAGGGGATCAGCAGCGAAATCAGCTGCGGATCAGCAGCGAAATCAGCTGCGGATCAGCAGCGAAATCCGCTGCGGATCAGCAGCGAAATCCGCTGCGGATCAGCAGCGAAATCAGCTGCGGATCAGCAGCGAAATTCGCAACGTGTGCACAGGGCCTAATAGGAAAAAAAAAAAATTCTTTATTATTTGTCCCTACCTATGACAGGGGGGGTTCACTTACTTTTTTTTATTTTGATCACTGTGACAGTTTATCACAGTGATCAAAATAATTTTTTTGACTATGCAGGGTGCACTGCGCATGCGCCGGTCGGCGGGCGCACTGCGCATGCGCCCGCCATTTTCCAAGATGGCGGCGCCCATGAAGAATCCCGGGCAGCCGCCGGGAAGGATCCAGGGACATCGGTGGACCGGGAGAGGTGAGTATGGGGGTCGGAAGTGAGGGGGGGAGATCGGAAGGTGGGGGCAGCGGAGGCTAGGACGAGGGGAGCTTTTAGTGACGGCGGTGACCGACCGCTGCAATCTTTCGGTGGCGGCGGCCGATCGCCGCCGTGAATCCGTGTGGGGGGGGTCAGGGCTCGGTGTCCAGCCATGGCAGATGCTATTGCAGCATCGGCCATGGCTGGATTGTAATATTTCACCAATTATATTGGTGAAATATTACAGATTGCTCTGATTGGCTGTTTCACTTTTAACAGCCAATCAGAGCGATCGTGGCCACGGGGGGGTTAAGCCAACCCCCCTGTGGTGAAGCACAAAGGGTCCTGTGCCGGCGGGTCGGGTGACCTTTCAGTGACCCCGGTCACCCGGCCCGCAGGGACGCGATCCTTTCATGACGCCACATAGGCGTCATGGGTCGGATTGGCACTGACTTTCATGACGCCTACGTGGCGTCATGGGTCGGGAAGGGGTTAACCTTTTGTAGGCGCTATATTGTGCAGCAAAATGGCTATCGCAGCTAGTCACTTTTTTGCTGAATTTGTATGGAGCATTTTACAAAATAATCTTTATTGTGCAGAATAAAAATTTTTGTAAAATTCTTCTACAACTATTTTCCACTTTAATATATTTGCCCATCTCTACTATCTTATATTTATCCCATATCTATCTCACTTTGATATATCACATATCTATTCTCAGATCTTTAGATGGACTGCCTGTGGATATGTCATACATGTCTAGGTTTCTCACTATATCCTTCCTCTTGTGTTAGCTTTCTGTTACTCTTTCTTATGTTAACGGGTCGGTTTTGACCAGTGTCTATCCCTAGGATACCCTAAAAACAGTTATTTATGATCCAATTTGTTTCTTACCTCTTAGTTACCTTGTTAGGGTTTCTCATCCATGGAAGGATTGATTTTAATATTTTTGTTGTGGCCCCCTGGGCCTTTCATTTGAGAGCATACCCTTCATTTTCAATATAAAAATATTGTAAAAGGAACCTCAAGAGAATAATATAAACTTAAAAAAGTTTGTTATATTACCTGACTATTACTGAAGGGTTTTAGAACACATTTCTTAAATGTAAAAAAAAGTATACATATATATATTATATTATTAATAGTGTTGAGCGATACGATACCGCAAGTATCGGGTATCGGCCGATATTAGCTGTATCGGACTTTCGATATTGACTTTCGATATTTCCCATATATCGTATACCGGAATCGGAATTGTCACTGTCACTGTGAGTGTCCGTCGGTCGGGTCTGTCAGGAGTCAGCGGCACTTACCTGGCAGAAGATCTCCGGTGGTCACGGCCTGGACTGGTTGATGGCCACCATCATCTTTCCCCGGCGGTCACATGCAGTTTCTCGCGATAACTGCAGTGACTGCTGGGTAATCCCGGCCGTAAAGCAGTCAGTCCGATAACGTCACCGCCGGGGAAGCAGGTAATCAGCTGTGCTGCGCCGGGATGACAGCCTCTGCCTGTCATTCCGATGTAGCAGAGCTGGATCGTCGTGGGACAGTCGTTACTATGGACTGCGTCGGACAGGTGGTATACTGTTGGTTTGTTTTTTTCCTTTTTTTACAGGAGATCGATGGCGTCGCAGGATGAGAGTATAATAAAAGAAATGAAAACTGTGTTGTCTCTTTTATTTCATTAAAATACTTTTTTCTTGCTGTGTCTTTTTTTTATACATTTAAAAACTTTGGGATTAATAATGGATCGGTGTCTTATTGACACCTCTCCATTATTAACCGGGCTTATTGTCACCGTGCAATCAACGGTGACATTAACCCCTTATTACCCCACTTGCCACCGCTACAGGGCAGTGGGAAGAGCCGGGTAAAGTGCCACAATTGGCACATCTTTTGATGCGCCAAATGTGGGGCTGCTGTAGCCTGGTATTATCAGGCTGTTGAGGGCCAAAATCCATGGGCCTTGACAGTCTTTTAATACCAGGCCACAGCAGTCTGCATTTTACTTGGCTGGTTAACAAAAATAGGGGGACCCCTACGCCGTTTTTTTTTTCGAGGGGATCCCCTATTATTGTTAACCAGCCAAGCTAAGCAGACTGCTGTGGCCTGGTATTATCAGGCTGGCAAGGTCCATGGATATTGGCTCATTACCAGCCTGAAAAACCAGGCCTCAGCAGTCTGCTTCATCTGGCTGGTTAACAAAAATAGGGTGGACCCCACGCCAATTTTTTTTCGAGGGATCCCCTATTTTTGTTAACCAGCAAAGATAAGCAGACTGCTGTGGCCTGGTATTATCAGGCTGGCAAGCAGGGTCGGACTGAGGCACCGGGACACCGGAGAAACCTACGGTGGGCCCTAGCTCCTGCGTGGTGGGCCCTGATTTGAAAGGATAGGTCGCGGGGCAGAGGGGGCGGTGGCCCCGGGGCCCGCGCTCTGAGGGGGCCCACCCGGAGCTACGATACAGTTACATTCTGCGGCAGAGCAGGGAGAATCGCTCTCCCTGCTCTGCCGCCCGGAAGCTATGGGGCCTGAACAGGCGTTGGGGGGGCCCGGTGCCAGCAGTGGGCCCCCCACCCGTCATCGGAGGGTCAGCTGTTACGGCATCCAGCCGATAAAGCTGACCGCATAGAGAGAGAAGGAGCGAGCGCTCCTTCTCTCCCATAATCCCCCTCTCAACGTATGACAGCGGGCGCAATAACATCACCTGCCGGCGCCCGCTGTCAGACGCTGAGAGGGAGAACAGTGAGCAGCACAGGAGCCGGGAGGTGAGTATTTTTTTTATTTTTTTTTTAATGGGGGTGCAGTCGAGTCCTGGCTGGAGAAGTCGTCATGTCGGTGTGGGCCAGATGGAAAAGACATGAAAAGTGAACAATTCCATTAGAAAGAACATCAGCGGTAAGTCATTATCTGTACATGTGCTGTAATCTATATGTTCTGTAGGACTGGTATTATTTAACACAGACCATATGGCGGTAATATCAATATTGGTCTTTTTATATATAGATTATTTTGGCCAACAGCGCGGTCATTTGCTGAGGTTCTCTGATGATGGGCCCACTCAGAAGTTTTGCCCCCACTAAACCAAAACCCTAGCTATGCCTATGGCTCTCTCTCTAGTCTTTCTTTCTCGCTCTCTGTTCTTTCCTTCTCGCTCTCTGTTCTTTTTTCTCTCTGTTCTTTCTTTCTCTCTTTTCTTTCTTTCCTCTCTTTCTTTCTCTGTTTGTTCTTTCTCTCTCGCTGCTCTTTCTTTCTTTTCCTCGGTACCAGCCACTGTGCCCTCATTACCAGTCAGTGTGATCAGCAGTGCTAAATGGTTACGCTTGGGGCGAGGATATGGGTGTGAATTAGCTGTGAAATGGGTGTTGTCGGGGTGTGGCCTAAAATTTTCAGCGGCGCGCAACATGCGCCGCAGCCTTTAATCCTCTTTCCTGTCTTCCAAATTTGGGAGGTATGCTGTATGACCTCCCTACAACTTCTGGCCATGCTCCTGATGAGCGCGACGGATGGTCTCGTGAGGGATCTCCTCCCACACCTGGACTAAAGCATCCACCAACTCCTGGACAGTCTGTGGTGCAACGTGGCATGGCCTAAAATTTTCTGCAGCATGCACAGCGTGCCACAGCCTTTGTCCCTCTTTCCCTTATTCAAAGGTTGGGAAGTATGATGTTGGGCCGCAAGAATATATTTTCTCTGGTGGGCCCAAGGTACTCCAGTCCGACGCTGCTGGCAAGGTCCATGTATGTTGGCTCCTTAACAGCCTTAAATACCATGCCTCAGCAGCAGGGGCGTACATATAAATCATGGGGCCCCATAGCAAAAGTCTGAATGTTCCCCACCCCTACAAAAAAAAAACCCAGAGGCATTGTAAATGTAAAGTGCCAGCACAGTGAGGGAAGTTGAGTCGCACAGAGACAGGGGTTTTGGGGGTACTCGGCACCGACCACGTCGACTTCTATGGGGGATGTCACGAGTAGCACAGCTCGGTCCGTGACCTGGGCGATCACTGGAATGTGGGATATTTCCAGGGGATGATAGAATGTTCGTGTAGTTTGTCGTGACGCCACCTGTAGTACCTGGTCAGGGTGTCCAGCGCTGCTGTGCAGGTCCTCTGGAAGGGATGGTGTAGTGCAGGTAGGTGATAAGTCTTCTACAGGTAACACGCTATCCTTCCAGGGCAGATAGATGTGAGATAGAGCAATGGTGCAGAGTGATGTAGCAGAGTGGACTATGCGACGTAGTAAGAAAGCAGGAAACACTTCAAGTTAAACGTTGCATAATAAAATTTTTAATAATAACATTACAAAAGTGCAAATAGCATTACTGCCGAAGTTCGTTGAGCCTTCTTAGGACTACCCCCACCGGGGTAACTTCACAGTGTCCTTTACTTGTGCTTGTGGAGGACCCGCTCCAAACCTCCAACGGTGGTCTTGGGTGGGCTGCAAGACTTTCCTTGAGCAGACCTCACTTTCGGCCACACCAAACGGGTTTTTAGTTTCTGAGGTAGTTGAAAATAGTGCACAGTTAAGTTTTTTGTAAAACCAAGATGGAGCACCGAAGTGCCAACTATTTACAGAAAAGTTTGTGAGCCAGTACAGTTCATGGCTTCAAAGTTCAACATTTTTATTACATTGAAACACCATTACCCAACCTGGGTATATTAAGGCAAAAATAAACTTGTTCTTCTGAACATTCACCCGTCCGGGTACATCAAACCATTACCCAACCTGGGTATATTAAGGCAACAATAAGCTTCTTTTTATGAACATTCACCCGTCCGGGTACATCAATAATTTAACTATTTACATACAGAGACCCTGTCCGGGTTATTTAGACTTCTTTGGCTGGCCTCTTCCAGGTACCACCTGGTACTCTTCTGGAGCTTGCCAAACATCCGTGACAGGAGGGTCCACCCAGACCTGATGACGTCATGTGGCCTGTACAGTTACGTCGTGACCCGCTATCTGGGTCTGTGTGGCCACCTCTTTCATGTCCCTCCGGGTCTGGAACCCTATGTCCCGGACTGAACGAACCCCAGGGGGCCTAACAGGCGCCGGGTACGGGCTAGCTATCATTATCATGTCCATAGCTGGGGCTGCTGAGGAGACCACTGAGGGAGGCTGGGGAGATTTACGGCGTGGGGTGGGCACTTGTGCAGAGGCCTGGCTGGGGGAGGCTGAAGGCTCGGAGGGTCTGTCAGTTTCCTGACACTCTGGGGAGTAGGGGTCGCACCTGGTAACATTTAGGGCGTACCATCCATTGTAACCCCAGTGTCGGGTGTAAGTCACCAAGTCTCCTGCCAACAGGTCCCTCCCCGGGTGTCCTTCTGGGAGGTGAGCCTCCACGTCCCGCCGGGTTACAAAGACTTCTAAATAAAGTCCAGGCTCCTGGATGAAGCCCCAACCACCTTTTAACTTAAAGTTCCGTACTGCACCCTTACGCCGCGGCTCCCTCAGCGTACTTTTATTCTTTCTCATACATGCCTTCTCTGCCAGGTCCTTGTCCAGGTGACGTTGCCGAAGCTTTTGGGATTCTCGCCGCTCCCTTTGTCGCTCTGCTTCCCGCTCCCGACGTCTCTACTCTTCCTCCTGACGCCGGTTGTAATTCTCCTCCACCAGCAGCTCCATGTCTCCACCATCAAACGCCAGCTTACGATGTCCGGTTTGCGGCAGCTCTCCTGGCGCCCGCCAGTCCTGGCGGCGCTCACCTGTGGCGGAAGCAGCCGGCTCTGGAACAGATGACGGTCGGGGCTCCGGTACAGGCAGGTAGAGCTCTGGTGCCTGCGCGGCCTCCTCCATGAGGACGGGTGTCGCTTCTTCTGCCTCAGCGACGGGGGCAGACAGCGGGATCTGGGGTGCTGGTGCGGCTTTTTCTGCAGGAACGGGTGCCTCCACTGTGATACTGGCAACCGGTTCAGATTGCAAGGGCTGGGATGCCCGCACGGCCTCCTGTACTGGAACGGGTGCCTCCACTGAGATACTGGCAACCGGTTCAGATTTCAAGGGCTGGGATGCCCGCACGGCCTCCTCTACTGGAACGGGTGCCTCCACTGAGATACTGGCAACCGGTTCAGATTGCAAGGGCTGGGATGCCCGCACGGCCTCCTGTACTGGAACGGGTGGCTCCACTGAGATACTGGCAACCGGTTCAGATTGCAAGGGCTGGGATGCCCGCACGGCCTCCTCTACTGGAACGGGTGCCTCCACTGAGATACTGGCAACCGGTTCAGATTGCAAGGGCTGGGATGCCCGCACGGCCTCCTCTACTGGAACGGGTGCCTCCACTGAGATACTGGCAACCGGTTCAGATTGCAAGGGCTGGGATGCCCGCACGGCCTCCTCTACTGGAACGGGTGCCTCACCTTCTGGTACAGACACTTCAGGGGGTAAGAGGGATTGGCGCCGCTCCAACTGTAGTTTTAGGGCCCGCCAGCTCGCTTCCATCCTGGCGACCTCCTCCCGGTGCCGGGCCAGGTCTCTCAGGGTATCCTCCGCTTCTTCCAGCGTAGGACGGTTTCCAGGCCGGGTGCCAAACGGTGGCTCCGTGGCGATCGGGTCGCTTCCGTGGGGGGAGAGCTCTGACTCCTCCATCCCTTCCCACTTCTGCTCACGTCCATTCGCCATCTCTGCCAAGTCACATGTGTCATTAGCATCAGGAGAGGCGCCATCTTTTGTAGGGAGGCGGGACCTTCGCGTTCGTTTCCGCCCACTGAGGAGGATGAGGAGGCGGAACTCCAGAGCTGTGGGGCACGATCTTACATTGCAGTAACATTTAGAGTGGGCGGACATCGTTTTCGCGCCACGGAGTGAGTGTACGCCCACGAGAGCACGCCCTTATTCTTCACCTGTGCCTCGTGGCGCAGATATGAAGGAAAAATGGCAAATACAGTCTATGATGATTTTTGCAATTCTCAAGCAAAAAAACAGTTCAATTAAGGCACACAGGACTCGCTTATAGCGAGCTTCTGAATCCTGTTCGTGACGCCAAAGTTGAGTCGCACAGAGCCACAGGTTTTGGGGGTACTCGGCACCAAGCCCGTCGACTTCTATGGGGGATGTGACGGGTAGCACAGCTATGTCCGTGCCCTGGTCGCTCACTGGAATGTGGGATATTTCCAGGGGATGATAGAATGTTTGTGTAGTTTGTCGTGACGCCACCTGTAGTACCTGGTCAGGGTGTCCAGCGCTGCTGTGCAGGTCCTCTGGAAGGGATGGTGTAGTGCAGGTAGGTGATAAGTCTTCTACAGGTAACACGCTATCCTTCCAGGGCAGATAGATGTGAGATAGAGCAATGGTGCAGAGTGATGTAGCAGAGTGGATTATGCGACGTAGTAAGAAAGCAGGAAAGGAAACAATTCTTACTACAAAGACATGCAGCATAAGGCTGCCTCAACCCCTCCCATCCAACTAGCTACACCCTGTTCTAACCAGCCTGAGCTAGACCATCCCATTGGGTCCGCCTACACTCAGCTGGCATAGTGTACTGTTGAATGCAGTGGTTGGAGTCAATGGGGTGTTTCCTCCTTACCTGAGAGTAAGTTGTCACACCGCTGGGTGCGATGCAACATCTCTGTGGCGACTGGACCCTCGGGTGCTTCTGTCTTTTCACAAATGCCGGCTTTACCCGGCAATTGAATCAGAGGCTATTTTACTATGTAGAAGTGAATAAACTATAAATATATGTATATATATATGTCACAATGACATGTATATATTTTATATATATATATATATATATATGTATTCTATGTGTGTATATTTTGTGTTTACAAGGAAAGAAAGTGTTTTTTTAGTTGCAATATTTTGTTCCCATAGACTTACATGGGACTTCCGGTATCGGTATCGGGTATCGCCGATATTTTAGTGATATCGGCGATACCATTCCGATCCGATATTTTTGGATATCGGAAAGTATCGCTCAACACTAATTATTAACTCTAGTAACATCTATGGTGTTACGGGTCAATTTTGACCCATATCTAACTACTTTATGAAAAAGACAAAAAACTGATTTTTTTTTTATAGAACTTTAACACAAATAAAAGATGAAAATTATATTAACATTAATAGCAATAATAATAAAAAGTAGCTTTTCTAGGTCAAACAAACAAACAACAATCAATCAAGCAAATCAACAGAAATCAAATACTAGTTTTTAGATGCATTAGTATTTAGATGCATGTGTGGCAAAAAGTGACACTTTTTGTGTGTTCTTTGCAGAGGTATTTTTTGCAGCCGAAGCACGATGTGTTTGTCTTTCTGTCCTTATTGCTAGGGCAGACCTGACACCTCTTTCTTTTAGAATCAGGTGGTCTCACTGGGGTTGTGGCTATTGTGGTTGATGTTGAGGCAGGCCTGGTTGAGGAGGATGCTGGTGATGATGCTCTTTGTGTTGCTGTGGGTGTGGACGAAGCACTTGTTGAGCTCTGGAGTTGTCGGACCAAGGCTGCAGCTGCTGGGTCTCGGGGCACTCGTTCCCTTTGGTCAATGTGCGCTTTGACAAGGGATCTTCCTAGTTCCTCAAGAAACATCCTCCGCTTGTGTTTTTTCTTTGAATTCCATCCTTGGTGAATGTGAGTCCACAACACAAATGAATTGCATGCTGACACATCAAGGATGTTGTAAAATACAACCATTGGCCATCTCTAGTCATTCACTGGCAAGTGTAGGTGGCAGTCAGCTTGTCCAGGTTGTCCAATCCTCCTTTGTTTTTGTTATAGTCCAGGATGATTCTGGGCTTTTTGTCACTTACTGATGACACAGCTGCATCTTTGTGAAGTGTGGACATCAGTACCACATTCCGTAGTTTTTTGGGGCAGTATGAAACAGCAGTGGTGGTGTCTGTAAAAACAAACTTTGAGGAAAGTGGAGCCCTGTCCTTCATCTGCAACAATTCAGCGGGCAGCTCAGGTTTGTTTTTTTTTCATTGTGCCCACCATGGCGATTTTCCTCCTGAGAAGTTCTTGTCCAAGGTCATAGCTGGTAAAAAAAATTGTCACAAGTAATGTTGTGACCCTGCAGTCCAGTAGTCATATCGAGGACTACACGTTTTCCTTGGTTTTTTTCAGGGATGTCGCTTGCAGACTTGCCTGTGTAAATCTGTAGATTCCATGCATAGCTAGTTTTTGCATCACAGGCTGCCCAAATTTTTATGCCGTATTTGCCTGGCTTACTTGGCATGTATTGCCGGAAAGGGCATTTTCCGCGGAAAGGGAGAAAACGTTCGTCTACTGTCACCTCTGGCCCTGGGTTGAACATCAGTGGAAGGAGCTGCACCCATTTCTCCCAAACATCCCTGATGGGAGCAAGTTTGTCAGATTTTGTTCTGGTGTCTCTGTTGTCAAATCTGAGGACTCCTGATATCATTTGAAAATTTTGAAGTGACATTGTTGCCCGGAAAATATTCCTGCCTGTCGATGCGTCCCAGAGACTATCAGTGGCCACATTGCAGGATTTGTACAATCCAGGACATCATCATGAAGGTCATTCCACATGTTGCCGTGGACTTTTTTTCCTTCAAGGTTTGTCATAGCAATAATGACTTTTTTTTATTGACAATGGCATAAACATTTCAAAACATGACTTGATGTCACTTACTCTTGTCACAGCAAACCTTGTGATCCCAGGGGTCATTTTTATGACATTTGCAGCATCTGCCCTGCCATGTACACCTGGAGGTACTGAACTCCAACTGATCTTGCCACTTTTGGATTTGAATCTTTCAGCGGGAGCAGCTTCAGCACCAGTGACCTCCTCATCAGACTGATCAGAACTGTCTGTGTCTTCCGGTTGATACTCCACATGATCTTCCTCCTCAGAAACCTGTTCATCTGTATCAGTTTGCTGCTGTGTGTCCTCTGATTCATTATCATCTAAGATATAATCCAGAATTTGGCTTACATCAAATCATCTCCTCATTGTTGCATGTGTAAACTGGAGATGTATACTCTGCAAAGTACCAACTCTACGCTGATTTGGCCATACATGCCTGGACATGTCCCTAACTCAAGTTGTTGGAGGTAGAGCTGGCTGTGGGCTGTTGGTTTATATTGTGTTTATGAGTTCAGTTTTGGGACTTATTATTGTTTTTTTACTCTTATATTAGACCTGGGTCGAAATTGACCCCAAACAACACAATGTTATGATTTTAATAAGAGCATTTTTACAATTTAGTAAAATAGTTTTATTTATTGTATTTTGTTTAAAAATAAATTCCTGAAAAAGTCAAAAAGTCTTGAGGCAATAAACAAATGTATGTAGAATTTGTATGCATTTAAAACCTAAAACGGGTCGGTCACGACCCTAACACAAGAGGAAGGATATAATAATATATGACTGTTTTTAAATGTGCAATAATAGTAATCAATACTGCTATCCAATAAGGTCTTATAGTTAGCATGCATTATCCTTTTAGCTTTTATATTTTTTGTTCCCTACTCTATATTTTTAATCGCTAACATTTTGCTATTCACAGATTGCTCAGGGGCTGGAAATGTTGAGGAGTCTACATATTGGTAGACTTAAATTCTTTTTTAGATTTGATGCTTGGTTTCGTACTTCAAAATAACTCAGAAACTGCGTAAAATGAATAAAATGTAATATAAAGTGATGCCTCTTTCATTTAGAATAAGTGAAGTAAAGGTCTCAGCTGACAGGACACATTTAAGGCAAGTGAACTTAAAATTAAAATGGAAGAGTAGCTTTAGGAAAAATGAGCATTGTTCCATTGTATTTTTAATACTTATGGTTGCTCCTAATAATCCTAAGCCTTCCAGGTTCTCTGTGTCTAAGCTACGTTGGTGTTTTATTTTGATTTATACAGTGCATTGCACAGATAACAGTATTGAGTGTCCAGGACCCAATTATGAAATTTCTGTGACTTTGTAGTTTGTCAACTGAAAAATAATAACTATGCTTAGACTCGTGCAATGTTGATGTGGAATATATTACATGGTAACAAAATGTGTTGTTTACATACTTCTTTGAAGGAGCCTAGAGAACCAGAGCTGTGCTATAAGAATATTATATGGCATTTCAAGCCTCAAATGCAAATACCATAGACATTTTACTGCGAGCTGATGGTAAAACTGAATGACTAATAAAAAATACAGAATTAGTATTTGACATTGATTAGTGACTGACTTTGTTCTTTTTAACATTTAAATCTGGATATTTTGAAAGACAAACTATATAAAAATTAAAATATTCTGCTCCCTAAGAAAAGTTTTCATAAAATGTATATGATGAAAAAAAACAAAAGTAAAAAAATGGGTCAAATTGTGATGGCTAGACAATTGAGCCAAAGCATCTTTAAAATGGAAAGGTCTTGTGACTGGGGGCAGATTTATTAATCTCCCCAGCTCAGGAACTGTGCACTGCGAAGATTCACCTGTATCTGAGCTGGGACCGGTAGGTATGTATGCGTTATGCATACTCCCAGCCACAGCCCATGTTGAGCCCAAGTGCCTTGCTCCATACGCTTGTATTTAGCGAGGCAGTGCCAACTAGACACCCATGCCCACTGGACTGCTGTGTCACTAGACAGGATGCGGCCTTGCTCCATACAAGTGTATGGAGCGAGGACGCACACACTAGACGGGTTCTGCCTGGGAGTATGCTAACGTATACATCACCGTCATTCCCGGCTCAGAAACAGGCGAATCATCGCACAATGCGTGCGCTGGTGGATTCAGAAGTCTGCAGTCACACAGAGTGACTGCAGATTTATCAATGTAGACAGGAGTCAGGACAAACCCTTTAAGCCACCGCTTGTACAGTATTTGTGGTATCTCATATTACTAGTACCAGTCAAAAGTGATCGAAGGAAAGGCAAGAGCAGTGGGTGATTATTATATCCCTTTGCTCCTTCCTTGTAAAACAATTGATATTGCCAATAGCATGCAAAACCCTAGCTTTATTTTTATAATCTGGATTGGGTGAAATAGATAATCTCCATATTTGAAAGTATATTCACCAAATATACTAGCATTCAAAATAAGCAATAAAATAAGCATTAGCTAAAAAAAAAATAGGACATAGAAAGCTCTATATTGCTACATTCTTACACTTGCAGCTTGTGTACTATAACTTCAGCAGAAGTGAAAAAAAGTAGGGTATGTCTTAATTTTTTTAACAAGAAGCACTGCTTCCCAACCTCTCTGCTTGCTGGATAGCGATGTGTTCCTTATTGGTTGAAAGTTCGGACCAGTAGCATTGTTGCACCCAGGGTTGTCAACAAGAATTTCGGGGCCCCATACTGGCAAAATTTTCAGGACCCCTTGAGACTCCGCCCATGCTCCGACCCAGCTCCGCCTACAACCCTCGAAACTTCCACAGTCCTAACGCCCACTCATAGAAAAACTCCACATCTGCGCCACGTCCGCACCAATCACACATTATCAGTTCCCAACTAACACCAGATCACATACACAGTCAGCAGCTTTTGATTTGGCTAAACGATTATTTTTAAGCCACCATCACGACAGGACAGACTCTTTTGGCTGGGCTCTACTCTACACTAACCTATTAAATATTTCTTAAAATATCCAATACTCTTTTTAGGTATATTTTTATGTCTGTTTATTTAAGGGAATGTGTCAATACTAGTGATGAGCAAATATATTCGGCACTATTCATTACTCGCAGGAATAGTATGGTATTTGGGTTATTCGTTACTCGGCAAGTAATTTTCTATTCGTTTCGGTAAATTCGACTGACCCACTCAGCATATTTGGCGCTTTATTTGCAGCCAATGATCATGGTGGGCTTGCTTGCCAATTACAGTAATGCTGGCACCATCTTTGGTGTGGAATTACTGTGATTGGCTGCCCAAACACCGGGTATTTGTTGCTCTGTCATGTGCATGAAAGTGTGGCAAGCACCGCTTCTGATTGGCGGTGAAATCGTCACCACCAGTCAGAGAGCCGCAGTTCCCATGCTGTCAAAAAACAGCGTGAGTGCACAGATGTGATCGGAGGTATAAAGTTCACCTCTGGTCACTGGCTTCATTGATGGGACTTCAGGACCCACCAGCCGACACCAGCTGCCGCTAATAACAATGACAGCAGAAACGGCTGATGGTAGTATTCATCAGCCTGCTCCTGCGCTGTAAATAAATAATTTAAAAAAAAGCGTGTGTTCCCCTGTATTTTTGATAACCAGCCAGGCAAAGCTCACAGCTGTGAGTTGCAACCTCAGCTGTCAGCTTCAGCAAGTCTGGTTATCAAGAATAGAGGGGTATCCATGCCGTATTTTTTAATTATTTAAATAAATAATTAAAAAACAGCATGAAGTCCCCCCATTTTTTGACAACCAGCCTTGCTAAAGCAGACAGTTGGGGCTGATATTCTCAGGATGGTAAGGGGCAACGGATATTGCCCCCCCTCATCCTAAAAATAGCAGCCCGCAAACATCCAGAAAAGGCATATCTGTTAGATGCGCCAATTCTGGCGCTTTGCTGCCTCTTCCCACTTGCCCTGTAGCGGTGGCAAGTGGGGTTCATTTTTGTGGGGTTGATCTTACCTTTGTATTGTCAGGTGGCATCAAGCCCATGGCTTTCTAATGGACAGGCATCTATAAGACAACTATCCATGGCTAATCCTATAGTTACGTGGTAAATAAAGACACATCAATAGTAAAGTATTTTATTAGAAATAAAACAAAAAACAGTTTTCCATTTTGATTTAAAAGTAACAAAACACAGCTATACTCACCAAAAGCCTAATTCAACTGAGTCCCTCATCTCCTGCAATAAGACAAAAATAAATAACAACTATATCCCTCACCTGTCCATTGTTCTGTTCCACGCCGTAATCCATGTCTGGGAGATAAACAGCTTTCAACCTGGATGGTGCCAAGATGCGACCGTCCAGGCTGAGAACCACTGAGGAAGGAGCTGCTGTGAGTACAGCATCAGTAACTAGCAGTGACATCATCGAGGTTACTGCCAGCCACTGAGGCTTGGTTCCCAGCCAGGCTAAACTGCTGTTACCTCAGCACCATGGAAAAAAGTCAGTGATGAGGTCTCCGCAGTTCATGCTCAGTGACTTCCCTGCAGATCACCATGAGAATTTCTCACTGTGATGTGCAGTGAAGTCACTGAGCTTGAACTGAGAACTCAATGACTTTTTCCCATGGTGCTGAGGTTACTGCAGTTCAGCCCGGATGGGAACGCAGCCTCAATGACTGGAGGTAACCTCTATGACGTCACTGTTGGTCAATGATGCTGTGCTCGCAACAGCTCATTGATCAGTGGTTCTCATCCTGAATGGTCGCATCTTGGCAACATACAAGTTGACAACTATTTATCCCACAGACATTGATTACGGCGTGGGACAAAACGACAGAGAGGTGAGGAATATTATTGTTTTTTATTTTAGTTTTATTACAGGAGATGAGGGATTCAGTGGAATTAGGCATTAGGTGAGTATAACTGTGTTTATTATTTTTAAATAATGGAAAAGTGTGTTTTGTTTTATTTCAAATAAAAGACCTTATTCTGGCTGCTTCTTTATTTATAGTGCAGATGGCGGGTGAGGAATACTCCCATCAGCAGCTCCTACTGTCACTGTTATGGCGGCAGCAGGTGTAGTCTGATGGGAGTAATAGTCCCAAAAGCCACCGCCTGCTTTCATTGTTCTCACTTGAATACAACTGTCATCATTTCCCCGCTTGTGCAGAGCAGGGGAGAATGATGAGAATTGTCTTCAGCACCGGCGTGGAACAGTGCTTACTGTATCGCTGCTTCCCTGGCGCTCGCTGTGTGGCACTGAAGTGGCACACCATTGCCACTGAAGGATCACATGTATTACACACATGGACACTGACATCTCCGGTTCCAATTTGACATTAGCGCTAGCGCCGTGAGAAAATTTCTGTTAGTGCTCGCACTGACGTCAGATAGGTGAAGTGAGTTCATTGGCTGTGAACTCCCAGGACCTTTCTGACAGCACCAGGAGCGTGAGACCTTTCTCACACTCATGGTTACATCAGAGAGGTCCTACAAGTTCACAGCGAGTCACTGGGCAGCGATAGCTCTGCTCAGTGTCTCTGCTTGATGACAGGCTGTATGGTCGCATCATGCAACCTTGCAGCCTGCCATCTAGATGTAGCAGAGCTAGATCCATCGAGGGGCAAATGGATTACCATCTTCTCTGAGGAAAGGTGAGGAATATTGTTTTTTATTTTAACTTTTTTGCATAAAACAATGGTGTCAGTGGAATGGGAAATGTAAGTATGGTTTAATTAAAATTTATTAAAAGAGTGTGTAATTCTTTCAATTAAAAGATTTTTTTCTGGGTGTCTGTTTTTTTATACAATATGACTATGGCGTTAGTAATAGGAGCGTCTTATTGACGCCTCTCCATTTCTAACTTATAGATGTGCCTTTTATGGGATGGCTGAGAGTTGATGTTTTTAGCCTGGTGGGGCAGTATCCATAGCTCCTTCCTAGGCTATTAATAACAGCCCGCAGCTGACTATTATTTATAGGGGGACCCTATGTCCTTTAATTTTTAGGATCCCCAATTTTAATAGCCAGTAAAGGCTAAGTATACAGCTGTGAGCTGATATTAATAGCCTGGTAAGCTCCATGGGTATTAACCCCTTCCCAGGCTATAAACATCTGCCCCAGCCATCAGATTTCCCTCTGCTGGTTAAAAAAATTACGCGGGAGCCCACACAATTTTTTTTTTCAGAAATATAATCTGCTTAATAATTAAATACATGTACAGTAAGCTACACACACTCTGTACTAATTGTATCTGTCACTGAAATCTGTTGTGAATGGGTTTGAGATGAGTTCTGAGCAGAGGCTTCCTCTGGTGGTTACAAGCGGTGCTGGTCTGTCCAGTGAAGATTGTGAGGACTGGGAATCAGGTGTTACTGACTGGTCTTATATAAGGGAGTCACCTTCCCATCAGGGTTGCCGGTGATCAATTGTTCTGGTCTGAATCCTTCATTCCTGTTTCCCTTGTAGCCTGCTGTGTCGTGTCTGCATCTCCTGCTAACAGATAAGACATTTTCTTCTTTTTGTTTTTGTGCTATATTTTTGCATTTTGTCCTGCACTTCTGTGGGGGCCTTCAGGGTCCCCTCTGGGGGCTTTTGCCCTCTCAGTTTAGTTCAGCCACTGATGTTTGTACTTTTGCTTTTTCCAGTTTTTTCAGTGGCTGCTGTTTTGATTTTGTTACACCAGAGAGCTAATTTAGGTGGTAGAGGTCGTGTGATCTCAGGTGTTTTTGAAATTAGTAGAGTTGGTGCTTTTCAGGGTTTTCTGGGATTGCAGTAAGTACCCTTCCTATCCTTTTCTATTTAGTTAGTTTGGGCCCCAGCGTTTGCTCATGCTATTTTCTTTCTGTGTCAGTATTTCATCTTGTCTAACCGCCATTACTTGTTTGGGGGCTTTCTATTATCTTTGGGGTTCTGCTCCGGGGCAGATAGCTTTCCTATTTCTATCTTTAGGTGTAGTTAGTTTCTCAGGCTGTGACGAGGCGTCTAGGACCAACGTAGGAACGCTCCATGGCTGCCTCTAGTTGTGGTGGTTAGTCAGGGTACTGCAATCTCATAGATTCCAACTGCTCTGGTGTATTGCCTTTTTTACCTGCACTCCTCAGCTACCGAAACATAACAGTATCACCGGCCTAAACTGAAAATTATATGGTACTCACAGAAGAGAAAAAATATTGTGAAAGAAAAAAGGTTGTCAGAGATATTTTTCTGTTTGTTACATTTTTTTCCCTTTGTATCTCTGGGTGCTGGGGAGGATCTTTTCTCTCAATGGAGTTTGCACAGTTGTCCTGGCCGTGTGGATCAGTTTGCCGCTGAGGTTCGGAGTATTGCTACCTATCTTGCTAGGTTGCCTGTTGTGGAACCTAGGATTCCCATGCCAGATTTGTTTTTAGGGGATCGAGCTAAGTTTCAGAATTTCAAAAATAATTGTAAATTGTTTTTTGCCTTAAAATCTAAGTCCTCAGGGAACGCAGCGCAGCAGGTTCAAATTATCATCTCTCTCCTGCGCGGCGATCCTCAGGATTGGGCTTTTTCCCTGACACCTGGGGATCCTGTTTTGAGTGATGTTGATGCATTTTTTCAGGCTTTGGGGTTTTTGTACGATGAGCCTAATGTCACTGATCAAGCTGAAAAAGCCTTGTTGGCATTAAATCAGGGGCTTTATGACGCTGAGTTATACTGTCAGAGATTCCGTAGGTGGGCAGTCCTGACCAAATGGAATGACGACGCTTTGGCAGCCCTTTTCCGGAAGGGTCTGTCTAATAGTGTAAAGGATGTTATGGTGGGATTCCCTGTCCCC
>JARQOD010000002.1:207833695-207890279 GCA_033576555.1 Oophaga sylvatica
CCGCCAGAACACTGCGATCATCTTTGATCGCAGTGTGTCGGGGGTTAATGTGCCAACTGACACCCGCCGTGATCAGCTGCGCTCCCCCCGTGAGCGCAGGTGATCGCATATGACATACTATCCGGTCCACGGTCATACGGGCCCGGGTCACCTGGACGGGATAGTACGTCAGATGTCAGAAAGGGGTTAAAATGACCTGGCTGTAATCTGCAGTGTGACCAAGCAAATAAATGTAGAAAAAAATGGGGCCTCTGGATTGCTTTGTAATAAAATTAGCAGGATTCAGGATTCAGGTGCAAAAAAAAATAATCCTAGCCACGGATATCTGCAGCTAGGTACAGTACAGACCAAAAGTTTGGACACACCTCATTCAAAGATTCTTCTGTATTTTCATGACTATGAAAATTGTAGAATCACACTGAAGGCATCAAAACTATGAATTAACACATGTGGAATTATACATTACACTTTACAAAAAAGTGTGAAACAACTGAAAATATGTCTTATATTCTAGGTTCTTCAAAGTAGCCACATTTTGCTTTGATTACTGCTTTGCACGCAGAAAAGGTGAACGGATGGACTCTACATGCCTAGTTCCCACCGTGAAGCATGGAGGAGGTGGTGTGATGGTGTGGGGGTGCTTTGCTGGTGACACTGTTGGGGATTATTCAAAATTGAAGCCGCGAGCAGTCCAGCTCACCCCAAACCATCTCGATTGGCTTCAGGTCTGGTGACTGTGGAGGCCAGGTCATCTGGCATAGCACCCCAACACTCTCCTTCTTGGTCAAATAGCCCTTACACAGCCTGGAGGTGTGTTTGGGGTCATTGCCCTGTTGAAAAATAAATGATGGTCCAACTAAACGCAAACCGGATGGAATAGCATGCTGCTGCAAGATGCTGTGGTAGCCATGCTGGTTCAGTATGCCTTCAATTTTGAATAAATCCCCAACAGTGTCACCAGCAAAGCACCCCCACATCATCACACCACCTCCTCCATGCTTCACGGTGGGAACCAGGCATCTAGAGTCCATCCGTTCACCTTTTCTGCGTGCAAAGCAGTAATTAAAGCAAAAGATGGCTACTTTGAAGAACCTAGAATATAAGGCATATTTTCAGTTGTTACACACTTTTTTGTAAAGTGTAATGTATAATTCCACGTGTTAATTCATAGTTTTGATGCCTTCAGTGTGATTCTACAATTTTCACAGTCATGAAAATACAGAAAAATCGTTGAATGAGAAGGTGTGTCCAAACTTTTGGTCTGTACTGTATATATATATATATATATATATATATATATATATATATATATTATATATATATAGTTTATACTCGAGTATAAGCCGACCAGAGTATAAGCCGACCCCTAATTTTGCCACAAAAAATTGGGAAAACTTATTGACTCGAGTATAAGCCTAGGGTGGGAACTGCAGCAGCTACTGGTAAATTTCAAAAATAAAAATAGATGCCAATAAAAGCAAAATTAATTGAGACATCAGTAGGTTAAATGTTTTGAATACCCATATTTAATCAGGAGCCCCATATAATGCTCCATACAGTTCATGATGGCCCCATAAGATTCTCCATACAAAATATGCCCCATATAATGCTGCACAAAGGTTAATAATGGCCCCATAAGATGCTCCATAGATTATGCCCCATATGCTGCTCCATAAAGGTTATGGCCCCATAAGATGCTCCATAGATTATGCCCCATATGTTGCTCCATAAAGGTTATGGCCCCATAAGATGATCCATAGAATGGGCCCCATATGCTACTCCATAAAGGTTATGGCCCCATAAGATGATCCATAGAATGGGCCCCATATGCTGCTCCATAAAGGTTATGGCACCATAAGATGCCCCATAGAATAGGCCCATATGCTGCTCCATAAAGGTTATGGCCCCATAAGATGCCCCATAGAATAAGCCCCATATGCTGCTGCTGCGAATAAAAAAAAAAAAGACATACTCACCTCTCGTCGCTGGGGGCCAGTTGCCGGTGTCCTGAGCAGGCGGGGACACCGGCGCACTGATGGGGGACAAGTGCCGGTGTCACTGCTGGCTCAGGCCCCCGGCACCTGCGATATTCACCTGTCCTTGTTCCACTGCTGTGCGCCGCTGTCTTCCGGGTCCTCTGGCTGTGAATGTTCAGGCAGAGAGTGCGGCGCGCACTAACTATGTCATCGCGCCCTCTGACCTGAACGTCACAGCCAGAGGACCGAGGTACAGAGCGGTGCGCAGGGGTGGAACGGGGAAAGGTTAATATTGCAGGGCTCTCTCCATCCTCCCCGTCATACTCACCCCCTCCTGGTGCGTCTCTTCAGCCCCTGCTTCTCCCATTGTCTCCGGTGCAGCAGGTCTTCCTTCCGGCAGTGGTCACGAGGTATCACTCATTAAAGTCATGACTATGCCCATATTCTTGACTTTAATGAGCGGTACTTTGTGACCGCTGAACACAGGTGCCAGAGACCATGGGAGAAGCAGGGACTGCAGAGACCGTGCCAGGAGGGGGTGAGTATATGTGACAGCCGCGCTCCACCTCCCCTGCCGACCCCTGGTATATGATTCGAGTATAAGCCCTAAAAAATGGGCTGAAAATCTCGGCTTATACTCAAATATATATGGTAATAGGCAGCACCAGACAGAAATGGACCGTTTTGAAGTATGCAGTCAGACCTATACACTCACATTAAGTGCCTTCATGTCTTGCACTGATGTGGATATGTGCACATAGACTCCACATCCTACCTAGCACTGCAATCTATACACCCCCTAATTAGCCCTTTAAAGGACTGTTGGTTTAGCTGGATTTGTGGATTGAACAATGGTAGACCCACACTAACAAAAGCACAAATTTCTCTGTATCTCAGCAACAACTCTCCCTACACTGTCTGAATCCGGAGCTGAATGCGTTGAGCAGGGCGGCGTTCAGTCTCTTATAGACCTGATAACGCTGTGCAGCCAGCCAATCACAGTAATACCACAACAAAGATGGCTGCGGCATTACAGTGCATGGTCTGACAATCCCTGCATGTTCATTGGCGATCTAAAAAGCGCCAAAATTGCAGGGCGGAGATCCGAGCTTCTGCCGAATAATGCCAGAAATGCTCGGTGCTCGCAGACTACACCGAGTACAGTGATACTCGGGTGAGTAACGAGTAGTGGAGAGCACGTTCGCTCATAACTACTGCTGTGCTATGCTATCATTGTACTGTCGGTTAATTGAGGCCACTTTCCTGGTGTCTGTCATTTCATGTGTTTTGACAGCGTTTGGGCACGTTTGAAGGTGTTGTGTATGCGTTTGTTTTAGCTTCTCGTTGACTTAAATGGCTTTTGGCTTTGTTCGGTGAATATTGGACAAATAAATCGGCGAATATTGCAAATTCGTCAATTGTAATCCCAATCATACATTGAAATTTTTGCTCATCTCTAGTCATCAGCTATGCCAAAAGCATAGGGGCTGTCTGTATAAAGGGTGTTTAGCATGTCTGCAAGTTTCTTCTTGGGCAAGGAGTTCAGCTTCCTGGGCACACATGTGTGGGGGCAGCGATTCTGCTGTTATGGTTTCATGGAGGGAAACAACAGCATATCCAGTTTTAGAACCGGCTATTCACACCATACCACGATCAATCCTCAAAGAGCTTATGGTCTGGGTTATATAGTGGACATCAGTAATATGACTGAACCCCCCTCCCGTTTCCTGGGACATTATTTATACACAGACATGTTCCTCTTCTGGCTCAACTAGTGCGTCACACAGGTTACCACTACCACTCCTTCCCCACTCCTGAGGCAACAAGGTGGCTGGATTCAGAATAGTGCAATAATGATGATGTTTTCAGGCATAAGGAGGGCACATTGAAGCCTAAGATTGCAAGCAGTACTGAGATGTTTTGGTTCTACTTTGAGAAAGAATGGCAATAACATAACTAGGGCCATAAACAATGAAAGAGAAAGTCAAAACAATTTCAGCAGACTTATCCAAAAGGGGCTGCACAGCATTTATCGTTTAATGGGACCCTGACACTACTTATCATAGCCAGCAATAGGATTCCAGGGATGCTATACACCCTCCTGGGGCTCTACAATATCGGGTCCTCTAAAGGTACTGCCACACTAAACAATCCCGCTAGCGATCACAATAACGACGCATACTAATGCGATCGCTAGCGGGATTGTTTCTATATCGCTAAATGCGGCCACATTTAGCGATATAGTTAACGACGCTATCGCCGTTAGCGATCTTCTTAACGACTTTAGCGGTACAAAAGTACCGCTAAATCGCTAAGAAAAGGTGCCACACAGCGATTAGATACTTACCCAGCGGGAGCGCCGACGAGAAAATAGGGTCCGGAACGATTCCAGCGACGAGCGAGATCACAGCAGGAAGCTCGTCGCTGGAAGCTGCCGCACTGAACAATATTCGCTAACGGGATCGCTAAATAGTGACTTTTTTTAGCGATCCCGTTAGCGATATTGTTTAGTGTGGCATACCCTTTAGACTGGCAAGAGAGATCTGGTGATAGCAATCTGGGCGAGTGCTGCCGGCAAGTAGCAGGGGTTGAGGTGAGCTGCCCATCTTGGCTGACTAATGACTCACTATCCATCAAATTCTTTGTCACCCATAGGACAAAGTAAAGAAGAGCAAAAATAATATGGTAATCAAAAATACATATTTTATTAGACAATTAGAAAATAGTTTACAATATTTTTATTAAAAAATGCAAGATAAAAGAGAGACGGAAATATATCTCCTTAATAATCAATATAGCTGCAAAGTAAAATATCCATGACTTCCAAATTGAATTAATAACAATAGTTATCACTTGCTGAAAATATGAGAACTATTAATCTACAAAACATGTGAAAATAAATCAGTGTAACATGCATCCCGCATAAGAACACACATGTGCAGATTCAAAAACTGCATAGACCACTCATAACAAACAATAGTTAAATGTGACCATAGTCATAAGAATTATTGAGTGGAATATGCATTCACAATAAAAATCACTACAAGCTAATGAATATAGCATTTATTCAAAAAAATCGCATATGTGCAAGCTAAGAAAAAGCATGGACCACTCATGTCATTACATAGTTAAACCTGACCTTAGTCATATACAAATAAACATTATCCAGTGGAGCATGCGTTCCTCATTGCATCTACACTTTATAGCAAAATGACAAACGTGCAAATATCTATTGGAACCCTTGGAATCTTTTACCTGGATCCTAGCAGCGTAAAGGAAATGAATGCAGATACCATCCCTCTGCCCCGACGCCCATGTTTTGCCCTGCTTCTTCGTGAAACGTGGCACTGTGGCACTTTAGTGTAATATTGACTAATGACTCAGTATTACATGAAATCAGAATAAACCTTTCCAGTTTTAGGTCAATTATGATTACCGTAATTATTCATATTTGCCAAATGCCAGAAGAAAGAAAGAGAGAGAATGTTTAAGGCATTTTTATTACTTACTGCAAAGTTTACATTCACTAAGATTACTATGCCTTTAACCCCTTAACTCCCAGAGGTAGTTTTGTTTTGCGTTTTCGTTTTTCACTCCCCTTCTTCCCAGAGCCATAACTTTTTTATTTTCCATCAATATGGCCATGTGAGGGCTTGTTTTTTGCAAGATGAGTTGTACTTTTGAACAACTTGATTGGTTTTACCATGCCGTGTACTAAAAAACGAGATGGAAATTCCAACTGCCATGAAATTGGAAAAAATGTGCGATCCCACATATGTTTTTTGATTGGCTTTTTTACTAGGTTCACTAAATGCCAAAACTGACCTGCCATTATGATTCTCCAGGTCATTATGAGTTCATAAACACCAAACATGTCTAGGTTCTTTTTTATCTAAGTGGTAAAAAAAAATTCCAAAGTTTGTTAAAAAAAAAAATTGTGCCATTTTCTGATACCCGTAGCGGCTCAGTTTTTTGTAATCTCGGGTTTGGTGAGGGCTTATTTTTTGGGTGCAGAGCTGACTTTTTTAATTATACTATTTTGGTGCAGATAGGATTTTTTGATCACCCGTTATTGCATCTTAATACAATGTTGTGGTGACCCAAAAAACGTAATTCTGGCATTTTGACTTTTTTCTTGCTACGCTGTCTAGCAATCAGGTTAATCCTTTTTTTTATTGATAGATCGGGTGATTCTTAATGTGGCAATACCAAATATGTGTATGTTTGATTTTTTTTGTTGTTTTATTTTGAATGGAGCGAAAAGGGGGGTGAATTGAACTTTTCCATTTTTTTATTTTTTTTATATTTTTAAAAATATTTTTTTTTACTTTTGCCATGCTTCATTAGACTACATGAGAGACTAGAAGCTGCCATAGCCCAATCAGCTCTGCTGCATATAGGCGATGATCTTATCACCTATATGTAGCTGAGCTACTCACTTGCTATGAGCGCCGACCACTGGACGGCGTTCACAGCAAACCAGCAGTGACAACCATAGAAGTCTCCAGGAGAACTCCAGTTGTCATGCCAACCCACTGGTGACCTGCGATCACATAACAGAGGTCACCGGTGGGCGGATTTCCGGTGCGATTGCCGGAAGCGCATATTAAATGCCACTGTCAGCGTTTGTCAGTGGTATTTAACGGGTTAATAGCCATGGGTGGATCGCGATTCCACCCGCTGCTGTTCCAGGCACTTGTCAGCTGTTCAAAACAGCTGACATGTGTCGGGAAAGATGTGGGCTTACCGCTGGAGCCCACATTAGATGGGTGGAGTCTGACATCATCGTACTATTATGCTCGATGTCAGAAAGGGGTTAAACAATTCTGCACTGCCCACATGATGATGTCATGTATTTGGAAGCTTCTGATAGTTTTTTTTGCAATATGTGAGTTAATTAGAGACACACCTGTGGATGTAGTTTAATGCACACCTGAAACACACTGCTTCTCTGTGTAGCAACATGGTAAAGTGTCAAGAAATCAGGAAGAGAATTGTGGACTTGTAAAAGTCTGGCTCATCTTGGGTACAGTTTCAAAATACCTGAAGGTGCCTTGCTCATCTGTACAAACAATTGTACAAACAAAGCAAGCTCAAACAAGATGGGAATGTCCAGCCATCATACCGCTCAGGAAGGAGGTGGGTTCTGCGTCCCAGAGATAAACGTGCTTTGGTCCGACATGTGCATATCAACAAAAGCAAAAATCTTGTGAAGATGATGGCGGAAGCTGGTGAGATTTTGTCAATATCTACAGTGAATATCCACATGTTTCAGCATGGGCTCAAAGGCCACTCTGCCAGGAAGAAGCCATTATTCCAAAAGAAACATAAAAAAAGCCAGATTAATATTTGCAAATGCAAACAGTAACAAAGACCTTAATTTTTGCAGACATGTAGTCTGATGAAACTAAAATTGAACTTTTTTGGCATAATGACCAACGTTACGTTTGAAGGAAAAAGGGAGAAGCTTGGAAGCCTAAGAACACCATCTCAACTGTGAAACACAGGGGTGGCAGCATAATGTTGTTTGGTTGTTTTGCTGCAGGAGGGACTGGTGCACTTCACAAAATATATGGCATCATGAGAAAAGATTATGTGGCAATACTGAAGCAACATCTCAAGACATCATCCAGGAAGTTAAAGCTTTGTTGTAAATGGGTCTTCCCAATGAACAATGGCCTGAAGCATACTGCCAAAATGGTAACAAAGTGACTTAAGGATACCAAAGTCAATGTTTTGGAGTGGCCATCACGAAGCCCTGATCTTAATCCTATTGAAAATTTATGGGCAAAGCTTAAAAGACTGGTGCGAGCAAGGCGACCTACAAACCTAGATCAGTTAAACCAGTTTTGTCATGAGGAATGGACCGAAATTCTGACCAACTATTATGAGAAGCTTGTGGAAGTATATCCCAAACATGTGACCTAAGTCATTCAGTTTAAGTACCAAATACTAATGAAATGTATGTAAACTTTTGACTTTGCAGTAAGTAATAAAAATGCCTTGAAACATTCTCTCTCTCATTATTCTGTAATAAGGCAAATATTAACAACTATAGTAATCCTTATTGACCTAAAATGAGAAAGGTTTATTCTGATTTCATGTCAGAAAAAACATGCTTATGTGTCTTGTTTATATATTGTATGTAAACTTCCAGTTTCAACTTTATATATAATATGACAAAGTCACTGGTAAAGTACTGGAGGGGAGATAAGTGTCACTACGCATAATGGCGTCAGTGATGTGAAGCCCAGTGTATTTTCCTCCAGCACACTACGTGTTGTGAGAATTACGCTAAGTTGCATAAATGGGCTGGCTTTTATGTGGACACTCATAGAGTAGGTTGGAGGATAAACACCTTATTTCCACCTACAGAGCCGACATCGCCATGTGCTGACAGGACCTGTGTGATGTCACAGTCATATGATCAGTCACATGGGGAGGAGTCACATGGTCTCAGGTTTAAGTATCTTGGCTCCAGAGACAGTCTTTGTTCAGCAGGGCTGGAGAGAGGATTCTCCACTGGTTTGTGTCCTAATGAAGAAAGACTGAACCTGTGGTGCTGCAAAGCGTGCAGCACCCCACAGAGGATTCAACTGTGTACAGCATCTTGTTTTCTTGGTTGGTTTGCTGTTTTGCCAGAGGGCCATTTTTATTTTTGCAGCTTAGTTTATGCTGCTTTTAATAAGACAAGCACGGTCTTTATGTGTTCCTTGTTCCATTTTAACCTCTGTGGCAAGGTGAGTGAGCCGCTCTACAACTATATATATATATATATATATATATATATATATACACAGTTGTGCTCAACAGTTTACATACCCCGGCATAATTTTTGCTTTCTTGGCCTTTTTTCAGAGAATATGAATGATAACACCAAAACTTTTTCTCCACTCATTGTTAATGTTTGGGTGAAGCCATTTTTTGTCAAACTACTGTGTTTTCTCTTTTTAATTTGTAATGACAACCCAAAACATCCAAATAACGCTGATCAAAAGTTTACATACCCCATTTCTTAATACCATGTATTGCCCCTGCTAGCATCAATGACAACTTGAAGTCCTTTGTGGTAGTTGTGGATGAGGTTCTTAATTTTCTCAGATGGTAAAGATGTCCACGCTTCTTGGCAAAATGCTAACCGTTCCTGTAAATTCCTGAGCTGTCTAGCATGAACAGCGCACTTGAGATCTCCCCAGAGTGGCTCAATGATATTGAGGTCAGGAGACTGAGATGGCCACTCCAGAACCTTCACTTTTTTCTGCTGTAGCCAATGACAGATTGACTTGGTCTTGTGTTTTGTACCATTGTCATATTGGAATGTCCAAGTACATCCCATGCTTAGCTTCCAGGCTGATGATTGCAAATTTGCCTCCAGTATTTGTTGATAAGATGGTGCTGCTTTCATCTTTCCTTCATCTTTGACCAAGTTTATTGTGCCTTTGTAGCTCTCACACATCCCCAAAACATCAGAGATTCACCTCTGTGCTTTACAGTAGGAATGGTGTTTCATCATAGGCCTTGTTGACCTCTCTCCAAATGTAACGTTTATGGTTGTGGCCTAAAAGTTCAATTTTGGTCTCATCACTCCACTTCACCTTGTTCCAGAAGTTTTGAGGCTTGTGTCTGTGCTGTTTTGTGTAACGGGTCTGGTGGGTGGAACTACTGACGAGACAGGTCAGGTTGGTGGAACCACAAAGCTTTATTATACAAGAGAGTTTACTTGTAAGAGAGCGGGTGGCACCTGGGAAAAGGGCAGGGATTCACGGCAGGAGATATAGGTAGTTTCTGGACAGGCAGGTTTGTCACAGCAAGTGACCAAGGAAGTCTCTGGGCAGGCAGGTTGTAACGGTAAGTAACCGAGGCAGTCTCTGGACAGGCAGGTTGTCACGGCAAGTGACCAAGGCAGTCTCTGGGACAGGCAGGTTGTCACGGCAAGTGACCAAGGCAGTCTCTGGGACAGGCAGGTTGTCACGGCAAGTGACCAAGGCAGTCTCTGGGACAGGCAGGTTGTCACGGCAAGTGACCAGGCAGTCTCTGGGACAGGCAGGTTGTCACGGCAAGTGACCAGGCAGTCTCTGGGACAGGCAGGTTGTCACGGCAAGTGACCAGGCAGTCTCTGGACAGGCAGGTTGACATGGCAAGTGACCAGGCAGTCTCTGGAACAGGCAGGTTGTCACAGCAAGTGACCAGGCAGACTCTAGACAGGCAGGATGTCACAGCAAGTGACCAGGCAGACTCTAGACAGGCAGGTATATACGACCTGATATGGTGGAGCCTCCAGGTAGGCTGCAGTCGGATGGCAGATGATCGCTCCCAGGTGAGCAGGCAAGAGCCGGGGATCTCTGCAGATGATGTCCGAACTTCCGGATGGAGCTGCAGTCGGATGGCAGATGATCGCTCCCAGGTGAGCAGGCAAGAGCCGGGGATCTCTGCAGATGATGTCCGAACTTCCGGATGGAGCTGCAGTCGGATGGCAGATGATCGCTCCTAGGTGAGCAGGCAAGAGCCGGGAATCTCTGCAGATGACGTCCGAACCTCTGGATGGAACTGCAGACGGATGGCAGACAGGCAAGCCGACAGGTAACAGGCAGGAAACTGGAATCAGGAGCTGATGGCTGAAACAGAGTTAGACTGCACAGGAACAACATTGCTCGGGCACCTACATTAAGGAGGAAGCCCTTAATATAGGGTGGAGTCCTCCAGCATTGGCTGGAGACTGATTTGGAAAATGCGCGCGGCTCCTTTAATAGCGGGGGAGGGTGCGGGCGCGCGCCCTAAGGCCAGTAGCAGGGAAGGAGCGCGCGGGACCAGCAGGGCGGAAGGAGGGCGCCGAGGACAGGTGAGGAGAGCGACGTCCCTGTCTGGCAGCAGGCAGGGACTCGGGCGCTACAGTACCCCCCCCCTCTAGGCCCCCCCTCTTTAGGCCAGAAAGAAATTTAGCTAGGATAAGAGGGGCATGGATGTTCTCCCGAGGCTCCCAGGTTCTCTCCTCAGGACCAAACCCCTTCCAATCCACCAAAAAATAAGTCTTTCTTCCTACCCTTTTTGTGGCCAGAATGTTCTCTACCTCAAATTCATCATCAGCAGACACTGGAGCAGGAGGTGTACCTGTAGACTTAAAAAAAGAGTTAAGAACCACAGGTTTGAGGAGAGATACATGAAAAGAATTAGGAATTCTCAAATTGGCCGGGAGTTTCAATTTATAGGACACCGGATTGATCTGACTGATGATCTCAAAAGGACCGATGAACCGAAGACCTAACTTGTAGGACGGAATTTTGAGTCGAACATATTTGGACGAAAGCCAGACTTTGTCCCCAGGACGGAATTGAGGAGGATCCAGACGTTTTTTGTCAGCATGTCTTTTCATGCGCTCGGAAGACTGAATGAGTGCGGACCGGGTACTCTCCCAGATGGAGGAGAATTCTCTAACTAGAGATTCCGCAGCTGGATTGTCCACAGAGATGGAAACAGGGACAGGGATCCGAGGGTGCTGACCGAAGACTACAAAAAACGGAGACTTGGTGGAAGATTCGCTCTCATGATTATTGTAGGAGAATTCGGCCCAAGGCAGGAGCTCCACCCAGTCAGAATGGTGGGCATTAACGAAATGTCGAAGATAACTGGTCAAATTCTGATATATTCGTTCAACTTGTCCATTGGACTGTGGGTGGTAAGCGGAGGAAAAATCCAGGGTGACGTCTAGCAACTTACAAGTGGCTCTCCAGAAACGTGAGGTGAACTGAACCCCACGATCCGACACAATGTGACGAGGCAGACCATGAAGACGGAAGATGTGGCGGATAAAGTCTTTAGCCAACTCGGGTGCAGACGGGAGACCTGGCAGAGGAATGAAGTGAGCCATCTTGGAAAAGCGGTCAGCGACCACCCAAATGACCGTACAACCGGCAGAGACGGGCAGATCTGTTATGAAGTCCATGGCTATATGCTGCCAGGGGGCAGCGGGTACAGGAAGCGGAAGAAGACGGCCGGTAGGCAGGTGTCTCGGAACTTTGTTGCGGGCACAGGAAACACAGGCAGAAACAAAGTCTATTACTCTTTTGCAGGGTAGGCCACCAATAATGCCGGGTAATGAGTTGGAGGGTCTTTCTTTGACCAGCGTGGCCAGCGAGTTTAGACGAGTGACCCCAATGTAGGATTCTCTTCCGATCGGTTTCTGATACGAACGTCTTACCAGGAGGGAGACGATTTAGACTCACGGGAGCCACCTGCATCACTCTGGCGGGATCGATGATATGTTTAGGCTCATCTTCGAGATCCGACACCAGGAAAGACCGAGACAAGGCATCCGCCTTGACGTTTTTGTCAGCTGGGCGAAAATGCAAAAGAAAATCGAAGCGGGCAAAAAACAAGGACCACCGGGCTTGACGAGGATTAAGTCTCTGTGCCTGCTGGAGGTATGCCAGATTTTTGTGGTCCGTGTAGATGATTACCGGATGAAGAGCCCCTTCGAGTAGGTAACGCCACTCCTCCAATGCCAACTTAATGGCCAATAGCTCTCGATCTCCTATGGAGTAGTTGCGCTCGGAGGAGGAGAAGAGTTTGGAGAAGAAACCGCAGGATACCATCCTCCCGGATGGCGATTTTTGGGTAAGAACCGCTCCGGCTCCAGCAGAGGAAGCGTCCACCTCCAGGAAGAACTGCTTGTTGCCATCCGGGCGATGCAGCACTGGAGCGGAAGAGAAGGCCTGTTTCAGAGAAAGGAAGGCCTCCTCTGCTTCGGGCGTCCACTGTTTGGGGTTAGCATCCTTGCGAGTGAGCGCTGAGATTGGAGCAGTCCTGGAAGAGAAGTGCGGTATGAAGAGACGGTAATAGTTGGCAAATCCCAGGAACCGCTGAATGGCCTTCAACCCCTCCGGTCGGGGCCACTTCTCGATGGCAGACAATTTCTCCGGATCCATTCGTAGGCCTGTCTGAGAAATGATGTAGCCCAGAAACGGAAGCGATGTCTGCTCAAAGAGGCACTTCTCATATTTGGCGAAGAGGTGATTCTGCCTGAGCCTGAGCAGAACCTGACGAACATCCCTCCGGTGAGACTGAAGATCCGGAGAGAAGACCAAGATGTCGTCAAGGTACACCACAACGCAGGAATAGAGGAGGTCCCGGAAGATGTCGTTGACCAACTCCTGAAAGACTGCTGGAGCATTACAGAGACCAAAGGGCATCACCAAGTACTCGTAGTGGCCGTCCCGGGTGTTGAATGCCGTCTTCCATTCATCTCCTCGACGGATACGAACCAGGTTGTATGCTCCACGAAGATCTAGTTTGGTGAAGACTCTAGCCCCTCTAAGACGATCAAACAGTTCTGGAATGAGCGGAAGAGGGTACTTATTCTTCACCGTGATCGAATTTAGGCCTCTGTAGTCAATACAGGGACGGAGAGATCCGTCTTTCTTTTTAACGAAGAAGAAACCTGCTCCCGCTGGGGAGGTAGATTTCCGGATGAATCCCTTTGCTAAGTTCTCCTCGATATATTCGGACATCGACCTGGTCTCAGCAGCAGACAACGGGTAAATACGCCCACGGGGAGGCGTAGTACCGGGCAACAGGTCAATCGGGCAATCATATGGTCTATGCGGGGGTAATGTCTCTGCTTCCTTTTTATTGAAGACATCAGCAAATGACCAATATGGAATCGGGAGTCCAGGTAGATTAGCAGGTGTAGGAGAAGAATAGACAGGATGAACAGGCACCAGACATGTTTTATGACAGTCCTGTCCCAGCGAAGAACCTCTCCATTCTGCCAGTCGAGCACAGGTGCATGTTTTTGGAGCCAAGGCAGACCTAGTAAGAGAGCATGAGAGAGTCCAGGTAAAACATGAAACGAGATGCTCTCAGAATGCAACATTCCCACCTGCAGGGTTATGACTTCGGTGATAAGTCGGATGGGACGAGGTAGGAGGCCCCCATCCACAGCAGCAACAGATACAGGTTCAACAAGAGGTTTGGTGGGAATGTGATACTTCTCTACTAGAGCCTGTGACACGAGATTCCCAGCTGCTCCAGAATCAAGTTGGGCCATTTCGAAGTGGCGGTTCTTACCGATCAGAATTGAAACCGACAGCAGCAGGGATGAAGAGGATTTATTTTTGTCTAGATTGACCTCTCCGAGCGAACCTAGACACAGGCGTTTTCCCGACTTCTCCGGACAGGTTTGGATCCAGTGCTCCTTACTACCGCAGTAGAAGCAACTTTTCTCGGCACGGCGTGAGTCCTGACGGGCTTTGACCATCTTGGTCTGGTCGACCTGCATAGGCTCAGCAGGGTGCACCTGAGGAGAAACGGAAGAGGTTATAGATCTCTGACACGAGGGTGCAAGATGGGAAAACTCTTTTTTACGGGTGATCTCTTTGGCTCGTTCCTGGAACCGTAGATCAATTCGATTGGCAAGATTTATTAAATCATCAAGCGAGGTTGGAATGTCCCGACCGGCAAGTTCGTCTTTAATACGGCCGGACAGACCCTCCCAGAAGACCGAAATTAGAGCTTCATTGTCCCAAGCTAGTTCTGAGGCTAAAGTCCGGAACCGTATGGCATATTGACCAGCGGTGAAACTCTCCTGACGGAGACGCAGCAGAGATGATGCAGAGGAAGTCTTCCGTCCAGGTTCGTCGAATACCTTCCGGAAGGCCGAGAGAAACGCAGGCAGGTCAGACACCAGAGGATCCTCTCTCTCCCAGAGAGGGTTAAGCCAGGCCAGGGCCTCTCCAGTGAGATGGGACATGATGAAGGCAACTTTGGCCCGGTCAGAGTTAAACTGGTGTGCCAGGAGTTCAAAATGCAGGGTGCACAGATTAATGAAACCCCGAGCCAGAGCAGGATCGCCTCCAAACCTAGGAGGAGCTGACAGTCGGGGTCCGGGAATGGAAACCACGGAATTGGGAATCAGCGGGACTGACGGATTATGAGTCATGGCTCCAGCGATGGTTGCTATTGATGATTTCAGAGTGTCCAGACGGGATTTGACGTTCCGCAGGTGACCCAGGATGGCCTCCTGTTGAGACCTCTGGCGAGACAGCTCATGACACAGTTCCAGGAGTGAAGGGGTTTGGGTGCCACAGGTTCCATGGCCCGAGCAAACTGTAACGGGTCTGGTGGGTGGAACTACTGACGAGACAGGTCAGGTTGGTGGAACCACAAAGCTTTATTATACAAGAGAGTTTACTTGTAAGAGAGCGGGTGGCACCTGGGAAAAGGGCAGGGATTCACGGCAGGAGATATAGGTAGTTTCTGGACAGGCAGGTTTGTCACAGCAAGTGACCAAGGAAGTCTCTGGGCAGGCAGGTTGTAACGGTAAGTAACCGAGGCAGTCTCTGGACAGGCAGGTTGTCACGGCAAGTGACCAAGGCAGTCTCTGGGACAGGCAGGTTGTCACGGCAAGTGACCAAGGCAGTCTCTGGGACAGGCAGGTTGTCACGGCAAGTGACCAAGGCAGTCTCTGGGACAGGCAGGTTGTCACGGCAAGTGACCAGGCAGTCTCTGGGACAGGCAGGTTGTCACGGCAAGTGACCAGGCAGTCTCTGGGACAGGCAGGTTGTCACGGCAAGTGACCAGGCAGTCTCTGGACAGGCAGGTTGACATGGCAAGTGACCAGGCAGTCTCTGGAACAGGCAGGTTGTCACAGCAAGTGACCAGGCAGACTCTAGACGGCAGGATGTCACAGCAAGTGACCAGGCAGACTCTAGACAGGCAGGTATATACGACCTGATATGGTGGAGCCTCCAGGTAGGCTGCAGTCGGATGGCAGATGATCGCTCCCAGGTGAGCAGGCAAGAGCCGGGGATCTCTGCAGATGATGTCCGAACTTCCGGATGGAGCTGCAGTCGGATGGCAGATGATCGCTCCCAGGTGAGCAGGCAAGAGCCGGGGATCTCTGCAGATGATGTCCGAACTTCCGGATGGAGCTGCAGTCGGATGGCAGATGATCGCTCCTAGGTGAGCAGGCAAGAGCCGGGAATCTCTGCAGATGACGTCCGAACCTCTGGATGGAACTGCAGACGGATGGCAGACAGGCAAGCCGACAGGTAACAGGCAGGAAACTGGAATCAGGAGCTGATGGCTGAAACAGAGTTAGACTGCACAGGAACAACATTGCTCGGGCACCTACATTAAGGAGGAAGCCCTTAATAGAGGGTGGAGTCCTCCAGCATTGGCTGGAGACTGATTTGGAAAATGCGCGCGGCTCCTTTAATAGCGGGGGAGGGTGCGGGCGCGCGCCCTAAGGCCAGTAGCAGGGAAGGAGCGCGCGGGACCAGCAGGGCGGAAGGAGGGCGCCGAGGACAGGTGAGGAGAGCGACGTCCCTGTCTGGCAGCAGGCAGGGACTCGGGCGCTACATTTTGCGTATTGTAGGTGAGATACTTTGTGGCATTTTGCGCAGTAATGGCTTTCTTCCGGCGACTCAACCATGCAGCTCATTTTTCTTCAAGTGCCTCCTTATTGTGCATCTTGAAACAGCCACGCCTCTAGTTTTCAGGGAGTCCAGTATTTCAGCTGATGTTATTTGTGGGTTTTTATTTGCATCCTGAACAATTTTCCTGGCAATTGTGGACAAAATTTTTGTTGGTCTACCTGACTGTGGTTTTGTTTTTACAGAGCCCCTGATTTTTCATTTGTTAATCACAGTTTGAATGCTGCTGACTGGCATTATGAATTTCTTGGATATCTTTTTGTATCCCTTTCCTGTTATATACAGTTCGACTACCTTTTCCCATAGATCTGATGACATTTCTTTTGCCTTCCCCATAACTGACAATCCAGAAACGTCAGTGGCTGAATGAAAGATGCAAGAGTCTTTCTGGATCCCAGAAACTCACTCAGCTTTTATGCACACACAGTGATTACAAGCAAACAGGTCACAGATGAGGATGTTACCTTTAGTAGCCATTCAAACCCATTTGTGTCAATTTCTGAGCATGTTATCAGTCCAAAATCACCAGGGTATGTAAACTTTTGATCAGGTACATTTGGATGTTTTGGGTTGTCATTATTTAAAAAGAGAAAACATAGTAGTTTGACAATAAATGGCTTCACCCAACCACTAAGCAAGAGTGGAGAAATGGTTTTGGTGTTATCATTCACATTCTCTGAAAAAGGCCAAGAAAGGAAAAAATCTGCTGGGATATGTAACCTTTTGAGCACAACTGTATTGTGACTAAGTCAGTGACAAAATACTAGAGAAGAGGTATTTAGCACTGAGTTTGCTAGCTTCAGTAATATAAACCTAGGAAAAATCATCCAGCACACTAAGTGATGTTTAGTATTAGGATGATTGAACAGCTGTAGAGTGAGAGAAGGTCAGAGGATAAATGTCCAGCTTTCTAGAGCATTTGAGTAGGGTGGGTCTGAAGGTGCAAGCACAGGAGATGTGCTTTTGAGTTAAGGAAAGCTGGACATATGGAAATAGCAGGTCTCCTGGATTGAATATCCTTAAACTAAAGGACATGGAAGCTGGAATCTAAGCCCGGTGGGCTAGCCAGAACTACTGTATGGACTTGTTACTTTATGTTTTTTCTTCTGCCGGACATACGCTGCATTTACATGTTCTGGTGATGAGGTTTATGAGGATTGCAATAAACCAGGTAGAATTTAAATAGAAACAGTTCCTGTGTCTACCTCTTTAAGAAGGTATATATACTGTATATAAATATATATGTATATAGTGGAGTATTGGCTCACTTGGCTGCTCACAGAGGTAGACATAGGCATGTTTCTTCTGCTGGTTTATTTAAAACACAGCCTAAACCGCTGGAGGCTCAACAAAGTAAACACAGCCTTTCTGGCATAAGGGATGACAAAAGATAAAGTATAGCACAGTCCATATGGCTGCGGGAATCCGCCTGCTTTAGATACAACAAACGGGTTCAGTACAGTTTAGCAGGTAACACTTTTCTAGAGCTGCCAGCTCCAGACACACAGAATACCAAATGACTTTTGATTATTTACCTACCAAACCCCTCCCTGGGGAGGAGATATGGTAAACAGCCTCCCACTCGCTCTTCAGCTCTTCAATTAAAAGCCTAGCCCTTAAAATGACCAATTAACCCCTCTCAGCACTTAGTGTGCTGGAGCAAACTTCGAGGTTTCAAACCAATGAAGCTAATAGGGTCAATGAAACATATTACCCCTCCAGTGCTTTGCCAGTGGCTTTGTCATATATCCCCCCCCTGCCCAAAGCTGGGGGTTTTGGCACCCTCAGTCACCAAACAGGGAAATCTTGACAGGGAATCTGCATTACCGTGTAGCTTCTTGAGCCTGTGCTCCACATGAAAACTGAAGTCCTGAAGCACTATAAACCACCTTGTCTCCCAGGTATTCTTCCCCTTCCTTTCCATCATCCATCTCAGGGGTGCATGATCTGACACAAGCTCGAAGTTACAGCCTGAATGGTAGTACCTCAGGATACCATTTAATGGCCAAGCACTCTTTCTCTACCATAGCATAGTTCTTTTCATAGGAGGAGAGTTTCCTACTCAGCTATAGGACTGGATGTTCATCCCCTTTTTTTCCTGGGACAACACAAACCGACCTTGGAGGTATCCGTCTGGACCACAAACTCCTTAGTGAAAGGGAATCTGTCACCCTAAATTGGCGGGATATTTAAATGATGGCAGTCAGGTCAGATGGGCGGTGTTTTGGGTACTTGCCTTAACATGTTGTTCGCCGCTGTCTCCATTATTTCTGGGAATTGTAGTCATTGCCCTCCATATAACGCGCCTGCGCATTGCAATCTTGAATTGCGCACGCGCAGTATGCTTTGCCCGCAGATTGCAATGCGCAGGCGCGTTATATGGAGGGCAACGACTACAATTCCCAGAAATTATGGAGACAGCGGCAAACAACATGTTAAGGCAAGTACCCAAAACACCGCCCATCTGACCTGACTGCCATCATTTAAATATCTCGCCAATTTAGGGTGACAGATTCCCTTGAAGTCAGGTACGACCAAGGCCCACTGGTTACATAGGGCGAGCTTCAACTCCTGAAATGCCATCTCCACTTCAGGGGACCATTTTGCTATTGATGTCTTTGGGGCCTTAAGAAGATCAGTCAGAGGGGTGGATATCATGGCGAAATTCGGGATTAATCACTGATAGTATCCCTCAATTCCTGTAAACACCCTAACCTGCTTCTTGGAGACGACCGATTGTAACCAATTCTGGATTGCCTCCGACTTCTTCACTTGCAGCTTTATTTCACCCATTCCGATGATGTAGCCCAAGTATTTTGTCTCTTCTTTCCCCCCTTTCTTTGGGTTTATGGTAAACACTACCTTCCTCAGCGCATCCACTTCCACCTGGACCTTCTGAAGGTGACTTACCCAATCTGAGCTGAAGATCACAATGTTGTTCAGGTAAGCTGCAGTGTACGTTTGTGAGGACCTAGGATCTGGTTCATGACCCCCTGGAAGGTAGCTGAGGCTGTTTGCAACCTGAATGGCATCCTGGTATACTAGAGACAACAGTCAAATGTTGAGAAGGCCGTCTTATCTTTGGCATGTTGGGACAGGAGTATTTGATAGTACCCTTTCGTTAGGTCCAGGGAGGTGATGTATCTGGCTGACCTTAGACTCTCAATGAGTTCATCAACCTGGAGCATCGGCTATGCATCAAATATAGACACCTCAGTCAGCTTTTGTAGTTGTTACAGAAACGCCACTCTTGAACCGGCTTTGGCACAAGGACATTGGGGCTGGACTAGTCAGTCTTTGACTTCTCAATGACTTCCAGTCTCAATATTCTACTCACCTCCCTCTAAATCACCTCACAGTGGGCTTTGAGGATTCGACATGCCTACTGATTCACCCGCACATGCGGTTCCGTCAAGATGTCATGCTCAACAACTTGCGTATGTCCTGACAACTCGGAAAACAGGTCTCGGTTCCGCTGAAGCAGCTTTTGGCACTGTTGTTTTTGAGCTGATGACAGTGTCTCTGCCACTGACATCCTCAATCTTGGTTTCAGGGCAGGCTCCCAGGCATGTTGCTTCCACCGGTTACCTGTCTCGCAACGGTTTTAGCAGGTTGATGTGGTACACCTGGTACGGCTTTCTTCTCCCTGGCTGGTGGATCTAGTAATTGACATCAGCTTTTAGATCACCTCAATTGGCCCTTGCCACTTGGCCAGAAATTTACTTTCCACCGTGGGGATCAACACCACACCCTGTCTCCAGGGCTGAACTGTCTCAGTCTCTCCAACCAATTATAGGCCCTTGACTGGGCCTCTTGTGCTTGAAGGAGACTCTCGCTCACAATTGGCATCACCTTCACGATCCTGTCCTGCATCTAGGCCACATGCTCGATAATGCTCCGGTGGGGTGTAGCCTCTGCTTCCCAGATCTCCTTCAGAATTTCAAGAAGTCCCCGAGGTTGCCGTCGTATAGCAGCTCGAAGAGTTGAAATGCCGTAAAGGCCTGTGGAACTTTCCTAATAGAGAATAACAGGTACAAGAGTAGGAAAACCCAGTCTAGGCCATCTTTCTCCAGACTTTCTCAAGCATGAACTTTAGGATCTTGTTGAACCTCTCCATCATGCTGTCTGTTTGTAGATCGTTTGCAGATAGCCTCAGTGAAACATATCTCCCCTTCAGTACTTTGCCAGTGACTTTGTCACAATATATACAATGGGGAAAAAAAGTATTTGATACACTGCTGATTTTGCAAGTTTTCCCACCTATAAAGAATGGAGAGGTCTGTAATTTTCATCGTAGGTACACTTCAACTGTGAGAGACAGAATCTAAATATAAAAAAAAGAAAATCACATTGTATGATTTTTACATAATTAAATTGTATTTTATTGCATGAAATCAGTATTTGAACACCCACCAACCAACAAGAAACCTTTATTTGCAATTACAGAGGTCAGATGTTACCTGTAGTTCTTGACAAAGTTTGCACACACTGCAGCAGGGATTTTGGCCCACTCCTCCAATCAGTGAGAGCAAAAAGAGGAAAGACACTACCGTAAGAAACGCACACTGCACCACAATTAATACGTGAAAAAATCAGCAAAATTTATTATTGGTAATACAAAAGGTGAAATAAAACATAATTAAAAACATGATTCAATCCGTCCTACAAACCAGCCCATAATAATAAGACAGGGTAAATAACACATACTATGTATCAAAATTGGCAGAAAATCAATAAGAAACAGTTGTATGAAGCCGTCCGGCACATGAATAAAGTGAAAAACCTGTATGGACCATAAATATATGTATAAGAATTATACACTGAGGACTCTCAAGTCTAAATATTTTTGTATAAGAATTATATATGCAGAGGACAAAAGGAGCATAAATTGGAGTGGAAATAGCTCCAAAGACCTAAAGACTATCAGAGAAATTCAAATAAGAAAAAGAGATTTGTGGTTATACTCTATGTAAGAGATAAAGTCAGTCCCATAACTGAGAATGACCAGAGCAGTAGCAATAATATATCCGAAAGGCTGTTGCACACAGAAAAATGTCTGTGCAGGACGTAAGGTCAGTCCTGATAATAGTAGCAACCGCTACAAAGAAGTAATAATTACCCCAAAGAATTCCTCAAAATACAGGAGAAGAGGGCAGGAATGTGGACGATGAAGCTAGACGTGATCCCACGCGTTCCGCCGCAACCTGTGCGGCTTCATCAGGGAAAGTGACAAGGTAATACCAACAAAGTCTTAAATACCTGTTGTTGATTTTGTTCAAAACATTGTCAGCTGTGCGCGGTATATGCCGCCCAGACAATTCAGATGGGCGTAGCTATGGGCCGATGGATATGAGTGTGTGGACGTCTCCACACCTCTAAAGCTACTACGCAGGCGTGCAGTGGCACGCAAATTGTGTGCACTGACACGCACGCCTGGTATTGCTTATGTTTCGATGATGTCAGCATGCGCATGCGCAATGCTGAATGAGGAGGCAGAACAGAGTTCCCGGGAACACGGATAAAACAGACAGGATACATAAGGGAATACACAAAGGTCAACCATACACACTCAAACCACCCATACATAGTAGAGACATAGGGCACAATTAATTTCCAAATCGTTTATTGATAACTGATGAATCATTTAGAACAAAAATAAAATAGATGAAGAATAGTAATGAAAAAATAATAAAATATACGTTATATATAGAAAGGTGCATGCGGAGTTTTGAGTCTTGTTGGGCAAAAGTCCAGGTAGCCCAAATAGCCAAGCAACTCCTATGTGCACCAAACCGTGCACATAGGATTAAAGTAGAAATAGAATGGGAAAGTGCACCTCAATAACTCAAAAAATCAACAAACAAGTAAATAATAACTAATTATGATCCCGATATCCAGATAGTGCAATAATGTGATCAACACGATCCAGACAAGAAACAAGATCTACCTGTACAGAAAGTATCATGCCCAAAGATGAATTAATAGGAAATTGGTCCATACAGGTAAAGATAAAAAGAAAAAGAGAAGGGAAAGAATAATCATAACCTAAACCACTGAACAAAAAGCAATCGGTCCAGAAATAAAGAATGGAGAGGTTTGTAATTTTTATCGTAGGTACACTTCAACTGTGAGAGACAGAATCTAATGATAAAAAAAAAAAATCAACTGTATGATTTTTACATAATTAAATTGTATTTTATTGCATGAAATCAGTATTTGAACACCTACCAACCAACAAGAAACCTTTATTTGCAATTACAGAGGTCAGATGTTACCTGTAGTTCTTGACAAAGTTTGCACACACTGCAGCAGGGATTTTGGCCCACTCCTCCAAACACATCTTTTCCAGATCTTTCAGGTTTCGGGGCTGCCGCTGGGCAACATTGAATTTCAGCTCTCTCAAAAGGTTTTCTAGTGGGTTTACTTCTGGAGACTGGCTACGTCACTCCAGGACTTTGAATTGCTTCTTACAGAGCCACTCCTTAGTTGCCCTGGATGTGTGTTTCGGGTTATTGTCATGCTGGAATACTCAACCACAACCCATCTTTAATGCTCTTACTAAAGGAAGGAGATTGTTGGCCAAAATCTCACGATACATGACCCCATCCATCCTTTCTTCAATATGGTGCAGTCATCCTATCCCCTTTCCTGAAAAGAACCCCAAAAGTATGATGTTTATTCCCCACCATGCTTCACGGTTGGGTTGGTGCTATACTCATCCTTTTTCTTCCACCAAAAACAATGAGAGGAGTTGATACCAAATAGTTCTATTTTGGTCTTAGCCGACCACATGATATTCCTCCATGCCTCCTCTAGATCAACCAGATGGTCATTGGTGAACTTCAAATGGGCCTGGACATGTGCTGGCATAAGAAGGGGGACCTTGCATGCCCTGCACGATTTTAATCCATGATGGCGTAGTGTGTTACCAATGTTTGAGTCTCTGGTCCAAGCTCTCTTTAGATAATTGACCAGGTCTTACATGTAGTTCTGGGCTGATTCTTGACCTTTCTTAGAATCATCCTTACCCCATGAGGTGAAACCTTACATGGATCCCCAAACCAAGATAGATTGACAGTTATCTTGTGTTTCTTCCATTTTCTAATAATCGTGCTAACTTTGAAATTCTGGTCCTGAAGCATTATCAATCATGAGCTTTATGTCTTCTGTCTTTTAGAAGTAGATCTCTGCTGTACAGAGTGCACACCACCAACACAGGAGTATTGCCAGGGCACGGCACATTCAGACCTCATATATTTGTCAGCAAACGTTTCTCAAACATGATTACCTGTAATGTTGAGACATTCTGGACCCCAGTGTCTCCACATCTACTTTAGGACTATAGTCCTTAATATAATTGTGAAGAACACAGCAAGCTTTGATGACAGAAGCCATTCAATTGGATATCCAATTGAATAGCTGTGTTTCAGATCCTTCACTAACTTAAACTTATTTCAAAGGTGCATTACATGACTATTTATGCACGGCTGAAAATAGCTGAAAGTTTAAAACCCTCTTCTGGGAATTCAGTCCCCTTTGTGGATATGCGTTCTGCAGGTTTGTCATCAGAGGGAAAGCCTCATCTGATATCATCACAAAAAGGATTGGATGCATGTTCCCTGGAAGAGTTTGAGGGTCTGAGAGCGTAACACCATCTCAAAGAATTTCCAGTCTGACCTGTGAAGTTCTCAACACCTGGGAGACCCCTGTTCAGTAGTGACACCAACATTAATGGCCACAAACTTGTAATGTGCATCAGCCACAGCCATCAGGATCACTGAGAAATACTTCTTATAACTTAATATGCAAATTGCCTCTTCAAACAAAGAGGACTTGTACTCTATAGCGCCACCTATTGGAAGTAGCGATCCTACAAGTCACAATCAACCCTTTAACGAGTCTTGTAATATGACTTAGGATAAAAGCCAAATCAGAATCTCCATTTGCAGACACGGTGTTTCGGACTATTGGTCCTCATCAGTGCAAAGTAGGAGAGATCTGATTTGGCTAGATGAGAGGAGCATTGCACGGCGAATAAGCCTCCTTACCTTGACACGCCAGAGCTGGTATGTCACTCTCCACAAGGAGAAACCTTACCCCCTAGACCTTAGTCCAGAGCCTCTCATCTAGCCAAATAAGATCTCTCCTACTTTGCACTGATGAGGACCAATAGTCCAAAACAAGTACTCTTTGTTTGAAGAGGCAATTTGCATATTAAAATTTCCAAGAGGAGCATTGCTCGGCGAATAAGCCTCCTTACCTTGACATGCCAGAACTTCTTATAACTTAAGAAGACAGATTCTGAGTGTGGTGGCTGAATCACCGTCACATGTTTTCCATCAACTGCACCTATGCAGTTTGTGAAATAGGCATCAGTCTGCAAGCCTGAAACCAAGTGACTTTAACACATTATTAACCCATTAGCCACCGCTACAGGACAATGGGAATAGACGGGCTAAGTGCCAGAAAGGGCTCATCTAATTATAGATTTGCCTTTTCTGGGGTGGCTGGGGGCAGATATTAGTAGCCAGGGGGGCACAAAAAATGCACCCTCCCTAGGCTATTATTATCTGCCCCCTCTGGCTTTGTCTGTCTGGTTGAGAAAATAGCGCGTGAGCCCACACATTTTTTTTCAACGAATTTACAGCCTCATATATATATATATATATAATATATATATATATGTAATTGTGACACATATATATATATATATATATATATATATATATTTATAGTTCATACACTTTTACATAGTATAATAGCCGCTAATTCAATTGCCGGCTTTTGTGAAATTACAGACCCGACATGAAATGACACATGGTTTACATACAGTTAACCATGTCATTTCATGTAGTTTGATATATGTTTTCCACTAACAATTACATGAGTGTATGTGTGCAAAATTTCATACAGCTAGGGGTTAATGAAAGGTGTAAATTCGTTGAAAAAAATGCGTGGGCTCCCGCGCTATTTTCTGAACCAGACAGACAAAGCCAGCGAGTGGGGGCAGATCACACACTTAGGCCAGTCTCACAGGTCCAGATATTTCCGGTACCAGAAAAAATCAGTACCGGAGAGATCCGTGTGTGTGTGTCCGTGTAAAAACGTGGTATATCCGTGTGGCACACGTGTGCCCCATCAGAACCACACGGCCAGCACGGACAGCTACAGTAAGCGCTGTCCCACTGCCTGTGGTGCTGAAGCTCCCTGACATAATTCTCCCTGCTCTGCCGGCAACAGCGAGCAGGGAGAATCAATGAAAAACCCGACGTAGGGTCCCCTTAGGTTTTCAACCAACTCGGCCAAACTATACAGCTGGGGGCTGCTATTCTCAGGCTGGAAAGGAGCCATGATTATGGGCCCCCCAGCCTAAAAAGAGCAGCCCCCCAGCTGCCCAGAAAAGGCGCAACTATTTGATGCGCCTATTCTGGAGCTTTGTCGGGTTCTTCCCACTTGCCCTGTAGCAGTGGCAAGTGTGGTTCATAAAGGGTTAATGCCACCTTGCTATTGTAAGGTGGCGTTAATCCAGGCTTAGTAATGCATAGGTGTCAATAAGACACCTATGTATTACTAATCCTATAGTAAAGAAAGGGTTAAATAAACACACACAGTAACAATAAAGTCATTTAATGAAAGAATACAATACACAGGTTTTAATTCTTTATTACACTGCCATTCCTTAATCGATGCCATCGATCTTCTGTAAAAAATATAGAATAAAAAAACAACAATATCCCATACCTGTCCGGCGATCAGTCAGGTCCTACGGTGTAAATCCATTTCAGGGGTTAATCACTGCTTTTTTTAGGCTGGGGGGGCGCATAATCATGGCCCCTTTCCAGCCTGAGAATAGCAGCCCCCAGCTGTATAGTTTTGCCGAGTTGGTTGAAAACCTAAGGGGGACCCCCCCGTCTGGTTTTCATTGATTCTCCCTGCTCGCTGTTGCCGGCAGAGCAGGAAGAATTATGTCAGGGAGCTTCAGCACCACAGGCAGTGGGACAGCGCTTACTGTAGCTGTCCGTGTGCATGGAGGATTGTGTGAACAGTTCTCCGTGTGCACGTGTTCAGCATTTTTGCAGCTCGTGCGCTCCCACGAAAACTGACATGTCTCCGTGTTTTCCACACAGACACACAGTCCGTGAAAACACGCTGACATGTGCAGAGACACATTGATTTTAATGTGTCTAGGTGTGTCAGTGTCAATACGTGAGGAAACTGTCACTACACGTACCGGAGCCACTGACGTGTGAAACCAGCCTTAGACTTATACATGTGTACTTTGTCTTTAGATTTTTTTGATTATAAATGAAAATTGGCATATCCTAAAAAAGATGCATATCTAATAGGAATAGTCTCTCAAAAACCATTAATAGTGAATTAGAAGAGAAACTAACTTTAAAGATGTGTTAGTGGAGAATCAATTAAAAACAGAGAATAATAATTAGATAGACACATTTAAACCAAAAGGAAACCATAAATGTGGTCACTGTTCATTTTGCCGTTACCATCTTATGGATAAAATTTTAAGACTAGGTCCAATTTCTCACCGTGTGCAAGATTTCAATTCTTGCAAAACCCACCATGTAGTGTATATAATTTTTTGTCTGTGTGGTCTTTTCTATAACGGCAAGATGATATGTGCATTGTTTGTTCACTTTCCAGAACACTTTAGGTCAATTGTCACAGGCAAAGTGTCCAGAAGATTGATTGACCATATGCAAGAGTTCCACTTGGGTAATCCTGTGTTGTTAACCTTTGCAGGTCTGGAAAGAGTCCAACTGCTAACACAAAGCGAGGATCTCCACACTCCACTGTTGCAGAGAGAATCTAGGCGGATTCTACTCCGCACAAGAGCACAGAGTCCTGCAGGTTTAAATGATAAGTTTGACATGACTTTTTTTATAGATAAGGTTGCATATAACAGCTGCAACATACGGAATATTCATATCTCAGTTAATTGTTTTAATTTGTGTTGTATGTTGACAGTGCAATATGTGTCAACAGGTGGAAGGTAATGATATAATTTATTGGGTGTTCACTTGTATTTAAATGTATCCCTCATCACTTCCCCTTATGCATGAAACCCATTGAAGCTCACTGAATGCGAAATGTCTGCTGTTTCCTGAAGTCACCCACATTCCTCCCCCTGAACTCGAACCTGCTACTACATGACTGATTGAAGAGAGTCCTAAAGTGTCCCTTTTCATATGATCCTGAAGTAGGAGGTGAACACAGAAATGGCGACTGTGAAGTGTTTGTTGCTGATTAAAAAAGGAAAAACAAAGCACTAAACAAAGCTAAAACAAAGACATAAAAAAACCTTACTTTGCATATCTTATAATTTCTGACAATAAGAATTAACAAGTGGAGTAGAATAGTGGCATTGCGCCTCTGAAGATCTCTTGCTATTCTAGCAGTGTTTAGAAATGTTTTCATGTCTGCACACAGGAAATGGTGATTTTTGTGGGCAGCAACCAAATTTCAATAGGCTTTATTTAAATCCCATATGCCAAGAGAAATAAAAACCCATGCGGCAAAAGCGAAGAGCTGGGCTACAGTGAGAGAGGGAGGACAAACTTACAAAAAGGGCAAACACTACTGCATAGCAATGTAACTCCAACAATATAATGACAATACAATACAATACTGTATGAATCACAAGCCATGGGACATGACATACCTGCTTCAGTGAAAAAAAATGGATGGTAGAAAATGGGAAACAATTATGATTTGGCCTGTTTCTCTTGAATGGTAACACTCAAATGTGTGTGTGAATGCAGCCTAAGGTTGGGGTCAGACAATTGTATGAATGAAAAATAGTCCAATTTGAATCAAGAATGCTTGAATGATTTTCATCCATATTATCATCTGTGTACCATCTGTAGTTATTAATCAAAATGTAATAAGTACATTTTCAAATAGTTTCCTAGTTAATGGCAGCATATCTTTAAAAAAAATGGATGCTATACAAAAGATTCGTATGAGATATAATTTTATTTGTGCATCCAAAGACTTAAATGGACTTAAATAATGCATTTGAAGGTTTTTTTTTACATGGACATTAGATCAATGTGAAAAAATATACTCTGAATAGCCTTATTAAATTACATTGGTCAGTGTGCTGGCTTCTTTTTACTCAGACATGACATGTCTATATAAAGCATTTGTGTGTATGAGCCCTTAAGTTGCGGTCACACGTGCATATGTGCGTATAGAAGAAATCACCCGATTTTCATAAGAAAGGACGACTTTTCATCTGTATAGTCATCTGTATGTAATCCAAATGGCACTCATTCTTAAATAACAGCAGTAAATAAAATGTAAAATACCAAAACCAGCTTCCTGTAATAAAAATTGCAATGTATTCATAAAAATGGAATGCAAAATGGTAGATTCGTATGCAATCAAATTTTTTTTGCGCATCCATAGACAATACTAGACATGTCTCATCTGGATTATGAAAGAGACTAGTGTATGCTGCAGCTTTTTTACCTAGACATTTGGTCAGTGTAAAAAAAGAAAGAAAAAAAAACAGTCATCTGAGTAATCAGATTGAATAACAACATCCGACTACTTAATATGAAAATCTCATTAGATAGACATGCACAAAGCTATACAATCTGAACTGCATGAGGCACTAAATTATGTGCGTTAATGCTCATCACTGTAACATTTTTAACAGCAATCAAACACTGAAAAGTACAGCTCATCACACTTGAATCACTGGCACCTTGGCGCACGATGGCCTGATCAGGCAAGAAGGTATAACAGCAGAGGAAAGTCAGCACTCCATTTTCATTGGTTCAATGCTTTATTGGAAATCCATGTGCACAAATGACCATCGTGCAGTCTTCAATACTACGTATGCATTTCAGAATTTCATTCCTTAATCCAGGAGTGAGGAACCTTCTTTCTGCCAAGGGCCATTTGGATATTTATGCCATCCTTTGGGGGAAAAAACAAACTGTGAGCTAACTTTGCCCAAAAGTAAGTCTTGATGCTGGCATTGGTGTCAGGATGTAATCTTTCATTGCACGTGCCTCTGCATTAATTAGTGAACCCTGTGTGAAAGTGCTCACAGAGAAAGAATAAATTAAAAGTCCGGTGGCCATCAAAACACAGTTGCTGGCAGAGCACTGTGGTCTCCAGGAATCTGCCTGGGGGCTGGAGAAAAGGTAATCTGCAAATGGCCCTTGAGCCTGAGGTTCCCCATCCTTGCCTTAATCATAGATGTTGAAAGTGACTGAGCATGGAAGTCCACCAGCATTCCCCTCATTGGGTAGACATACACAAGGCTATACAATCTGAACTTCCTGAGGTGCCATGTTATGTGAGTGAATGTCATAACTATTCCCTGTAACATTTTTAACAGCATGTAAATATAAAATATTGTTATTTTTTGGATTTATACTATAAATCTAATATTTGGAGGAGCAACTTTAATTGCCATAGACTTATAGAAAAAAGTGAAAGGAGATACAATCATGGAAACATTTAGAGGGGAAAAATTCAATACAAACAACAGAAGAACAAGCTAAAAATGAGTTGTGGGATTATCAGAAGCAGTGTCAGAAAATATTATTTCCTGAGAGATCAGCAGGTACCTATCACAAAGTTCTAACAACCATGTTTCCATTATGAGTACAGTATACTATAATTCATAAGTCATAATTCTGGTGGATGATATCACCTGTTTACAGTACACTGTTATTATCTCACTACCCTTCTCTTATTTTATATAAAGAAAGGACAAATCCGAAACATTTTACAGATTGTATTTAGTATTTATTTTAGGAAGAAAAGACTTTTAAGTGACATGAATTGTATATTAAAAACCTTGAAAACCTTGAAAACTGTTCTGTACAGAAAAGATGTAGTTATTGAACCGGGCAGGCATTATGTTTCTTTATCTAATGGCTCAAGCAACATGCATATGCTCAGTCATTTGACAAAAACATTATTCACTAGAACCACATCATAGGACTGCCCTACAGACCTGATTGATCCCAGTGGAAGAGGCAGCAGATTTTGTGCATTTTTTTGCTGTAAAAAATGCAAACTATAATTATATCAGGGCTAACAATGTTTCCTAGTCATATGCCAGGTCTCTGAATGATTGTTGATGAAAGATTTACTTATGCCAGTACACTCATGGCCAGTTGTTGACACTGGGGAAAAAACACTGATTAGCGCAACATCCAAAATTCTAATCCAAAGATGTGGCGAATTCTCTAGTAGGAGAGACACTGGCTGATAAATTGTCTGTTTGATTGACAGTTATCTTTAGAAGACATTGTTAAACCAAATCAAATTAGATGTTAGGGCCCGTATTATCGAGTATTCTATAAGACTGTGTTAAATTTGGGCATATTTTTCCCTAGGGTACTCACTTAATATTGAGTCTTTTAAGGGGTAGTCTAATGGGAACAAGTTATCAACTATCCACAGGATACGTGATACTAGGGTTGAGCATTCCGATACTTCCGATACCTGAAATCCAATGTAAGTCTATGGGAACAAAATATCGGAAGTACTTCCGATACTTACTTCCGATATTTTGTTCCCATAGACTTACATTGGATTTCAGGTATTGGAAGTATCGGAAGTATCGGAATGCTCAACCCTAGACTGATAACTTATTGATGATTATTATTATACATTTATATAGCGCCATTTATTCCATGTGAAAAGGGTAATATAGACAAGTACAATAAACATGTGTAAGACAAGAGACACAAAAGTACAAAGGAGAGAGGACCCTGCCCGCGAGGGCTCACAGTCTACAGGCATGGGTGAGGATAGACTAGGAAAGGGTAGAGCTGGTCGTGCGATGGTTCAGTAGACTGAGGATTATTGCAGGCTGTAGGCTTGTCCGAACAGGTGGGTCTTCAGGTTATTGATCAGTTGGATGACCCACCTGCTGTCTCATTTTGTAACAGGGATAAATGTTAACCAGCGAGAATAAAAATTCTTTGATCTGCAGAAGGAGAGGGACACCCACCAATCAGCAAATTATCATCTTTGCTGTGGATAGGTAATATCTCATTTAAACTAGAGAGCCTTTTTAAGGCTCACAAGTGATTAATATGTTTAAGCATAATAAAACAGGGCAGTAAAAAGTTAGCCACATATTAGCCAACAGTTATGATGTTGCTGGAAGAATCTTGTAAATAAAAGAGCAAAAACATAAAAAGTGGGTGTTCGAAAACTACATGTTTGGTGATATGCCCAGTGGGATTTGTTGAAATTATGGCAAATATGTAGATATATGAGGTGCTGAGGAAGCATCGGCACAGGTCTGATGCCTTAAAAAACACATTTAATCAAATGCTATGTCAGAAGACACCAGTACTACAAATAGCATGTGGTAGGTTGAAACAGATTTTGCTTTGGACTCCAGAGCTTAAAGAGGTTGTCAACTACTAGAACAACCCCTTTTGATCTGAATGTTTGGCATCACTAAAATTAAAACACTTATACTCACCTCCCATGCCAGAGCTGTTCCAGCAGTGAAATGCAGTTGTTACGACATGTGAACCCTGCGCCCAATCAACGATGGAGTCACTGCCCCCACCATTTTACGGATTGAACATCAACTGGAAGCCAGAGCTGCGGCTACTCTCTTCCTTACGCTTGATCTTTGATTTGTCTGAAGGTGGTACAGTGGCACCAGTGCTAGTTGGGCACAGGATAACAACCACACATGAGCTCTGGGAAAGCGAGTGCCGACACCGCTGGAATGGTGCAGACACAGGAGGTGAAGTTAAGTGTTTTTTTTATCGGAGCCAAATATTCAGATCGAGAAGGGGTTGTCCTAATAGTGGACATTCCCTTTAAACTAATGCCTCTAGCAGGCCTCGTCTAATAACGGATGAGGTAATGCATAGCCAAAGATTCATCAAACAGCATGTGACTGTAATGCCTGTTACAGGGAACAGGTTTAAAAGGCTACATTGAACAGACTTGGCACAAGCCATTCCATCTGGCAGACTCCAGAAAAGTCCTAATACCCTTAAAACCTGTACAGATATCTGGTTTTACAATAGGATCCAGTGGAATGCTATCATGGAAGGGCTGCCGCCCAGAGGTAGGAATAGTCTCCAAGCAAGGTCAGAGCTGAGAGGTCACATCAAGGACAAAATCAGAATCTGTAAGAATAGTCAGAAACAAGAGGAACAACAACAGGAACACACTAAACAAGTCATGAGGAGAAGATGTACACCTAGCCAAGAAACACTAGGCTATATCTGGCAGCTTCCAGCAGCAAGTTGGAAGCTTTAGTAGGGTGTGTTGGTCTGATTGGCTGTAGCAGGGAGCTGATAACTTCAGCTGGAAGTACACAAACCCATACTGCCAGACTGGATGGCACTAGAGGTCCCAGCCACTCTAATTTTAGTAGTTGGACAGAGTCTACCATCCAGAGCTTCTGGCTCTGACATTTCTATAATCAGCGACACTCGCAGAGAGAATATGGCAGCGCCTCGAGACAGAAGCAGAAGTCACAGGAACAGTTTCTGGTGGAGATGTGACAGTATCCCCCCTTTTATGAGGGACCTCTGGACCCTTAGAACTAGGATTTTTTGGTAAATGCAGTTGAAACTTCCTAATCAGATTTTTGGCATTGATAATACTCGCCAGGACCCAGGATCTCTCTTCCGGGCCTTAACCCCTCCAATACACCAGATATTGTACATACCCTCTTACCATACGATAATCCAGGATTATCTGCACTCCATACTCTAAATTTCCTTTAATTAAAACAGGAGGAGGAGGATTTCTGACTGGATGAACCTGGGAACAATATGGCTAGAGGAGGGACTTGTGAAATGCACTGAGTATGTTAAAAGATGGAGGAAGTTTCAGGTTGAAGGCTGCAGGGTGAATTACCTCAATCATCTCATAAGGACCAATAAATCTGTGACCCAACTTGGTATAAGTGAAACATATAAAGAAAGAATGCACAAAGATGAACCAATAGCTAAAATAAAAGATGTAACTTTATTAAATCATTTTGTTTTAAAAAAATAGGAAGTTGTACAGAGCAAAAAAGGATAAGCAAACAGTGATAACAACCATAGAATGTGGACCCGCAGATCAGAGGTTCAAAGGTAAGTTCAAAAAGCCTATAAGACAAGTAGTAGTTCACATACATGAATGGTAAGTACCTTACGTGATAGTGAAGGATATAAAACCATGAGTGAATATGATTGCAGGTGAAAAGAAATCAGATGGCAAGGCGAACGTGTAGATGGTATGCTGTTATGTTTCGGTAGCTGAGGAGAAATAGCAAAAATAGCAAAGTAGCAATACACCAGAGAGGCTAGAACCTATTGGATTGCAGGACCCTAAACTAACCGCAACACTAGAAGTAGCCGTGGAGCGTACCTACGGTGATCCTAGACGCCTTGTCACAGCCAGAGAGATAGCTACACCTAAAGGCAGAAAGATGAAAGCTATCTGCCTCGTAGCAGAATCCCCAAAGAAATAGGAAGCCCCCAAACATGTAATGGCGGTTAGACCAGAAGAAAACACAGACACAGACAGAAAATAGAATGAGCAAATGCTGGGGCCCAATCTGTCTAGATAGAAAAGTATAGGAAAGAATTCTGATAGCAACCCAAAAAAACCCTGACAAAAATACCAACACTTCTGATTAACAAAAAAACCTGAGATCACACGATCTCTACCACCTAAATCAGATCTCTGGTGTAACACACAGCAACTCAGCAAATAAAAAGTGACAAAGGAACAGAGGAAAAGTACAAACACAAAATGAGCACAATTGCAGCGCCAGACCCCCAAAAGGGGACCAGGCTGAAGTCCACTGCAAGCAGCAAACCAGAAAGGAAAATCCAACCAGAGGAAAAAAAAACAGCAAATCACTTATCTGAATGAGAGCAGGAATGCAAGCTGTGCTCCAAGCAAGACCAGGAAGAACAATTGATTACCAGCAAGGCTGATGGGAACTCAGTTCACTTATATCAGACCATTCAGAGCCAGCTGAAGGCCATTCAGCAATTAGTTCATTACCCTCAGGAACCACGGAGGGAGCCCCAGCTCAGAAGTCGCCTCCAGAGTATTCACAACAGTATGCCATTACCTGAGACCTGCGGTGCCATGACCCCTATGCGCGTTTTGGCTGAAGTGCCTTCTTCCAGGGAAGTGGTATTGCTGGGTCAAAGTAATATTATATTCTAAGTGACAGCTAACTGGAATCGGTTTGTTTCAAATAGGTGTATACATACCCAGCCACGGATTTCCGCATACCCAGCTGACATGTAAGGGAGGCGGCGTCACCGAGAACATCATCGGATGGGATGGCCATGCGACGTGAGGGACCACCCACATGTGATCACGAGGCCAGTCCAGAGCTGAGCATAGATGTCGTCAGCAGCGCCTAGCAACAAAACGACTGCGTGCATTCGCACTGGCAGGTATCACGGAGATATAGTGAGAGACCGGTAGCCATAAAAGATGCCTGCATTCATAAGAAGAGGTATGTGGGAAAGATACACATGGGCGCGTTCTTGGAGACTTCCCACTGCTGGCTTGATTGGCTCCCAGGTACTCCACTTTATGCCGTATGCCATACACCAATTTGGGTTTCGTTTTTGCATACTGGGCACCTGCACTATATTTAGTGACGCATGTTTTTGATATATTTGGGTTTCATTATTTGCACATTGTTGCACATTGTTGGCCACATTTATATATTGATTATTGCAGCATCCTCTTTCTTTTTTGTATGACCTTGTTATTTTTGTCAGTGTCACAATCACATATTTATTTGGCTAGGCTGATTATTTAGTGTGTTTATTGATTACCTGGTTATATTTTGAGCCCTATATTAGTGGATTCACCAGCCAGCTTTTATAATCTGTGGGGTTCTTGCATTTTAATTTTAATAACATTAAAATTACATATTTTTGTTTCTGTGTCATATGTCATGTTATGTAAATTAATAAACTATTCATTTGGTGCACATCTTTTTGATTGTCGGTGTTATTTACTATTCTGATCACTGTTGGGTTACTTTACCACACCATATCCTTTGGCCCTTTTTCTTTTCTAGTATCTGGATGGTCTGCCATCCATGTGTTAGGAATTTTGGTATATTTTTTATTATTCCTTTTAGGCAATATTGTTTTTATTATATATTATTAATCCCATTATTCCTATCGTACAATATCCAGCGGGATTCTTTTTGGGCTTGGAAACAACTTATGTTCTCACCTTGGAGATCCGTACGTACACAATCAATTCCTTTAATATGAAGACTGGTAGGATTGCATGAATGATACTGTTCACTGATAGGTTATACGCACCCTTGAAATCAAGTTCGATGAACCAACGAGCTCCCAGCAACTTGTTGTAGACATCAGTGATGAGTGGCAGAGGATGCTGATTCTTTACAGTAATTGAGTTAAGTTCGTCTAACCTTAGTGGCTGGACAAAGCCTGACATCAAGAGCTTCTGGTTCTGAAATTTCTACCACCAGTGGGGTGAATACGGCAACAGAAATAGAAATCGCAGGAGCAGGTTCTGGTACAGATGTGACAGTGACATTACCCGATCTTCACACTCCCTGCCATGAGGGAACATTCTGATGATACGCCTCGATGTATTAATGTTTATTTGTCTAGAGTCGGTAACACTCTGTTCACACTGTATTCTACAGACGCTACAGAATAAGAGAGAATTAAACAGTTGCATAAATGCTCTTTTTAAATGTCACATCACCTGAACAACATGAACAGAAACATTACCATTACCATTTTAAAGAAGACACTTAGATATTGAGCATACAGAGCCCATGGTGCTACAGGCTTATGGCTGCATCTGTTATCAAGTATCCAAATGAAAATACTTACATGCTGCCTAACAGGCACAATGCATATATAAATGAATTATTACTGAGCCTGAACTTGTCAGGATGATTTTGTAATGTAAATTAAAGATATGGCTGTAATGGCACTGTAACACTGATTACATTGATGCTTTTGGTGCAAAAAATCTGCTTTGATGTTTTTCTATAATCAGCATTTGAAGTATTCTGCTAGTTAGATTTCGGTGCACGAGGGCCAGACTATGCACTGGGTCCTCTCCTCACTGTCTGTGATTTCCCAGCCCCTCCTTCTGCTTCTGTGAATGACCGGCCTTTTGAGTTTGAAATCTCAGCAGTGATCTATCATTCATGGACCAGAGGTAGGCGTGGGGTCTGGAGAAGGAATCACACACAGGAAGGGGAAGACCTAGTGTACAGTCCGGCCCCTATGCACCAAAATGTAATTAGCAGAAAACTAAACTTCAAATGGTGATTAGGAAGAACAACAAAGCGGATTTGATCACCAAAGGTATCAATGTAATCAGTATGACGGCACCATTACAGCCATGTCTTTATGTTACCAAATAATGCTGACAGGTTCTCTTTATAGTGCTTCTTTAATTCCATTCTCCCTGCAGTTTTAAAGGAAATCTATCACCACAAAAATGCCGTCCAATCTGCAGGAACCATGCTGTAGAGCAGGAGGATCATAACAGATTGATATATAGTTTTGTGGGTAAAAATCTAGCATACCCATCCTGCATTTTAATCATTTAATTCTCTGCTCTTTCTGGATTTTTTTGTCCAGTGGACAGTCCTGCATGCACACTTTTACAAATAAAGTTGTCAGTTACTGATAGGACCACCCACTGGACCAAAAAATCACAGAAAGAGCAGAGGATTAAATGATTCCACTGAATCTTTACCAACAAAACCATAAATCAATCTGCTCAGCTCCTCCTGTTCTATAGCATGGTGCCTGCAGATTAGACTGCATCTTTGTGGTCACAGGTTCCCTAATCAAGCATATAGTGTCTCTTCACTCGTGATGTCAGTATCATAGAAGAGTTTTCCCTTGATTTTCAGAAGAAAAATATAGTAATACTGGTAGCCATTAGCTCCAACTTTCTCCTTTTCCAGGCAGCACCTAATTAAGGATGAATAGTTCCGTAGCAAAAGATACAGTCACCAGCAGGTGATACCACTAGAACTTTGTGTTTTTTACCCAAAGATGGTTTCTTTAAATGAGAATTCTTTAAAGTCTTTAAAGATCGTATAGTAGAGTGAATTCAAATGGTCAATTTAATGAACATCTGACCTGAAATCCTTGTAGTAACATTGCATAAGAGTTTTCTCTCTTTATAGTATCTTAAACTGGAAAAAATATATGTATTATTAGTAACTATTACCTTTCACATAAGGTATATTTACCCCTTTATTCCATCGGATGTACTATTCCGTCCATGGACCTCATTCCAATGGACGGAATAGTACGTCCAGGGCGATCAACTGTGCTCCCGGGGGTGTCAGCTGATTATCACAACTGACACCCGGCACTATGTGTCAGGAGCGGTCACGGACGGCTCCCGGCACATTAACCCCTGGCACACCGCGATCAAACATGATCGCGGTGTACCGAGGTCACAGGCGAGCATCGTGCAGGGAGGGGGCTCCCTGCGCGCTCCCCTGCGTGCTGTTCCGAGGGACTCTCCTCAAAGCAGGACCCCAGATCCAAGATGGCCACCGGGTACTGCAGGGAGGCGGCTTCCTCAGGAACTGAGAAGCCTGCAGCACTGCCTGTGCGATCGCTGGTGTAACAGAGTGCTGTGCACACTGTCACACCAGCAATCTGACCCTACACAGTGATGAGTGGGGGGTTTCCACTGTTTAGGCACATCAGGAGCTCTCCAAACACGACATGGCGTCCAGCCAATTCTGCATTGAACAAGTCAAACGGCGCTCCTTCCCTTCCGAGCTCTGCCATGTACCCAAACAGTGGTTTACCCCTACATATGGGGTATCAGCGTACTGAGGACAAATTGCACAACAACTTTTGGGGTCTTGTTACCCTTGGGAAAATAAAAATTGGTATGAAAAGATAATTTTTGTGGATAAAATATGATTTTTTAATTTTATGGCTCTACGTTATAAACTTGTGTGAAGCACTTGGGGGTTCAAATTGCTCACCACAGATCTACATAAGTTCCTTAGGGAGTCTAGTTTCCAAAATGGGGTCACTTGTGGGGGGTTTCCACTGTTTAGGCACATCAGAGGCTCTAAAAAATGCAACATAGCGTCCAATCTCAATTCCAGCCAATTTTGGTTGGAAAAAGTCAAATGGTGCTCCTTCCATTCCGAGCTCTGCCGTGCGCCTAAACAGTGGTTCCCCCCACATATGGGGTATCAACGTACTCAGGACAAATTGGACAACAACTTTTGTGGTTCAATTTCTCCTGTTACCCTTGGGAAAATAAAAAATTGGTGACTAAAATATAATTTTTGTGGGAAAAAAATAGGATTTTTTATTTTCATGCCGGGGCATTATAAACTTGTGTGAAGCACTTGGGGGTTCAAAGTGCTCACCACAGATCTAGATAGGTTTCTTAGGGGGTCTAGTTTCCAAAATGTTGTCAATTGTGGGTGTTTCCACTGGTTAGGCACATCTGGGGCACTGCAAACAGAACATGACCCCCATCAACGTCTGCATTCCAAAACGTTACTTCCTTTCCAAGCCATGCCGTGCACCTAAACAGTTCCCCCCAGATATGGGGTATCAGCGTACTCAGGACAAATTGGACAACAACTTTTGGGGTCCAATTTCCTTGGGAAAAATCAAAAATTTGGGACTAAAAAATAATTTTTGTGGAAAATTTTTTTTTTTTTTTTCACACCCAGGCATTATAAACTTTTGTGAAACACTTGGGGGTTCAAAGTGCTCACAACAGATCTAGATGAGTTCCATAGGGGGTCTAGTTTCCAAAATGGTGTCACTTGTGGGGGGTTTCCACTGTTTAGGCGCATCAGAGGCTCTCCAAACGCAACATGGTGTCCAATCTCAATTCCAGCCAATTTTGGTTTGAAAAAGTCAAACGGCGCTCCTTCCCTTACGAGCTCTGCCGTGTGCCCAAACAGTGGTTTTCCCCCACATATGGGATATTGGCGTACCCAGGAGAAATTGCACAACAACTTTATCTGTCCATTTTCTCCTTTTACCCTTGTGAAAATAAAAAAAAGTTTGTAGAAGATCATTTTTGTGACTAAAAAGATAAATGTTCATTTTTTCCTTCCACGTTGCTTCAGCTCCTGTGAAGCACCTGAAGGGTTAATAAACTTCTTGAATGTGGTTTTGAGTACCTTGAGGGGTGCAGATTTTAGAATGGTGTCACTTTTGGGTATTTTCTGCCATATAGATCCCTCAAAGTGACTTCAAATGTGAAGTGGTCCCTAAAAAAATGGCTTTGTAAATTTTGCTGTAAAAATGAGAAATCGCTGGTCAACTTTTAACCCTTATAATTTCCTAACAAAAAAAGATTTTGGTTCCAAAATTGTGCTGATGTAAATTGGACATGTGGGAAATGTTATTTATTAACTATTTTGTGTGACATATTTCTTTGTTTTAAGGGAATACAAATTCAAAGTTTGAAAATTGTCAAATTTTCAACATTTTCGCCATATTTGCGTTTTTTCAAAAATAAACGCAAGTTATATCGAAGAAATTTTACCACTAACGTGAAGTACAATATGTCACGAGAGAACATTCTCAGAATCTCAAAGATCCGTTGAAGCGTTCCAGAGTTATAACCTCATAAAGAGACAGTGGTCAGAATTGTAAAAATTGGCCCGGTCATTAACGTGCAAACCAACCTTGGGGGTGATGGGGTTAAGCAGAAAATGGATGAAAATCAGACGATAAAAAATCGGATGCAAATCTGACCAATGTTAGTCAATTTGTGAGCTTTTCATTAGCGATTTTTTTCTCATCAGATATTGGTGTGAGAAAAAAATCGCAGCATGCTGCGATTTGATGCGATTTTGGGATGAAAATCGCCAATGCAAGTCAATGGGTGCGATTAAAAATCGCACAGAAAATGCACAGAAAACGGATGGTGCGTTTTTTGGGCTATTTTGTATGCAAAATAGAGCTTTAAACTTGGATCTTAAAAAAAAAAAAAAAAAGGAGACACAGGAAGTGACTAAGAGGGAAGTGTGATGAGGGATGGTATAAAAACCACTCCCAGAAAGCCTGGAATGAGTCACACCTCCACGGATTTGATTTCTCTACTATTGCCGCCATGTCCAGATCAATTAATGTGGAAATGCAGTTGGTGTTAGTCCAAGAAAGACCTGAGCTGTGGGATCCTAGAGACCACAATTATCAAAATAGAAGTGTGCGGGATGCAACTTGGACATATATATATGTCGGCAAATGTTTGAAAACTATGATGAAAGTCCTGTGCAGTTGGGAATGTGTAAGTAGAATTGTTCTTACTACAATTAGTTAATAATTTATTCTTAAATACCTTGCTTTGGTGGGCAATTATATGTTATTGTTGAAATTTATTTAAAATTATATGTTAAATTGTTAATGTTTTATTTGTAACATTACACTAAGAAAATACCTTTTAACAATAGAGCCTTTAAATATGTGCCTATTCATGTATGTTTTATATAATTAATTTTTATTTTCTTTTTTTTTTTTATATATTGTATTTTATGTTATTTCCTTTTTTATTTTTTTATTTTATCTTATTTCCTTTTTTTTAATTTTTATGTTGTTTTTTATTTGATCTTATTTCCTTTTTGTTAATTTTTATGTTGTTTTTTATTTGATCTTATTTCCTTTTTTTAATTTTTATGTTGTTTTTTATTTGATCTTATTTCCTTTTTGTTAATTTTTAATTTAGATTTAAATTTGTTTTATAATTTTTTTTTTGTTGAAATTTGTTAATAATTTTTTTTGGTCTATTTTATTGTTTAAAATATAGTCTTGTTAGTTGTTTTTTTTTGTAGTATTTCTAAACAAGGCCCTTTTGTGATGTTTATAATTTTCCAATTTTAAATTTTTGGACATACTGGCAGGGTTTTTTTTTTTATATGTTAAAATTCTGGCCTACTTGTATTCATAATTTGTTTACATACATATTTAGCTGTTAATATTTTTACATTTCTTTTCATTAAAGTGAATGATGTGCAACGCAGATGGCGAAGCTGTCGGGATATCTATAGGAGGGAACGACAGAATCGTGACAAAAGTGGCTCAGCAGCATAAAAAAAAAGGCCATATATATATATGAGTCGCCTTAATTTTTTGGCTCCAGTCATGGATTTAAGACCGTAAGTCAAAGTTTATGGATACAAATTGAAAATGTTAAATTTTAATTTAGAGCATACACAAATGATCTGTGTCTGCTTTGTAAAACAGAATCGAACTTAGAGGAACGTGAGGCACACTCTGTGGCGGATCCACCAGAGTCACAACATGAAGAAGCAGGAACAGCAGGGGAGGATGCTCCAGGACCATCTCAACAACAAGTTGAAAGTGCAGATTCACAACCTCAACATGCCACGGAACAAGAGGAGCACGCAAGAAGCAGCAGCCCAACCCTGCCTCTTGATACCTCCCGTCAAGCCACTACTATTCCGCGTAGATTAAGAAGAAGGAGAGACCAACAAAATCAAATTCTAAGACGGCAGGTTGATAGTCGCGTTTTAGACTATATACAACGCACAATATGTGATGATGGTGAGGAAGCATTTTGTCGAAGTTTGGCCCAGCACCTGCGACAAATACCCACACACTTACGGCTTCCCACTAAAACAGCAATATTACAACTCATCGCCTCAGCAAGACCACCAAATAATCCCCAACCCATCTTTGCTTGTATTCAAAGAAGGTACCAATCAGAAATCTTAAGTCAAATATCAAATCCCACAGACTCAACAGTACCATTACCACCAGACTCAGTATATCCTTCTACATCCACTGCTCAACATACTCATACACTCCACAGTACAAACATTAGTCATCATATTAACAGAGGTCACAACACACACATAGAGCCAGCACATTACCAGGAACATCATCAGCTACATGTACAACACTCATCAAGGCCTACACATACATACACACAAATGCCTCCTTCATCTGGCCCATCACAGATTGGAAGTGAGCGGTACCACCATGGGCCACAAACAAGCATATATAATGTGTCTGGCCAAGGTGTTTCATATCAGCAAGGAACACAACACCAAGGGCCTTTTGACCATGGCAGAACAAGAGGCTTCAGCCATTCTGATAATGTTCATGCTTATCCCCATGTGCCAACTGAGGCCTACAGGCCCAGTTATGAAGGCATGAACCTACATCATACCACCACACAGCCACACAATGTTTCTTTGCATAGAAACACACAACATCCCTCTGAAATGCAACCGTCACAAACAAGTAGCTCACCCTCAGCATCACAACCTTCTTTTGTTGATTTGTAATTATTTTTTGCTGCTTACATAACACAACCATTCGCAAGTGTGGTAACTTGTTACGCCAAAGTTAAGGCTCTTTTTTATTTTGCACATTATGTTACTTTACATTTGTGTTTGTTTTGTAAACAAAAGAAATGTTTGACATTAATATATGAAATTAACCCCTTAAGGACAGAGCCATTTTGCAGCTTAATGACCGGGCCAATTTTTACAATTCTGACCACTGTCACTTTATGAGGTTATAACTTTGGAACGCTTTAACGAATCCCGCTGATTCTGAGATTGCTTTTTCATGACATATTGTACTTCACGTTAGTGGTAAAATTTCTTTGATATGACTTGTGTTTATTTATGAAAAAAACGGAAATATGGCGAAAATTTTGAAAATTTAACAATTTTCAAACTTTAAATTTTTATGCCCTTAAATCAGAGAGAGATATGTCACACAAATTTCTTAATAAATAACATTTCCCACATGTCTACTTTACATCAGCACAATTTTGGGACCAACATTTTTTTTGTTACGAAGTTATAAGGGTTAAAAGTTGACCAGCGATTTCTCATTTTTACAACACCATTTTTTTTTTAGGGACCACATCACATTTGAAGTCACTTTGAGGGGTCTATATGATAGAAAATACCCAAAAGTGACACCATTCTAAAAACTGCACCCCTCAAGGTGCTCAAAACCACATTCAAGAAGTTTATTAACCCTTCAAGTGCTTCACAGGAGCTGAAGCAATGTGGAAGGAAAAAATTGACATTTAACTTTTTTTGCAAAAGCTTTACTTCGGAACCAAGTTTTTTTATTTTCACAAGTGTTAAAAGAAAAAATGAACCACAAAATTTGTTGTGCAATTTCTTCTGAATACTTCGATACCCCATTTGTGGGGGTAAACCACTTTTTGGGCGCGTGGCAGAGGTCGCAAGGGAAGGAGCGCCGTTTGACTTTTTCAACGCAGAATTGGCTGAATGCCATGTCGCGTTTAGATAGCCCCTGATGTGCCTAAACAGTGGAAACACCCCACAAGTGACCCCATTTTGGATACAAGACCCCTTAAGGAACTTATCTAGATGTGTGGTGAGAACTTTGAACCTCCAAGTGCTTCACACAAGTTTATAACCTAGAGCCGTGAAAAAAAAAAAAAAATTTTTTCCACAAAAATGATCTTTTCACCCCAATTTTTAATTTCCCAAGGGTAATAAGACCGCAAAAGTTTTTGTGCAATTTGTCCTGAGCATGCTGATACCCCATATGTGGGGGTAAACCACTTTTTGGGCGCACGGCAGAGGTCGCAAGGGAAGGAGCGCTGTTTGACTTTTTCAACGCAGAATTGGCTGGATGCCATGTCGCGTTTAGAGAGCCCCTGATGTGCCTAAACAGTGGAAACCCCCAACAAGTGACCCCATTTTGGAAACTAGACCCCCTAAGGAACTTATCTAGATGTGTGGTGAGCACTTTGAACCTCCAAGTGATTCACACAAGTTTATAACGTAGAGCCGTGAAAATAAAAAATCATATTTTTTCCACAAAAATGATCTTTTCACCCCAATTTTTATTTTCCCAAGGGTAACAAGACCCCAAAAGTTTTTGTGCAATTTGTCCTGAGCATGCCGATACCCCATATGTTGGGGTAAACCACTTTTTGGGTGCACGGCAGAGGTCGCAAGGGAAGGAGCTCCGTTTGACTTTTTCAACGCGGAATTGGCTGGACGCCATGTCGCATTTGTAGAGGCCCTGATGTGTCTAAACAGTGGAAACCCCCCACAAGTGACCCCATTTTGGAAACTAGACCCCCTAAGGAACTTATCTAGATGTGTGGTGAGCACTTTGAAGCCCCAAGTGCTTCACAGAAGTTTATAACGCCCGGGCGTGAAAATAAAAAATCATATTTTTTCCACAAACCTGATCGTTTTGTCCCCAATTTTTTATTTTCACAAGGGTAACAGGAGAAATTGGACAACAAAAGTTGTTGTATAATTTGTCCTGAGTATGCTGATACCCCATATATGGGGGGGGACCACTGTTTGGGCGCACGGCAGGGCTTGGAATGGAAGCAGCACCGTTTGACTTTTTCAAACCAAAATTGGCTGGAATTGAGATTGGACACCATGTCGCGTTTGGAGAGCCCCTGATGCACCTAAACAGTGGAAACCCCCCACAAGTAACACCATTTTGGAAACTAGACCACCTATGGAACTTATCTAGATCCGCTGTGAGCACTTTGAACCCCCAAGTGTTTCACAAAAGTTTATAATGCCTGGTGTGAAAAAAAAAAAAAAACAATTTTCCACAAAAATGATTTTTTAGTCCCAAATTTTTGATATTTCACAAGGAAATTGGACCCCAAAAGTTGTTGTCCAATTTGTCCTGAGTACGCTGATACCAAATATGTGGGGGGGGGAAACTGTTTTGGCGCACAGCAGGGCTTGGAAAGGAAGTAATAACGTTTTGGAATGCAGATGTTGGTGGGGGTCATGTTCCGTTTGCAGTGCCCCAGATGAGCCTAAACAGTGGAAAACCCCCACAAGTGACCCCATTTTGGAAACTAGACCCCATAAGGAACTTATCTAGATCTGTGGTGAGCACTTTGAACCTCCAAGTGTTTCACAAAAGTTTATAATGCCTGGGTGTGAAAAAAAAAAATCAATTTTCCACAAAAATGATTTTTTAGTCCCAAATTTTTGATTTTTCACAAGGAAATTGGACCCCAAAAGTTGTCCAATTTGTCCTGAGTACGCTGATACCAAATATGTGGGGGGGAACTGTTTTGGCGCACAGCAGGGCTTTGAAAGGAAGTAATAACGTTTTGGAATGCAGACGTTGGTGGGGGTCATGTTCCGTTTGCAGTGCCCCAGATGAGCCTTAACAGTGGAAACCCCCCACAAGTGACCCCATTTTGGAAACTAGACCCCTTAAGGAGCTTATCTAGATGTGTGGTGAGCACTTTGAACCCCCTAGTGCTTCACAGAAATTTATAAACGCAGAGCCGTGAAAATGAAAAATGATTTTTTTAGCCAGCTATTTTTTATTTTCCCAAGGGTAATCGGAGAAATTAGAACCCCAAAATTGGTGTGCAATTTGTCCTGAGTATGCTGATACCCCATATGTTGGGGTAAACCACTGTTTGGGCGCACGGCAGGGCTCGGAAGGGAGGGAGCGCCATTTGACTTTTTGAACGCCACATCGTGTTTGGAGACCCCCTGATGTGCCTAAATAGTGGAAATCCCTCAATTCTAGCTCCAACCCTAATCCCAACACACCCCTAACCCTAATCCCAACCCTAATCCTAACCTAAATCCCAACCCTAATTCCAACCCTAATTGTAACCCTAACCTTAATTATAACCTTAATTATAACCCTAACCCTAATTCTAACCCTAACCCTAATTCTAACCCTAACCCTAAGGCTAGGTTCATTTTGCGTTTTACCAGCCCGTTCAACACATAGCGTTGACGGGCTGGTAATGGTATAGCATAACGCGATCGCATTATGCTATACCCGCTAGCGCAGAGGAATCAGCAGATGATTCATCTGCGCTAGCGGTGACGGAGCCCAAACGCTGCAGCCCGCGTCCGAGGCTCCGTCACTGAATGATGGCACGTCGCAAACGCATGCCGCTTTACGGCATGCGTCGCGATGCGCCCTCAAATGGGGTGAATGGCAGCGTTAACGGACTGCGTTACACCACGTTATACCGCGGTGTAACGCAGTCCGTCTAACGGACTGCCATAACGCAGTATGAACCCAGCCTAACCCTAACGCTAATTATAACCCTTACCCTAAGGCTGCTTTCACACTTCCGGCGGGCACCTGTCGGCGCCCCCGGCATTTTGCCGCAGCGCCGCATCAGAAAACCTGATGCGCCGCCGGCGGCCGCATGCGGTTTTTTGCCGGTTGGTTTCTGATGCCCGGAGACATCAGAAACCATCCGGCAAAAACAAAAAACGTTACATGCAGCGTTTTGTCCGGCCGCCGCAATGTACATTTGCGCCGCATCCGGACAAAACCGCATGCAACGCATTGACATGCGGCGCCATCCGGCGCTAATGCAAGTCAATGCAAAAAAAACACATGCGGCGCATCAGATTTTCTGATGCGGCGCTGCGGCTAAATGCCGGGGGCGCCGTCAGGCGCACACCGGATGTGTGAAACCAGCCTAATGCTAACCCTAACCCTAATTATAACCTTAACCCTAATTATAACCCTAACCCTAATTATAAACCCTAACCCTAACAGAAAAATGAAAATAAATATAATTTCTACTTTTTATTATATGTCCCTAACTAAGGGGGTGATAAATGGGGGGGTTATGTACTGTTTTTTTTATTTTGATCACTGTGATAGTTTATCACAGTGATCAAAATGTACTTTTATGAGAATGAATGAAAAAAAATTTGAATCTGCCGCCAAAGCAGATCGGCGGGCGCACTGCGCATGCGCCCGCCATTTTTTTTTTGCAGGAGAAGAAGCCGGGATCCTGGGGCCTGCGGGAGGAAGGAGGACACCGGTAAGTATATGGGGGGGCGATCGGGGGACCGGGGGACCCTCATTTTCTCCCTCTGATGTGCGATCACATCAGAGGGGAGAGAAATCATTTTTTTTTATTTTTTTTTTTTGCGATCGCGGCTATGCTTGCATAGCCACGATCGCAACACCGGGATCGGTGAATACCGACCCGGATCATGTTCTCTGGGGTCTCGGCTACCCCCGGTAGCCGAGACCCCAGAGAATATTTGCCCATCCCCCCACCAGCACAGCGGCACATAGCGGCGGGCGCACTGGGCATGCGCCCGCCATTGTCTTAACGGCGCCGGCACCGGGGGACACCGGAGGGCCCGGGGCCACATGGATCTTATTGGGGGCCACATGGGGGTCCTGGGGACCCTTTTTCTCTGTCCTCTGATGTCCGATGACATCAGAGGACAGAGAAATTAAATGGCACAACTTTTTTTTTTGTTGCGGTCGCCGTTATAGGTTAATAACGGCGATCGCAACATCGGTGTCGGTAAAAACCGACCCGATTCATGTTCTCTGGGGTCTCGGCTACCCCCGGTAGCCGAGACCCCGGAGAAAATGCGCCTCTGGGGGGCGCTATTCACTTTTTCCACAGCGCCGTTAATTAACGGCGCTGTGGTTTAAGTACCCTTAATGACCGCCGTTAAAAGGCGTATCGGCGGTCGTTAAGGGTTAAACATTGTTTATGTTAAACACTAAAGTACATGTTTTGAATGTTGTAATACACAATACACAGGGAAATGTATACATCATGTGTGCAAATTTTCCTGCCAGGGTACTGCTCCGTCAGGTGTTAGAAAATAATTTGCTAACATATTTCTGATTCGGATGCCTGAAAGCTGTCTGCCTGTGGGTAAAGGCTGAGCAATGGGTACCTGATTGTTTCGTAATTCTCCAAAAACATCCTCATACCCAGAAACATCATGTTGACGTGTAAAATTATGTAAGATTACACAGGCCTTGATCACTGTGTTTAAATTTTGTGGGCTTAACTGGAGTGCACTGAGCAATACCCTCCATTTAGCAGACAAAATTCCAAAGGCACATTCTACAAGACGCCGTGCACGAGTTAGTCGGTAATTAAATATGCGTCCACGCCTGTCAAGAGACCGTCCAGGAAAAGGCCTCATCACATTATGTGTCAGTTGAAATGCCTCATCAGCAACTATTACATAAGGCATTGGTTCAACACCAGAAGGCAGAGTCCTTGGGGGTGGAACACCCAATTCATTGTTCTTCAGTCACCTACCCATTAGGGAAGTATTGAATATTCGAGAATCTCCTGTTCTTCCATAGGCACCTATATCTACTATTATAAAATTGTACTTGCTGTCTACTAAGGCCAACAACACAACAGAAAAATAGCCTTTGTAATTGTAGTATAACGAGCCTGAGTTTGGTGGCTTCTTCACACGGATGTGCTTACCATCTAAAGCACCCAGACAATTGGGAAACTGGCAATTCTCAAATATACCATTTGCAATGCGTTCCCAATGTTCGGGGGTGGGCTCCGGCATCACTTGCTCCTTGAGACAAATCCAGATTTTTGAACATGTGTGTTTGACTATATTGGAGATGGTAGTTATGCCAAGAAGATACTCTAAATGTAGGGAAGCATATGATTGTCCCGTAGCCAAAAACCTACAAGAAAGGAAATACACATAAAAATTTATAAAATTAACCTTCTCAATCATATATATACCTACGTGATGCATTAAGTTAAAAAGGGCCACCACACACAAATCACACACAGTCGCTAGATACATGAACAATGAGTGCGTTGTCTGAGAAGGGGACCTCTGTCCATGTCATACAACAATGTGCATGTGAAACAGCTGCTGCGAGTACAGTAATGGGGTGTATTTAGTAGCCTTGCTAATTAAAAATAGCCACACATTAAGTATAGGTATGTCAAAAATTAAGATATAATTTATAAGCAAAATTTACAAAAAATATAATGATATCCCTTAAGAACAATGTCATATTATTTCATCTAGTTTAGTGTAATGTTATTTATTTATTTACAACTATACCTCAACGTTAATAGAAGTCGTTGTTCAGCAGAAATGCACCTGCGCAAACGCGTAATTTTGAAAGTGATGGCTGGACGAAGTTGTGGCAGGAGAAAATCAAATGCTTCAAGTGACATCCTCGTGTATGCAAAAAATTTGTCTCGATGGTTTCGTAGATGTCCATACAGCCGTGAAAAATGGCCTTTTTGTTTTCGCTTGGTGAGGAGCGGATGTACCCAAAATCTACGCCGTCTCCTCGGAGCTACTACAGGGGAATATCCCACACCATACTCACGGGATAACACCCAATTGAAGAGGAGCTCCTCAGTAGGGTCAAGACTTAGATAACTTGCTTCCATGCTTGTTTGGACTAGCAAAACACACAGGCCAAAAAACAAATGAATCAATGCCATATGTGTTTAAATAGCTTTATATAGTTGTCAAACAAGTGGTTTAACCTTTATTTGTGATTATCTGTTGAAAAAAAATCCATAAAAATCGCATGTAAATCGCATGGAAAACGCATGGTTCGATTTAAAATCGCATTCAAATAGCATGTCTTTTATAACACTTGTACCGTTTTTTCCCTGCCGAAAACGGACCGATTTTTTTCCAGCCCAGTGAGTATGAGGCCTTATATTAATTCTTTATATATTTTCTTTTCTTTACAGGCTTTAGTTCAGATTGAATTCCTAGACAAAGAATCCCTCCTTAGTAATGCAGTCACTATTATTCTTATGCTTACAAGGACCTGCATGGCACAGAAGACAAATTGTATATTGCTGCCCTCTGCTGGACATTACATGTAATAACAATGTTTTCACACAACGTAAAGTTTGGAACATTTCAAAAAATGGCAGTTGTTTGTTTCAATTTTAAATATGATTTAATTTCTGCCCATAGACACACATAAAAAAACTGACATGTAATAGTAGTGTATCAAGAACCATATTTCAAACAGTACATCTCTTTTGTGTCATATGGTTTATACCATTGGTTATACCATTGGTTAGCACCTGGAGCTGATGTGAGACACTCGTGCGAGTTTCTCGCATCACACACACAAGTGTGACACCAGCCTTAGGCTGGGGTCTCACTTGTGAGAAACTTGCACGAGTCTCGCACCTCAATACCAGACACTAACGCCGGCACTCGAGACGGCAGTGTGCGGCTGCATAAATTTCTACGTCGGGTATTGAGGTGCGAGACTCGTGTGAGTTTCTCGCAAGTATGACCCGGCCTTAGAGTACATTAAAGAACACAAATGTTTTAAAAGCATGGTTACCTCCAATCCCAGCTGTTTAGCCCCTTGATTTAACAAGGTCTCCACTGTTTAACTGTATCAGTTGAAGGAACAGAAACCCTCCTACATTCAGTCCAGGGATTTTAGAAAGGTTATAAAAATACTATCTTGTTAAACAAAAGGAAACATCTACTTTTGATACTTTAACCCATTAGTGACAGAGCCAATTTGCAGCTTAATGACCGGGCCAATTTTTACAATTCTGACCACTGTTACTTTGGTTATATCTCTGGAACGCTTTAACAAATCCCACTGATTCTGAGAATGTTTTTTCGTGACATATTGTACTTCACGTTAGTGATAAAAAATTTTATATGACTTGCGTTTATTTATGAAAAAAACGGAAATATGGTGAAAATTTTGAAAATTTAGCAATTTTCAAAATTTAAATTTTTATGCCCTTAAATCAGAGAAATATGTCACACAAATTTCTTAATTAATAACATTTCCCACATGTCTACTTTACATCAGCACAATTTTGGAAACAAAATTTTTTTGTTACAAAGTTATAAGGGTTAAAAGTTGACCAGCGATTTCTCATTTTTACAACACCATTTTTTTAGGGACCACATCACATTTGAAGTCACTTTAAGGGGTCTATATGAAAGAAAATATCTAAAAGTGACACCATTCTAAAAAACTGCACCCCTCAAGGTGCTCAAAACCACATTCAAAAAGTTTATTGACCTTTACGTGCTTCATAGGAACTGGAGCAATGTGGAAGGAAAAAATTAACATTTAACTTTTTTGGCAAAAAATTTACTTCAGAAACAATTTTTTTATCTTCACAAGTGTTAAAAGAGAAAATGAACCACAAAATTTGTTGTGCAATTTCTCTTGAATGCGCCGATACCCCATATGTGGGGGTAAACTACTTTTTGGGCGCATGGCAGAGGTCGCAAGGGAAGGAGCTCCGTTTGACTTTTTCAGCACAGAATTGGCTGGACGCCATGTCGCGTTTGGAGAGCCCCTGATTTGCATAAACAGTGGAAACCCCCCAACAAGTAACCCCATTTTGGAAACTAGACCCCTTAAGGAACTTATCTAGATGTGTGGTGAGCACTTTGAACCTCCAAGTGCTTCACAGAAGTTTATAACGTAGAGCCGTGAAAATAAAAAATCATTTTTTTACTCAAAAATTATTTTTAGCCCGCTATTTTTTATTTTCCCAAGGGTAACAGAGAAATTGGACCACAAAAGTTGTTGTGCAATTTTCCTGAGTACACTGATACCCCATATGTGGGGGGAACCACTATTTGGGCGCATGGGAGAGCTTGGAAGGGAAGGAGTGCCATATTGTAATGCAGACTTTGATGGAATGTTCTGCGGGCGTCATGCTGTGTTTGCAGAGCCCTTGGCGTGCCTAAACAGCAGAAACCCCACACAAGTGACACCATTTTGGAAACTATACCCCCCAAGGAGCTTATTTATATGTGTGGTGAGCACTTTGAACCCCCAAGTGCTTCACAGAAGTTTATAAACGCAGAGCCGTGAAAATAAAAAATCATTTTTTTCCTCAATAATGATTTTTTTAGCCAGCTATTTTTTATTTTCCCAAGGGTAACAGGAGAAATTAGAACCCAAAAATTGATGTGCAATTTGTCCTGAGTATGCTGATACCCCATATGTTGGGGTAAACCACTGTTTGGGCGCACGGCAGGGCTCAGAAGGAAGGGAGCATCATTTGACTTTTTGAACCCATGTCATGTTTGGAGACCCCCTGATGTGTCTAAATATTGGAAACCCCTCAATTCTAGCTCCAACCCTAACCCCAGCACACCCCTAACCCTAATCCTAACCCTAATCCTAATCCTAATCCCAACCCTCATTCAAATCCTAACCCTAATTCAAACCCTATTTGTAACCCTAACCCTGATTGTAACCTTAACCCTAATTCTAACCCTAACCCTAATTCTAACCCTAATTCCAACCATAATCATAATTATAACCCTAACCCTAATGGAAAAATGAAAATAAATATATGTTCTTTATTTTATTATATTTTCCTAACTAAGGGGTGATAAAGGGGGGGTTTATTTACTATTTTTTTATTTTGATCACTGTGATAGGGTTTATCACAGTGATCAAAACGTACCTTCACTGAATGAATGAATCTGCCGGTCAGCAGATTCGGCGGGCGCACTGCGCATGCGTCTGCCCTTTTCTTCCCGGACCAAGATGGTGGCACCCACCGGAGGAGGCAGGAAGGTCTGGGGACACCGGGAAGTACCGGGGGTGGGATCGGGGACCCTATTTCTCTCTCCTCTGCGGAGACCCCGGAGAAAATCCATCTTTGGGCGGCGCTGTTTATTTTTTCCACAGCGCTGTTAATTAACGGCACTGTGGTTTAAGTACCCTTAGCTACCGCAGTTAAAAGGTGTATTGGCAGTCGTTAAGGGGTTAATGGGATAAAAAAAATGGAATCTCTAAATTTGTACACACCTGTTCATGCCATGGTTTTCCTTACTCTTTATTGGAATGTTCTTTTTGTAAATCAGACTGATAGCATAAAGAAACACATGTGAAACAAACCAGTACACATATTAAACCTTAGATTCATCAAAGTACCCCCATTTAACTCTGTTGACAGCTTTACAAACTCTTGCCATTCTACTAAGCATCATCATAATCTGGAAAATATGGCAGACATACCATTTGTGTATCATGTCCTGCCACACAAGAGGTAAGGGGTACATTTCTAGCTGCAAACTAGTTGAAATTGTGCATTATGATGAACTATTGGACTGGACAGGGCCTATACTGTATATTACTCTTGCACAGGAGCCCTATTCTGTTTGTGTCGGCTCCTACCTGGTATGAATTTTCAGCAGTCATAAAGGAGTTCCCAGAAGTGTTGAGCAATTGTTGGCTGCTTTACCTTCACTCTGAGGTCCATCTCATTCCAAACTATTTTAAGTAGGGCTTGCTCACTGTGGAGTAAAATATGGAAGAGTGCAATGCGAGAAAACATCGAATTGCTCTCTGACCAATGCTATTAAATGAGTCAGTGCTCATCTATGTTTTTCTTCTCAGCTCGAATCAGTCTGAGGAAAAAATCGCAGCATGCTGCGATTGTCTGTGAGAATCAGATTGCACTTACCAATGCAAATCAAAGGGTGTGAGAAAAAAATTGCATGGAACACAGAACACACAGGTGACTCCAATTTTTATGCACACAATTAAAAGGAAACTCGACATTAAATCAGCCAAGTTCAGTAAATTCACAGCTCAAACCATTATAATAGAATAGATAGAATAGATTTATAGAATAGATAGATATCCTGTAGATATTTAATATCACAAGCCCCCTATATATAAGCTAGCACCCTTTAGTGCCTTTCATATGGCACTAAAAAAATATGTGGGGTCCCCTCTATTTTTGATAACAAGCCAAGGTAAAGCAGAGAGCTGCTGGCTTATATTCTCAGGCTGGAAAGGTCCCTGGTTATTGGGCCCTTCCCAGCCTAAAAATAGAAGCCATCAGCTGCCCCAGAATTAGCGGTTGGCCCGGCTCTTCCCAGTTGCCTTAGTACAGAGGAAATCTGGGTAATAGCTTTTGAGGCTAATGTCAGCTTTGTAATGTCAGCTGGCATCAATCCCAGGTGTTATTAATGGAGAGGTGTCTATCAGACTCCCCTATTATTAGGCCAGTAATTTAGAAGAAAAATACACACAAATTTTATTTAAAAAACACCCAACTATAGGCCAACTGGACACCTGGGTAAGGAACAGTATGGCTTTGGGGTATGGTTTACAGAACAAAAGGAACAGAACTATTAAATTTTATATTTAATCTAGGCATTTTTATAAAAACATACAAAAGATTTTACAAAGGGACAAAACAATACAGCTTATAAAGTTGCATAATATAAAAGGGATTAACAGAGAAACTTACTATACTCGTCAGAAAGATGGCTCAGCCAGCAGATTAAAGCAATCTGATTGAAAACGTCTGGTTAATGGGATCAAGCCCACACTGATATGCATCTGACTTAGCACTGAACACAGATCAAAATTCACCTTGACCTTTTATCAGTGCCTAAGTTACACCACACAGCCCCCCTTGCTGTCCTCACATGTGCTGGGTTGTGGGATGTTCACAGCCCTTCAGGATTTTATGAAATTTTCACTCCTGAAGACCGCAGAAGTTCGAGATTGCAGCCATATTTTTTATCGGGATTTTACCTTTACCTATAGACTAAACATGACATAGCTGTTTTCAGCGATCTGGCCACTACTGATTTAGGGCTTTTAAGCAGCCATCATAGTTATGAGAAAGTACACATATTTTTCCCCTATTAGTCCTGAAGCTGAAAATGTATGTTCCATCAATATTGGAGCTATAAAAACCTCAATATTCATAACTTTCCATCGGAGATACAATGTCTGGGGGAAACTTGCATCATAGCAGCTCATCTTGGAGAAACAATAGTTCATCCTGGATGGCACAATAGATATCCTATCTTAATTACCTGTCCAGTATATAAATCTCACTCTCCTCAAAATGGACACCCTCTTTGGCACTGCAGGAGTCTTCTGTTTCAAAAGAAGTTTGAAGCTGGAGCTTCCTTCATTTTAATTAGAATCCCTCACTACACCATATGTTAGTTACCCACTTCCCTATGTCCACTGTTAAATTCTACATCTAAGAGACTTGGAATGTAAGCTATTTTCCTACTGCAATCTGTGTGAATGAGGAGGAGGGAGGGGGTGAATGCCCCCTCCTTAGTGACTTTAGGGATCTTAATTTCTATGACAGTCTCTCTCGGTCATGTCTCATGAGCCATGATGTCAGCAACTTAGTAACATCATTGATTATGAGGAAGTACAGGAAGAAAGTTGCCAGCTCCCACGAGACCTGGAAGCCCTGACATCAGTAACTACACCATTCATCAGAGTGACCAAGTCACCTGGCCTCTATGAGACTCGGCTACTTTATAAGTGGTGTAGTTACTGATGTCACTACTGTTCACAGTCGCCGGGTCTTCTGTGTGTTTTGCGTCATTGATCTGGATGGCATGTCATTGCAGAATGATGGGGCACAACTCACCAATCATGTCACCAACAAAACACTCCTACATTATCGTACCTTCTCTTCCATGCTTTATGGTGAGTAGTACACATATATAAACCATCATGGCAGTTGTATGAAAAAATAAAAATTTTGACTAATCTCACCACTATACAGATTTCCTCTAATCTCATGTATAGTATTTGTGCTGCTTGGCCCAAACAAGTATCTTCTTGCTTTCATGCCTCAGGAGTGGCTTTTATGCAGAAATTTGGGCATAAAAGCATGCTTTTTGCAGTCTCCCGGCAAGTTATATTTAATTTGTCTGCACTTGATGCCCCATGGCTCATTAAAAGGGTGTTGTCTGAGGGGCTGTCAAATTTTTGGGTTTTTTGAGGCAAGCAACTCTGATGAATTATCCCGCGCAGAGATAATTATTTGTCTCCTTGCCGTGGCAGTCCACTAAGGCCGTTTTAACAGTTTATGTTTTTCTTGAATGCATTGTACCTGCAACAATTAAAAGTTTTTTTTTGGATTTACTTACACTTATGCTTACAGTAATGAAAGTCTGTTTGTTACTCTTTTCTTTTTAGTGATACTTGCCATATTTCTTAGAAAAGTTGTGGAATGGGCTCAGCATTACTATAATGTTACCCACACAACTCGCAACACACTTTGGGATTACAAACAGGTTTGAAAGTCTGTGATTTTTTAAGAATCTTGGCAATGCATACAGTTTTTGGAAAACAATTTTATTTTTTCCTGAGGAAACTGCTGAGCAAATGTCAGGGGGGTGTAATAATGTTTTGGTATGTTGAGCAATACTTTTTCCCAAAAATTTCCAAAAAAAATGGGTCGGAATGTATGCCGATACACAAAATATGGCGATACCCGATACCGATACCGGAAGTCCCATGTAAGTCTTGGGAAAAAAATACCAAATAAAAAAACCCTTTCTTTCGTTGTAAACACAAAAATAACACATAGAAACATATATATATAATATATATAAAAATACAAATGTTT
>JARQOD010000002.1:207890379-207950432 GCA_033576555.1 Oophaga sylvatica
GAGGTCGATATTAACTATTAACGCCAAATTTGGACTTTTAATAATTTCCACTAGTAATGCCTTAACTTTATCTATTCCTTATATTATATACTAACTGAGACTAAACAGTGTAACAATAAACAATAAAGGATACTTATTACACGCACAAGTCTACAGTCTACCACATATATATTTATACCCAAGCAGGCGACTATAAATATATATATATATATATATATGTATATATATATATATACATATATATATATATATTACACACATATAAAGATACTACAGCGCTAATACAGCAATATCAACAATATCACAGCACAAATACAGTAATATCAACAATATCACACAGTAAAAACCCACAATTAACTGCTCGAATTACCCAAATCACACATACAATATCAGCCCTCTAATCTATGGCTTACTATCCCTAATGCTTAAGAGGAGTACATGGCCTAGTGAGAAAAGTTTACAGATACTACTTAGCCATCCATATGTGTGTCAATCATCCTCCTAGGCGCAAGAAGCAAAAAAGAGGAGAGCAGAGCCTGTCTTGTCTATGACCAGAGGTGTCTCCAGCCCCAGATGTGGGGGATGAGGTCACAAGTCTATTGTCCACTAGATACACCCCCTCAATAAACCTGTTTGACCAGCTAGCACATGGCAGACAGTAAGCTGGAGGCGGATCTCTCTGGCTGATTGACATGTTCTTATTGTGCAGTAACATTTAGACAGGGCGGCCATATCTTTCGCGCCACTTTGTGGGTCCCCGCCCATGACGATACGCCCTTCTTCTTCTTGCATGCCTCATGGTGCAAATATGGCGATAGTCTCTCACAATCTCCAACAAAGTTTCTAGCGCTTTCAGTAGTTCGCTTCGCAAAAAATACAGTTCAAAGTAGGCACACAGGACCCGGTGATACCGGGCTTCGCAATCCTGTTCGTGACGCCAAAATGGATCGCCCGCCAGGGATACTCGGTACCGGGCCGGTGTATCGAAGGGATGTGTCACAGCGGCGGTGACCCAGTCCGTGGCCCTGGGCGTCCAACGAAAGGGGAATTATCTACATGGGATGTTAGAGTTTTGTAGTAAGGTATTCGTGACGCCACCTGTGGTATCTGGTCAGAGATGACCAGCGCTGCAGTGCAGATCCACTGAGACCGATGGTGTGACGCAGCAGAGGTGAAATAGCTTTCCACAGGTAAAGTTTGTGATCTCAGGGCAGGTAGATGTTGTAGTATTAGGGTAATGGTGCTGAGAGATGTAGCTGAGTGTAGTAGGAGTCGCAGGAAGAAACTGAGAAACAGTCAGCGAGTTGCAGTTTCCAAAGCTTTACTCACAGTTCTGATATGCGCAGTACAGATGCCCGCTTGGTACTGTGTCCTCCAAAGGTGAGGGGCTCAGCAAACCCCCAGGTAGCTTGGGAAATACCTTTCCAGGACTCCCTTCTATATTTGTGTTCCTTTCACTGGCCATCTCACTGTGCTGATTTTCCCACCTTCTATCCTTCCAGCACCTTCACCAACAGTGTCCCAGATCAGTGGCTGCGAATCCTATCGGACAACGACTTATTTCTGTGCTCCTTTGATTCTATATAGCTACCTCTCTGGCGAAGATAATGGTGGTTATTGTCTGTGATCCCTATGTTATCACAGCAGTCGACTTGCTAGCGGAGTCATAAAATCCTCCACTAGGCTAAGGGGTCGAGTGCCCTCTGTGACCTGGTCCCTCTGCCAACAGACCGGGACCGATGGATGGCTCCTGCTCTATCCGTATCCCTAGGACCTCTTCCTCTCTCACTCCAGAAGCTTCTCTTACTTTCTCCTTCTTTTTCTCCACTCCTGGACTAAGCTCTTCCAGCTTCTAGTCCCTTCTGAGTCTCTCTCAAGACTCCTTTCCCTTCACTGCCGCCTCCCTTCACTGGGAGCTGCTTCCCAACACGTCTTACTCCTTCCTCCTCCCGTTCAGAACTCTCTAAACTCTGCCTCGTGATTCCTCAAGCTTCACTCCTCCTTGCTACCAACTACTCCACCCACCCATACACCCTTCCTATCTCAGCCTGGGATGAGACCATCCTCCCGCAGGGTATGTCCAGGGTACCCAGCTGTTCTAGTGCGTGTTGGGTGGAGGTGTTAGAGTCCTAGATGATGTTCCCTCCTTACCTGATAGTGAAGTATCACACCTCTGGGTGAGGTGCAATACCTCTGTGGCGACTGACCATCAGGGGCGAAACAGATGCGGTTGGAGAGAATGTCAGGGAGAGATCAGGAATCCAGTGTTGTACCCTTTTCGTTCGACTCCATCCTTGGTTATTAAAAATTTGTTTTCCCTGTTGGACTAGAGTTGTCAACCTGAACTTCATTGTGACTACTGTGGCAACAAGGTAAACTGTGGGAAAGCTATGTCGGTCCCATCTATTTATATACAAGGGGCCGGAGGTACTCAGCCACAACTACACCCCCCCCCCCCCGTTCCACTTGTTACACCACCACTTCATCCATCATCACCTGAAGCTTTGTTTTTCTTGGAAGCATAGAAATAGTAATTTAGTAATGGTGATGATGGCATCATCATCAAAGGCCATATTGGTGGAATATTCCAAGCAGCGCAACACAGCACACACAGTTCCCTCATTGAAGCCCACTCTTTGTTGGTGAAGTGATGTTGTTCTGCAGAGTGATTCACCCTTGCTTACTGCAGCTAAAACTCCACTATTGCCTGCTGCTGTTCATACCGTTTCTCCCGCATATGCAAGGTGAATTTCCACCTTGGGTACATCGCATATGAGGCAGGGAGCAGGAAGGCAGAAGTGAGGCTGCACTGCAGACAGGCCAGCAGCAGGGTGAGAACGCCAAAAGCGAGCACACACTTCCAGCACATTGTGACTGGATGAGGAGAAGGTGGAGGAACGGGAGTAGGAGGACGAGGCAACATGTAGATTGTAAGCTTGCGAGCAGGGTTCTCATTCCTCATGTACTTGTTTAAACTGTCTTATTTTGTGTTGATTTTTTTTCTGTATATGTCTCCACTTAAGTTCAAAGTGCTGCAGATTGTGTTGATCTATTGAAATAAAATTAACATGGACAGAGAAAAGGCTAGGGACTGGCTGCAGTGCTCAGTAGCATCTAACTTAATGGCTAGGGGCCACTACCTCTTCCTCCGAGTTATTCACATCACTCCGATGGTCTTAATTCAATGTGGCGTCTAGGACCTCATCATCCCCCTGTAAGCAGAAGGACCGGGCTAGGGGTACCTTTCTTGCACCGGGTCCGGAACCATCGGGGCTGTCTCCCCTGTTGTCCAGGGGAAAGCTTAAGAAACCGGACCAACCTTTGGACTCGGCCACAGGAGGCGTGGGAATTGGTAAAAAGGCAGAGCGATCGTGGAAACTGGCAGAATTGGCGGGAGCAGAAAGCGCCCGTCAGGGAGATGTGAGCGCTCCGTCCCTTGAGCACCACAGCAGCGCAGGCCCACGCCCGAGCATTACCGTTGCTAACCACAGAGACTGTGAACAGAGATGTCCTGAGTGCCAGTGGTTCCCTGCTAAACAACTAGCCAGACTCCCTGAGAACGTAAGTGCCGCGGTGTGCCACCCAAAAGAGACCGGATACGTGTCTGTGAACCCTTGGTGTATATTTGCCGAGCCACGTTGGGCTCAGACCGTGCTGTAGTCTGTACCTTTCCTGCCACAATGATCTCCGTACCAAGGACCCCACGGAGAGCATCAGAGACTATCCGCTCCAGCCAGGACCCCTGTCATCAGTTTATTCAGCACCTCACTGGAGCAGCCCCGCGCCAGCCGTTATTGGCGCCATCACCTGCAACGTAACTACCATTGCCTGGAAGATGTCTGACAGGCTAAGTTTATCTAACACGAACTGCCATTACCTTTACCCTTGTTTTTTAATTGACTCTACACATCTTTGCGCAACTGAACTGTTTCTGTTTGCCTCTCTGCGTTGAGAATTCACCTATTAAGTAAAACTGCTAACCCTTGTTCTGCCTCCTTTCCGTCACTGCATCCAGCAACCTGCTCACACCCCATTGCATAATCACATCACTCCAGTCTGTCAAAAACTCTGCTGACTTACTAATCCACTTCTGTCCTTACTACTCCTCCGCTTCTCCTCTCTGCAAATCCCTTCATTGTCTCCCATTCACACAATGTATCAAGCTAGTGACACTTACCTACAAAGCCATCCATAATTTGTGTCCCTCGTATACCTAAGAACTAATCTCCCAATACATAATCTCTGCTCCTCCCAAGATCTCCTTCTTTCCTACACAGTCGTATGTTCCTCATCCAATCGTCTGCAAGATTTCTCCAGAGTATTACCCATCTTGTAGAATTCTGTGGCCCAACACATCCGATTTTCCCCTAGATTCTGAACTTTCAAGCGGAATTTGAAAACCCATGTCTTCAGATCAGCTTACAGCCTGCAGTGACCCCGCTGCCACCTCATCAACACCAGAGCTGCTGCAACCCCCAAAATTACCGTCTCCTTCCCCATTATTCTGTAAAATCTAAGGCCACAAGGGTAGGGGCCGCTCCCCTCTGTACCTGTCTGTCACCATTAGTTTGTCCATTGTAATTTCTATTTGTGTTTTGTATGTAACCCTTCCTCATGTACAGCATCATGGAATCAATGGTGCTCTAAAAATAAATAATAATCCGCCTGATGTTCCACCTAGTCTTCACCCCTGCCCTCCTTGCCAGTGTACACAAAGCAGGAAGCTGCAGCAGTTGGCACCTGTGTTTCTTCCTCAACATCATCAGAGATGTGCTGAGGTAGTCTGCTGACTGTTTGAACTACCCCTCCCATGTACTCATCCTCAAACAGAAAAAGTGGTTGGGCATCAGTGCACTCAGTCTCTTCTAATTGTGGGGCATGGCCAGGTGGATGGCCTACAGAACCACAGCCAGCAGAGTCATCAAAAAGCAGAAGTGACTGCTGCATGACTTGGGGCTCAGACAGCTTGCCTGATTTGCAAGGGCGTGAAGTGGAAGACAGATACCCATGAGTCGCAGGTGCCAAATCTGCACTTTCAGCAGGGGACTGGGTGGAAAACAAAGCAAAGGGACAGAAGGCACTCTCAGCCAACCATCTAAAACCACCTTTACTTCTTCTGGCCTCACCATTCATCCGATGGTATTCAGTCCTACGAAATTACACAGAACGTCCTGTCGCCTGCTTGCAGCAGAGGAAGTTGTTTCATTTGGGTGCATAACAGACACAGATCGACCATGTCCTCTCTTTCCCCGCAGCAGCTATATCACCACCACCATCAACACGGCCACATCTCCTATTTGATGTTCTACTCATTGTTTTCAACCCAAAAAATTGCAGAGTATTACACGGCCTGTATACAGAGAGAGACAGAGGCCAGCAGATTATTACACTGCCAGTTTTACAGAGTACCCCCCAAACAAGAAATTAATAAAAACAGTGTTAACTACATCCTCCTCCTTTGCCTCTTCCACCTACACCGCCACCTCCACCTCCTCCACTTGTACTTCCACCTCTTGGTTCAAGATTATAATGTTTTTATTCGAACGTCCATGACAGCACTACAGAGAGAGGGGATCCGCCCCTTAGGAACAGGAAACCTACAGATACAAAAGGGCGGCACCTCTCCCACACATCAGTTGGTTTCCTGTTCCTAAAGGACGGGTTTCCTACAGATGAAGATCTTCAGGAGGACCCAGGCCGGCCGGTCGACCCAGGTAGCGGGGGGGATCTCCTACCTCGACCGGTGCGGAGCTCCTGGAAGCGCCACGGTGGGTCCGGGTAGGATTCCACGGCAGTGTGCGGAGCAGGTGGAGCAGTATCCAGTGGATCCCTGTCTCCCAGCCAGCGCCGGTGTGTAAGTATTCTCCCCCGCTCCCTGGTCCCGGTGCTTCCTGTTCTCTCCTACGGTCCTGTCATGGGGGCCTGCTGGTGGTGCAGCCATATGAAAAAAAAAAAAAAAAAAAATTTAATTTTTGAATTTGAATTTCCCGCCGGGCGTTTCCCGCCACGCGTCTCTGCTTTGGACGGCGCGGCGGGGGATTTTTTTGAATTTCCCGCCGCGCGTCTCTGCTTTGGATGGCGCGGCGGGGGATTTTTTGAGTTTCCGGCCGCGCGTCTCTGCTTTGGACGGCGCGGCGGGGGATTTTTTGAATTTCCCGCCGCGCGTCTCTGCTTTGGATGGCGCGGCGGGGGATTTTTTGAATTTCCCGCCGCGCGTCTCTGCCATGGGCGGCGCGGCGGGGAGGTGGGGAATTTGGAGTTTTTTCATGGCGCTCCGCTGCTGCGGCGACGGGGCTGGGCGAGGCGGCGGGAGACGCTACTGGCCTGATCGGTGCGGCGGTATCGGGATCTCCGGTGGAAGCGCTGAATAAGGGGGCGGAGTCTCCTGGCCGGAACCGGATATGGGACACCGGCCGGCATTTTTGAAAATTTTGGCGGCTGCACCATGGGTGAGGCAGCGCCTACTGTGGGAGCGGTGGGGAGGTGCAGGGGGGCTGTGGGGCGGGGAGTGGGAGGGGGAGGACCCCTGGCCAGTCCTGCTGACCCGGATATCCGGGGAGTATTTAAAGGCCTGAGAAGGAGCAAATGCGCTTCTGCCCCATTTTGCAATGGACACTGCAGAAGCTTCCTCGGTGCATCAGGAGAGCCAGCAGCAGCAGCAGCAGACAGAGCGCTCCTCTTTGGCCAGGGACGCCAGCCGCAGAAGTTCCGCAGCTGGGAAAAAGACCCCTCCCCGTGATCCGGTACCTACTGCTGCATGATCTGGGTAAGAGATCGTCTAATAGAACACCCAGTAATGCAATTTTTCCCCCATTCTGTGTCTGTTACTAGGGGAAGAAATGTTCGGTGAAAAGCAAGCACAGGGAATGTGCCTTTTGTGCTTGCCCTCTGCCTGACGCTTGCCCTAAAAGGTTATGCCAGCCGTGCATGCAACGAACGGTAGGGCATTTTAAGGGGAAGGGCAGGGGCCTGGATGAGATAGTAACCCTCCCCCCTATGCCCCTTCCCTTTTTAGATAACGGAAGAGACTCCAGATTTCACCGAAAGCCTGAGGGAAATAATTAGAGCAGAAATGAGAGCGTCCTCAAGACACGGAGAATCTTCCAGGCGTAGAACTGTACCAGTTTTATCTGATTCAGATTCTCCGGCCGCCCATGACAGGGGTGAAGTTGTCTCAGGACCCTCCTCGCCTTCCTCTTCGCTTCCTCCTCGTCTTCTACGGAAGACGCTACCCGTTTTTGTTTTCCCTTGGACCAGATGGACAAATTTGTCATGTCAGTTAGGTCCACCATGGGGGTAGAGGAGGCGAAACCAGAACTTTCAGTTCAGGAGCTGATGTTTGGTGGTTTAGATCCAAAAAAACGGAGATCCTTTCCACTAAACAGTAGCATCCAAGGCCTCATAGACAGAGAGTGGAAGAAGCCTGAGAAAAGAGGCTCCTTACCCCAAGCATTTAAGCGGAGATATCCCTTTGAAGATCCCCTGACGGGTAGATGGGATAAGGCCCAAAGCTGGATGCTGCAGTGGCGAAGGCTTCTAAAAAATCCTCCATTCCATTCGATGATATGGGATCTTTAAAAGATCCACTAGATAAGAAGGCAGACTCTTTCTTGAAAGGAACATGGGAGATGGCAGCAGGTGCCCTAAGACCAGCGGTTGTAGCCACTTGTGCGGCCAGGTCAATGATGGTCTGGCTAGACCAGTTGGCATCCCAGTTAGCAGATGGGACCTCCAGGGGGTTAATTCGAAAGACCTTGCCGGTAATTCAAAACGCGGCGGCTTTCCTGGCTGATTCCTCAGCGGACTCAGTGAGAATGGCTGCCAGAGCTGCGGGGCTATCTAATGCAGCAAGAAGGGCATTATGGCTAAAATGTTGGCCGGGCGATATTCAAGCCAGATCTCGCCTCTGCTCCATTCCGTGTGACGGCGAATATCTTTTTGGGCCGGTCCTGGACGAACTTTTAGAAAAGGCAGGGGACGACAAGAAAAAGTTTCCCAGTCTATCAACCCCTTTCTATAAAAGACCTTTCAGTAGAAGGAGGTTCAGCCGCAGAAGGTCATCCAGGGAACGAACCAAATGGGATGATAAGAGGCGAAGAGGTACAGGGTTTATGTTTAGGGGTCCACCTAAGGAAACAAAAAAACCCTCGCAATGACTAGCGATGCCGGTGGGAGGCAGATTGAAGGCCTTCTTCCCGGCCTGGTCGGAAATTTCAAACAGTAGCTGGATCCTTAACCTTATAGCTACAGGGCTACGTTTAGAATTCTCCTCGGCACCTCGAGATAATTTTAAAGTTACCCCTCTCAGATCGTCCCCATCGGAGCAGGCCGCTCTAGAGTTAGAGGTTCAGGAACTTTGCGCTAAAAAAGTCTTAGTGGAGGTGCCAGAAGCAGAGCGGGGTAAGGGATTTTACTCCCCTCTGTTTTTGATCCGTAAACCGGATGGGTCTTTTAGAACAATTATTAATTTGAAAGCCCTCAATAGATTTCTGGTTATTCACCCATTTAAAATGGAAACGGTCAGCTCAGCAATAAAGCTTCTGTTTGAAAATTGCTTTATGGTGGTGTTAGATCTGAAGGACGCTTATTACCACGTACCGATCCATGTGGACCATCAGCGTTTCCTCAGAGTAGCAATCCAGATGGGGGAATCGCTGCGACATTTTCAATATAGCGCCCTTCCCTTTGGCTTGGCGGTTGCCCCACGAGTGTTCACTAAGGTTATGTCGGAAGTCATGGCCCACTTACGTGAATCCAATATGCTCATAGTCCCCTACCTCGACGACTTTCTTATCATCGGAGAATCGACAGAGCATTGCCTGGAGCAATTACAAAAAGCAATGTCTGCCTTAGAGCGACTGGGATGGCTAATAAATACCAAAAAGTCTCTTTGAATCCGATGAGGGTCCAACAGTTTCTAGGGCTAATTCTGGATTCAGAGAACCAGAACTGTAGTTTACCGTCAGACAAGTTAATTTGCTTACGGTACCAAATCCTAAACGCTTCCAATAACCCCATCATGTCGCTTAGGAAGGCCATGTCTCTTTGGGCTCCCTCTCGTCCTGTATTCCCGTGGTTCGGTGGGCTCAATTTCACACAAGGACGCTGCAAGCTGAGGTCTTGTGGTATCAAAATCTGCTGGGTGGTTACCTGAAAGGCCAGCTATCCTTGTCCCAGGCTACTATAAAATCCCTAGATTGGTGGAAGGAGGAGACGAACCTGTCTAAGGGGGTTCCCTGGGAATATGAAATATCCCGAATAGTCACAACAGATGCTAGTCCCTCTGGGTGGGGGGCTCATATGGGGGACGTTATGGTTCAGAGTTTATGGGAGCAGGATCAAATTCTAATGTCTTCTAATATGAAGGAGTTGACAGCGGTAGAGCTAGCGATTAAAAAGCTCTTTGTCTATCTACAGGGTCACCACGTTCGAGTGCTCTCGACAATCGTGTCACAGTCGCTTACATCAACCACAGTGGTATCTTCCGGTCCTCTCATGGAAGTGCAAGGCGCCTACTCAGATAGCAGAACAACACTTTCTTCTCTAACGGCTCTACATTTAGAGGAGAAAAAATACCAAGGCTGATTTCTTAAGCCGCATCTCCTGTCAGGGAGTGGTCATTAAAGACTTCCATCTTCAACCTGATTGTGCAAAAGGGGCAACCGGAGATAGATCTCTTTGCTACCAAAAGCAACAGGAAAGTACACAGTTTCTGCTCTCTGAACCCAAAGAACGCCCTCTGCATGGACGCTCTTCTATTAAATGGGATTTCAATCTAGCCTACCCTTCCCGCCCTTGTTATTACTCCTCTAGTGTGAGAAGGTCAGGAAGGACAGGGCAAGGGTAATAGTATTGCTCCTTTTTGGCCAGGAGGCATGGTTTTCATGCCTCAGAAACATGTCGATAGCCGACCGTGGTCCTGCCGATATTCCCGATCTAACTCTCCAGGTCCAGTCTACCATCCTCGGGTAGCGGCCTCCACCTGCGCGTGATTTTTAACGGTCGCTGCTGAGAGATAAGGGTTTTCTGCTAATGTAATTAATACTCTCCTAAAGCAGAAAAGAGGTTACAACTAGAATCACGCTAGGATTGAAAAAATTTCTCCAAAGCTCGGGGTGGCAGGGACCCAACACCAATATCCTAGATTTAGAATCCTACAAAAGGGTCTAGACTTAGGCCTCCACAAGCACCTTAAGGTGCAAGTTTCAGCCTGGGGCACTCTTCAGTTGCAACATTGCAAAATTACTGGGTCATAGATTCATTAAAGCTGCAGGTAGGTCGAGACCCATAGTAAAGGTGAGAATCATGCCATGGGACTTGAACCTTGTTCTCACTGCTTTAACAGAGCCCCCTTTTGAACCTATATCAGCAGCATCAATAAAAACTCTTTCCCTCAAAACCGCTTTTTTAGTAGCATTAACTTCGGCTAGGAGGGTAAGTGATATCCAGGCTCTATCTAGACTATCTCCCTACACTCGAGTCCTGAATGACAGAATAATACTTAAACCCGATCCGGCATACCTACCTAAGGTGTCTTCCGTTTTCCACAGAACGCAGGAAATTGTTCTCCCCTCTTTCATCCCTAATCCATCTAATCAAAAGGAAATAAAACTTCATTCGTTAGATGTCAGAAGATGTCTACTGCAATATTTGGCAGTCTCTGATCCCTGGAAAAGGGACAGTGCATTGTTTGTTTCTTTTCAGGGAATTAACAAAGGCTGTAGAATAACAAAAAGCTCATTGGCCAGATGGATTAGGGAAGCAATTTCTCTGGCATACACCTCAAAGGGCAAGCCGGCACCTGAAAGGATAAGGGCGCATTCCACCCGAGCCGTGGCAACTTCATGGGCAGAGAGGGCAGAAATCTCCATTGACCAAATATGTAAGGCAGCTACGTGGTCTTCTCCACACACGTTTTACACTCATTATAGGTTAGATTTGGGTGCTTCCTCAGATCTTTCTTTCGGAGTAAAGGTGCTGCAGGCAGTGGTCCCTCCCTAAGTAGTTATTACTCTCTGTAATTCTCTCTGTAGTGCTGTCATGGACGTTCGAATAAAGTCTAAGTTACTTACCGTTAACGGTATTTTTCGAAGTCCATGACAGCACCCTTACATTCCCACCCGGGTTCTATGTGCACTTCTTCCTCTTATATAGTCCACATGTAATAAACGATTGATTAAGGTTACTGTGTGATGCATAAAATTTTTTGCTGTATACCATTTAACCTTGGTAGTCCTCTTATGCTCTGTAATCCAACTGATGTGTGGGAGAGGTGCCGCCCTTTTGTATCTGTAGGTTTCCTGTTCCTAAGGGGCGGATCCCCTCTCTCTGTAGTGCTGTCATGGACTTCGAAAAATACCGTTAACGGTAAGTAACTTAGACTTTTTCATTCTTTGTTATTTTAAGTCATTTTCCCATCCACATTTGTTTGTAGGGCAATTGTCCTGCTCTTACCCTTATTTGGCTTCCTTTTGCAGCCCTCTAGCCCTTACTATTGCCATTTTACAGCCATTTTTATGCACAGAAGTTCGGGTCCCCATTGACTTTCTATAACACCACTGCCTGCATCCCTGCATGGCCTACCATCCCAGACCAAGCAAGGGAAACAATGTACTCACCACTACAGGCTGTTCAGTGAGGTCTTTGTCCTCTGTTTGCTGTATGCTGTAAGTTCTGTGTCCTCTGCTGGCTGTGCATGTTTTCTGGCTGCGCATGCTTTCTGACTGCATGCTTGGGGGGCACGCGCATGCGCTCCTAATGTGTCCCCAGCCTATTTCTGAGAGGCACTTGGCACTTAAGGCATCTCCACCTGTTGGAGGAGGTCTGAGCAATATTATCTTTCAGTGTGTGTGCAACTGCTGAGTTGCAAGGTCCTTTCCAGTTCCTGTCACACTGGGGGGCTGAATACCCAGGCCTGAACCCTGAATCTATACCTGATCTTTCCTATTTCCACCACCCTTGGGGTCAGAGGCGTAGCTAGGGTTTTGGTTTAGGGGGGGGGCAAAACTTCTGAGTGGGCCCCTAACCAGAGAACCTCAGCAAATGACCGCGGTGTTGCCAAAAATAATCTATATATAAAAAGACCAATATTGATATCACCGCCATATGGTCAGTGGCAAATAATACCAGTCCTACAGAACATATAATACAGTCATGGCCAAAAGTTTTGAGAATGACACAAATATTAATTTTTACAAAGTCTACTGCTTCACTTTTTCTAATGGCAATTTGCATATACTCCAGAATGTTATAAAGAGTGATCAGCTTAACAGCAATTACTTGCAAAGTCAATATTTGGCTAGAAAATGAACTTTATCCCCCAAAACACATTTCAACATCATTGCAGCCCTGCCTTAAAAGGACCAGCTAACCTCTTTTCAGTGATTGCTCCATTAACACAGGTGTTGGTGTTGATGAGGACATGGCTGGAGATCAATCTGTCATGATTAAGTAAGAATGACACCACTGGACACATTAAAAGGAGGCTGGTGCTTGGCATCATTGTTTCTCTTCTGTTAACCATGGTTATCTCTAAAGAAACACGTGCAGTCATCATTGCAATGCACAAAAATGGCCTAACAGGGAAGAGTATCGCAGCTAGAAAGATTGTACCTCAGTCAACAATCTATCGCATCATCAAGAACTTCAAGGAGAGAGGTTCCATTGTTGCCAAAAAGGCTTCAGTGCGCCCAAGAAAGACCAGCAAGCGCCAGGACCGTCTCTTAAAAGTGTTTCAGCTGCGGGATCGGGCTACCAGCAGTGCAGAGCTTGCTCAGGAATGGCAGCAGGCAGGTGTGAGTGCATCTGCACGCACTGTGAGGTGGAGACTCTTGGAGCAAGGCCTGGTCTCAAGGAGGGCAGCAAAGAAGCCACTTCTCTCCAGAAAAAACATCATGGACAGACTGATATTCTGCAAAAGGTACAGGCAGTGGACTGCTGAGGACTGGGGTAAAGTTATTTTCTCTGATGAATCCCCTTTTCGATTGTTTGGGACATCAGGAAAACGCCTCATTCGGAGAAGACAAGGTGAGCACTACCACCAGTCTTGTCTCATGCCAACTGTTAAGCATCCTGAAACCATTCATGTGTGGGGTTGCTTCTCAGCCAAGGGAATCGGCTCTCTCACAGTCTTGCCTAAAAACACAGGCATGAATAAAGAATGGTACCAGAATGTCCTCCAAGAGCAACTTCTCCCAACCCTCCAAGAGCAGTTTGGCGATCAACAATGCCTTTTCCAGCATGATGGAGCACCTTGCCATAAAGCAAAGGTGATAACTAAATGGCTCAGGGAACAAAACATAGAGATTTTGGGTCCATGGCCTGGAAACTCCCCAGATCTTAATCCCATTGAGAACTTGTGGTCAATCATCAAGAGACAGGTGGACAAACAAAAATCTAAAAATTCTGACAAAATGAAAGCATTGATTGTGCAAGAATGGACTGCTATCAGTCAGGATTTGGTCCAGAAGTTGATTGAGATCATGCCAGGGAGAATTGCAGAGGTCCTGAAGAAGAAGGGTCAACACTGCAAATATTGACTTGCTGCATTAACTCATTCTAACTGTCAATATAAGCTTTTGTTACTCATATGTTTGCAATTATTATATTTCTGTCTGTGATAAAAACATCTGTCAAACACACATAAAAACCAGAGGGCAGCAGATCATGTGAAAATAAAAATATTTGTGTCATTCTCAAAACTTTTGGCCATGACTGTAGATTACAGCAGAGTTACAGATAATAACTTACCGCTGATGTTCTTTATGATGGAATTGTTCACTTTTCATGTCTTTTCAATCTGGCCCAGACCAACATGACGACTCCTCCAGCCAGGACTCGACTGCAGAGAATACAACAAAGACACATTTCACTTCTCATATTTTTAGCACTGTAATGGTCACCAATAGGACTATTCTCAACCTGCACAAACTCTTCATCCTGCTGATACCCCAATACTGAGCCGCTGCTGCCGTATGTGTCCCTATTACTGCACCTCATACCCCAATACTGACCGCTGCTGCCGTATGTGTCCCTATTACTGCACCTCATACCCCAATACTGAGCCACTGCTGCCTTATGTGTCCCCATTACTGCACCTCATACCCCAATACTGAGCCGCTGCTGCTGCATGTGTCCCTATTACTGCACCTGATACCCCAATACTGAGCCGCTGCTGCCATATGTGTCCCTATTACTGCACCTCATACCCCAATACTGAGCCGCTGCTGCTGTATGTGCCCCTATTACTGCACCTGATACCCCAATACTGAGCCGCTGCTGCCATATGTGTCCATATTACTGCACTTCATACCCCAATACTGAGCCACTGCTGCCGTATGTGCCCCTATTACTGCACCTGATACCCCAATACTGAGCTGCTGCTGCCGTATGTGTCCCTATTACTGCACCTCATACATTGAGTCGTTGCGATGTGCTATTTGACCTCTACCAATTCTAAAGCAGCCCTCTAGAATATAGTAATGCCGGGTGCAAGTGCCCTAGAAAACAGTGCCCGCATTTTTTCCCCTAGAATGTAATATTGCCCTGTGTGTGCCCCTTTGACAGTCACAGTAACCCGAGTTCCCCTATAACAATAAGTGTCCAATTTACATTTAATAATGTCCCAAGTCTCCCCCCTGTACAGCTCCCCTATACACAGAATAATGCCCCCTCACTGGATATATACTGACCCCTTAATATCCCCTCCCCAAACTATTTAATGGCTCTAACACTGTATGATGGCCCCGCCACTATAATCCCCACACTGTATGATGGCCCCCTCACTGTAATTTCCACACTGTATGATAGCCCCCTAGATAGCATCCATATAGCATAATACACCAGATAGTCCTCAATATAGTATAATGCACTCCCCATAGGCAGCCTCTGTATTATAATAAACCCCCATAGGCAGAGTCTATAATATAATGCACCCCCGTAGGCAGCCTTTTTATTATAATCCACCCCAATAGGCAGCTGCTATATTATAAGGCACCCCCATAGGCAGCCTCTGTATTATAATGCACCCCATAGGCAGCCTCTGTAGTATAATGCACCCCCCATAGGGAGCCTCTGTAGTATAATGCACCCCCATATAGAGCCTCTGAAGTATAATGCACCCCCATATAGAGCCTCTGTATTATAATGCACTCCCATAGGCAGCCTCTGTATTATAATAAACCCCCATAGGCAGAGTCTATATTACAATGCACCCCCATAGGCAGCCTCTATATTATAATAAACCCCCATAGGCAGAGTCTATAATACAATGCACCCCCATAGGCAGCCTTTGCATTATAATGCACCCCAATAGGCAGCCACTATATTATAAGGCACCCCCATAGGCAGCCTCTGTAGTATAATGCAACCCCATAGGCAGCCTCTGTAGTATAATGCAACCCCATAGGCAGCCTCTGTAGTATAATGCACCCCCATAGACAGCCTCTATATTATAATGCACCCCCATAGACAGCCTCTGTATTATAATGCACCCCCATAGGCAGCCTCTGTAGTATAATGCACCCCCATAGACAGCCTCTGTATTATAATGCACCCCCATAGGGAGCCTCTGTATTATAATGCACTCCCCATAGGCAGTCTCTGTATTACAAAAATAAAAAATCCAATACTTACCTCTCTTCCTCCCAGCTCCTGCACTGCTCACTGCTCTCCCTCTCATCTCCTGACAGCGGGCGCCGGCAGTGACGTCATCGCGCCTGCTGTCAGACGCTGAGTGGGGGATTATGGGAGAGAAGGAGCGCTCGCTCCATCTCTCATCAATGCTGTCAGCTGTATCGGCTAGATGCTGATACAGCTGACCCTTCGATGACGGGCGGGGGGTCCACTGTTGGCACAGGGCCCCCCACCGCATGCTCAGGGGCCCCATAGCGGCCAGGCGGCAGAGCAGGGAGATGGATTCTCCCTGCTCTGCCGCAGTGTAACTGTATTGGCGCGCTGTGCACACCGATACAGTTACAGTAGCGTAGCTCCGGGTGTGCCATCGCCCCCTCTGTCCCCCCGGTAGCTATGCTACTGCTTGGGGTTGAATACCCCGGCCTGAACCTGCTGAACCTGTGTCTGTCCTTGTCTGAATTAGAACCAATCCCTGAACCTTTCCAAAAACCTGCTGTGTCTCTCCTGTACCGGTACCTATCCCTAAACCTGCAGTGTCTGAACCTGTTCCTATCCCTAAAACCTAGTGTCCGAACCTGTTCTTATCCCTCTCCACGGATTACGGCATCGTCAGTTGCCATGCATCCTTGGTAACCATAATAGTACATTTTCAGAATAAACTGTGCTGTGTATGTACAAGGAATAACACAATTTCTCAACATTACATGACCTGTATTCTGCATTTTCACAAGTTTTCACCTCTGCAGCCTCTATATCTTACTTTGCAACTGACTCTCAAATAGTGGAAGGAGACTAGCTGCTATGATGTGTCCCTTATAGATCACAATGCAGAGTGAATGATTCCTAGTTTTATTTTTAGCACACAGAGAAGCAGCAGCTAGGAGGACAATATAGTGCAGTACTGAACCACATAAATGTGAATCCAGCTACGTTGAAAACAGAAAGCTCAACTGGATCTTTCTGTGTCTCCCTCTGCTTGTCTTCTGACTCTGCTTCTCACTCCTTCCTCCTCCCCTCTTCATAGACTGCGTAACATGTTACCACAGAGATGACAGTATGTCTTATCTGAGCTTGATAAAGTCGAGCTGTTATTTTTTCAAACTGGATGATAAATTCTGGTGGAAGAGGGGTGTGGAGAAGAAAATTTCTATAATAAGATATATTTCATCATATTCACCTGCACAATTCATTTATGCAAAGTTTGTTGCAACTACAGTTCAGTTCACATTTAATAAGAATTGCAATTTGGATCCATGAAAAATGTATTATCTAACACTGCACACTTTGTGGGTGAAATTTCATGAGAATCGTTGACAAGTGCAGCTTCAGGCTTTGGGTCTGTAACTTCAAATGATTAATTCTTCTAATAGAAGTAACACACTGTGTCACTGCGGTAATCTGTACGCCTCCTGAGCGCCTATTCACCTTGGTCATCACATGGCTCGCTGAGTTTTCCATCTTACAGCACTGCTGCATCTTAGTGTGGTTTCTGTTTTGCCTTAGGGGGAGTGGCTGGTCTCTGCAGGAATTTAACCCTGCTGTGTCTTTCAGAGATTAGGTTCCCCGGTCAATCCCATGTCAACAGACTCTATATCTGGCAGTTCCTCCTACCACTCTTTGCCCGAATTATGCTAGTCTGTTTGTTCAGCTATAGTTCTGTTTATTTGTTGTCTGTTTGCTTCTGTTATTGACCCTGGCTCGTGAACGCATCCTATCTGACTTCTCCGCTCATGACATTGGCTACATATCCTGAACCTGTGCTGCCTGTCCCGACTTTGGACTGTCTGACCATGCTTGGTTCCTAGCCTGTTTGTTCAGCTGGAGTTCTGTTTGTGCCTTTCCAGTCTGACCGTGCTTGGTTCCTAGCCTGTTTGTTCAGCTAGAGTTCTGTTTATGCCTTGCCGGTTTGTCTCTCCTGTTACTGACCGGACTCATGTACCCGTCCAGTTTGACCTCTCTGCTCCTGACCTTGGCTACGTATCCTGAACCTGTCCTGCCTGCCCTGACCTCAGACTGTCTGACCATGCTTTCGTCTTTGTACTCCTGTACCGCTTTCTCGTGCCTCTGACCCTCCGGTCAGCTGCTGCTTTCGCGTTGACTGCCCTGGAGTGGTATCTGGTAACTACCTGCGGCCAAGCCTAACCTTATCACCAGAGGCTCTATCAAAAACCTGACAGTTGCTTAGTCACACCCATCCAGGTTAAGCCCGGCTTGTGGAGCAGTGAGTCCACATCTACCAGCGTTACATACGCCCCCAGCGTTACACATTGTATATCAATTTTTACATTTTTAATTGACACTAAGGGACTTTTATGCATTTTTGGAAGTTCTCCTTTCTACTATATTTATAGTGTATATGCTTCTACAAAATTTAGATGAATATTTGCATCATCATGATCTGTGACATATCATATAATAGTTTTTTCACTGGCACTGTCTCATTCTGTATAGCAACCCCATATTTATATATGGTTATACAGTATATATTATCTGCAATTACTATAAAGAATATATGATAGATAATGATAAGTATATCAGTACTGATATAATCCAAACTACAGGTACATAATATTTTTCTTTATTGCGATGAAATAAAAGAACATACACTGACAATGCTTTTAAAACAATATTTGTTGTTTCCTTCTTGAATATATTATCCATATACATTATACAATTCCTGAAACAAGTCAGATATTTGATTTTACCTTCATGTTTATTCATGTATTACATGAGAGGCTAAACCCAAGCAGCAGCAGCTGCACTGCACATTTATAAGGCTGCACATTTATAAGGAAGCGTTTTGTGGCTGGTTTCGGAATAAATATTCTCAGTAGGGACATCGCATGTAATGTAAAGTGCACAGTGGGTGCAGCTGATTTGATTATCTCCGGGCTGCCTAATGATGCTTCATAAGCACACTGGTGAGCAATGCCTCCAACATAGTAAGGCAGCTATTCCAAGAAAGCTTGGTGTGAGCCATCGGGGGTGTAGGATGTAATACTGGGCAGTCAGTCTTGTCTTTTGGTAAACGCTTATTACCATAAAATATTCATAGTGTGCAGTATATGACATGTTTATGGCATATCACACATTTGTATTGAAAGTATGAATGTAAGCATGGGCTTGTTTTTCCTCCCCTTATATTAATTTTAATTAACTGTGGTGGTTAATGTGACCCTAAGGCTGGAGTCACACTAGCTTTGAATACGGATGAGTACTATGTGAGAAAACATGGCGTATTCTCAGGCGTATTCTGCGTGCGAGAGAAATTGCAGCATGCTGCAATTGTACGCGTATTTCGACCGAGTCTCGCCAATGCAAGTCTATGGGTGCGAGAAAAAATCGGACACCATACGGACCATCAGTGTGACTTGCGAGAAATACGCAAGCATTTTCCTAATTTCAACCCATTGAGCAATTTAATTCAATGGAGAAATTGGCATGATAATCGCTAATGCAATAGATGGTGCTATAAAAAATCGCATGCAAATCGCATGACAATTGCACATAATCGGACCATCCAGAGAACTGACCGATTTTTTTCCAGCGAGTGAGTATGAGCCCTTAGGCCGGTATGTGCACACGTTAAGTATTTTCAGCATACATTTCTGCACCATTCCTACATCTCTTGGTAAGAAAAATACTGCGTAAAACAGGCACGTTTTTGATGCATTTTTTACATGTGTTTTTGGTGCAGGTTTATCCCCACTCAATTAATAGCAGTGAAATCTGCAGCAAAAATGCTGAAAGAATTGACATTCTATAGTTTTAATTCTGCTGCAAATCTCTAAAGAAAAATAAGCAACGTGTGCATGAGACTTCAGGAATCTCAGCCACTTTACTGGTACTAGGAAATCCTTAAGGCTCTGTGACAAATCTGTGCAGAAAAAAAAAAACTACACAAAAAAGCGTCAAATCTGCAGCGTGTATGTGCAATGTGAGTGATTGATGAAATTCTATGGGGAACATCATATACTAAAAATACTTTAGAGTGTTTAATTATGAAATTAAAACATTTTATTAATTTACTTCCATTATCATTCTCCCATTAATGTCCCTGTTATATCTATTCCTTTTCTTAGCAGCTCAACTTGTCACTATGGCATCTTTTACTTTTATAATAAGGATATCTGTCTGGTTCACTTCAGTAGCTAAGTCAGTCCCCGTCTCTGTCATGGTGATGGAGACCTAGAAATAGGGACTGGGATGACTAATGAGCAAAGCCAGATAGCCTGCCATGTTCAAGCTTTGTACATTTTTGCACAGAATTTTTTTTTTTTGCTTCATAAGTGCAAAGTTAAGCAACTTTCTAAACGTAATTAAAAGTTTTCTTCCATTTTGCTGCTGTAGAGTGTCTGTAGGTCCTCTTTTTAGCTCAGAGTTTTTGCAGAAATCTTACAAATCTATCAGCGCTCCTCCTGTCTGTCTGCTCCCCTATCCCAGCTCTAAGGGTACGTTTCCTCGGGCCGTATTGTCAACCGCTTTTGACGGAACGGAAAGCCTGCTCCGCCCAAAGCGTCGCCCCCTTCTGTACGCGCGGTGATTCCGCATGTGTTCATTGAACACATGTGGAATCACCGCATCTCATACATAGACCGGGTTATTTACTTGCGGAGACTGAGCGTCTCCACAAGGTAAACAGACATCCTGTGTTCTAAAAAGACACAGAGTTCAATCCGCAGCTATTCCGGATGTAATACGCCACGTGGAAACATACCCTAAATGTTAGTGGGAGTGGGAAGGGGTTGTACACAGATTTGCAGTGGAGAGGGAAGAAAGTAGCTAAGCAAGACAGGAAAAATAGGTTAGAAGCAAAGATGGAAAGCAGGAGTCAATCATTGCTATAGCCTTTAAATCAAATAAGGATGTGGTACTACCGAGACCTGGGAAGAGCAATGGTGGGTTTTGATAATGAAAGTGTCTTCGTAAGTCGTATTAACTTTAACATTAAACACTTCTGAAGGACTTTCCATGGGGAAGAAAAGTGGATGGTGATGTCTGCTTTGGACTCTCCTTTTTATAAGAAGTGTCACCAACAAAATTTGATTATGGTATCTGGTTTGTGGGCCTCCCTCAATCAGGTGAAATTTGCATGGGCTGCCAATGTGGTGCATGGACATAGTTTCATAGTTTTTAAATTTGGAGGTAGAAACAGGTTGAGTTCAACCTATAACGTAACATGTTGACATGCCAGGTTGTTGAATTGTCTGAAATAAGTGGCCTTCCCGGTAATGTCTGAAGTCTCTAAAGGTCTATATTTATAAAATGACTTCTCTACATCTGGCAGTCCCTTTAATCAGAAATGTACTGTACATTGTTGGAAGTCTCTACTCAATTCAACATCAAAATTCAGAGATAGGACAAACATAAGGTCAAATTCCACTTTGCATAAATTCTTTCACTGTAACTTATTATTATCAGACAGTTTCATTAAATACTACTACAGCTTCTGCTAATGGAATATTAAAATCATGAAGCAAATGCTTTTGTAGCCAGACACTGTTTGCAGGGTCACAGCAATTTGTACCCAATGTTAAGGACACAAAGCAACCCACAAATTGTGTAGTTTTCAACAGATTTATAGTCTCAATTTGCTATTTAGGAAAGGGTAACCTCTATTTGACTAATTTGAAATTATACCCACCATGTCGTACATGTTGGCAAATGCACCTATCTCGTTTGGCTTTTTTATTCTGCTGTTATCAGGATCATACATAGAGGAGAATGGGATTCTTAATAAAGAGTTAAAGGAGTGGTCCGAAGTCCAAAGTAATTTACCTCCAAATCCCTAGCTATTTAGTGTCAGAATCTAAACTATTTCTAATTTACAGGTGCTTCTCACAAAATTAGAATATCATCAAAAACTTAATTAATTTCAGTTCTTCAATACAAAAGTGAAACTCATGTTACACTTGGTCCCGGGCCTGCTGCACCCGGCCCCGGTCCCATACCTCCATGGGGTCCCCATCTGAACTCCCGCTCTGTGCCGGCCTCGTGCCGTCCTGCCGCAGCCTCTGCTCCTTCCCTCCCCTCTGCTTCCTGGCGCCCTGCCAGCAGGTACCCGGGGAGAGTGCTTAGGTTGCATGCGTACGTGCTCCTGGTCTCTTAAAGAGACAGCGCACATTTTTCAAAAATGTCTCTGACCAATGGCGTGGTACTGATTACTATTTCTGGCCCCTCCGCCATAGGGAGGGCACTGGAGCAACAAGTATCTTCTGTTGCTAGCTTCCGGTTCCGCTGTTGTTGTGCCTGTGTTTCTGAAGTGTTCTGCCAAGTGCTCAGCTTAAACTGTTTGTCTTCGCAGACTGTCAGTTACCTGTTACCAGGCTGTCCAGGACGACATCCGTACTGTCTACACCAGTTCCATCCCGTTCCGCTACTCAGCCATCCGAACCTCTGGACAATGCCAGTGCCAGCTTATACCCGTGTATATGGAACCCGCCGGTCAGCTCCATCATACCTGTTAAACTTGTTTATCCACGTGTCCGGGGTCTAACTGGAGGTAGCACCTGTGTCCCCCAGACATTCCATTCTTACCCTGTTTGAGGGGACTTACTACGGGTGTCTGGGGCTCACTTAGTCATGCAATATTGAAATAAATAAGGAATGTGAACTTTACCACCTGTTCCTCTGCTTCCATTTGTTACAGATTTCTCCTGCCATGGAACCCACTGGATCCCGGCCATGGAGCTATGTCAAGAGGTTACCTGTCTGAGGGATCAACAGGACAAGATCATGACCTATCTACGCAACCTCCATCCAGGAACCGCCCATAATACAAATAGACATATATACATATATACAACGATAATCAATTTAAAACAGTGATCAAAGCTCAGAATAGTGACATCATAGAAAAATACAGCAATGTTATAATTGTGCATGTAATATGCCATAGATTACTCCATATAAACAATATCACCATTTAGTCTGCCAATCGATGATCTGTTACTGCACACTCCCATTCTGGTGCTGCACCAATCATGTACTCACTAGCAGCAGCGTCCTCCATATCCAATCAGTGTCAGTTCAGCAGCGCTTAGTCAGAGCACTTATCCAATAGCCCACAGGATAACAAATCGGGAGGCACACCTAACTCACTCCCCACTGTGTGGTAAACAAAGGCACATGTTCAGAAGTCATCATAGCAAACGCCCAGTGGATCATGTGAACACCAGCGTCATCAGACACCCAGTCACATGACCGCAAGCATCATCCGAGGTCTAATCACATGATAGTCCCATCATAAGCCTCTATTCTAAGCTGAAAACACTAAAATAGCGCGCGATCACCGGCATCATCCGACACCTGAAAAAAGAACACGCATGCACAATAAACTCTATCATTATTTATATTACTCCAGCTATGTCATCAGGAAACCTGCAGGTCACATGACCGTCAGTATTGGCATAATGTAAACAAGAGACCGCACATGCGGATCTATATAGAATGGAAGATTAACAATATAGCAGACACCTAAAGAAATATATATAATATCTACAAAATAAATGATGTCATCAGGAACCATTAAGTCACCACTCCGATCACTCCAGATAATAATCCTACGAAAACAACAAACATAAGTAAAATATATATCTAAAAACAAACACAGAATATAGATGCAAAAATTACCTAGCACAAATATGCAAATTATATTCGATATTCAACCCTTTGGTTGCAATGTCTCCAAAACGGAGATCCACCGGAGTTCTTTCTGTTTAAGCAACTTAGTCCTGTCACCACCTCTCCTGAGGGGTGGAACCCCGTCAATAACTCTAAATCTCAGCTGACTGACCAAGTGTCCACATTCTACAAAGTGCTTAGATACCGGCAGTTCCATCATCTTCGTCCTGATAGTACTTTTGTGTTTACTTATCCTAGCCTTAACTTCCATCGTTGTCTCGCCTATATACATGAGTCCACACGGACACACGAGCATATAGATTACAAAGCTAGATGTACAAGAGTACCGTTCCTGGATCCGAAAGCGTTGACCCGTGCGTGAGTGGCCAAAACTGTCACCCTTGATCATATCGCCACAGCATGCACAATTCAAACATGGAAAATTTCCATTTTTTGGAGGGCCCAAAGTTAACTGTCTGGATATTTTGGAGGATCCAATGTCAGATTTGACCAACTTATCTTTCAAATTATGCCCTCGCCTATAAGAAAGCAATGGCTTGTGCGCAAATTCAGCTACTTCCGGTAAACCTCTATGTAATAGACCCCAATGCTTATTCAAGATATTCCCTATTTTACCACTAACAGGGCAATAGGTAGAAACAAAAGGGACTCTTTTAGGGGAAATCTTAATACGTTTGTTTCTCACATCTTCCAATGTTGTCTTCAAGGCTTTCTCCTTGAATTTTCTAAGATCCTTCTCAGGATACCCCCTTCTGATGAACTTCTCACACATCTGATCAAGCCTCCTGTCCAATACAGTCTCGTCCTTTACTATCCTACGTACTCTCAGCATCTGACTCCAAGGCAGAGACTCTATCATTTTTCTTGGATGATTACTATCAAAAACCAGGAGACTATTCCTGTCTGTGTCCTTTATAAACAAATCAGTGCATAACAATCCACTGTGCTTGTACACTAAAGTATCCAAAAATTGAATCTGGTCAAAGGAGTGTGTCATTGTAAACTTCAGCTCGGGAAATATCATGTTAAGATGACTATGGAAAGATACCAGATCATTCATGTTCCCCTCCCAAACACAAAAGATATCATCAATGTAGCGCCACCAGGCTCTGACATGGCGCCAGTGGATGGAATTGTACACATGCTGGTCCTCGAGTACCGCCATGTAGATGTTTGCATAAGTGGGCGCCACATTGGACCCCATGGCGGTACCACGCAACTGCAGGAAAAACTCATCCCCAAAAAGAAAAAAATTCTTCTTGAGGACAAACTCCAACAGTGCCAGGACCAGCTGTGTACCACCTGGGGCCATGTCAGAGCCCGCCAGCGCCACACCAACAGCCTCCAAACCACGTTCATGTTTAATGGAGGTGTACAATGATACAACATCAAACGAAACGAGAATAGTATCCTCTGTGATGTCCAGACCCTCAATCTTACTCAGAAAATGGTTAGTATCCATGATATAAGATTTGGCCTCAATAGCAAAATGACGTAACACTTTATCTAGAAAAATGGATACCTTACCACATAGAGAGCCCCGCCCAGACACAATTGGGCGTCCAGGGGGATCCATCAGATTTTTATGGATTTTAGGCAGGGTGTACAGAATAGGTGTCACTGGAAACTCCACCAAAAGAAAATCAGAGAGTTTTTGGTCTATCAAACCATTAGATAATGCCTCATTGATCAGTATTCTCAATTCACTTTGAAAACAAGGTGTGGGATCTTTAGACAACTTAGCATAAACTGCCGTGTCCAACAATTGACCACAAATCTCAGCCCTATATTTATGGGTATCCATCACCACCAGGGCCCCGCCTTTGTCGGCTGCCCTGATGGTGATAGCTTTGTTACCTGAGAGCCTATCCAACACCTGTCTCTCACTGTGTGTTAAATTCCCTCTTTTGAATGGACCTACACCCTCACGTTTCAATCTAGCCATGTCCCTTTCAACCAATTGGATATATGATTCCACAAAATTATTTTTAACAGAAGGTTGAAAGTTACTTTTGTTATAAAGACCAAAATCATGTAAAGCAAAACCCCTAGGGGCATCACTAATTGCAGCAATAGGTGTGTCATCACTCTCATTGAAATATACTGCTAATCTTAGCCTTCTAAAAAAGGCAAAAAGGTCACATTCAATGTTAAACCAATCTGGATAATTGGTAGGGCAAAACGACAGTCCTTTGGATAATACATTATAGTCCACATCAGTAAGTGTGCAAGATGAAATATTTACCACTAAGTTCTTTTGTTCTGTGTGGCTCTCTTCTTCCCCTCGTTCCGGGTTCTCATGGACAGATTGCGGGAGGTGCACGGCATCCGATTGTCCACTTCTCTGTCGCCGGTGTTTCTTACCACCTCTCCTTGGCCTCCTTTTGCCACATTGTCCATTTTTCCTTTCCCTTGTTTGCTGTCTCCTTCTTCTGCGGGGTTGTGCAAAGGAATCTGGTTTCCTATAGATAGTTCTGCGTGCTCCACCCTGCCAAGAAAAAACATGTCCAGTCCTGTAATCTTCAGCATCACGAAACCATTTCGTTTTTTTCGTTTTCTCAATGTCACAACGAAATTTCAGTAGTTTCTCATCCAAGTGTTTCTTGAACGTGTCCCATTCTTGTGCTGTCAACTGCATAGTCAATTGTTTCTCCAAATCATCGATTTTGTTCTTCACCAATACCATTTCTGTGTGGAGAAACTCGATGTTCAAGAGCATTAGATCAAATGAATACTTATTAGTGATCGATTCAAATTTATTACAAAATTGCATATTGTCTGCCAGTAGTGTAGGCCGCAGATGTGGCCTTAGTCCACGAGGTATCCTGTGAACTCTGTGATACTCGCACAGAGTCATGGCATGCAACTCGTGTGAGATATATTTTCTCCTCTCATTTTCATATCTCTTATTCAACATCTCTATGGTAGGTTTATTCAAAAAAGACATATCTATCTGTGTTCTGGCTAGGATTCTTTTAGCATCTTCATCTGTGTATGAAAATATAGCGGCATTGTCCAGTTCACCCACCTCTGGTTCAAGTATCAAAGTCTCCATGACCGGTGCACGTCTGCCAGGATCCACAATCCACAAGTATTCAAGCAGCTGACAGCACTCGGGAGTTAGCACGGATGCACGTTCAGGCGTTCAAGGATCCAAATGAACAACAGTCCAACGAAAAAATAGGAACAGCATCCAATCCAGGTGAAGTATAACAAGTCTTTATTCAGCCACCATAAAATACGACGTTTCGGCCATTTTAGGCCTTTATCAAGTATACAAAAACAGGCAAAATGGTGTCCTTAAATGGTGTGGAGGAGCCAATCACCATCCAGGAACCGCCCATAATACAAATAGACATATATACATATATACAACGATAATCAATTTAAAACAGTGATCAAAGCTCAGAATAGTGACATCATAGAAAAATACAGCAATGTTATAATTGTGCATGTAATATGCCATAGATTACTCCATATAAACAATATCACCATTTAGTCTGCCAATCGATGATCTGTTACTGCACACTCCCATTCTGGTGCTGCACCAATCATGTACTCACTAGCAGCAGCGTCCTCCATATCCAATCAGTGTCAGTTCAGCAGCGCTTAGTCAGAGCACTTATCCAATAGCCCACAGGATAACAAATCGGGAGGCACACCTAACTCACTCCCCACTGTGTGGTAAACAAAGGCACATGTTCAGAAGTCATCATAGCAAACGCCCAGTGGATCATGTGAACACCAGCGTCATCAGACACCCAGTCACATGACCGCAAGCATCATCCGAGGTCTAATCACATGATAGTCCCATCATAAGCCTCTATTCTAAGCTGAAAACACTAAAATAGCGCGCGATCACCGGCATCATCCGACACCTGAAAAAAGAACACGCATGCACAATAAACTCTATCATTATTTATATTACTCCAGCTATGTCATCAGGAAACCTGCAGGTCACATGACCGTCAGTATTGGCATAATGTAAGCAAGAGACCGCACATGCGGATCTATATAGAATGGAAGATTAACAATATAGCAGACACCTAAAGAAATATATATAATATCTACAAAATAAATGATGTCATCAGGAACCATTAAGTCACCACTCCGATCACTCCAGATAATAATCCTACGAAAACAACAAACATAAGTAAAATATATATCTAAAAACAAACACAGAATATAGATGCAAAAATTACCTAGCACAAATATGCAAATTATATTCGATATTTAACCCCTTTGGTTGCAATGTCTCCAAAACGGAGATCCACCGGAGTTCTTTCTGTTTAAGCAACTTAGTCCTGTCACCACCTCTCCTGAGGGGTGGAACCCCGTCAATAACTCTAAATCTCAGCTGACTGACCAAGTGTCCACATTCTACAAAGTGCTTAGATACCGGCAGTTCCATCATCTTCGTCCTGATAGTACTTTTGTGTTTACTTATCCTAGCCTTAACTTCCATCGTTGTCTCGCCTATATACATGAGTCCACACGGACACACGAGCATATAGATTACAAAGCTAGATGTACAAGAGTACCGTTCCTGGATCCGAAAGCGTTGACCCGTGCGTGAGTGGCCAAAACTGTCACCCTTGATCATATTGCCACAGCATGCACAATTCAAACAGACAGTTAACTTTGGGCCCTCCAAAAAATGGAAATTTTCCATGTTTGAATTGTGCATGCTGTGGCAATATGATCAAGGGTGACAGTTTTGGCCACTCACGCACGGGTCAACGCTTTCGGATCCAGGAACGGTACTCTTGTACATCTAGCTTTGTAATCTATATGCTCGTGTGTCCGTGTGGACTCATGTATATAGGCGAGACAACGATGGAAGTTAAGGCTAGGATAAGTAAACACAAAAGTACTATCAGGACGAAGATGATGGAACTGCCGGTATCTAAGCACTTTGTAGAATGTGGACACTTGGTCAGTCAGCTGAGATTTAGAGTTATTGACGGGGTTCCACCCCTCAGGAGAGGTGGTGACAGGACTAAGTTGCTTAAACAGAAAGAACTCCGGTGGATCTCCGTTTTGGAGACATTGCAACCAAAGGGGTTGAATATCGAATATAATTTGCATATTTGTGCTAGGTAATTTTTGCATCTATATTCTGTGTTTGTTTTTAGATATATATTTTACTTATGTTTGTTGTTTTCGTAGGATTATTATCTGGAGTGATCGGAGTGGTGACTTAATGGTTCCTGATGACATCATTTATTTTGTAGATATTATATATATTTCTTTAGGTGTCTGCTATATTGTTAATCTTCCATTCTATATAGATCCGCATGTGCGGTCTCTTGCTTACATTATGCCAATACTGACGGTCATGTGACCTGCAGGTTTCCTGATGACATAGCTGGAGTAATACAAATAATGATAGAGTTTATTGTGCATGCGTGTTCTTTTTTCAGGTGTCGGATGATGCCGGTGATCGCGCGCTATTTTAGTGTTTTCAGCTTAGAATAGAGGCTTATGATGGGACTATCATGTGATTAGACCTCGGATGATGCTTGCGGTCATGTGACTGGGTGTCTGATGACGCTGGTGTTCACATGATCCACTGGGCGTTTGCTATGATGACTTCTGAACATGTGCCTTTGTTTACCACACAGTGGGGAGTGAGTTAGGTGTGCCTCCCGATTTGTTATCCTGTGGGCTATTGGATAAGTGCTCTGACTAAGCGCTGCTGAACTGACACTGATTGGATATGGAGGACGCTGCTGCTAGTGAGTACATGATTGGTGCAGCACCAGAATGGGAGTGTGCAGTAACAGATCATCGATTGGCAGACTAAATGGTGATATTGTTTATATGGAGTAATCTATGGCATATTACATGCACAATTATAACATTGCTGTATTTTTCTATGATGTCACTATTCTGAGCTTTGATCACTGTTTTAAATTGATTATCGTTGTATATATGTATATATGTCTATTTGTATTATGGGCGGTTCCTGGATGGTGATTGGCTCCTCCACACCATTTAAGGACACCATTTTGCCTGTTTTTGTATACTTGATAAAGGCCTAAAATGGCCGAAACGTCGTATTTTATGGTGGCTGAATAAAGACTTGTTATACTTCACCTGGATTGGATGCTGTTCCTATTTTTTCGTTGGACTGTTGTTCATTTGGATCCTTGAACGCCTGAACGTGCATCCGTGCTAACTCCCGAGTGCTGTCAGCTGCTTGAATACTTGTGGATTGTGGATCCTGGCAGACGTGCACCGGTCATGGAGACTTTGATACTTGAACCAGAGGTGGGTGAACTGGACAATGCCGCTATATTTTCATACACAGATGAAGATGCTAAAAGAATCCTAGCCAGAACACAGATAGATATGTCTTTTTTGAATAAACCTACCATAGAGATGTTGAATAAGAGATATGAAAATGAGAGGAGAAAATATATCTCACACGAGTTGCATGCCATGACTCTGTGCGAGTATCACAGAGTTCACAGGATACCTCGTGGACTAAGGCCACATCTGCGGCCTACACTACTGGCAGACAATATGCAATTTTGTAATAAATTTGAATCGATCACTAATAAGTATTCATTTGATCTAATGCTCTTGAACATCGAGTTTCTCCACACAGAAATGGTATTGGTGAAGAACAAAATCGATGATTTGGAGAAACAATTGACTATGCAGTTGACAGCACAAGAATGGGACACGTTCAAGAAACACTTGGATGAGAAACTACTGAAATTTCGTGGTGACATTGAGAAAACGAAAAAAACGAAATGGTTTCGTGATGCTGAAGATTACAGGACTGGACATGTTTTTTCTTGGCAGGGTGGAGCACGCAGAACTATCTATAGGAAACCAGATTCCTTTGCACAACCCGCAGAAGAAGGAGACAGCAAACAAGGGAAAGGAAAAATGGACAATGTGGCAAAAGGAGGCCAAGGAGAGGTGGTAAGAAACACCGGCGACAGAGAAGTGGACAATCGGATGCCGTGCACCTCCCGCAATCTGTCCATGAGAACCCGGAACGAGGGGAAGAAGAGAGCCACACAGAACAAAAGAACTTAGTGGTAAATATTTCATCTTGCACACTTACTGATGTGGACTATAATGTATTATCCAAAGGACTGTCGTTTTGCCCTACCAATTATCCAGATTGGTTTAACATTGAATGTGACCTTTTTGCCTTTTTTAGAAGGCTAAGATTAGCAGTATATTTCAATGAGAGTGATGACACACCTATTGCTGCAATTAGTGATGCCCCTAGGGGTTTTGCTTTACATGATTTTGGTCTTTATAACAAAAGTAACTTTCAACCTTCTGTTAAAAATAATTTTGTGGAATCATATATCCAATTGGTTGAAAGGGACATGGCTAGATTGAAACGTGAGGGTGTAGGTCCATTCAAAAGAGGGAATTTAACACACAGTGAGAGACAGGTGTTGGATAGGCTCTCAGGTAACAAAGCTATCACCATCAGGGCAGCCGACAAAGGCGGGGCCCTGGTGGTGATGGATACCCATAAATATAGGGCTGAGATTTGTGGTCAATTGTTGGACACGGCAGTTTATGCTAAGTTGTCTAAAGATCCCACACCTTGTTTTCAAAGTGAATTGAGAATACTGATCAATGAGGCATTATCTAATGGTTTGATAGACCAAAAACTCTCTGATTTTCTTTTGGTGGAGTTTCCAGTGACACCTATTCTGTACACCCTGCCTAAAATCCATAAAAATCTGATGGATCCCCCTGGACGCCCAATTGTGTCTGGGCGGGGCTCTCTATGTGGTAAGGTATCCATTTTTCTAGATAAAGTGTTACGTCATTTTGCTATTGAGGCCAAATCTTATATCATGGATACTAACCATTTTCTGAGTAAGATTGAGGGTCTGGACATCACAGAGGATACTATTCTCGTTTCGTTTGATGTTGTATCATTGTACACCTCCATTAAACATGAACGTGGTTTGGAGGCTGTTGGTGTGGCGCTGGCGGGCTCTGACATGGCCCCAGGTGGTACACAGCTGGTCCTGGCACTGTTGGAGTTTGTCCTCAAGAAGAATTTTTTTCTTTTTGGGGATGAGTTTTTCCTGCAGTTGCGTGGTACCGCCATGGGGTCCAATGTGGCGCCCACTTATGCAAACATCTACATGGCGGTACTCGAGGACCAGCATGTGTACAATTCCATCCACTGGCGCCATGTCAGAGCCTGGTGGCGCTACATTGATGATATCTTTTGTGTTTGGGAGGGGAACATGAATGATCTGGTATCTTTCCATAGTCATCTTAACATGATATTTCCCGAGCTGAAGTTTACAATGACACACTCCTTTGACCAGATTCAATTTTTGGATACTTTAGTGTACAAGCACAGTGGATTGTTATGCACTGATTTGTTTATAAAGGACACAGACAGGAATAGTCTCCTGGTTTTTGATAGTAATCATCCAAGAAAAATGATAGAGTCTCTGCCTTGGAGTCAGATGCTGAGAGTACGTAGGATAGTAAAGGACGAGACTGTATTGGACAGGAGGCTTGATCAGATGTGTGAGAAGTTCATCAGAAGGGGGTATCCTGAGAAGGATCTTAGAAAATTCAAGGAGAAAGCCTTGAAGACAACATTGGAAGATGTGAGAAACAAACGTATTAAGATTTCCCCTAAAAGAGTCCCTTTTGTTTCTACCTATTGCCCTGTTAGTGGTAAAATAGGGAATATCTTGAATAAGCATTGGGGTCTATTACATAGAGGTTTACCGGAAGTAGCTGAATTTGCGCACAAGCCATTGCTTTCTTATAGGCGAGGGCATAATTTGAAAGATAAGTTGGTCAAATCTGACATTGGATCCTCCAAAATATCCAGACAGTTAACTTTGGGCCCTCCAAAAAATGGAAATTTTCCATGTTTGAATTGTGCATGCTGTGGCGATATGATCAAGGGTGACAGTTTTGGCCACTCACGCACGGGTCAACGCTTTCGGATCCAGGAACGGTACTCTTGTACATCTAGCTTTGTAATCTATATGCTCGTGTGTCCGTGTGGACTCATGTATATAGGCGAGACAACGATGGAAGTTAAGGCTAGGATAAGTAAACACAAAAGTACTATCAGGACGAAGATGATGGAACTGCCGGTATCTAAGCACTTTGTAGAATGTGGACACTTGGTCAGTCAGCTGAGATTTAGAGTTATTGACGGGGTTCCACCCTCAGGAGAGGTGGTGACAGGACTAAGTTGCTTAAACAGAAAGAACTCCGGTGGATCTCCGTTTTGGAGACATTGCAACCAAAGGGGTTGAATATCGAATATAATTTGCATATTTGTGCTAGGTAATTTTTGCATCTATATTCTGTGTTTGTTTTTAGATATATATTTTACTTATGTTTGTTGTTTTCGTAGGATTATTATCTGGAGTGATCGGAGTGGTGACTTAATGGTTCCTGATGACATCATTTATTTTGTAGATATTATATATATTTCTTTAGGTGTCTGCTATATTGTTAATCTTCCATTCTATATAGATCCGCATGTGCGGTCTCTTGCTTACATTATGCCAATACTGACGGTCATGTGACCTGCAGGTTTCCTGATGACATAGCTGGAGTAATATAAATAATGATAGAGTTTATTGTGCATGCGTGTTCTTTTTTCAGGTGTCGGATGATGCCGGTGATCGCGCGCTATTTTAGTGTTTTCAGCTTAGAATAGAGGCTTATGATGGGACTATCATGTGATTAGACCTCGGATGATGCTTGCGGTCATGTGACTGGGTGTCTGATGACGCTGGTGTTCACATGATCCACTGGGCGTTTGCTATGATGACTTCTGAACATGTGCCTTTGTTTACCACACAGTGGGGAGTGAGTTAGGTGTGCCTCCCGATTTGTTATCCTGTGGGCTATTGGATAAGTGCTCTGACTAAGCGCTGCTGAACTGACACTGATTGGATATGGAGGACGCTGCTGCTAGTGAGTACATGATTGGTGCAGCACCAGAATGGGAGTGTGCAGTAACAGATCATCGATTGGCAGACTAAATGGTGATATTGTTTATATGGAGTAATCTATGGCATATTACATGCACAATTATAACATTGCTGTATTTTTCTATGATGTCACTATTCTGAGCTTTGATCACTGTTTTAAATTGATTATCGTTGTATATATGTATATATGTCTATTTGTATTATGGGCGGTTCCTGGATGGTGATTGGCTCCTCCACACCATTTAAGGACACCATTTTGCCTGTTTTTGTATACTTGATAAAGGCCTAAAATGGCCGAAACGTCGTATTTTATGGTGGCTGAATAAAGACTTGTTATACTTCACCTGGATTGGATGCTGTTCCTATTTTTTCGTTGGACTGTTGTTCATTTGGATCCTTGAACGCCTGAACGTGCATCCGTGCTAACTCCCGAGTGCTGTCAGCTGCTTGAATACCTATCTACGCAACCTGTCTACCTGTATGGATTCTCTGATATCCTCGGCCACACCCGCCTCTGATACCGGCATCCAGGTATCCGGTTGCCAGTAAGTAAAGGTCCTCGCCTGGCGGCTCCCATGGCGATCCCGTTCAGTGTCGGGGGTTCATCAACCAGTGCACTTTGAACTTCTGGGGCATATGTTTGCTTCTGATTGGGCCAGTGTGGGCTTCATTATGTCTCACCTTGCTGGAGAGGCCCTCGCCTGGCTGAATCCGCTATGGGAGAGAGGGGAGCCTCTGGTTTATAATCTCTAGTCTTTTCTAGAAGCATTCCGCAGGACCTTTGACGAACCCGGTCATGTCACGTCGACAGCATATGCTCTTCTCTGGCTACGCCCGGAGGCTCTTACTGTGACTCAGTATGCTGTTCGGTTAAGTACCCTTTCATCTGAGCTATCCTGGAACAATGAGGCCATGGTGGCCACCTACTGGGAAGGTCTGTCTGGAAGAGTAAAGGATCAGCTGGTGGGACAGGACGTGTACCCTGAACCTGCCGGTCAGCTCCATCATACCTGTTAAACTTGTTTATCCGTCTGTCCCGCTGGGACAGCTGCCACGTGTATGGGGTCTAACTGGAGGTAGCACCTGTGTCCCCCAGACATTCCATTTTGACCCTGTTCGAGGGGACTTGCTACGGGTGTCTAGGGCTCACTTAGTCACACCCCTTCAGAGCCTCCCGGACCGTCGTCCCGAGGTTCCACAAATATTGCAATAAATAACGAATGTAAACTGCACCACCTGTGCCTCTGCTTCCATTCATTACTACTCATATATTGTATAGAGTCATTTCAAACACAGTGATCTATTTCAAGTGTTTATGTCTGTTAATGTTGATGAGTATGGCGTACAATCATTATCTCAGTAAATTAGAATAATTAATAAAAAAACACCTGCAAAGGCTTCCTAAGCATTTAAAAAGGTCCCTTAGTCTGTTTGCATAGGCTCCACAATCATAGGGAAGACTACTGACTTGACAGATGTCCAGAAGGCAGTCATTTACACACTCCACAAGGAGGGTAAGCCACAGAAGGTCATTGCTAAAGAAGCTGGCTGTTCACAGTGCTGTATCCAAGCATATTAATGGAAAGTTGAGTGGAAGGAAAAAGTGTGGTAGAAAAAGGTGCACAAGCAACCGAGATAACCGCAGCCTTGAAAGGATTGTTAAGAAAAGGCCATTCAAAAATTTGGGGGAGATTCACAAGGAGTGGACTGCTGCTGGAGTTATTGCTTCAGCAGCCACCACACACAGATCTATACAGGACATGGACTACAAGTGTCGCATTCCTTGTTTCAAGACACTCATGACCAAGAGACAATGCTAGATGTGTCTTACCTGGCCAAGGAGAAAAAGAACTAGACTCTTGCTGAGTGGTCCAAGGTGTTGTTTTCAGATGAAAGTGAATTTTGCATTTCATTTGAAAATCAAGGTCCCAGAGTCTGGAAGAAGAGTGGAGAGGCACACAATCCAAGCAGCTTGAGGTCTAGTGTGAAGTTTCCACAATCAGTGATGGTTTGGTGAGCCCTGCAATCTGATGGTGTAGGTCCACTGTGTTTTATCAAGAAAAAAATGGGCACAGATGTCTACCAGGAAATTTTAGAGCACTTTATGCTTCCCTCTGCCGACAAGCTTTTTGGAGATGGAAATTTCATTTTCCAGCTCCAGTCACCTGTTCACACTGCCAAAAATACCAATACCTGGTTAAAAACAACAGTATCACTGTGCTTGATTAGCCAGCAAACTCACCTGACCTTAACCCTATAGAGAATCTATGGGGTATTATCAAGAGGAAGATGAGAGACACTAGACCCAACAATGCAGATGAGCTGAAGGCTGCTATGAAAGCAACTTGGCCTTCCATAACACCTCAGCAGTGCCACAGGCTGATCGCCTTCATGCCACGCCACATTGATGCAAAAGGAGCCCTGACCGAGTATTGAGGGCATTTACTGAACATACATTTCGGTAGGCCAACATTTCGGATTTTAAAATCATTTTTCAAGCTGATGTTATGAAGTATTCTAGTTTACTGAGATAATGCCATTTGGGTTTTCATTGGCTGTAAGCTATAATCATCAACATTAACAGAAATAAACAGTTGAAGTACATCACTCTGTTTGTAATGACTCTATATAATATATGAGTTTCACTTTTTGTATTGAAGAACTGAAATAAATTAACTTTTTGATGATATTCTAATTTTGTGAGAAGCGCCTGTACTTGCATTAAAGATTCCATATCCTTCATTAACTACACTATCCAACTGATTTTCTATTTTTCTTTACTTACTTTGACATGGATGATGTAGATCACTGTGAGATATCGAGCCTGCGCAATCAAATGGTTTCTCGTGCGTGCGCAGTATGCTTTGCCCATCTGTGGACAAAGCCGAAAAACATAAGTACGCATGCGCGAGAAACCATTTGACTGCACAGGCACAATATCTCACAGCGATCTGCGTCATCCACATCAAGGACTGCGTGCAGCAGCTGAGGAGAGGGGTGGAGTGAGTGAACCGAAGCCACGTCCATCAGACCGGATGGACTCTATTACCATACATCGCAGGAGAAATATAAAAGGTTTTATGGGTGATACATGGGGAGTCAGGGGGTTACATAAGTATTTAGGGAATGCATAGCTGACACTGAATAAAATGATATTTTTAGCTAGTAGGACAGAAAAGTGGTGACAAGATCCCTTTAAGTTAGGCTATACATTTTTTCAAAGATGTCACACTTTTCAGTGAGGTCACACCCCATTGTTGAACAAGGCACAGGAATTGTATCAAACACATAATAAATATGATGCTAGTTAGGAAAGATAGTAATTGGTGCAAATTGCATCAGAATTCTGCTTTACCTTGATAAATATCCCCCACTGGATCAGTTTTTCTGCTTGTGAAGTTTATAAAATAGCTTTAAAAATTTTAAAGAAACATTTCCTTTAAATAATATCATGACTTGCGTTAATGGTGTCAGTAAAAAACAGTAGTGAAATCTTATCTGTGTATCTTGTTTCCTTAGTGTAATAATGTTAAGAAAGATCTTATGTCTTTTAACTGACAGTATTGTTGTTAATATTATCTATGCTGAATTTCTGCACGGATTAAGCGGCATTCAACCTAAAGGAGACTCTTTATTCATAGCCTTTTTATGCATATGGATATGGATTAAGACCTGATCAACAAAGCATTTCATGAAATTAAGTATTGAGCCTTCTTTGTATCATGCTGTGTTAAGTGTATACTGTGTTTTTCTTTTATTAGCTTTTGTAGCTAGTAAAACTTCAGGCTCTGTCTAGCCATTAGAAGAACAATATTATGAACTATGGGAACACTTTTGCTAGTCACAATTGTTTTTTAACCCCTTGATTGAAAAGTAGTGGTTTAATTTGTGGTATGCATGTGTAACTCCTAGATAGAGATGAGCAACTTTGCCTCCGGAAGGGTCGAGTCGGGTTTCGTGAAACTCGACTTTCTCAAAAGTCGAGTCGAACGAAATCGGCCGACTATCGGGAAAAGTCGGAGGTCTGACTGAAACACGAAACCCAATGCAAGTCAATGGGGAAGCAAAGTCGGCAGGGAGTGGAGGACAGTAAACACACCTACAGTGCCCATTTCAATGCCAACGACATCAAGTCTTATTACTTAAGCTTGTCAACCTTAATTTACTGTATAATAATAGTTACGCATTGAAAACTGGGGTTATTTGGCTAAAGTTGTGGGGGTATGGCTGGCTCCAAGTTTTCGTGTGCCCCGGGCCAAAGAGTCTCAGTGGGCCCCTTTAACACATACCACAATTCATGATGCTCCGATACGGCAGAGAAATATAGGTATAGTACAATGCCAAATACTTCACTTCTTACATTACATGACTAATATCTATTTTAAATTCTACAATAGCTCAAAAACCGGACAGTATATTCCTCCATACAGTATTATAGTGTGCCACACAGAATAATGAGCCCCATATATTGCTCCATACAGAATAATTGGTCCCATATAATGTTCTATACAGTATATGATGAGCTCCACATAATGCTACAGTATATGATGGTCCCCATATAACGTGCCATACAGTATAGGACGGTCCCCATAGAGTAGAATGAGCCCCACATATTGCTCCATATAGTATAATGAGTCGCATATAAAGCTCCATACAGTATATGATGGGAACCATATAATGCTCCATACAGAATGGGCTCCATATAATGCTCCATACAGAATAGGTCCCATATATGCTCCATATGATGCTCCATACCCTATATGATGCCCCATAAATAATGAACCCCATATGATGCTCCAGTATATGATGGGCCCCATGGATGATGCTCCAGTTATGATGGGCCTATATAATTCTCCATATATAATGGGCCCCATATGATGCTGCAGTATATGACGGGCCCCATGGATGATGCTCCAGTGTATGATGGGCCTATATACTGTGTGCAGAGTTATTAGGCAAATGAGTATTTTGATCACATCATCCTTTTTATACATGTTGTCCTACTCCAAGCTGTATAGGCTTGAAAGCCAACTGCCAATTGTGTAACTCAGGTGATTTGCATCTCTGAAATGAGGAGGGGTGTGGTCTAATGACATCAACACCCTATATAAGGTGTGCTTAATTATTAGGCAACTTCCTTTCCTTTGGTAAAATGGGTCAGAAGAGAGATTTGACGGACTCTGAAATGTCAAAAATTGTGAGATGTCTTGCAGAGGGATGCAGCAGTCTTGAAATTGCCAAACTTTTGAAGCGTGATCACTGAACAATCAAGCGTTTCATGGCAAATAGCCAACAGGGTCACAAGAAGCGTGTTGATAAAAAAGGCTCAAAATAACTGCCCATGAATTGAGGAAAATCAAGTGTGAAGCAGCGAAGATGCCATTTGCCACCAGTTTTGCCATATTTCAGAGCTGCAACGTTACTGGAGTAACAAAAAGCACAAGGTGTGCCATACTCGAACATGGCCAAGGTAAGGAAGGCATAAAAACGACCACCTTTGAACAAGAAACATAAGATAAAATGTCAAGACTGGGCCAAGAAATATGTTAAGACTGATTTTTCTAAGGTTTTATGGACTGATGAAATGAGAGTGACTCTTGATGGGCCAGATGGATGGGCCCGAGGCTGGATCAGTAAAGGGCAGAGAGCTCCACTCCGACGCCAGCAAGGTGGAGGTGGGGTACTGGTATGGGCTGGTATCATCAAAGATGAACTTGTGGGACCTTTTCAGGTTGAGGATGGAGTGAAGCTCAACTCCCAGACCTACTGCCAGCTTCTGAAAGACACCTTCTTCAAGCAGTGGTACAAGAAGAAGTCGGTATTGTTGAAGAAAAACATAATTTTCATGCAGGACAATGCTCCATCACATGCATCCAAATACTCCACAGCGTGGCTGCCCATTAAAGGTCTAAAAGAAGATAAAATAATGACATGGCCCCCTTGTTCACTGATCTGAACCCCTTAGAGAACCTGTGGTCCCTCATAAAATGTGAGATCTACAGGGAGGGAAAACATTACACCTCTCGGAACAGTGTCTGGGAGGCTGCTGTGGTGGCTGCTGCACGAAATGTTGATCGTAAACAGATCAAGCAACTGACAGAATCTATGGATGGAAGGCTTTTGAGTGTTATCATAAAGAAAGGTGGCTATGTTGGTCACTGTTTTTTTTTTTGGTTTTTGAATGTCAGAAATGTTTAATTCTAATTTTTGTGTTATATTGCTTTAACTGGTGAAAATAAACTAGTGAGATGGGTATATATTTGGTTTTTATTAAGTTGCCAAATAATTCTGCACAGTAATAGTTACCTGCACAAACAGATATCCTCCTAAGATAGCCAAATCTAAAAAAAAAACCACTCCAAAAATCTTAACCTTTGATATTTATGAGTATTTTGGGTTGATTGAGAACATAGTTGTTGTTCAATAATAAAAAGAAAATCCTCTCAAATACAACTTGCCTAATAATTATGCAAACAGTGTATAATGCTCCATATATAATGGGCCCCATTTATAATGCTCCAGCGTATAATGGGCCCCGTATATGATGCTCCAGTGTATGATGGGCCACATTTATAATGCTCCAGTGTATGATGGGCCTATATAATGCTCCATATATAATGGGCCCCATTTATAATGCTCCAGTGTATTATGGGCCTCGTAAATGATGCTACAGTGTATGATGGGTCCCTGTTATGATTAGGTAGCTGAGGAGAGCAGGCAAAAAAGGCAATACACCAGAGAAGTTGGAATCTACTGGATTACAGTACCCTGACTAACCACCACAACTAAAGGCAGCCGTGGAGTATACCTACGTTGGTCCTAGACGCCTCGTCACAGCCTGAGAAGCTAACTACACCTAAAGATAGAAAGAGGAATACTATCTGCCCCGGAGCAGATCCCCAAAGAACATAGGAAGCCCCCAAACATGTAATGATGGTTAGACAAGAGGAAATACAGACACAGACAGAAAATAGTATGAGCAAACGATGGGGCCCAATCTTCCTAGAAAGAAAAGGATAGGAAGGACACTTACTGCAATCCAAAAAACCCTAAAAAAATACCAACTCACTAATTGCAAAAAACACCTGAGATCACATGACCTCTACCACCTAAATTAGTTCTCTGGTGTAACAAAACTAAGCAGCAGCCACTGAAAAAACTGGAAAAGGCAAATGAACAAATAACAGTGGCTCAGATAAACTGAGAGGAGCACAAGCCCCCGGAGGGGACCTGGCTGACCTCCACAGAAGTGCAGGACAAAATGCAAAAAGCAAGCACAAAAATAAAAGCAGAAAATATCTTATCTGTTAGCAGAAGATGCAGGCAAGACACAGAAAGCTTCCAAGTGAACCAGGAACCAAAGTTGAGACAAGAACAATTGATCACCGGCAACCCTGATGGGAGGGAACCTCCCTTATATAAGACCAGTCTGTAACACCTGATTGCCAATCTTCACAATCTTCATTGAATAGTTCAGTACTGTTTGTAACTACCAGAGGGAGCTTCTGCTCAGAATTCATTTCTAACACATTCACAACAGGCCCCATTTATAATGCTCCAGTGTATGATGGGCCCCATGCATGATGCTCCAGTGTATGATGGGCCTATATAATTCTCCATATATAATGGGCCCCATTTATAATGCTCCAGTGTATAATGGGCCCCGTATATGATGCTCCAGTGTATGATGGGCCCCATGCATGATGCTCCAGTGTATGATGGGCCTATATAATGCTCCATATATAATGGGCCCCATTTATAATGCTCCAGTGTATTATGGGCCCCGTATATGATGCTACAGTGTATGATGGGCCCCATTTATAATGCTCCAGTGTATGAGGGGCCCCATGCATGATGCTCCAGTGTATGATGGGCCTATATAATGCTCTATATATAATGGGCCCCATTTACAATGCTCCAGTGGGCCCCGTATATGATGCTTCAGTGTATGATGGGCCCATTTATAATGCTCCAGTGTATGATGGACCCCATGGATGATGCTCCAGTGTATGATGGGCCTATATAATGCTCCATATATAATGGGCCCCATTTATAATGCTCCAGTGTATAATGGGCCCTATCTATGATGCTCAAGTGTATGCTGGGCCCCATATATAATTCTCCAGTGTATAATGCTCCCCATATACTGCTCCAAACATTAAAAAAAATGAAATACTTCTCCTCGCTGCACACTGCTCTACTCTGGACTCCTCAGCTTTGCCATCTTACAGCTCTCTGTACTTGGACTGTTCAGGCAGAAAGCGTACAGACGTGACGTCATCGCTCTCTCTGACCTGAATGTCACTGTCAGGAAACGCGGAAGACTTCACAGCGTTGGAGCAGGGAGAGGTAAGTATTGCAAGTGCTGGGGCCCTGAGCAAGCAGGGGGGGCCCACTCGTGGGCGACGGCCCTGTCACAGGGCCCCTCATAGTACGCCGGTGTCTCTGACGGCAAGTGGGCCCCCCCACCATCAGAGACACTGGCGTACTATGAGGGGCCCTGTGTCACGCGGTCTTATGATATGTGTACGATGTCAGTAAACTATTCTTAAAAGAACAACACTCTATACAACATATAGATTAGCAACATCAGCATGTAAATATAGAATAGATTTACCTGACACGATATCCGTTGAACTCAGGGTTAATCTTGAGGACTTGATACACTGTCACAGGAAAGAGGAGGACCGGGGGTCTAACCTGACCCTAAACTGGGGTCCTAACTAATCCCTCACCTTGGAGGTACTGATAAAGGTTCAGAGGTCCAAGTCTCCAGCCTAACCCTGTCTCCTATCAGTCCCTGAACCCTGTAATCAGTCCTAAGAAGGATACTGATTACCACCAAAGGAATATGGGCTGATCTCTGCTAAATACACAGATTAGACATATAGGACAGACTGGAGAAAACACAGACTTGCATACACACTCAAACACAGAAGGAACATAAATGATCTGGGATATTAAACTCTAAGCAAGGTGAGCTTAAAACAACTAAGGAGCTCTTTAACTTAAGTCTATACAGATACAATCCTATCTGTGGTCTGCATGAAGAATTTCACTGGCAACTCCCAACACAGACAACCAGAGATTTAAAGGAAACCAATCAACAAATAATTAATTGCAGCCGGGAGAAACTGCACCCAGTCCCAGAACTGAGCACAGACAGAATTAACTCCCTAACTGCCAAACACAAAGAAACAGCAACTCAGCTATGAGAAGTCAGAATGTGCAACCGCGACGATCTTCGTGGCAATGCACACATGACAGTACCCCCCCTTCTACGAGGGGCCTCCGGACCCTCAGGGCCAGGTTTGCCCGGGTGAGTTCTGTGGAAGGTCCGCACCAAACGATCTGCGTTAATGTCAGACGCAGGAACCCACGTCCTCTCCTCTGGACCATACCCCTTCCAATGCACCAAGTACTGAAGGGACCGGCGATTCAGACGTGAGTCAATGATCTTTGACACTTGAAACTCCAAGTTACCATTGACCACCACTGGAGGAGGAGGTAGAGGTGATGGTATGACTGGTGCCACGTACCTCTTAAGTAATGACTTGTGGAACACATTGTGGATTTTAAACGTAGGAGGGAGGTCCAGACGAAATGCCACAGGATTAATTATGGAACTGATCCTGTACGGCCCGATGAATCTGGGGCCCAGCTTCCAGGAGGGAACTTTAAGTTTTATATTCCTGGTAGACAACCATACCAGATCGTTCACATTAAGATCTGGACCAGAAACTCTCCTCCTATCAGCCATACGTTTATAACGGTTCCCCATAGCACTCAGATTATTCAATACACCTCTCCACACTGAAGCAAGTGACGACGAGAAACGCTCCTCCTCAGGAACCCCAGAAGGGACCCCCCCATTGAATGTACAAAACTGGGGATGAAAACCATATGCCCCAAAAAACGGGGACTTACCAGTGGACTCGCTCCGCCTGTTGTTAAGAGCGAACTCTGCCAGAGGCAGGAAAGAAGACCAGTCCTCCTGGTTCTCTGAGACAAAACACCGAAGATAAGTCTCTAGGCTTTGATTCAGACGCTCTGTCTGACCATTGGTCTGCGGATGAAAAGCCGAGGAAAATGACAATTGCATCCCCCGACGTAAACAAAATGCCCTCCAAAACTTGGACACAAACTGAGACCCCCTATCTGACACCACATCAGAAGGCAACCCATGAAGTCTCACAATCTCCCCAATGAACACCTGCGCCAGAGTTTTAGCATTAGGGAGGGCAGGAAGAGCAATGAAATGTGCCATCTTACTGAACCTGTCAACAACCACCAGTATGACAGTCTTCCCTGACGACTGAGGAAGGTCCGTGATGAAGTCCATAGACAAATGAGTCCATGGACGCTCCGGAAGTTTCAAGGGTAAGAGGGTCCCAGACGGACGGGTATGAGGGGTCTTAGAGCGAGCACAAACCCCACAGGACGCGACAAAAGTTAAAACATCTTTATTAACGTTAGGCCACCAAAACCGGCGAGAAAGGAGATCTAAAGTAGCCTTACTCCCTGGATGTCCTGCTAAAGCAGAATTATGATGTGCCTCAATAACCTTTTGTCTCAACTGATTTGGGACAAACAGTCTCCCTGGAGGTCCTGCAGGGGCGTCCCCCTGAGCCTCTAACACCTCCTCCTCAAGCTCAGAACATACAGCCGACACTACCACCCCCTCCTGAAGGATAGGAATCGGGTCATCCATTTTCCCGGCCCCTGGGAAACTGCGAGACAAGGCATCCGCCTTAACATTCTTAGATCCAGGGCGATAAGTGACAACAAAATTAAACCTGGTAAAAAACAACGACCATCGAGCTTGTCTGGAATTCAGACGCTTAGCAGATTCCAAATACAGCAGGTTCTTGTGATCAGTAATGACGGTGACCGGGTGGACTGCCCCCTCCAAAAAGTGACGCCATTCTTCAAAAGCCAACTTAATGGCCAAAAGTTCCCTATTGCCGATATCATAATTCCTTTCGGCGGACGACAATTTTTTAGAAAAGAAAGCGCACGGATGCCATTTACCAGGGGACGGACCCTGGGACAATATTGCACCCACCCCTACGTCAGACGCGTCCACCTCCACAACGAACGGCTGTGATGCATCTGGTTGGATGAGAACGGGTGCCGAAGCAAAACATTTTTTCAAAGAGGAAAAAGCTTGGCAAGCTTTGTCCGACCATTTAGAAAAATCCGTCCCTTTTCTTGTCATGTCAGTGAGAGGTTTGACAACAGATGAGAAATTACAAATAAATTTCCGGTAGTAGTTAGCAAACCCCAGAAAACGCTGCAGAGCCTTAAGATCCTCTGGCTGATCCCATTCAAGCACTGCTCTCACCTTTTCAGGGTCCATACGGAAACCGGAGGCTGACACCAAGAAACCCAAAAACTGAAGTTCCTGTACGGCGAATACACACTTTTCCAGTTTGGCGTATAGTTTATTGTCTCGCAAGATCTGCAACACCTGTCTCACATGCTCCTGGTGAGACCCAAGATCTGGTGAGTAAATTAAAATGTCATCCAAATATACGACCACAAACAGCCCCACCAGATGACGAAAAATGTCATTAACAAAATGTTGGAACACTGCTGGTGCAGTAGTCAGACCAAAAGGCATGACAAGGTTCTCATAATGTCCCTCCGGCGTGTTAAACGCCGTTTTCCACTCATCCCCCTCTTTTATCCTAATCAGATTATACGCCCCCCTGAGATCCAATTTAGAGAACCATTTGGCGCCAACAATTTGATTGAAGAGATCAGGAATCAGAGGGAGTGGATACGGATCTCGAACAGTAATCCGATTAAGTTCGCGGAAATCCAAGCAAGGGCGTAGGCCTCCATCTTTTTTCTTCACAAAGAAGAACCCCGCGGCCACTGGGGAAGATGAAGGTCTAATATGCCCTTTGGCCAGACTCTCCGAAATATAATCTTTCATAGCCTGCCTCTCAGGACCAGAAAGGTTATATAACCTAGCTTTAGGTAACTTAGCATCAGGAAGTAAATTAATAGAGCAGTCATACACGCGATGAGGAGGCAACTCCTGACACCCCTCCTCAGAGAACACATCCCCAAAGTCCTCCAAAAAAGGAGGCAAAGTACTAGGCACGACCGCACTGATGACTGTGTTCATGCAGTTACTTTTGCAAAACTCCCCCCATTGGCTTATATCTCTGGACTGCCAATTAATCACAGGGTTATGTTTAACCAACCAAGGAAGTCCCAACACAATAGGAGTAGGTAGACCCTCCAACACATAACAAGATAATAGTTCCCTATGTATTGCCCCTACCCGAAGGTCAATGTTATGAACCTCATGAACAAAGCTACCTTGGCCGAGAGGCCTGGCGTCAATGGAGAATATAGGGATCGGTTTGACCAATACACTCAGATGCATACCTTGAGCCTGAGCAAACTGAGCGTCAACCAGATTAGCCCCGGACCCACTATCAAGAAGAACAGAAAATCTCTCCACTCTCGTACCAACCACCACCTCCACTGGTACAAGGAACTGAGAAGAACTAGCGGACGAAATACATACTCCCAGGTTGTCGTCCACCACACAACCTGGGATTAACAGTTTTCCGGCGACTTTTTGCTCAACAAGGCACGGGATGGACATCCCCCAACAAAATGTCCCTCTTTCCCGCAGAAGAAACACCTTCTAGTCCTGCGGCGTACCGCCAATCCCCTCCTACGAAATGATGTCCCTCCCAACTGCATAGGCTCCTCCGAACAGACAAGGGGAACCTCAACATAAGGGACTTTAGTAGTAGGTGGAGTAACAACAGGGGGCGGAGTTACCTCGCACCTCTCCTGGAGCCGTCTATCAGTACGGATAGCTAGGGCCATAGCAGCCTCCAGTGATGGAGGAGAATCATACTGAGCCAAAACGTCCTTTAATTTGTCAGAAAGCCCATGACAAAACTGGCTTCTAAGAGCTGGGTCATTCCACTGAGTATCTGTGGCCCATCTACGAAACTCAGAAGCAAATTCCTCCGCCGGACGATCTCCCTGCTGTATCTTACGTAATTTTGTCTCAGCAAGAGAGACCCGATCTGGGTCATCATATACCAAACCCAGGGCAGTAAAAAATCGATCTACTGACTGTAGAGCCGGGGATCCCGGAGGAAGGGAGAAGGCCCAGGATTGAGGGTCCCCTTGTAGGAGCGAGATAACAATTCCCACTCTCTGCTCTTCACTCCCTGATGATCGAGGCCGAAGCCGAAAATACAATTTACATGCTTCCCTGAAGGTAAAAAATTTGTCTCGCCCACCAGTGAACCTGTCCGGGAGAGCTACTTTAGGTTCAAATCTGGTTTGCTCCGAGGGAGACAAAACTTTGGACTTAATGTCCGTCAGCTCCATGGATAATCCCTGCAACTGCAGAGCCAGCTGGGCTACTGGATCCATGGCAACTGGGAATAATTTTATGGGCCAGTGAAAATGTCACGCGGTCTTATGATATGTGTACGATGTCAGTAAACTATTCTTAAAAGAACAACACTCTATACAACATATAGATTAGCAACATCAGCATGTAAATATAGAATAGATTTACCTGACACGATATCCGTTGAACTCAGGGTTAATCTTGAGGACTTGATACACTGTCACAGGAAAGAGGAGGACCGGGGTCTAACCTGACCCTAAACTGGGGTCCTAACTAATCCCTCACCTTGGAGGTACTGATAAAGGTTCAGAGGTCCAAGTCTCCAGCCTAACCCTGTCTCCTATCAGTCCCTGAACCCTGTAATCAGTCCTAAGAAGGATACTGATTACCACCAAAGGAATATGGGCTGATCTCTGCTAAATACACAGATTAGACATATAGGACAGACTGGAGAAAACACAGACTTGCATACACACTCAAACACAGAAGGAACATAAATGATCTGGGATATTAAACTCTAAGCAAGGTGAGCTTAAAACAACTAAGGAGCTCTTTAACTTAAGTCTATACAGATACAATCCTATCTGTGGTCTGCATGAAGAATTTCACTGGCAACTCCCAACACAGACAACCAGAGATTTAAAGGAAACCAATCAACAAATAATTAATTGCAGCCGGGAGAAACTGCACCCAGTCCCAGAACTGAGCACAGACAGAATTAACTCCCTAACTGCCAAACACAAAGAAACAGCAACTCAGCTATGAGAAGTCAGAATGTGCAACCGCGACGATCTTCGTGGCAATGCACACATGACACCCTGTGCCAGTGCCGTCGCCCACGAGTGGGCCCCCCCCACCTGTTCAGGGCACCGCCACTTGCCCGGTTGCTGACGCAGGCCCTGGGAGAGGGTACAGCCCAGTTAGGGAGGTGGAAAAACTGGCATATGTTGAGGTGTAGGCTGGACGTTCAGCAGCTGCAAATGGAAGAATTGAAGAAGTCGGAGGAAGAGGAGGACAAAGCGAGCCATTTTGCTGGCAACTTATGTGTCATCAGGGGAATGTGGGACAAAATCCTTTGAAACCCATGCATGGTTCATTTTAATGAAGATGAGATCACCAACATTTTGGGTCGACAGCCGGGTCCTTCTTTCTGTCAGGATTGATCCAGCAGCACTGAAGACTCTTTCTGATATCACACTACCAGCAGGGCAAGCGAGCTCCTGGAAGGCATATTGTGCCAATTCAGGCCAGGTGTCCAGTTTGCAGGCCCAGTAGTCAAAGGGGAATGAACTTTGAGGGAGAACATCGATAGGGGAGGAGAGGTAATTTTGAACCATAGTTGACAACTGCTGTCTCCTGTCTGTTGCAATCGATTCAGTATTACCAGTCGTGTGAGCGTTACTCGAGAAATCAGTCCACAACATGGTCATGAAACCCTTGTCTCCAATGCTGTCTCCAATGCCACTTCGGCTTCCATTTGGCCATGAACATCTCTTCCATTTGGCCCAGTGCGGCTCGTGGTAGAACCTGCACCGCTGCTGTGTGCTGGGAATGCCTCTAACAAACGGTTTACCAGAGTTGCTTGTTTGTTCGCCAATATTAGCTCTAGGTTCTCTTGTGACATGATGTTCTGTAATTTGCCTTTATAGCGTAGATTGAGGATGCTGGCCAACCAGTAGTCGTCATCCTTCATAATTTTGGCAATGCAGGGGTCACTTTTTAGGATCCCCAAGACATAATCACACATGTGGGCCAATGTTCCAGGTGTCAATGATGCACTAACAGTGGTGGGTGGAGGAGCACTTTCTGCCAAATCCACATCCCTCCAGTCACGCACAAACCCTGTACCTGACCTTGGCAAGCCAACATTTTCTCTTGCCCCTTGAGAAGCATCCTCCTCCCCAAAATAATCATCCCCCTCATCCTCCTCCTCCACTTCCTCTTCTTCCTCCACCTTGTCCAGGACAGTTCCCTGAGCAGACAATGCCTGACTGTCATCAAGGCTTCCCTCTTCCTCCTCTTCCTCCTCCGCTGCAGACGCCTGATCCTTAATGTGCGTCAAAGTTTGCATGAGCAGACGCATAAGTGGGATGCTCATGCTTATGATGGCATCGTCTGCGCTTACCTGCCGAGTGCATTCCTCAAAACACTGAAGGACTTTACAGAGGTCTTTCAGCTTTGACCACTGCACACCCGACAACTCCATGTCTGCCCTCAAACTGCCTGCCCATGTATCCTCCCACAAATGCATTACAGCCTACCTCTGTTCACACAGCCTCTCAACCATGTGCATGGTGGAGTTCCACCTTGTTGCAACGTCTATGATTAGGCGGTGCTTGGGAAGGTGGAGCGATCGCTGCAGTCTCTGCATACGATTGGAGTCTACGGGCAAGCGACGGATGTGAGAGCACAGTCTTTGCACCTTATGGAGAGGGCTGTTAACTCCGGATAATTATTTCAGAAGCACTGCACCACCAGGTTCAAGGTGTGAGCCAGGCAAGGTATGTGTCTGAGTTTTGCCAGGGCTTTGGCCATCACAAAATTACAGCCGTTATCACTGACTACCTTGCCTGGCGCAAGATGTATACTGCCCAGCCATGACTCAGTTTCTCGCTGCAAGTATTCGGCCAGTACCTCCGCGGTGTGTCTGTTGTCGCCCAAAGACATCATCTTTAAAACAGCCTGCTGATGCTTACCACTGGCTGTCCGATAGTGGGACACCTCGTGTGCAACACTGGCAGCTTCGGATGGAGTGCTCGTGCGACTGCGCCCTGTCGACGAGCTTTCGCTTCTGGAGGAGGAGGGTCTAACGTCTATAGCCAACTGTTGCCTATACCGTGGGCTAGGCAGCACTGTCCCACTGCCGCTGTCCCCTATGGAGCCTGCATCCACCACATTAACCCACTGCACAGTGATGGACATGTAACGGCCCTGGCCATGCCTACTGGCCCATGCATCTGTTGTGAGGTGCACCTTTCCACTCACTGATTGTTTGAGTGCATGGACAATGTGGTCTTTCACATGCAGGTGGAGGGCAGGGATGGCTTTTCTAGAAAAGAAGTGCCGACTGGGTAGGTCATAGCGTGAGACAGCGTAGGCCATGAGCTCTCGGAACGCTGCGCTTTCAACCAAACGGAAGGGCATCATCTCTAATGAGATCAGTTTGGCAATGTAGGTGTTATGCGGGTGAGAGGATGAGTACTTTCTTGTCCTACTCAGTGTCTGCTAGGCTGAGCTGGACTTGAAAGCTGCATATGGGGGAACTAGCGGTGGACATTATGGACTGAGAGGGGGTTGGTGATGGTGATGGTGGTGGTGGTGATGGCCTAGATTCAGTCTTTCGTTGCAAAAACATTGCAATTCCTTGACTGCTTTGGCCTTGCGACGACACCTCAACATTTCTTGCTAGTGGTGTGCTAATCGGTGGGCTTACAGTGGAGGAAACGATGGAGCATTGCTGGCTATCTTCAGTCGAAGCAGGTGCACATGTGCTACCTAAGGTTTTGTAGTCTGTCCACGCTTGCAAGTGCATGGTGATTAAATGTCTAAGCATGCAACTGGTATTCAAATTACTGAGATTTTTCCCTCGGCTAAAGATCCTTCCGCACTTCTTACAGATAACCTTTGCCTCATCAATAGGATTTTGGTCAAAAAAGTGCCACACTGCACTCTTCCTACTATGGGATAAATTTTCAGGGCTTGCACACTGTGCTAATTTGACCATCTGGCCTAGCTGTCCTGCAACCCTTTTTGTTTTTTTAACACGTTTTTGGACAGCTACGGGTCTGCCAGATAACCGCTGCTGTAAAGTCAATGCCTGCTCCGGATCCTTCTCCTCTTCTGAGCTATTGCCAGCGGCACCCTCTTCCCACAGTGGATGCCAATCCGGTTCAACAACTGGGTCGTTCATCACCTCCTCTTCAATTCCATCTGCACCTTCCTCTGTGTCACCGTGTAAGGTGGTATAGTATGCGGGAAGGGGCACCTGAGTTTCATCAGGGTCCGATTCTGGCTAAGTAGACTGCGAAGGCAATGTAGTGCTCTGGGTGAATGTCCCAGCAGAATGATCTAGCAGTGGCTGTGCATCAGTGCACTCCATGTCATATTCATCTTGGACTGGGGAATTCAGGATTTGACTTGATAACCCAGGCATGGTATGTGAAAAGAGCTCCATGGAGTAATCTGAAGTGTGGCCTGCCGCATCGTTCACTTTTGGTTGGGGTGAAGGACACAAGGAAAGGTGTTGTTCCTGACCAGGAGCCTGCACTGACGACTTAGTGCTTGCATTTTTTGAAGCTTCAGAAGAGGAGGCGATAGAGCTGGAGGCTATTTCGGCAATGTAAGACAAAATCTGTTACTGCTGCTCCGGCTTTAAAAGCGGTTTACCTACTCCCAGAAAAGGGAGCCTTCCAAGCCTTCTGGAGCCAGACGATGACGCAGGCTCAACACCTCCTGCCTTAGGTGCTATTGTGCTTTTGGCACTACCAGCAGATGAACCACCACCACCATCAGTACCAGCTGGCTCCCCACGCCCATGTCCGCGGCCTCTTCCACCATACTTCCTCATGTTTGTGAAAATGTACCCAAAATACCAGCAGCTATATGGTACTGTATCAGAAGCGTACAGCTGTATACAGTGAAGGGAAAAATTTTAAATATCCGTATATATTTCCAGAGTCACACACAGACGCTCTCAGGTTCAGTATGGATTACACCAGAATATAAAAAGCAGAAAAAGGGGTAATGTATCAGAAGCGCACAGTTGAATACAGTCTAGGGATAATTGTAAATCTCCGTATATATTTCCAGAGTCAGACACAGACTCTCACAGGCTCAGTATGGATTATACCAGAATATAAAAAGCAGAAAAAGGGTAATGTATCAGAAGCGTACAGCTGTATACAGTCTTGGGGTAATTTTAAATCTCCATATATATTTTGAGAGTAACACACAGACGCTCACAGGTTCAGTATGGATTAGGCCAGAATATAAAAAGCAGAAAAGGGTAATGTATCAGAAGATACCAGGTGTATACTGTATTGGGGTAATTGTAAATCTCTCTATATATTTCCGGAGTCAGACACAGACGCTCACAGGCTCAGTATGGATTAGACCAGAATATAAAAAGCAGAAAAAGGGTACTGTATCCAGAAGCGTACAGCTGTATACAGTGTTTGGGTAATTGTAAATCTCCATATATATTTTGAGAGTAACACACAGACGCTCACAGGTTCAGTATGGATTAGGCCAGAATATAAAAAGCAGAAAAGGGTAATGTATCAGAAGATACCAGGTGTATACTGTATAGGGGTAATTGTAAATCTCCATATATATTTCTGGAGTCAGACACAGATTCTCACAGGCTCAGTGTGGATTACACCAGAATAAAAAGCAGAAAAAGGGTAATGTATCAGAAGCGTACAGCTGTATACAGTCTAGGGATAATTGTAAATCTCCGTGTATATTTCGAGAGTAACACACAGACGCTCACAGGCTCAGTATGGATTAGACCAGAATATAAAAGCAGAAAAAGGGTAATGTATCAGAATATACCAGGTGTATACAGTGTAGGGGTAATTCTAAATCTCTGTATATATTTCCGGAGTCAGACACAAACGCTCACAGGCTCAGTATGGATTAGACCAGAATATAAAAAGGAGAAAAAGGGTACTGTATCACAAGCGTACAGCTGTATACAGTCTAGGGGTAATTGTAAATCTCCGTATATATTTACCACACAGATAGTCAGCATGTATTTGTCCGTGATACCAGCTGGTACACGGTAGTGTGTGAGGAGCGTAAAGCTCTATACGGTGTGGGAAAAAATGAATGCTCTGTAACTGTTCAGAAAAAAAGAATAAAAGTATTAGTGCTGTGTAAAAAGCACTCTGCACTGCAGTATACACACAGCAATACAGCTAGCAGGCAGCCTATTAACCACCGCTGCTGCACACAAGAAAATCCTTCCCTGTCACTGGCAGGTAGCCTAATTACCAAAGCTGCTGCACACAAGAAAATCCTCCCCTGTCACTGCACACTAACTGTACAGCACAATTGCTATCAGCACAAGCACATAAGAACTTCTATTTCCAGCCCTAACTCTCTCCCTACTGATAAACAGCGTCAGCAACCTCTCCCTACTGTTAAGATCGGCAGAAGTAAAATGGCGGTCGGCGGTCAGGGCTTTTATAGCCACTATGACGCCCCCCAAAGCAAGCCAATCACTGCAATACAACCGGATTAATAATGGATTGTTGTGTAATTGACAACTCTCCATTATTAACCTGGCTTAATGTCACCTTCCAATAGCAAGATGGCCTTAACCCATTATTAACCCATTAGCCACCGCTACAGGGCAATGGGAATAGATGGGCTAAGTGCCAGAAAAGGCGCATCTAATCATAGATTTGCCTTTTCTGGGGTGGCTGGGGGCAGATGTTAGTAGCCGGGAAGGCCACAAAAAATGCTCCCTCCCTACGCTATTATTATCTGCCCTCACTCACTGGCTTTCCCTGTCTGGTGGAGAAAATACCGCGGGAACCCAAGCATTTTTTTCAACGAATTTACACATTTAATTAACATCTACATGTATGAAATTTTGCACACATACTCTCATGTAATTGTTAATGAAAACCATATATCAAACTACATGAAATGAAATGGTTTACTGTATGTAAACCATGTGTCATTTCATGTCGGGTTTCATGTCGGGTTCTGTAATGATTTTACAGAAGCCGGCAATTGAAATAGCGGCTATTATACTATGTAGAAGTGTATGAACTATAAATATATAAATTGATATACTCAGGAGTAATTGCATAACAAATTGTACTGTTTGTTTTCCCCTATTACTCCTCTTGAAAATTGCAAACTTGAGGTCAAAGCAACATCTTAGTGGAAAAAATAGTAATATTTCATTTACTCAGGGTTATACTTACTCACTACTCCCCTCTCCCCTAGATGAATTCCTTGAGAGGTGTAGTTTAAAAAATGGGATCACCTATGGGGCTTTCTGCTGTTTTGGCATGTCAGGGTTCTTCAAATGTGACTTGGTATCCGCAACCTATACCAGCCAAAATAGAGCTCATTCCCTTTCCAGCCTTACCATGCACCCAAGCAGTCGTTTTTCAACAAATTTGGGATACCTGCATATGTTGGAAAAATTGCACAACAAATTTTGGCATCCGTTTTTTCCTGTTACCCTTGTGAAAATTAAAAAAATGGGTCTGAAGCAACATTTTTGGGAAATGTGTTTTTTCATTTTCACGGCTCTACATTATAAAATTCTGTGAAGCCCCTGAGGGTTCAAGGTGCTCAACACACATCGAGATAAAGTTCTTGAGGGGTCTAGTTTCCAAAATGGGGTTATTTGTGGGGGGTTTCCACTGTTTAGGCACCTCAGGGGCTCTCCAAACGCGGCGTGGCGTCAGCTATTGATTCAAGTCAATTTTGTATTCCAAAAGTAAAATGGAGTTCCTTCCCTTCCAAGCCCTGCAGTGCACCCAAGCAGTAGTTTTCCTTCACATATGTGGTTATTGGTGTACTGGTAATTGGTGTAAATTTTGGGCCAAAATAACATTTTTATTGGAAAAAGTGTTTTTTAATTTTCACGACTCAACATTATAAAATTCTGTGAAGCCCTGAGGTATCAAGGTGCTCACCTCACATCTAGATGATGTCCTTGAGGGGTCTAGTTTTCAAAATTGGGTCATTTGTGGGGGTTTTTTTCAACTGTTTAGGCACATCAGGGGCCCTCCAAACGCAACATTGCGTCAGCTATTGATTCAAGCCAATTTTGTATTCCAAAAGTCAAATGGCACTCTTTCCCTTCCGAGCCCTGCTATACACCCAAATATTAGTTTTCCACCAAATATGTGGTATTGGCGCACTTGGGAGAAATCGCACAACAAATTTCATGGTGCATTTTTTCCTGTTACCCTTGTGAAAATTAAAAATTTGGCGCCAAAGTAACATTTTTGTAGGAAAAAGTTAAATGTTAATTTTTCCCTTTCACATTTCATTAATTCCTGTGAAGCACCTGAAAGGTTAATAAACTTCTTGAATGTGGTTTTGAGCACCTTGAGAGGGTGCAGTTTTTGAATGGTGTCACTTTTGGGTATTTCCTGTCATATGGGCCCCTCAAAGTCATGTCAAATGTGATGTAATCCATAATAAAATGTTTTTTTTATATTTTATGGAAAAATGATAAATTGCTAATCAACTTTTAACCCTTCTAACTTCGTAACAAAAAACATTATGTTTAAAAAATTGTGTTGACATAAAGTAGATATGTGGGAAATGTTTTTTCTGAAGTATTTTGTGTGACATAACTCTGGTTTAAGGGCATATATTTTTAAAATTGTGAAATTTTCAAAAGTTTTGCCAAATTTCTGATATTTTCAGAATTAAACGCAAGTTATATTGAGCACATTTTACCAGTATCATGAAATACAATATGTCACGAAAAGCACTCTCAGAATCACTGGGATTCGTTGAAGCATTCCAGAGTTATAACACCACATAAAGTGACATTTGTCAGTTTTGTAAAAATTGGTCTGGTCAGGAAAACGAATACGGACTCTGGCGCAAAAGGGTTAAATTAATTCTCCACACATCTGCTTCCTGACTTTGTAGGCCTTGCATATTCCTGCACTATAAGATAATGCATTGTCTTAATATAATGAGTTTACTATTTGGTGGTAACAGTATAACAAAATTGCTTTGGGTAATATCTTCTACTTTTTGCACTAGGTTTCAGAAATTATTTTTTTTACCTGCACTAGTCTTTTTTTTACCACATGGCCCTGTGGTGGCATGCCACAAATTATAGTGATTGTCCATATATCTAAGGGTATGCTAATTGAAACTTTATTTTACAGGTGGTTACGGTATGTTGACCACACTTGCTTTCAGTAAACCACACACTTTTCATAGTACTTTAGAAGCTTATGTCATACTCCATTATTTATGACTGATGTGAACTGATTAATAAATGTGGACCATACTTAATTTATGAGACTGCAATCCAAATCCCATACTTCCTTTCACATTGCCACGCAAGTCTGTCTACTTGTGTGGGGTTACTACTACATAAGGACTTAAATTTATAATACTTATCTGAAATCCTTAAGGGATTGTCCACTACTCGGACAATGCTTTCTCAATCTCTCATGTGTTCCCCACAGTAAAATAGTAACACCTATACTCACCTACAGTGTTTCACTGTTTCAGTAATGTCGGCACTGGCTATCCTCGGGCTTATGAGTCTGGGCAGATCCAATGCCGAAACCACTGGAATGTCCCAACCGCAGGAGGTGAGTATTAGCAATTGAAAAGGGGTTGTCTGAGTAGTGGACAACTTCTTTAAGGATTTTGGTGATTTTTCTTTCTTAGGCTACCCTGCATTATTATTTTGTAAGTCACCCCACTCCTGTGTAAAGAACATAGTAAGGAGCAATTGCGAAAATGGCCCATATCTATGAAACTATATGGAGGTTTAAAATAAAAAAACGAAAAAAAAAAAATAACATCCTACTAAGGGGAGCAGCAAGAATATAATAAGATAGAAAACCCCACTTTTAACCTGTTTAAGTGTTGAAAAAAATGTTTTGAACAAAAATCTTGCCTTTTCCTGTGATCCATATGGTTTTTATTTTTCTGTCAATTATGCTGTATGAGGGCTTTGCTTTTCCATGGTAGGCTTAAAGCCGTTGTTCACTACTCCGACAATCCATTTTCAATCCCTCAGTTTCCCTGTAGTAAAATAATAACTCACCTCCAGTGTAGGCGCCATTCTAGTAATGTTGGCACTGGCTTTCCCAGGGCTCGTTTGACATTGCACCCAATCAGCACTCGCTTCATTCCCACCTCTTTCAGACAAATCCGACATCTGCAGGAGATGAGAGAGCAGCCGCAGCTCTCGTTTCCTCCGGAAGAGCCAGTGCCGACATTGCAGAAACAGCGCCAGCATCGGAGGTGAATATACGTGTTATTTTATCAGGGACTAACATGGTGATTGAGAATAGTTGATATCCCCTTTAAGTTTTGTTGATACTTTTTTTGGATACATATGACATTTGATAACTAATGATTTTTAGGTATGTCGAATGACTGAAAAAACACAATTTTGCCATTTCAATTTTAGCTTCTTTAATGTGTTTACCATTTAGGTTAATTAACTTTATATTTTCATAGAATTAACTTTTATGGACACAGTGATACCAAATCTGCTTATTTTTTAATTTTTAGAGGGCAAAAAAAGTTATTTGAATTTTAGTGCTTTAATTTTTTTTTATTTTTCAAAACTTTTTAAATTTTACAGTTTATTTTTTAGTTCATTTAGGTGTATTACTGCACTGCAGAATATGAACAAAATTCCATTCTCTTGTGCAGTCATTCTCAGCATCACATGAGGGGCTGGTCTCCAAATGAGGAGAAAAAGTTCATGGTCATAGGGGTCTTCAGTTGCAGCCATTTGGCACTCTAGGATTGTGTTGTATGTGGCTGTGGTAGCTGGTGTGCACTTGCAATGGCAATCGTGTCAATTAAATCTCACTAGCTTTCACCTGCATTTAGATGGTTAAACATGTGCCATCGGAGATAGCTTTAGTTGCTGTTATTACAGGCAGAAGCCAGGTATGTTGCGAGCTCAGCTCCTGTGCCAGCTCCAAGTATGGTTTTAAACTTAAAATTTCTCTCTGTTCCTTTTATGAGAAGATTAATGCCTTTCCAGTAGGGGACATAATAAGATATCTCATGTCTGGCCCTTCACCCCTAAGGCTGGCTGTTTTCACTTTCCTGACCTGGCCAAATTTTCAATTCTGACCAGTGTCCTTAAATGTGGTAATAGCTCTAAAATGCTTTAACATATCTCAGTGATTCTGAGATGGTTTTTTTGTGACATATTGTACTTCATATTAATGATAAATTAAGGTTGATATTATTTCCTTTTATTTATAAAAAAAAAATGGAAATTTGATGAAAATTTTGAAAAAGTAGCAGCTTTTGAACTTTGGCTTTTTATGCTCTTAAAACAGATGGGCATACCACTGAAAATAATTAATAAATAACATTTGCCACATGTCTGCTTTATATTAGCCTCATTTTTGAAGCATAATTATTTTTGTTAGGTAGTTAAAATTTTATCAGCAATTTTTCATTTTTCCAACATCATATATGAACTGACTTTGAGGGGCATATGTGACAGAAAATACCCAAAAGTTCCACCTTTTTAAAAACTGCACCCCTTAAAATGCTCAAAACCACATTCAAGAATGTTATTAACCATTTAGGTGCTTCACAGGAATTAAAGCAAGGTGTAAGTAAAAAATTAAAATTTTTATTTTCTCCACAAAAATGTTGCCTTAGCCCCAACTTTTTCCTGTTCACAAGAGGAGAAAATGGACCCTAAAGTTTTTTGTGCATTTTCTACTGAGTACACACATACCCCATATGTGGTGGAAAACTACTGTTTAGGCATACAGCACATCTCAGAAGGGAAGGAGCACCATTTGATTTTTGGAGAACAATTTTGGCTGGGATAGAATGTAGATGCTATGCTGCATTTCAGGAGCCCCTGATATGTCAAAACAGCAGAAGCCCCACTTGCTTTGGCCCCAAGTTTTAATTTTTAAAGGGAGCAATAGGAGAAAATGAGCAATTGTTGTGCAATTTCTCCTGAGTATGCCAATACCTCATAAACTTCACTTTACAAATTACACCTCTCAGTTAATTATTGTAGGCGAGTAGTCAGCTTATTGACAACATATGTGCCACACAGAATTTTATACCACTGAGCGGTGAAAAAAGAATAATCCCATTTTTACCACTAACATATTGTTTCAGACCCAAGATTTTAATTTTTATAAGGGTTAATACAAAATAATGGATCACACAGTTTGACGTGCAATTTCTTTTGAGTGCGCCAATACCCAACATGTAATCTGGAACTACTTTTCAGGCACAGTGGAAAGCTCAGAAGGGAAAGGAGTGCTTAATTTAATGGTGAGGTGAAAAGTTTGCTGGAATGGTTTGCGTGTGGCATGGTATATTGGCAGAGCCCCTGAGGTGCCAGAACAGCAGAATCGCCCCATGAGTGACCCTATTTTACAAACTACACCTCTCAATGAATTCATCAAAGAGTGCAGTGATCATACTGACACCACAGGTGTGTCAAAATGTTTTATTGGTGGGTAAAGAAAAATTAGTTACATTTTTACTACAAAAAAATTGTTTTAGTCCCAGATTTTACATTTTGAATATTTTTCAGGAAAATTAGTAAAAATGGCACCAAACTTAGTCCCACAATTTCTGCTGAATGTGGGAATACCCTGTATGTGGCTGTACAGCACTGCTTAGCCATACAGCAAGACTCGGAAGAGACTATTTGACTCTTAGAGAACAAATTAACATAGAATACTGTAGTTTGCAGACTCCATATACAGAGCCCCTAAGTGCTAGAAGAGCCGGATTCCCCCTCAAGTGACCCCATTTTGGAAATTATACCATATTGGGAATTTATCTACAAGCGTAGTGATGATTTTGACTCCATGGGTGTTTTCCAGAAACAAGAAACAGTGGATGTTGCTGAGTGAAAATATTGTGAACACTGTAAATATAGATTCTTTCAATAAACTTGCTGCAATTGTATATAAAAGGGTACAAGCTTATGAAATGCTTATAATTGCACTCCAGTAACCATAGAATCATCAGACTGAAATATATAAAACACTGAAGTAGTAAACTTTGCGGAAAATCAAATCAGTGTCAGTCTCGAAACTTTTGGCTCTGACTGTAGTCTGTGCTGCTTTCTCCTGTCCTGTTACCCATTGATCAGTCCACATCACATGCATGGAACATTATAATTAGTGTTAGAAACTTGCCAGCTCTAAGCTCCCGTTTCATTAACCTGACATTACATGTTCTTTGCAGCACTGTTGGCTCTGCTAAAAATATCCCAGCAATAACGCTTTTACCTGAACGTATACAGCGCTACTCTGCTGTTAGTGTCATTCAAACCAACAAACTGCAAACTGGTCCTCGTCCAGCGGCAGGAGACACAGGACCCATTTGGTTTTAGTGCTGAGCTGATATGTGGCATTTTATTATTCTGCCATTTACTGTAATTGCAATGTCTCAGTTACCCTTGCTTAATCCGAAATAAAATGCGCTCTGTGATAATTAGCGAGTGGGAAGAGGCACATTGTGCATGGGAAAGGCTGAGTTAACCTTCCTGACCCTTTCAACCACATTTTCTCTGGTGTCACAGTTGACAAAACTCTGCTTTCCATTAAATCCCAGCTCAGCCAAAACAAGATGCAGCTATTGATTTACAGCAAGGCTCCTTTAATGGTGATGAGGTCATTGATTGTATTCCAAAATGGACAATTCATTCTGTAGATCTTTGCTACCGC
>JARQOD010000002.1:207950532-208002051 GCA_033576555.1 Oophaga sylvatica
CCAGATGGCCAGGCCCCTTGGCTGAGAAACAGCCCCACAGCATGATGCTGCCACCACCATGCTTGACTGTAGGGATGGTATTCTTGGGGTCATATGCAGTGCCATCCAGTCTCCAAATGTCACCTGTGTGGTTGGCACCAAAGATCTCGATCTTGGTCTCATCAGACCATAGAACCTTGAACCAGTCTGTCTCAGAGTCCTCCAAGTGATCATGAGCAAACTGTAGACGAGCCTTGACATGACGCTTTGAAAGTAAAGGTACCTTACGGGCTCGTCTGGAACGGAGACCATTGCGGTGGAGTACATTACTTATGGTATTGACTGAAACCAATGTCCCCACTGCCATGAGATCTTCCCGGAGCTCCTTCCTTGTTGTCCTTGGGTTAGCCTTGACTCTTCGGACAAGCCTGGCCTCGGCACGGGAGGAAATTTTCAAAGGCTGTCCAGGCCGTGGAAGGCTAACAGTAGTTCCATAAGCCTTCCACTTACGGATGATGCTCCCAACAGTGGAGACAGGTAGGGCCAACTCCTTGGAAAGGGTTTTGTATCCCTTGCCAGCCTTGTGACCCTCCACGATCTTGTATCTGATGGCCTTGGAATGCTCCTTTGTCTTTCCCATGTTGACCATGTATGAGTGCTGTTCACAAGTTTGGGGAGGGTCTTAAATAGTCAGAAAAGGCTGGCAAAAGAAATCATTAATCCACACATGTGAAGCTCATTATTCTTGGTGCCTGAACTACTTCTTAATACTTTAGGGGGACCAAACAGAATTCTTGTGGTTTGAGGGGTTGAATAATAAATGACTCTCTGAATTAACTTTTAACGTTTTAAAAAAAAAAAATTAAAACAAAAATTTTTGCTGCAGTGCATTTCCCACTTCCAGGCTGATCTACAGTACAAATGTCACAATGCCAAGTTAATTCCGCATGTGTCAACCAGCTAAATCTGCAGGGGGTTGAATACTACTTGTAGGCACTGTATGTACTAAGATGTATATGCTCATAAAATGCTGCACATTGTCAAGATGCTCTTCTTAATACTCTTCATTAAAACATTAAAATTATAAGTTTTAAACCACATATCACTGTAGACAATACCTATCCATCATGGATAAAGTTCCAAATCACCATTGACCACCAGGGATCAGGCTATTGAACAGTTCTGTCTCATAGGGTCCAATGACTTCAGCTGAAACCACTACTACAGTCATGGCCAAAAGTTTTGAGAATGACACAAATATTATATTTTCACATGATCTGCTGCCCTCTGGTTTTTATGTGTGTGTTTGACAGATGTTTTTATCACAGACAGAAATATAATTGCAAACATATGAGTAACAAAAGCTTATATTGACAGTTAGAATGAGTTAATGCTGCAAGTCAATATTTGCAGTGTTGACCCTTCTTCTTCAGGACCTCTGCAATTCTCCCTGGCATGCTCTCAATCAACTTCTGGACCAAATCCTGACTGATAGCAGTCCATTCTTGCACAATCAATGCTTTCATTTTGTCAGAATTTTTAGGTTTTTGTTTGTTCACCCGTCTCTTGATGATTGACCACAAGTTCTCAATGGGATTAAGATCTGGGGAGTTTCCAGGCCATGGAGCCAAAATCTCTATGTTTTGTTCCCTGAGCCATTTAGTTATCACCTTTGCTTTATGGCAAGGTGCTCCATCATGCTGGAAAAGGCATTGTTGATCGCCAAACTGCTCTTGGAGGGTTGAGAGAAGTTGCTCTTGGAGGACATTCAGGTACCATTCTTTATTCATGGCTGTGTTTTTAGGCAAGACTGTGAGAGAGCCAATTCCCTTGGCTGAGAAGCAACCCCACACATGAATGGTTTCAGAATGCTTAACAGTTGGCATGAGACAAGACTGGTGGTAGCGCTCACCTTGTCTTCTCCGAATGAGGCGTTTTCCTGATGTCCCAAACAATCGAAAAGGGGATTCATCAGAGAAAATAACTTTACCCAGTCCTCAGCAGTCCACCGCCTGTACCTTTTGCAGAATATCAGTCTGTCCATGATGTTTTTTCTGGAGAGAAGTGGCTTCTTTGCTGCGCTCCTTGAGACCAGGCCTTGCTCCAAGAGTCTCCGCCTCACAGTGCGTGCAGATGCACTCACACCTGCTTGCTGCCATTCCTGAGCAAGCTCTGCACTGCTGGTAGCCCGATCCCACAGCTGAAACACTTTTAAGAGACGGTCCTGGCGCTTGCTGGTCTTTCTTGGGCGCCCTGGAGCCTTTTTGGCAACAATGGAACCTCTCTTGTTGAAGTTCTTGATGATGCAATAGATTGTTGACTGAGGTGCAATCTTTCTAGCTGCGATACTCTTCCCTGTTAGGCCATTTTTGTGCATTGCAATGATGACTGCACATGTTTCTTTAGAGATAACCATGGTTAACAGAAGAGAAACAATGATGCCAAGCACCAGCCTCCTTTTAAAGTGTCCAGTGGTGTCATTCTTACTTAATCATGACAGATTGATCGCCAGCCATGTCCTCATCAACACCCACACCTGTGTTAATGGAGCAATCACTGAAAAGAGGTTAGCTGGTCCTTTTAAGGCAGGGCTGCAATGATGTTGAAATGTGTTTTGGGGGATAAAGTTCATTTTCTAGCCAAATATTGACTTTGCAAGTAATTGCTGTTAAGCTGATCACTCTTTATAACATTCTGGAGTATATGCAAATTGCCATTAGAAAAAGTGAAGCAGTAGACTTTGTAAAAATTAATATTTGTGTCATTCTCAAAACTTTTGGCCATGACTGTATATTTGACTATATGAGATATGAGATGTAAACTATATACTGTAACTGGCCATTTAGATATATTTTATATATTTCCATTTACATATTCATCAATTTTTGATTTTTTTTACATGTGTAAGATGATCACCAAGTGAAAATTTTGGTTGATTAGAAAGCATGTCCATTATATTAGCAATATGTCTTTGGTGTCAATATAAATCAGGTCTATCAAATTCTCAAAGGCCTCTACCTGTCTTGGATTATATGGAATTCTTACATAACTTTAAAGTTCTCAATCAAAGTGACAGAATCATTTATTGAGCCACATGCTACATACGAAAGGACTTACCGTATTTCTTCTTTCTGCCTTGTGTGTCCCTGGTGATTCGAGTTTGTGACCTCTAAAACAGACAATATAATAAAATGTTATACCATAATCCCATTCAGTATACTAGAGTGGAAACACCAAAATAGTGTGAGAAATGAAGGAATGATATTAAGGTAAGCAAATGTTAGTTATTTTTAGTTTTGGTGAGTAGTTGTGGTTGTTCCAATTGTTGGTTTGCCGGTTAGGAGAAGATGATCAGGACCTACTTATCATCCTCAGAGCTCTCCAATGCACCAAGGTATTGGAAATTCAATAAATAATGACTTTAGGTCAATGTAAAACAATTAAATGTTTCAGCCTCAAAATGAGACCTTCCTAAGATGTATCATACCCTCATGGGTTTGTAAAGGTGGTATGCGTACTTTTGCAGCTTTGGTTATAGAGCACTTAGTCTTCAACTTTTATAAGTGCACTGTACCAGCCTCTTAAAGGGGCAATGAGTTAGTTCTGTTATGAGCATGTTTTGATGGCACTAGGTGGCTGATACTGGTATGAGGCACTTTCTCGTAAAGAGAATGTGTCAGAAATCGAAATACTGTTTAAATAATTATTTTATGCTAATCATCTTTTTAACATTTTTTATATTTTTTTTTCAATGTTATCACTAAAACAAAACAGAAATTACAATTTCACACTGGCCACAAGACCGTATACTAGACTAATACCTCCTTGTTATGCCCCTGTCCCAGATTCGTGCTTTGCTTCCCTCATCCCTTTATAGACTCCGTTGTGCTCCATGTCAGGCTTTGCAGATGGCCTGGGCCGGCATAATTCTGTGTGATCATCTTAAAACTTCAATGTTCTTAAGATTTTGAGTTTCTCTGCGCATCTTGACCAGCTCTGCCGTCTCCAGGACATCTTCTGTCTGCATGCGGCTTCCAGTAACTCTAAAATCTGAAAACTCTGAAATCTGTCTGTGGTCTCCAAGACGTCTCCTGCTTCCAGTACTTCTGCTGTCTATGTTCTGCGTGCCTCACCCATTTGCTGCACCGCCACCCGCAACCCACGTGCCTAGTCAGACCTTGGGCTTGGAGGATCCACTTCACCTAGTGAGCCCTTTTTTGAAGCAGAATACCAAGATCATGGATCCCAAAAGCACAGCAACAACACCATTGCATTTGGATATGGATGAATTACCTGGGATTGTGTTGCAACTTGCTGCAAGTCAACGGGAGCTTGTTCAGTCTGTGCAGGATTTCACAGTCTGTGGGAACGCTCTGTCCCAGATTCCTGCAGCTTCACCACCAACTCTTCAACACTTGCAGCAACTTAATACCCACCTGCAACACTCTGCCTAGGAGATATCTTCACACTTGCCCACTCCTGCATGTTTTGATGGTGACATTAATGCTTGCCTAGGGTTTTGTAAATCAACGCACTGTACACTTTGAACTGGGTCCCTAGCAATTTTTTTTTCAGACCAGTCTAAAGTGGCTAACATTTTTTCTTTTTCTGGTGATGCTTTGGAATGGGCTGCACCATTGTGGGAGCGGGATGACCCCATGATGCATTCCTTACCATCTTTCCTGTCTGCCTTCTGGAAAGCATTTGATGAACCAGCTTTTGTCCAATCCACCGCTGATTCCATTCTGTGGCTCACACAAGGGACTTGCTCTGTATGACATTATGCCAGTTCTGCACTCATTGTTTCATGCCAACTCAGTAGACAATCTCCTAGCAGTCTTCTATGCCGTCTTGTCAGGTTGTGGCAAGGATGAAATTGTTGGTAGAGACTTGCCATCTTCAGTTGATGATTTAATTTCCCTCGCTGCTTATGTGGATTTACATTTTAAAGAGTGATCTAGTGAGAAAACTCTTTGTTCTCATACAGTGGGGAAAATAAGTATTTAATACACTGACAATTTTGCAAGTTTTCCCACCTATAAAAAATTGAGAGGTCTGTAATTTTTATCGTAGGTACACTTCAACTGTGAGAGACAGAATCTAAAAACAAAAAAAAAACAGAAAATGGCATTTTATTGTTTTTAAATAATTAAATTGCATTTTATTGCATTAAATAAGTATTTTATACAATAGAAAAACAGAACTTAATATTTGGTACAGAAACCTATGTTTGCAATTACAGAGGTCAGACGTTTCCTGTAGTTCTTGACCTAGTTTGCACACACTGCAGCAGGGATTTTGGCCCACTCCTCCATACAGATCTTCTCCAGATATTTCAGGTTTCGGAGATGTCACTGGGCAACATTGAGTTTCAGCTCTCTCCAAAGCTGAAACTCAAGCTTTTTCTGCAAAGTATCTATCGTCCAAGAGCATCTTTAACATCCCCTTCCAAATCGTCAACAGCGGAACCTATGGAGATCGGCTGGATCGGATTAACCTCGGCTGAAAGATCCTATCGACTTTCACTGGGGCTCTGTTTGTATTGTGGTGAATGGGATCATTATCGCTCCAACTGTTCCAAGTTGAAGGCAAAATAGGGAGAACTTTCTGACCCTTGGAAGAAGGGAGGTATCGCCATAGGATTAACTCTTTCCTTCACTAAATTACTTCTGCCTATGTCTATTTCTTACATTTTGTCTGTGTTCATCGGAAAAGCATTCATTGATTCCGGAACAGCTGAGAATTTTATGGACTTTTCTCTATACAAAAGGCTGAAAATTCCTTTAATTTCCTTGCAGACACCCTACAAGCACCGTGAATGACTCAAAAATTTCAGGTGGTTGTATCCAATTCTGTACAGTGAAGGTAACTCTCCAGACTGGTACACTACAGGTGGAGGACATATCTATTTTAGTTTTACTACTCTCTGATGCACCGTTGCTTTTGGGACTTCTGCAGCTACGGCTTCACTCTTCAGTCATTGACTGGCCATCTGACCAGTTCGCCGAGTGGGTTTCATCTTGTTATAACTGTTTTAAGCTTCTGTCTCACACAACTTAGAATTTCTACTCTGCTTCCAATGTTCCTGCCTCCCATCTGGACTCTACAGATGTCTTCTCTAAGAATGGGGCCAGAGAACCTCATGTGTTGTGAACACGTTGGAGGCGACTTCGGAGCTGGGGTTCCCTCCTGTGGTTGCTGAGGGTAATGAACCAATTGCTGAATGGCTTTCAGCTGGGTCCGAATGGTGTGATATAAGTGACCTGAACTCCCATCAGCCTTGCAGGTAATCAATTGTTCTTCCAGGTCTTGGTTGGAGCTCAGCTAGCATTCCTGCTTTCATTCAGATAAGTGAATTGCTGTTTTTTTTTTCCTTTGGTTGGATTTTCCTTGCTGGTTTGCTGCCTTGCAGTGGACTTCATCCTGGTCCCTGTTGGGGCCTGGCGCTGCATTTGTGCTCAGTTTGTGTTTGCACTTTTGCTCTGTTCCTGTGTCACTTTTTATTTGCTGAATTGCTGTGTGCTACACCAGAGATCTGATTTAGGTGGTAGAGATCGTGTGATCTCAGGTTTTTTGTTAATCAGAAGTGTTGGTATTTTTGTCAGGGTTTTTTGGGTTGCGTCAGAATTCTTTCCTATACTTTTCTATCTAGACAGTATTGGGCCCCAGCGTTTGCTCATTCTATTTTCTGTCTGTGTTCGTATTTTCTTCTTGTCTAACCGCCATTACATGTTTGGGGGCTTCCTATTTCTTTGGGGGTTCTGCTACGGTGCAGTTAGCTTTCATCTTTCTGCCTTTAGGTGTAGCTATCTCTCCGGCTGTGAAGAGGCGTCTAGGATCACCGTAGGTACGCTCCATGGCTACTTCTAGTGTTGCGGTTAGTTTAGGGTTTTGCAACCCAGTAGTTTCCAGCTTCTCTGGTGTATTGCTACTTTGGCTATTTTTGCTGTTTCTCCTCAGCTACCGAAACATAACAGTATTACCGGCCAAACTGAAAATTATATGGTACTCAACAGAAGGGAAAAATAGTAAAAGAGGAAAAAGAAAAAAGGGATTTGTCAGAAATTTTTTTTTTCTGTTTGTTGCATTTTTTCCCTCTTTTTCTCTGGGTGCTGAGGAGGAATTTTTTTTGTCCTCAATGGAGTTTGCACAGTTGTCTGGCCATGTGGAGCGGCTTGCCACTGAGGTTCAGATTATTGCTACCTATCTTGCTAGGTTGCCGGTTGTGGAACCTAGGATTCCCATACCAGATTTATTTTTGGGGGATCGGTCTAAATTTCTGAATTTCAAAAATAACTGTAAGCTGTTTTTTGCCTTGAAGCCTAAGTCCTCAGGGAACGCAGCACAGCAGGTTCAAATTGTCATCTCTCTGCTGCGCGGCGACCCTCAAGATTGGGCTTTTTCCCTGACACCTGGGGATACTGTTTTGAATGATGTTGATGTATTTTTTCAGGCTCTGGGGTTATTGTATGATGAACCTAATGTCACTGATCAAGCTGAAAAGACCTTGTTGGCATTAAATCAGGGTCGTGAAGACGCTGAGCTGTACTGTCAGAGATTCCGAAAGTGGGCAGTCCTGACCAAATGGAATGATGATGCTTTGGCAGCCCTTTTTCGGAAGGGTCTGTCAGAAAATGTAAAGGACGTTATGGTGGGATTCCCTGTTCCCTCTGGTCTCAATGATTCTATGTCTTTGGCTATTCAAATTGACAGACGTTTGCGTGAGCGCAGAGGTATGCGTGAGATGGTGTTGCCTTGTGAGCCAGCTCCTGAGCCCATGCAGTGTGATGGAGTGACTTATGGGGCTCAGCGTCATGAGTTTCGAAAGCGCAATGGGTTATGTTTCTACTGTGGTGACGCTTCTCATGCTATTTCCGTCTACCCTAAGCGGGGAAGACGTTTTGCGCACTCAGTTGTCTTGGGTAGTGTTCAGACTAAATTTCTGTTGACTGTTACCCTGATTTGCTTCCTGTCCACATTTTCGGCTCAGGCTTTTGTTGCTTCAGGAGCAGCTATTAACCTGATGGATTTTGACTTTGCCAAACGTTGTGGGTTTCCCATGATACCCCTGCCGAAGTCTATTCCTTTGCTGGGCATTGATTCTACCCTTTGGCGGAGAATAAACCCCAGTTTTCTACTCAGGTGATAATGAGGGTTGAACCAGATCATCAGGAGAGTTGCAAATTTCTGGTGTTGCATAATCTGCATGACATTATTGTACTGGGTTTCCCTTGGTTACAGACTCATAATCCGGTTTTGGATTGGAAATCTGTGTCTGTGACCAGTTGGGGCTGCCAATCTGTTAATACTGACACTCCTGTTTTTTCTGCCTCTCCCAGTCTCAGGATGTCCCTGACTTTTTGACTGATTTCTCTGATGTGTTTAGTGAGAGTAAGTCTGCATCCTTACCTCCTCACAGGAGCTTTGATTGCGCTATTGAGTTAGTGCCTGGTGGTAAATTTCCTAAAGGTCGCCTTTTTAATTTATCTGTACCTGAACACGATGCTATGCGATCTTATATCAAGGAGTCTTTGGAGAAGGGTCATATCATACCATCCTCTTCACCCTTGGGTGCCGGTTTTTTCTTTGTGGCCAAAAAGGATGGTTCATTGAGGCCGTGTATTGACTATCGCCTCCTGAATAAAATCACTGTTAAATATCAATATCCGTTTCCCTTTATTTCTGACCTATTTTCCAGAGTGAAAAGTGCTAGTTGGTTTACCAAGCTTGACCTCAGGGTGGGCGTATAACCTTATTCGCATTAAGCACGGGGATGAATGGAAGACGGCGTTTAATACCCCAGAGAGGCATTTTGAGTACCTCATGATGCCTTTTGGGCTTACTAATGCCCCTTCCGTCTTCCAATCCTTTATGAATGATATTTTCAGGGATTTTGTGGATAAATTTCTGATCGTTTATTTGGATGATGTCCTGATTTTTTCCAACGACTGGGACTCTCATGTGAAACATGTTCGGACTGTGTTCCAGATTTTGAGAGAGAATGCACTGTATGTGAAGGGATCAAAGTGTATTTTTGGCGTACAGAAGGTTTCATTTCTGGGATTCATTTTGTCTCCGTCTGTTATTGAAATGGACCCGGTCAAGGTTCAGGCCATCTGTGATTGGGTTCAACCTACTACATTGAAGGCTCTTCAGAGATTTTTGGGTTTTGCCAATTTTTATCGTAAATTTATTGGTAATTTCTCTGGTATTGTTAAACCATTGACTGATTTGACCAAAAAGGTTCCGATGTGGTGAATTGGCCTCCTCGGGCAGTTTCTGCATTTCAGGAACTTAAGCAGAGATTCATTTCTGCTCCTGTTCTACGGCAACCTGATGTTTCTCTACCGTTTCAGGTGGAGGTTGATGCTTCTGAGATTGGGGCAGGTGCCGTTTTGTCCCAAAGAGATCCAGAGACCTCTAAGAGTAACCCTTGTGCCTTCTTCTCTTGAAAATTTTCTCCAACTGAACGTAATTATGACATGGGTTATTGGGAGTTATTGGCCATGAAGTGGGCCTTTGAAGAGTGGAGACATTGGCTGGATGGAGCCAAACATCAGGTGGTTGTCCTCACGGACCATAAGAACCTGGTTTATCTCGAATCAGCCAAGCGACTTAATCCTAGACAGGCCAGGTGAGCCTTGTTTTTCACACGTTTTAATTTTGTGGTTTCTTTTCTTCCGGGCACTAAGAATGTTAAGGCGGATGCCCTCTCGAGGAGTTTTGCTTGCGGATTCTCCTGAGTTAACTGATCCTGCTGTTATTTTGAAAGAGGGTGTAAGTTCTTTCTGCCATCTCACCCAATTTGAGACTGGCTCTGGAGGGGTGTCAGGAGGATAAAACTGAACGCTGCCCTGTTGGAAAATTGTTTGTCCCAGACCAGTGGAAGAAGAGTGTGATGTCTGAGATTCATTGTTCCGCGTTGGCTGGTCATCCCGGTATTTTTGGTACCAGAGACTTGCTGAGTCGGTCCTTTTGGTGGCCTACTTTGTCTCGTGACGTCAGAGACTTTGTGCAGTCTTGTGAGACTTGCTCTCGTTCCAAGCCTTGCTCTCGCTCTAGTGGTTTGTTAATGCCATTACCTGTGCCCAAGAGACCATGGACCCATATCTCTATGGATTTTATTTCCGACCTCCCTGTCTCTCAGAGAATGACCGTTATCTGGGTAATCTGTGATAGGTTTTCCAAGATGATACATCTTGTGCCATTACCTAAGTTGCCTTCCTCCTCCGAATTGGTGCATATGTTCTTTCAGCACGTGGTTCGGTTACATGGCATTCCGGAGAACATTGTGTCTGACAGAGGAGCCCAGTTTGTTTCCAGATTTTGGAGAACATTTTGTTCTAAACTTGGTGTTCAGTTATCTTTCTCCTCTGCATTTCACCCTCAGACCAATGGACAAACCAAGAGAACAAACCAGACCTTGTTGACTTATTTGAGATGTTTTGTGTCTGCTGATCAAGATGACTGGGTCTCTTTTTTGCCTTTGGCGGAGTTTGCTCTTAATAATAGGCCAATAGGCCTAGCTCTGCCACCTTGATGTCTCCATCTTTCTGCAATTCTGAGTTTCACCCTCGATTTTCTTCAGGACATGCGGAGGCTTCCGTCTTTCCGGGGGTTGACTCTATTGTGGAGCGTATGCAGCAGATTTGGGACCAGGTAGTGGAGAGGTTGTCTCTCTCTCAGGAGAAGGCCCAACGGTTTGCCAACCGGCATAGGACTGATGGTTCTCGTTTTAAAGTGGGGGACTTGGTTTGGTTGTCCTCAAGAAATATCCCTATGAAGGTTACATCTCCAAAGTTTAAGCCAAGGTTCATTGGACCTTATAAGATCATGGAAATTCTTAATCAGGTTTCCTTCCGTTTGCTTCTTCCAGGGACATTTAAGATCCATAACGTGTTCCACAAGTCCTTATTGAAGAGGTTTGTTGAGCCAGTGGTTCCTATGGCTGCACCTCCTGACCCTGTTTTGGTTGAGGGCAATTTGGAGTATGTGGTTGAGAAAATATTGGATTCTCGTTTTGCTAGACGGAATCTCCAGTATTTGGTTAAGTGGAGAGGTTATGGTCAAGAGGACAATTCTTGGGTGTTTGCTTCGGGCATCCATGCTAGGAGACTGATCCGTGCCTATCATCGAGCTCATCCTGATCGGCCTGGTTGCGCAAGTGAGGGTTCGGTGACCCCTCCTCAAGGGGGGTACTGTTGTGAACACGTTGGAGGCGACTTCGGAGCTGGGGCTCCCTCCGGTGGTTGCTGAGGGTAATGAACCAATTGTTGAATGGCTTTCAGCTGGGTCCGAATGGTCTGATATAAGTGACCTGAACTCCCATCAGCCTTGCCGGTGATCAATTGTTCTTCCAGGTCTTGGTTGGAGCTCAGCTTGCATTCCTGCTTTCATTCAGATAAGTGAATTGCTGTTTTTTTTCCTTTGGTTGGATTTTCCTTGCTGGTTTGCTGCCTTGCAGTGGACTTCAGCCTGGTCCCCTGTTGGGGCCTGGCGCTGCATTTCTGCTCAGTTTGTGTTTGCACTTTTGCTCTGTTCCTGTGTCACTTTTCATTTGCTGAATTGCTGTGTGTTACACCAGAAATCTGATTTAGGTGGTAGAGATCGTGTGATCTCAGGTTTTTTGTTAATCAGAAGTGTTGGTATTTTTGTCAGGGTTTTTTGGGTTGCAGTCAGAATTCTTTCCTATACTTTTCTTTTCTATGAGCTTTTGCTCATTCTATTTTCTGTCTGTGTTCGTATTTTCTTCTTGTCTAACCGCCATTACATGTTTTGAGGCTTCCTATGGGGCAGATAGCTTTCATCTTTCTGCCTTTAGGTGTATATATCTCTCCGGCTGTGACGATGCGTCTCGGATCACCGTAGATACGCTCCACGGCTACTTCTAGTGTTGCGGTTAGTTTAGGGTTCTGCAACCCAGTAGTTTCCAGCCTTTCTGGTGTATTGCTACTTTGGCTATTTTTGCTGTTTCTCCTCAGCTACCGAAACATAACACACATGGATGATGTCACTGAGCCTTGCTATGGTTATGGACTCATTTGGAAGGGAGCCTAAGAGGGGGAAGTACTGTTATGCACCTGTCCCAGATCCGTGTTTTGCTTCCTCACCACGGTCCACGTTGGGCTTTGCAGATGGCACACTATATTCCCATGTGATCATGTGCTCATGCCTATATAAGACTCACTTAGACATACACCTGTGTAATAATGCTCGTTGGAAGACTTTTTCGGTGTGGGCACTTCCAGCACCTTCACAGCCATGCCAAGTATTGGCATGGCTGTGATTGGCCGACGCACCATGTTAAAATAAAAAAAGACATGGGGACCCTACTATTTTTGATAACAATTGCATTTAAGCAGACAGCTGCGGGTTGCAGCTTTATCTTGTCTGGTTATCAAAAAAAGTGTTGCACAGCTTCTGAATCCACACCTTTGCAGTAGAAAACTTCACAGAGCAGGCTGCATGGGGTAACAAGCTTTTACTTCTAACAACATGAGGTAAAGGAAAAATGCACAGTCATTCCAGCATTGCATCAGGAAAACAGGAACCACAAAACTGAAACTACAAGTGAGACTATTTCTTATTCAATAAGCAAGGAAACGTTACACAACATCGCCATCTATTGTCAGGTCAGCATAAAGTCCTCCTTTTCCTTATAATAAGTCCCAATCTGTTGCATATGCCAACACCCTTTCTCAACAGTAAGGATTTATTCAATCAAACCCAACTTTTTTATTAGTCTCTGATGTTTATGAGCATTCAGCGCCTTCGTGAAGATGTCTGCTGTCATTTCTTCAGTAGGGCAATACTCCAACTTCAAGACTCCTTGGTCCTGATGATCTCTCAAGAAATGGTATTTCACATCAATATGCTTGGTTCTTGGATTGACTCTTTCCATCTGAGCAAGAACAAGACATCCTTGATTGTCCTCTTTTAGTTTTGTTGGTTCCAACTGTGGTTGTCCTAATTCTGTCAACAATTGTCTTAACCACAGTACTTCTTGACTCGCATGTGCTGCTGCAACATATTCTGCTTCTGTTGAAGACAGTGTCACAATTGACTGTTTCTTACTTGTCCAACTTATTGGTCCACCTGAGAGAAAAAAAATAGGTCCACTGGTAGATCTTCTGTCAGTTGGATCTCCAGCCCAATCTGCATCAACATATCCTGTTAAAATGCAATTATCACCTGCGGGTAATTTCAGCTTAACATTGTTAGGTCCTTTCAAATAACGTATTACTCTCTTCACGGCATGGCATTCCAATCAGCTTTATTTGGTTTTGATACCTTTCTACTCAGGATTCCTACTGCTGCTACGATGTCTGGTCTTGTAACGGTCGCTAGATACAGTAGTTTTCCTATTGCTGTTCTGTATTCTTCATTGTTTGGTAGCATATTTTTTTCACTGTTCATCTCTTTGAGATAATTAGTTTCCATTGGAGACTTTACTGTTTTTGCATCCTTTAGTCCAGATTTTTCTGTTATGTCTTGAATCATGTAATTTTGATTCAGTAGGAAACTTCCATCTTCTTCTCTTTCTATCTGTATTCCTAGATACTGTTTTACATTTCCCAAGTCTTTGATTTCAAAATTTTGTTTCAGGATTTTTAGAATGTTTACTTTATCCCTTTCTTGTTTAAAACAAATCAAAATGTCGTCTACATATATGAGTACATAAATCCATCTATTACTCAGCCTTTTTGTGTACAAGCATGGATCAGCTTTGCTTCTTAGAAATTTTTCATTTGTTAGTACTTCCGTGATTTTGTCATTCCACGCTTTAGCTGCTTGCTTTAAACCATATATGCTTTTCTGTAGTTTACAAACTTTGTTTGGATTTCTTTCATCTTTGAATCCTGGAGGTTGTTCCATGTAAATGTCTTATGTTAAATCTCCATTCAAAAAAGCTGTCTTTACATCCAGATGTCTTAGTTCCATTTGTTCCATTGCTGCAACTGTAAGTAAAGTTCTTTTTGTAGTGTGTTTGACAACTGGAGCAAATGTTTCATCATAGTCTTCTCCATATTATTGAGAATACCCTTTAGCTACGAGTCTTGCTCGATATCTTTCAGGTGTGCCATCTGTTTGGTATTTTACTTTAAAAATCCATTTACATCCTATGGCTTTTCTTCCTTCTGGCAAATCTGTTAGTGTCCATGTATTTGAATCATGCATGGATTTAATTTCTGTTTCTGTTGCTTCTATCCATTTATTAGCTTCTTCTTCAGGAAGTTTAGATATGTCTTCCCAAGAGGTAGGCTCATAGATTTTTCTTATACTTGTCTTGTATGAGAGACGTTTTGGTGGTTTTCCTTTGTTCTCTCTTATTGAACGTCTTGGTTCTGTGTCTGTTTGTAGTTGTGATTCTTCACTTTCAGTAATTTGTTCTTCATTAATTTCTACTTCTTTCTCATCAGATATTTCTTCAGTTATGTCACTATTGTTTTTCTCATTTTTGTTTCAACTGAAATCATAATGTCTTCATTTAAATCTTCAATGAATGTCACACTGTTACTCACTGTAACTCTGTTTTGGGATCTAAGATTCTATATCCTTTGCAGTTTTCACTATATCCAACGAATATTCCTTCCATGGATCTGTTTTGAAGTTTGGAACATTTTTCTGTTGGAATGAATAAAAAAACTTTACATCCAAAAACTTTTAAATGATTGACACTTGGTTTCATACCTTGCCACAGTTCATATGGAGTTTTCTTCAGTTTTCTGGAAAAAAGTCGGTTCTGTAGATATGTAGCTGTCATTGCTGCCTCACACCAATATTTCTCTAGTAGTTTAGAATCTGTCAGCATACATCTCATTATTTCTGTTAAGAGTTCTGTTTTTCCTTTCTGCTACTCCATTTTGTTCAGGTGTGTATGGAACAGTTTTCTGATGTTCTTTTCCATTTTGTCTTAAGTAGTCTTCTATTCTGTAACCTGTAAATTCACCTCCATTATCACTTCTGATGACAATTGGCTTCCTTTGAATTTTGTTACTTGATCTTGTTACATAGTCTACAAGTTTATCAAAAACTTCACTTTTGTTCTTAATTAAGTATGCGACTGTGTATCTTAAGTAGTCGTCTATAAAAGTCAACATGTATCTATTGCCTCCTGATGTAGTCACTTTCATGGGTCCACATACGTCAGTATGCACCAAATCAAGTGGTCTTTCGCTTTTCATCTCACTTTCTTTTGTAATAGATATCCTTGTGGCTTTGGATTTTATACAACATTCACATCTTACGGTAATTGAGCAATCTGATATCTTTAAATCTTTTGTCAATTCTTTTTTCAGTAGTTCCCTTATACTGTCCGGGTGTCTATGTCCTAGACGTCTCTGCCACATGTGAATACAGTTTTTGTGATCATGTGTACATACCTTCATCTGTTCCTTTGGTTTGTCAAAATGATATAATTGTTCATCTGCCTTGACCTTGGTTATCATGTTGTTTCCTGCAATAATTGCACACTCGTCTTTGAATTTTACTGTAAGTCCTTTTGCTGTTAAACGTTTCACAGATAATAATCCGCCTTCCAATTTTGGCACATACAACACATCCTGTACAAGTATCTTTAAATCTTGCCCGAACTTGTTTGAACAATTTAGCATACCTTGTCCGATACCTTCTGCGGTTATTTTGCTTCCATCTGCAAGATAAATGACTTCTTTCTTATTTAAATCAAGATCAGTAAAGAAATTCTTGTCACTTGTCATATGACTCGTTGCTCCTGAGTCAATAAACCAACCAAGTGATGATTTCTTGTCTGTTATTTTGAATGTGTCATTCCAATTATTCTCACACGAATCGGAAATTGTGTTTTTCACTTTCTGTGTATGCTTTTTATGTTGTAATTTTTGTTGTTCTGCTTTCCATATGGTACAGTCTTTCTTTAACCCCTTCACCCCCAAGGGTGGTTTGCACGTTAATGACCGGGCCAATTTTTACAATTCTGACCACTGTCTTTTTATGAGGTTATAACTCTGGAACGCTTCAACGGATCTTCGCGATTCTGAGATTGTTTTCTCGTGACATATTGTACTTCATGTTAGTGGTAAAATTTCTTCGATATAACTTGCGTTTATTTTTGAAAAAAACGCAAATATGGCGAAAATTTTTAAAATTTTGCAATTTTCAAACTTTGAATTTTTATTCCCTTAAAACAGAGAAATATATCACACAAAATAGTTAAGAAATAACATTTCCCACATGTCTACTTTACATCAGCACAATTTTGGAACCAAAATTTTTTTTTGTTAGGAAGTTATAAGGGTTAAAAGTTGACCAGCGATTTCTCATTTTTACAACAAAATTTACAAAGCCATTTTTTTTAGGGACCACCTCACATTTGAAGTCACTTTGAGGGGTCTATATGGCAGAAAATACCCAAAAGTGACACCATTCTAAAAACTGCACCCCTCAAGGTACTCAAAACCACATTCAAGAAGTTTATTAACCCTTCAGGTGCTTCACAGTAACTAAAGCAACGTGGAAGGAAAAAATGAATATTTTACTTTTTAGCCACAAAAATGATCTTTTACAAACTTTTTTTTTATTTTCACAAGGGTAAAAGGAGAAAATGGACAGATAAGGTTGTTATGCAATTTCTCCTGAGTACGCCAATACCCCATATGTGGGGGAAAACCACTGTTTGGGCACACGGCAGAGCTCGTAAGGGAAGGAGCGACGTTTGACTTTTTCAAACTAAAATTGGCTGGAATTTAGATTGGATGCCATGTCGCGTTTGGAGAGCCCCTGATGCGCCTAAACAGTGGAAACCCCCACAAGTGACACCATTTTGGAAACTAGACCCCCTAAGGTACTTATCTAGATCTGTTGTGAGCACTTTGAACCCTCAAGTGTTTCACAAAAGTTTATAAAGCCTGGGTGTGAAAAAAAAATAAATCAATTTTCCACAAAAATGATTTTTTAGTCCCAAATTTTTGAATTTTCTCAAGGAAATTGGACCCCAAAAGTTGTTGTCCAATTTGTCTTGAGTACGCTGATACCCCATATGTGGGGGGGGAACTGTTTGGGCGCACGGCAGGGCTTGGAAAGGAAGTAGTAACGTTTTGGAATGCAGACGTTAATGGGGGTCATGTTCCGTTTGCAGTGCCCCAGATGAGCCTAAACAGTGGAAACCCCCCACAAGTGACCCCATTTTGGAAACTAGACCCCCTAAGGAACTTATCTAGATCTTTGGTGAGCACTTTGAACCCCCAAGTGCTTCACACAAGTTTATAATGCCCGGGCATGAAAATAAAAAATCCTATTTTTTTCCCACAAAAATTATCTTTTAGTCACTAATTTTTATTTTCCCAAGGATAACAGGAGAAATTGGACCACATAAGTTGTTGTACAATTTGTCCTGAGTACGCAGATACCCCATATGTGGGGGGGAACCACTGTTTGGGCGCACGGCAGAGCTCGGAATGGAAGGAGCACCATTTGACTTTTTCCAACCAAAATTGGCTGGAATTGAGTTTGGATGCCATGTTGCATTTGGAGAGCCCCTGATGTGCCTAAACAGTGGAAACCCCCCACAAATGACCCCATTTGGGAAACTAGACCCCCTAAGGAACTTATCTAGATTTTTGATGAGCAATTTGAACCCCCAAGTGCTTCACACAAGTTTATAACGTAGAGCCGTAAAATTTAAAAATCATATTTTTTCCACAAAAATGATTTTTTCACCCCAATTTTTATTTTTCCAAGGGTAACAAGACTCCAAAAGTTATTGTGCAATTTGTCCTGAGTGCGCTGATACCCCATATGTGGGGGTAAACCACTGTTTGGGTGCATGGCAGAGTTTGGAAGGGAAGGAGCGCCGTCTGACTTTTTCAACGCAGAATTGGCTGGACGCCATGTCGTGTTTGGAGAGCTCCTGATCTGCCTAAACAGTGGAAACCCCCATAAATGACACCATTTTGGAAACTAGACCCCTCAAGGAACTTATCTAGATGTGTGGTGAGAACTTTGAACCCCCAGGTGTTTCACTAAAGTTTATAACATACAGCCGTAAAATAAAAAATCTTTTTTTTTTTTTACAAAAATGATTTTTTCGCCCCCAATATTTTATTTTCACAAGGGTAACAGAAGAAATTGGAACGCAAAAGTTGTTGTCCAATTTGTCCTGAGTACACTGATACCCAATATGTGGGCGAAAACTACTGTATGGGCACACGTCGGGGCTCGGAAGGGAAGTAGTGACGTTTTGGATTGCAGACTTTGATGGAATGGTCTGGGGCGTCATGTCACATTTGGAGAGCCCCTGATGCACCTAAACAGTGGAAACCCCCCACAAGTGACCCAATTTTGGCAAATAGACCCCACAAGGAACTTATCTAGATGTGTGGTGAGCACTTTGAACCCCGAAGTGCTTCACAGAAGTTTATAACGCATAGCCGTAAAAATAAAAAATCCTTTTTTTTTTTACAAAAATGATTTTTTCGCCCCCAATATTTTATTTTCACAAGGGTAACAGGAGAAATTGGACCCCAAAAGTTGTTGTCCAATTTGTCCTGAGTACGCTGATACCCAATATGTGGGAGAAAACTACTGTATGGGCGCACGTCAGGGCTCGGAAGGGAAGTAGTGACGTTTTGGATTGCAGACTTTGATGGAATGGTCTGGGTGCGTCATGTCGCATTTGGAGAGCCCCTGATGTGCCTAAACAGTGGAAACCCCCCACAAGTGACCCCATTTTGGAAAATAGACCCCAGGTGTGTGGTGAGCGCTATGAAGCCCCAAGTGCTTCACAGAAGTTTATAATGTACAGCCGTAAAAACAAAAAAATATTTTTTTTTGTACAAAAATGATATTTTCGCCCCCAGTTTTTTATTTTCCCAAGGGTAACAGAAGAAATAGGACAAATTGCACAATAACTCTTGGGGTCCAGAGTACGCTGATACCCCATATGTGGGGATAAACTACTGTTTGGACGCATGGCAGAGCTCAGAAGTGAAGGAACACCGTTTGACTTTTTCAACGCAGAATTGGCTGGAATTGAGATCAGACGCCATGTCACATTTGGAGAGCCCCTGATGTGCCTAAACAGCGGAAACCCCCCAATTCTAACTCCAACCCTAACCCCAACACACCCCTAACCCTAGTCCCAACCCTAACCACAAACCTAACCCTAACACACCCCTAATCCCAACCCTAACCCTAATCCTAACTTTAGCGCCAACCCTAACCCTAACTTTAGCCGCAACCCTAACCCTAACCCTAATGGGAAAATGGAAATAAATACATTTTTTTAATTTTATTATTTTTCCCTAACTAAGGGGGTGATAAAGGGGGGTTTGATTTACTATTTATAGCGGGTTTTTATGATTGGCAGCTGTCACGCTAAAAGACGCTTTTTATTGCAAAAATAGTTTTTTGCATCGCCACATTTTGAGAGCTATAATTTTTGCATATTTTGGCCCACAGAGTCATGTGAGGTCTTATTTTTTGCGGTACGAGTTGACGTTTTTATTTGTACCATTTTTGAGCAGGTGACATTTTTTGATCGCTTTTTATTTCGATTTTTGGGAGGTTAGAATGAACAAAAATCAGCAATTCATGAATTTCTTTTGGGGGAGGCGTTTTTATTGTTCCGCGTGTGGTAAAATTGATAAAGCAGTTTTATTCTTCGGGTCAGTACGATTATGGCGATACCTCATTTATATCATTTTTTTATGTTTTGGCGCTTTTATAGAATAAAAACAATTTTATATAAAAAATAATTATTTTTGCATCGCTTTATTCTGCGAGCTATAACTTTTTTATTTTTTTGCTGATGATGCTGTATCGTGGCTCGTTTTTTGTGGGACAAGATGACGTTTTCAGCGGTACCATGTTTATTTATATCGGTCTTTTTGATTGCGCGTTATTCCACTTTTTGTTCGGCGGTATGATGATAAAGCATTGATTTTTTGCTGCGTTTTTTTTTTTTTTTAAGGGGTTCACTAAAGGGGTTAACTAGTGGGACAGTTTTATAGGGGGGGTCGTTACGGACGCGGCGATACCAAATATGTGTACTTTTATTGTTTTGTTTTTTATATTTACAGGAAGAAATGAATTTATTGGGGAATATTTTTTTTTTTTTTATTTATTTTGGATTTTTTTTTATAACATGATTATTTTTATTTTTTTAACTTTTTTACTTTGTCCCAGGGTGGGACATCACTGTATTTTATCAAATCGCTGGTGTGACAGTGTGCACAGCACTCTGTCACACCAGCGATCGCTCAGGCATAGCTGCAGGCTTCTCAGTGCCTGCTCTCAGCAGGCACTGAGGAAGCCGCCTCCCTCCAGGACCATCTTGGATCCGGGTCCTGGGAGGGAGGAAGCCCTCAGAACAGCGCGATCACATCGCGCTGGTCTGAGGGTCTCAGGGGGGCGCGCAGGGAGCCCCCACCCTGCGCGATCCTCCCCTGTGCCCCGGGGTACACCGCGATCATGTTTGATCGCGGTGTGCTAGGGGTTAATGTGCCGGGAGCGGTCCGTGACCGCTCCTGACACACAGTCACGAGTGTCAGCTGTGATAATCAGCTGACACCCGGCGGCGATTAGCTGCGCTCCCCTCAGGAGCGCAGCTGATCGCCTATGACGTACTATCCCATCCATGGGCAGAATGGCACGGGTTTTATGGACGGGATAGTACGTCTAATGTCAGAGAGGGGTTAAATGACCTTTTTTCTTACATCTGAAGCATTCTCTTGTCTCTTTATTATAGGGTTTTTTAAATTCTGTAGCTTTAAGAGCGCTTTCACTGTCCTTTTCAGTAGAAGAATCATTGCTTTGTTCTTTTCTTCTCTGATATTCATCTATTAGTCGTGTTTTCACAAAATCTAATGTAATGTCAGTTTCTGGTCTCGTCTCAAGAGCATTTATCAAGGCTGTATACGAATTTGGTAAACTGCACAACAATATAGCTGCTATATGACTTTCTTTAATGTCTTCACCAATAGATCTTAGCTGTGATATCACTTCCATCATTGAGAATATATGCTTCTGCATGTCACTGTCTGCACTTAGTCTCATACTGTAAAGCTTTCTTAATAAAAATAATTTGTGATTCAAACTAGGTCTTTCATACAGTTTTCTTAATGCTTCCCACCTTCCTAAAGCTGTTTCTTCATTTCTTATATGTATTAATTGAGCATCATCCACTAATACGCTAATGGTGGCTCTCGCTTGTCTATTTTTCTTATCCCATGTCTGATTATCTTGATCAGGTCTATTTGTCGTGATTACTTCCCATAAGTCATACTTAGACAATAACATCTCTACTTTGAACTTCCATAGCTGATAGTTCTCATCATTCAGTTTAGCTACTGTGAGTTTTAGCTCTGTGCTACTTGTCATTTTTAACTTATCTTACTTGTTTGAAGAGACTTGCACTGAAGAATTCTTCTGCATTCACCAGGGTCTTGCTGAGCGTTCCAGTGTCCTTGGTATCTGTTATTCTTGGTGCTTGGGATCTGTGGTGTCTGGAATTCTCTGGTGCCTGGGTTCTCTGGGAGTCTGGGTGTCTGGGCCCATAACCTGTTGCACAGCTTCTGAATCCACACCTTTGCAGTAGAAAACTTCACAGAATAGGCTGCATGGGATAACAAGCTTTTACTTCTAACAACATGAGGTAAAGGAAAAATGCACAGTCATTCCAGCATTGCATCAGGAAAACAGGAAAAACAAAACTGAAACTACAAGTGAGACTATTTCTTATACAATAAGCAAGGAAACGTTACACAACATCGCCATCTATTGTCAGGTCAGCATAAAGTCCTCCTTTTCCTTATAATAAGTCCCAATCTGTTGCATATGCCAACAAAAAGTTGAGCCCACACGCCATTTTTTACGCAGTGGTAGTTCAAAGGCATGACGTGCACAGTCCGTCCTGGTGCCGGAAGTGACACCCGGCCACGACATACTGTGCACGTCAATGGACAGTAAGGGGTTAATTAGTTTTTGTATAACAATGATTCTGCAGTAAAAATAAGTGGGCAATACAATTCTCCAGGTAAGTACAATTATGGTGATACCAAACTTCTAAAGGTATTTTTATATTTTAGTAGTCAAAAAAATTCAGAATCTTGTAAAACAAATTTTTGTGTTCAAATTTTTGTAACCTGTAACTTTTTATTTTTCCATCCATAGTTCTCTATTAGGGCTTGTTTTTTGCCCACAGAGCTGACATTTTTATTAATGCCATTTTGGTTTACATGATATTTTGATCACTTTTTATTGTATTTTTTATTTTCATCATGGTAATTACAGATGAAACACATGCTTTTAATATGTTTACTTGTAGTTACAGAAAAATTGAAGTAAGAACACATGCCACATAAGAATCCACCCTTGTAGCCATAATTAATACTTGTGCTTATAAAGCTAGGGGCCACAAAGTTCTTTAATAGGCCACATTAGCCATAATGGACAACCATGATGTAAAACAAATATTTTATTACTTCTGCATAAAACCTTTAACACAGATGAATGACTGATCCATGCCATAGTCCATTGGCACATGCTCCTGATACTGTTCTCCTATTATATTTGCAGTGATAAAACAAAGGAATTGGAGCATCAATGAAGGTGCAATTATTCTCACATCATCTGATAGAACATTGGATGTGGAAAATATTTAGGCTTTGAATAACTCAATCATATGCTATATGGAACAAAATTAAAGGAAATCAGCCTTAAATAACACATTAAAGCTATTACACATGTTCAGACATCAGCTGAGCAGGACCAGGTGCAGTTCGCTTTGACTGTCTTTACAATATGAATTTAAAACACCCCTTTCATCCTCAGTCAGGTCCATATTAGCAACAATGATCCTATTAAAAGTGCTCCTCTTGTGGGAGGCAGTGACCTGTTCAATCAGATAGCCATGTTATAGATGAAAGGCTATGGCTGGGACTTAAGGGTTATGCCCACTAAACATATCGCTAACGAGATCGCTAAAACTCCATTTAGCGATCCTTAGCGATGTGTTCAGTGCGCAGCTTCCAGCGACGAGCTTCCTGCTGTGATCTCGCTCGTCGCTGGAACGTCCGGACCCTATTTCACGCTGGCGCTCCCGTGGTGAGTATCTAATCGCTGTGTGGCACCTTTTCTTAGCGATTTGCGGTATTTTGTACCGCTAAAGTCTTAGAAGATCGCTAACGGCGATAGCGTCGTTAACTAATCGCTAATTGGCCGCATTTAGCATATAGAAACAATCCCGCTAGCGATCGCAATAGTATGCGTCGTTATCGGATCGCTAGCGGATGTTTGTGTGGCAGTACTATAGTTTATGCAAGATGGAGTAATTAAACAGATAGTTATTATATAGGAACAGGTTTCTCTAGCAGATTTTCCTCACACAAAAAAAAGATAAGCATAAATACCTGTAGGATCTCCTGAGAAGAACAGAAAAATTGTCATAAGTGGGTAAACTGGGAACAAAATCTTATACTAATCCAATAAGGACACAGTGGCAAAGTCAATATTCATATTGATATACTGTATATAGATAGCTCTGTACTCACAGGCAACACTAGGGACTGCGGTGTCAGGATATCTAGTCCGTATAGGAAACCGGCAGGCTCAGTTGGGTTTTTTTAGTGTCTAACCTATTAATCCCGAGTGAATTGCTACACAGGCATAACATAAAAGCTGCGTCCTCCTAATACAAACCATATCAGATGGTGGTGCTGGATGTTGTGATATGCTGAGTAAGGTTTTCTACATTTCTGCCATGCAAACCATCCCTTCCGCGTTGTTGATGGTGCTCCAGCTGCGTTGGTGACTTCCTCCTCCTTGTGCTTTCACTGAGCCCCCCTGGCAGGTGAGGATGCCTTCAGTAGTGCATCTATCAGCATGCACTTGTATTCCCTCATTATTCGAGCTCGCTCTAGTGAGTGAAGTAAGGATGACATGTTGCGCTTGTAGTGGGGACCAGCAGGATGGCCACACAGTAGTCAGCACTTGTAACAATCCGGGCAAATCAGCAGTTATTGCATTGGCACAGAAGCATGTATTGCCTCATGTGTACCAGGTTGATCAGATGCAATGACAAGCTGTCCTCAGTGAGAGGTGTATCGTCTTCATTGAAGCCTGTGAGTTGCTTTGAGTGCCACCCTGCTGTGAACACAGTGGTTCCTCATCCTCCAAAACTGTGACCTGGCTGGACATTTGTGTATCTGGCCGCTATTGGTACAGGAACTCATCCTCCAAGACATGTGTGTACGCCTTGCCTGATAATGGTTTGAATGTTCCCTGTTCCTTCTACTCTTCCTCCTGTGCCACCACCTCATTCATCATAGCCTGAACCTTTTTTTGTTTTCTAGGAGGTATACAAGCGGGATAGTAACGCTGATGGTGGGGTCACGTGACATACAGCGTCTCTTATGCATGTGCACACACTTAATGAAGCTGGCTACATACACCCTGATTCAGTGCATATGCGTGGGGGGAGCCAATGGTCACTGTACAACCACAGGATTTTCTAGCAGATTCCGTGACGTTGGCACACCCTGGAACATCAATCACAGTGACTGAAAGAAATGAAGTCTACCTCCATAACTGAGTGAGGAGGTACTATATAAGTATACTAAGTTATTTTGGAGATGATTACGGTATGTTAGCGACGCACATCGCATCACTACCAATACAATGGGGACAGTTTAGTTGATAATAATGACGTGACAAGTTCCCTTTAAGTCATTTACCTATCCAAATATATTTGTAGGGTAATTGTCCTGCTCTTACTCCCATTGAGCTTCCTTCCATCAGTAGCGAATTTGAGAACAGGAAAGCTGTGTAGTCTGTTAACAAAGAAGTACTCATAAGAGCAGGAGGAGAACCTGTAATACTTATATTAAGTGTCACAAAATGATGTCACCCAATGCATTTGATAGAATAAAGTCACCAACCCCAATAACTTCCCTCTTTATACTGAGAACACATGCAAGCTAAGCCTGTGTATAGGGGGAGAATGGGGGAGATATGAGAGGCATTCATTAAAGATTTCCCCTGACCCACTTCTATTTATCACAGGACGCTGAACCTGCACATATGTAATGATATAAATCTCTATAGGTTACGTGCCAATTTGCAACTCAGAACTGATAACAGTCTTGATTTTACAGGTGCTGAAGTGGAGTGAGGTTTGATAATGGACCCAGTGGAATACAGTTCTTTAACTTGAAAGGCCGCACACCAAAGGAGACGTTTGATGAGATAAAAGAGATTTATGGTGATGATTCCCCATCATATGATGTAGTCAAAACTGGCATCGTCAGTTCAAATGTGGTCGGATTTTGGTGCAAACAGCTCCAATTCCAGGGCAACCCCACTCTGCTATTGATGAACACAACATCCAGCAAGTGGAGGTCGCCATTTTGGAAAATCGCCATGTAACCATTTGCCACCTGCCCAAAATGTGAAGATTAGTGTGGGGTCGTGAGGTGTTTTCAGTTGCTTAAAGAGATAGGAGAAGTTTTTATTCCCTGGTGGCACCTATGTAGAGAAGGACTAATAACTGTGCCAAGTTTCATTGCTCTCAGTCCACAGGAAGTGGGTCAGGAGAAATCTTTAATGAATGTCCTTTGTAGCTGTTGGCTGTTAGATATCTAATGTGTATGGTCATTTTAAGGTACAGCTTTATAATTCTTGCTCTTTTGACTTTTTATCATGTGAACATTGACAATCCATTCTAAATCAAACGGTCTTCTGATATCTCAAAGGACATTGTTATCTGATGTTACATGTTGGCCAATTTTGCAAGTAGTTAAAAGTGGTCACAAGATTACCATCTTTTCACCCTACTTTTGATGTAATCATATGTCACAATGCTTGTTTTATTTTTTCATTTTATAATGAAAACACGTGCAGTTAGGGCAGTCTGAGATTATTTCTCTGTTTTTATGAAAATTACATGTTCTATCTTTTGTAGTCCCATCTGTTATCTTCCAGATTTAAGCAAGCAGATGTATTTAAATCTTGGCAATTTTGTTATTTAGATTTGTCAACACAGCTTTTTTTAGACTTCTTATCTGTCACATATATCGTTTTATGCGTCTTTCATGCTTCAAGCTTTTCCTACCAACCTATTGAAGTCTGGGTGTGCACATATGCGAAAAACAAGCTGTTCATTAAAAAGGTTTTCCACCTTCAGGATCAGGGATCCAAAATGCTGTGAAATGTCTAAAATAACAAACACATGAGGTACTCACCCTCCGTGTGTCGTTATTGCTGTGCTCTGCTGCTTGGATCTTGGAGTTCTGACTGCAGTGGTCATATTACAAATGACCTTATTGTGAATCATGCCCAAAAGAAAATCAATCAATACTAATTAAATATATTAGAAAATTAGGGCATGTAAATATGGATGGAAAAGTACGAAACCAATCGCTTAAACAACTATAAACAATGGAAAAGGAACGATCAAGGAATCAATGGTATAACAAAATATAAATTTTATTGACACATAATCATGATACAAAACAAGAGAGCAGGGAGGGACAGTGACAAAGGCTCATGCCAATAAGCATAGGTGGGAAAAAGGGGACACACACTGGAGTAACACAATGGCCTGGTACAATGAATAAAAAGACATAACAAAACTGCAAGTGCAGGATAAATCTATGTATGAAAACATACTGGCCAAAATGTGCTCAGAGCGCAGAAAATGTAATGACAGATTTTTTGGGTTGGGTAATTAACAATGTCAATGGACAATATTAGGCTATATAGCTCTCAAAAAACACATCAAATTCCTTTCCATATGGCACCATTGCCGAAACGCGCGTCGGGGTGGACGCACCTGGTGTTAGCTCTCCACCTAAACAGGTATATTGGTATTTTTGACACTTTCTATTGCAGCAAATGTGTTGCTATGTACTTCATGTTTAGGTAGCAGCTATGTCTTGGACATTTGATGTGTTTTTGAGAGCTATATAGCCAATATTGTCCATTGACATTGTTAATTACAACCCAAAAATCTGTCATTACATTTTCTGCGCTCTGAGCACATTTTGGCCAGTATGTTTTCATACATAGATTTATCCTGCACTTGCAGTTTTGTTATGTCTTTTTATTCATTGTACCAGGCCATTGTGTTACTCCAGTGTGTGTCCCCTTTTTCCCACCTATGCTTATTGGCATGAGCCTTTGTCACTGTCCCTCCCTGCTCTCTTGTTTTGTATCATGATTATGTGTCAATAAAATTTATATTTTGTTATACCATTGATTCCTTGATCGTTCCTTTTCCATTGTTTATAGTGGTCATATTACGTAAACACCACTATCACCTCTGCAACTAATCACTGATCTCAGTGACTGTTCCTAGGTAGATGGTCCAAGCTGCTGAGCACAGTGATTGGTTACAGCAGTGATGCGCGCTGTTGATGTGACGTCATCACTGCAGCCAGAACTCCAAGACTGGAGCAGCAATGGACAGTCATGGTTGGATCCAGGGAGGGTGATCACCTTTGTGTGTGTTATTTTAGGTATGTACAGTTCCTGAAAATGAAAAACTTTCAATACTGTATATCTAATATTGAAGGCTGACTATAGTGTATGCCTACAAAGGTAGACAGCGAAAATCTATTACAGAGCAATTACAGGTCGTCAGAAACATAAGAAGGTCCCTAACATTTCAATTTTAATGCAAATTTTTGAGCAACTTCTGTGCACGGTAAATACAAAATTGATACAAAGCTGTCTAGGAGGGTGGTTGGGCAAAACAAAGAATATGAAAATCTGGAGTTTAAAAAACGTTTGCTCATCTTTATGTGTTAAGTTGCGTAAAGTCCTACAATCCATCCATGTTTGCAGATACTGTAGTATGGGAACTGTCACTACAATCCTTATAAGACTTTTTGCACATTAATGTAATTGTTTAGCAGTTCATTGGCACTGTTATGTAATGTCATTAGTAAGGTTCTGACTAAAGATGAGCGAATATGTTAGGGTTAGGGTGGAGGCCAAAGTTAGGGTTAGGGCTGGGCTAAAGTTAAGGTTAGGGTTGGGATTAGGGTTAGTGTTGCAATTAGGGTTAGGGTTGGAATTAGGGTTATGGTTGGAATTAGGGTTAGGGGTGTGTTAGGGTTAGATTTGTGGTTAGGGTTATGGTTAGGGTTGGGAATGTGTTGGGTTAGGGTTGGAGTTAGAATTGGGGGGTTTCCACTGTTTAGGCGCATCAAGGGCTCTCTAAACGCGACATGGCGTCTGCTCTCGATTTCATCCAATTTGTCATTTGTGTCACTGTCATTCCTCCATTCAATGACCGCCGCTCCGTTCCAATCAACAATGGACTGGTCATCTGGAAATACTGGCAAATGCTAGATAGGTGGTCTGACAACATTCATAACAGTTTCGGCATCTCAAAAAGTGGATATTCTTGACAATTGTAGCAGAATAGAGAGCTGTCGGCTCCTTGGTCCACTACCATTACTTCACTTGGGCCAACCATATACTGCTCCCAGCCTGTGGCCTTCCAGAAGCCAGAGCAAGGTAGAGGATGCAGGCAGAACAACGCAGAGGATGCAGGTATAGCAAGGCAGGGGATGCAAGCAGAGCAAGGCAGGCAGAGCAAGGCAGGGGATGCAGGCGGAACAATGCAGGGGATGCAGGTGGCGCAAGTGCAGGCCAGAAAACCTAGAAACACCTCTGGCAACAGTTAACTTCCGCCGGCCAATCAAAGGCCGGCAGCTGATGTCAGCACGCACGTCAACGACGTATGATGTGACTGACATACGCCAGAATGACGCTGCGCGCCTCAGCCGAATCGTGGGTGAGGACATCACTGGAGCTCGGCCAGGTAAGGACAAACTTTTTTTTTGTAAAGCCGCAGTATGGGGCACATTATACCAGTATGGGGGTGCATTCTACTATGGTGGGTAGAGGGGAAGGTGATACATTATACTGCTATGGGGCTGCTGCACTATACTATATATGACTATGGGGTGCATAATACTACTATGAAGTACTATGGGGTGCATTATACTTTATGGATGAATATGGAGGTGTGGCACCCCAGGAGTTCGGTTGCCACAGTGACCTTGCCTCCCTCCAGGGGGGAGTGATGTCATGCCTGAAAGCAAGAAAGGATCCCTTTAACAGGTAACACACAGCATACAACAACTTTCCTACTCCAGACCAGAAGGGGGAGCTCTAACACCTGATTTCAGGGGAGCTTCTTTGGAATATTCTGGCTGGGGGGAGGAGTTAGCTAGTTAGTGGCTGAGGAGAGTTGAGGAAGGACGTGTTGGAGACAAGCTGGGGACAGGAGCTATAGCAAAGCTCACCCCCAGGTCTGAGCGCCAGAAACTGGACCCCGGAGTCCAAGGCTGAGTGGGTAAACTAAAGCCCCAGCATCAGAATCTGGAGGGCAGAAGACAGCAGGTCCTCTGCCCCAACTAATACTCGTCTACACAGCAGCACGTGTGAGCCAGAGACTTCATAGAGGAACGATTCCTGAAGCAGGCTACAGTTGTCTGATATGCGAGTGAAGTTCCACTTAAGTAACAGAGAGAGCGAGGAACTTGAACAGAGCTTACAGCAGCAAGTACCTCAGAGAATAGCGCTAGAAAGGAGACCTCCTAACTCACCTGAAATAAGGAGATTCCCATATTGCTTTCAGGCTGACCGACTCCAGCACCATCTGTAACCTGAGCCCTGGACACTTTGCCTGCAGAACTGTGTGTAAAGCTTTGGAAACTGCATCTGACTGTGTTCTCTCAAGTTCTTCCTGCAACACCCCCTCAACACTGCTACATCCCTTGCTAAATACTACATCTTTACCATCCACCTTATGTTATATCTGCCTTGGGACATAGCTCTGCCTGTGGAGAGCTACAGTCAGGGCCAGAAATATTTGGACAGTGACACAATTTTCGCGAGTTGGGCTCTGCATGCCACCACATTGGATTTGAAATGAAACCTCTACAACAGAATTCAAGTGCAGATTGTAACGTTTAATTTGAAGGGTTGAACAAAAATATGTGTTAGAAAATGTAGGAATTGTACACATTTCTTTACAAACACTCCACATTTTAGGAGGTCAAAAGTAATTGGACAAATAAACATAACCCAAACAAAATATTTTATTTTCAAAATTTTGTCGCGAATCCTTTGGAGGCAATCACTGCCTTAAGTCTGGAACCCATGGACATCACCAAACGCTGGGTTTCCTCCTTCTTAATGCTTTGCCAGGCCTTTACAGCCGCAGCCTTCAGGTCTTGCTTGTTTGTGGGTCTTTCCCTCTTAAGTCTGGATTTGAGCAAGTGAAATGCATGCTCAATTGGGTTAAGATCTGGTGATTGACTTGGCCATTGAAGAATGTTCCACTTTTTTGCACTCATGAACTCCTGTGTAGCTTTGGCTGTATGCTTGGGGTCATTATCCATCTGTACTATGAAGCGCCGTCCAATCAAGTTTGCAGCATTTGGCTGAATCTGGGCTGAAAGTATATCCCGGTACACTTCAGAATTCATCCGGCTACTCTTGTCTGCTGTTATGTCATCAATAAACACAAGTGACCCAGTGCCATTGAAAGCCATGCATAGGCCATGCCATCACGTTGCCTCCACCATGTTTTACAGAGGATGTGGTGTGCCTTGGATCATGTGCCGTTCCCTTTCTTCTCCAAACTTTTGGCTTCCCATCATTCTGGTACAGGTTGATCTTTGTCTCATCTGTCCATAGAATACTTTTCCAGAACTGAGCTGGCTTCTGGAGGTGTTTTTCAGCAAATTTAACTCTGGCCTGTCTATTTTTGGAATTGATGAATGGTTATCATCTAGATGTGAACCCTTTGTATTTACTTTCATGGAGTCTTCTCTTTACTGTTGACTTAGAGACAGATACACCTACTTCACTGAGAGTGTTCTGGACTTCAGTTGATGTTGTGAACGGGTTCTTCTTCACCAAAGAAAGTATGCGGCGATCATTGTCTTCTGTGGGCTCCCAGGTCTTTTTGGATTGATGAGTTCACCAGTGCTTTCTTTCTTTCTCAGGATGTACCAAATTGTAGATTTTGCCACTTCTAATGTTGTAGCAATTTCTTGGATGGGTTTTTTTCTGTTCTTGCAGCTTAAGGATGGCTTGTTTCACCTGCATGGAGAGCTCCTGTGACCATATGTTTCCTTCACAGCAAAACCTTCCAAATGCAAACACCACACCTCAAATCAACTCCGGCCCTTTCATCTGCTTAATTGAGAATGACATAACAAAGGGATTGCCCACACCTGTCCATGAAATAGCCTTGGAGTCATTTGTCCAATTACTTTTGGTCCCTTTAAAAACAGGGTGGCACATGTTAAGGAGCTGAAACTCCTAAACCCTTCATCCAATTTTAATGTGGATAACCTCAAATGAAAGCTGAAAGTCTGAACTTCAACTGCATCTGATTTGTTTTGTTTCAAATTCATTGTGGTAATGTCTAGAACCAAAATTAGATAAATGTTGTCTCTGTCCAAATATTTATGGACCTAACTGTATACCAACTCTGCTGCATCACACCATCAGTCCCAGAGGATCTGCACTGCAGCGCTGGTCACCTCTGACCAGAAACCACAGATGGCATCACGAAGACCTTATCACAAACTCTATTATCCCTTGTAAATATTCCCCATTTATTGGACACCCAGGGCCACGGACCGGTTCACTACCGCTGTGACACTTCCCCTTTAAGAAGCGGGCCGATACCGAGTACCTCACTGCCCTGGCGAGCAATCCAGAGGTGCATTTGATTATACTACATGGATGACTATGAACTGTGCAGTAAATTATATGGAGGACTATGGGGGTACATTATATTATATGGAGGAGTATGGGTGTGCATTATACTTCTTATATTCATCACCATGACTTCTATGTTAACCCCTGATTAGTATAATGGTTTATTTTCTTGTATACATTACAGAACAATGGCAGTACGGGGGACAAATATATACCAGGATAGGGCACCAGATAGTTATGCCACTGAGGTCAGACTATACAACATTGCAACAAAGCTATAGTGTGCGTAATGAATAGGGAAAATGTGAATTTGGGTGGAAAACATTTTGGCATGGGGGGGCCCCATTTAAAAGTTTGCACCGGGGCCCATAACTTCATAGTTACACCACTGGATAGAATAGATACATACACATAAGATACATAGATATATAGATGTTAGTGACACACACATACAGTATATATGTATATATATTACATAGATAGAAGAAAAGCCAGCAATTAATCTGCTGTGAAGTGTAAAATCACTGCAGGAGCTGACAGGATAGAAGAGATGGATTACATACAGTAAATACAAATATAATAGGTAGATATATAGATGTCTGTGACAAATACAAATTAGTAGTGTGTGTGCAGCTTACTGTACATGTATTTAATTACTAAAAGATTAGTTTTCTGAAAAAAATGGCGTGGGCTCCCGCATACTTTTTGTACTTAGCAGAGGGAAAGCCGATGGCTGGTGGCTGACGTTTATAGCCTGGGAAGAGGGTAATACCCATGGAGCTTCCCAGGCTATTATTATCAGCTCACAGCTGTATATGCCTTTTTTTCTCTTTTTTTTGTTTTGTTCCAATACACACACAGGAAATACACATGTGTATAGCAAAACATTTGCAATTCCAATCATTTTCTGGGAGAGATTATTCATTTTCTGGAACAGTTTCAAGGGTGTTAACACTTTCGGCCATGACTATACATACAGATGCATGTATACACAGAGCACCTACATACAGTGGTGGCCAAAAGTATTGGCACCCCTGCAATTTTGTCAGATAATACTCAGTTTCTTCCTGAAAATGATTGCAAACACAAATTCTTTGGTATTATTATCTTCATTTAATTTACTTGCAAGTAAAAAACACAAAAGAGAATGAAGCAAAAATCAAATCCTTGATCATTTCACACAAAACTCCAAAAATGGGCCAGACAAAAGTATTGGCACCCTCAGCCTAATACTTGGTTGCACAACCTTTAGCCAAAATAACTGCGAACAACCGCTTCCGGTAACCATCAATGAGTTTCTTACGATGCTCTGCTGGAATTGTAGACCATTCTTCTTTGGCTAACTGGTTTATTAAAAAAATGTACTGCATAAACCAGTGCAAAATTAGATAAACAAACAATATAATTAAATTATTAAATTAATTTATTAATTTAAATTAATAATTAAATTATTAAATATTATAAATTAGATAAACGGCCCTTCTGGCATAACGGGAAAACAAAATCACATACAGTAAAGTCTGTGTGGCTTCGGGGATCCACCAGCTCAGTTGAAAAAACAATGTTTAGCTCTCTTTAACACAAGCACAGCTCTAGAGACACTGAACACTAAATGAGTCCAAAGTCTCCTTCTGTAGCTTCTGAACCACACCCTGGAGTGGAGATATGGTGAACAGCCTCCTCTTCAGATGTTCACAAAAACCCAGCCCTTAACATGGCCAAGCGGGTGGGAGGCTTTTCACCATATGTCTTCCCCAGGGTGGGGTTTAGAAGGTACAGTAGATAGTCAGCCTTCTGAGGCATTCGGTGTTCGGTGGGGCTGGAGCCAGCAGCGCAAAAGAAGTGTTGTGTGTTAAGCCGTACTGAACCCGATTATTATATCCTGAGCTGGCGGATCCCTGCAGCTGCAAACTGTATGCCATTTTGTTTTGTTATCCTACTTTGCCCAAAAGGCCATGTTTATTTTCACTTTGCACTGGTTTATGGCACATGTATATAACAAACTGATGGAAAATTTAAAGAGACAGTGTATCTGTGTTTACCTTCATGTGCAGCCAAGTGAGCCGATCTAGCATAAGAGATATGCATGCACATGCATACAGAGACATACATTCATGTGCGTACAGACACAGAGCACATACATACTGTATATACACCACACTATATACTTGCTAGTCTCATCTTATTCAGTTCTTCTAAACTCCCGCACAGTGCAGGACCTGTGGTAACATCACTGCCACATGACTGTGATGTCATCAAAGGTCCTAAAGCAGTCTCAACATTGGAAATTGCATTGAAAATAGCAGAGCTATTGCCAATATAATTTTTACAGTAGATGCTGGGGGATCCCGGGAAAGTGGGGCTCTGGGCAATTGCCCAGTTTGCCTTCCCCTAATGCCAGCTCTGATAGGTAGATATCAGTATAGTTCATGTACAGTCATGGCCAAAAGTTTTGAGAATGACACAAATATTAATTTTTACAAAGTCTACTGCTTCACTTTTTCTAATGGCAATTTGCATATACTCCAGAATGTTATAAAGAGTGATCAGTTTAACAGCAATTACTTGCAAAGTCAATATTTGGCTAGAAAATGAACTTTATCCCCCAAAACACATTTCAACATCATTGCAGCCCTGCCTTAAAAGGACCAGCTAACCTCTTTTCAGTGATTGCTCCATTAACACAGGTGTGGGTGTTGATGAGGACATGGCTGGAGATCAATCTGTCATGATTAAGTAAGAATGACACCACTGGACACTTTAAAAGGAGGCTGGTGCTTGGCATCATTGTTTCTCTTCTGTTAACCATGGTATCTCTAAAGAAACACGTGCAGTCATCATTGCAATGCACAAAAATGGCCTAACAGGGAAGAGTATTGCAGCTAGAAAGATTGCACCTCAGTCAACAATCTATCGCATCATCAAGAACTTCAAGGAGAGAGGTTCCATTGTTGCCAAAAAGGCTCCAGGGCGCCCAGAAAGACCAGCAAGCGCCAGGACCATCTCTTAAAAGTGTTTCAGCTGCGGGATCGGGCTACCAGCAGTGCAGAGCTTGCTCAGGAATGGCAGCAGGCAGGTGTGAGTGCATCTGCATGCACTGTGAGGCGGAGACTCTTGGAGCAAGGCCTGGTCTCAAGGAGGGCAGCAAAGAAGCCACTTCTCTCCAGAAAAAACATCATGGACAGACTGATATTCTGCAAAAGGTGCAGGCAGTGGACTGCTGAGGACTGGGGTAAAGTTATTTTCTCTGATGAATCCCCTTTTCGATTGTTTGGGACATCAGGAAAACGCCTCATTCGGAGAAGACAAGGTGAGCGCTACCACCAGTCTTGTCTCATGCCAACTGTTAAGCATCCTGAAACCATTCATGTGTGGGGTTGCTTCTCAGCCAAGGGAATCAGCTCTCTCACAGTCTTGCCTAAAAACACTTAGATGTATATGCACGTCACTCCTTTATGCAAGATGGTGCCAGGATGTGGGATGCCAATCCCTCAATACAAAACGTATAAATAGATCCGGCACTCAAAAGTATGCTTGAAAATTATGATTTATTGATGAACACTCCAATATTTACTGTGTGACGTTTCGGTCATAAACAGACCTTCTTCAGACTGGAGAATACAGATAAACATATAAACAAATAATGTAATTAGTCTGTATAATAAATTCGTCAAAAACTCTGAAACAATGAAAAAAAGTACAGGAAAATAACAAAATATGATGTACTAGCTGTAGTACCCGGCTTCGCCCGGGTTAATTAATAACTGCTGTTAGCTGTAACAAAATAGACTATGTTAACAAAAATTAATTCTGCACATAAAAATCACACACCAAAACGTGCGGGGGTTAAATATTCAACACATAGCCTATGATGCTCCTGGGGTTGAGATGTGCGGGCATGCAAAATTTCATGCCCGTAAGTACAACGGTGCAGATTCCTATCCCGGGCCAAAATTATTTGCCGATTTGGAATGCGCGGGGTTAAAATTTCGACTCAAAACCTAGCCTATGACGCTCCCGGGGTCGAGACGTGCGGGTGTGCAAAATTTCATGCCCGTAAATGCAGATTCCTATGCCGGACATACACACAAGCATTCAGCTTTCTCCCCATTATGTAGATAGGGCCAAAATTGTTTGGCGATTTGGAACGCGCGGGTTAAAATTTCGATTCAAAACATAGCCTAGGACGCTTTCGGGGTCGAGACGTGCGGGCGTGCAAAATTTCATGCCCGTAAGTGCGACGGTGCGGATTCCAATCCCGGACAAACATACCCACATACATACACACATACATACATTCAGCTTTATATATTAGACTAGCTGTAGTACCCGGCTTCGCCCGGGTTAATGTACTTAACTGTGACCTCATCAGGATAGCAACATAGAAGGACAAAGCTGTGCTGCTACTATATATATATCCTCCCACATACAGGTGATGTGACTTACATCAGTCATTACACCAACATTGGCCAAGCATAGTAACTGAAATCCTATTACCTCACACAAGCTTTCTTATACTGACAATTCCTCTGTTGCCTATAGTAACCAAACAGAGCTCATATTAATGACCTATGGCAAAATAGAAGCTGAGCTGTGATTGGTTGCTATAGGCAGCCTGATAAATCCCCAGCCAACAGAAAACATTCCCCTCTGGCAGTATATATTACCTCACACATACAAATAATATACAGCTCATGTGACTGACATGTCTTATTTCCCTATATGGTCATATTAATGTCCTGTCGCAAAATAGAAGCTGAGCTGTGATTGGTTGCTATAGGCAGCCTGATAATTCTCCAGCCAACAGAAAACATTCCCCTCTGGCAGTATATATTACCTCACACATACAAATAATATACAGCTCATGTGACTGACATGTCTTATTTCCCTATATGGCAAATTTATAACAAATTGGTCTTGTAGTTTGGCTGGTTATTAATCAGATATTTATTTCTAAAAGATAAAAATACCAGACGTGTGTGTGTTTTTAATGCGCGCCATTTTGAACACGTGGGGTTAAAATGTCGACTCAAAACACAGCCTATGATGCTCCCGGGGTCGAGACGTGCGGGTGTGCAAAATTTCATGCCCGTAAATGCAGATTCCTATGCCGGACATACACACAAGCATTCAGCTTTCTCCCCATTATGTAGATAGGGCCAAAATTGTTTGGCGATTTGGAACGTGCGGGGGTTAAAATTTCCATTCAACACATAGCCTATGATGCTCCTGGGGTTGAGATGTGCGGGCATGCAAAATTTCATGCCGTAAGTACAGCGGTGCAGATTCCTATCCCGGGCCAAAATTATTTGCCATTTGGAATGCGCGGGGTTAAAATTTCGACTCAAACCTAGCCTATGACGCTCCCGGGGTCGAGACTGCGGGTGTGCAAAATTTCATGCCCGTAAATGCAGATTCCTATGCCGGACATACACACAAGCATTCAGCTTTCTCCCCATTATGTAGATAGGGCCAAAATTGTTTGGCGATTTGGAACGTGCGGGGGTTAAAATTTCCATTCAACACATAGCCTATGATGCTCCTGGGGTTGAGATGTGCGGGCATGCAAAATTTCATGCCCGTAAGTACAACGGTGCAGATTCCTATCCCGGGCCAAAATTATTTGCCGATTTGGAATGCGCGGGGTTAAAATTTCGACTCAAAACCTAGCCTATGACGCTCCCGGGGTCGAGACGTGCGGGTGTGCAAAATTTCATGCCCGTAAATGCAGATTCCTATGCCGGACATACACACAAGCATTCAGCTTTCTCCCCATTATGTAGATAGGGCCAAAATTGTTTGGCGATTTGGAACGTGCGGGGGTTAAAATTTCCATTCAACACATAGCCTATAATGCTCCTGGGGTTGAGATGTGCGGGCATGCAAAATTTCATGCCCGTAAGTACAACGGTGCAGATTCCTATCCCGAGCCAAAATTATTTGCCGATTTGGAATGCGCGGGGTTAAAATTTCTACTCAAAACCTAGCCTATGACGCTCCCGGGGTCGAGACGTGCGGGTGTGCAAAATTTCATGCCCGTAAATGCAGATTCCTATGCCGGACATACACACAAGCATTCAGCTTTCTCCCCATTATGTAGATAGGGCCAAAATTGTTTGGCGATTTGGAACGCGCGGGGTTAAAATTTCGATTCAAAACATAGCCTAGGACTCTTTCGGGGTCGAGACGTGCGGGCGTGCAAAATTTCATGCCCGTAAGTGCGACGGTGCGGATTCCAATCCCGGACAAACATACCCACATACATACACACATACATACATTCAGCTTTATATATTAGATATACAATAAAAAATAAAAACATATTTTAAAGAGGAAATCGACCCCAATGAAATTCTGGATCACTGTGTAATATACTGAAAGCTACCTTGTGGATATAGTGAAAAATGAGCACAGGTATCTCTCTGGGTTGCTGTCAAGGAAGTATAATTGATGACTTAGGCATTAGAAACTGTAAGGACTATAGGAAATCTAAGTATGCATACATATATATCTCATGAATGATATAATATAACATAAATGCTATATAACAGGATCATCAATGTTTGAGATATTTGTGTCTAGATTATAGAGAAATCAGAAAATTCAACAAAAAATATAGCATAGTGCGTATGGTGAAATGGCTAGTATGAGTAAAATCACTATCCTTACCCAGTGGTGTTGAAAACAAAGTGTAATAGAACAGATAAATGAGATCTGTGGATAAACAAAGAGACCGCTCAGAAGTGGAGAAAAATGCTTGCTATCCAGTGTAACAGAGATAATTACTATCAAAGGTAACAAAGATGAGGTATACATCTAGTGACTATAGTATAAGGTGCACATTCTTACCAGGGGATCGCCCGAGAAGTAAACAGGTAAAGCGCTGTGTGGTAGTGCTGAATTAGCTGTAGAAATGGCGCTGTAGGTGAGCCCTGCACGTGTGTGCTATATGTGGTGGCGTTACCGGAAGTGACCTCATTCTTAGTCGCCGTGCTGTGGAACGCAATTGGAGCGCTTGGTAATTTCGTGAGCCGGAAGTGCGTCATGAGTGGGCGTGGCAAAGCGTAGGAACACTTTGGAACGCTGGTGGAGCGCAAACAAAGAGGCGGTCTCATAGGTGAGAGAATCCAGACTTCATATGGTGCGGATAACACAGCGCTGGAGCGTGAGTAAGGTAAATATGAAAAGAGAGTGCTTATAAATTCGCCTAAAAAGGAGAAAATAGATAAAGATTAGTAAAGAATAATAAAGATTATCAACCAGAATATGACATTTGAATTATCGTACATTGGATTGATCCTAGTATGTAAAGTATATATATTGTGAGGCAGTGATCGGGATCGTTTACGAGGGACGTTATATTTCCCCCAGAATGTGTACAGAGACCTATTAAAGCCATTGGAGTGCATTGCAGTCACACACACAGCTGCGGCTGCAATGCAGGAATGAAGGTGAGCAATGACCTAGTCAGACTACCTGGCTAAGGCAGATTAAGTAAAATCCGGCAGGGCCTTCATTTCTTGGAGGAGGTCACAGGAGGCAGTGGGGCGGCCTCCTCCCTCCAACCCGGGTTTTCCAGTGGCTTTTGCCACAGGTCTTTAAAACTCCTGCACTAAGGATTAGTGTTGTTCTATGTTTGGACCCTGCTAGGAGCATAGCAGGAAAGCTCCACATGATTGTGTGCAGCTGAACCCACGCCTGGGACGGCTCTGCACCTGTCAGGCTCTGTTCGGCCCGGCGCGGCCGTTGTCCCCGGCAACCATTGTTTATGGACTGATGTTACCCCGGCTGCGTACCGGAGGACTTTTCTGTTTAACCCGTGAGTTGCTGAATAAAAGCTGTTTAATTTGGACTTGCTTGGGTCACTGCCTCAGTTACTGCACGGTGTGAACACCGCCGCCTTACAACTTGGTGGAGAATGCGGGCATTGTGACTGAGGTATACCCCCACCGGCAGCTTCATGACCCCAATCCGGCCGGCCACTTTTCAGCCTCAACCCGTGGACAAAATGGAGGAGCTGGTAAAGCAGCTGGTAATTACACAACAGCAGCAGCTGCAGTCTCAGCGACAACAGCAGGAGCAGTACCTGAGTCTCCAGCGGCAACAGCAGGAGCGGGAGCAACAGCACAATGAGCAACAGCAGCTATTGTACCAGCAGCAGCAAAAAACAAACGAACTGTTGCTGCAACAGATTTCTGCACTGCGGGAGACCTCGACGTCACCAGCCCCTGAACGTCGCGAGGCCCGAGACAGGGTTCGCTCAGCGTTGAGGAAGATGGGACCGGAGGACGACGTGGAAGCTTTCCTGACAGTTTATGAGCGCACAGCGGAGCGGGAAAACCTACCCGCCGACCAGTGGGCAGAAGTAGTAGCTCCGTTTCTGGTCAGCGATGCACAAAAGGCCTACTTCGATCTCAGTCGGGAGGACGCCCAGGACTACCAGAGGCTCAAAGGTGAGATCCTTGCCCGACTGGGGTTAATACATACGTGAGGGCTCAGCGTGTATTTTCATGGGCCTATGTGGAGACACGACCAGCGCGGTCTCAGGCTTATGACCTCCTGCAGCTGGTAAAGAAGTGGCTCCAGCCAGAGACTTTGTCTCCAGCCCAGATGGTGGAGAGGGTGGTGGTTGACCGGCTGGTAAGGACTCTACCGGCTGCTATCCAACGTTGGGTGGGGCAAGGCGACCCCGCACACTCGACCAGGTAGTCAGTTTGATCGAGCGCTACTCGGCAACTCAAGACTTTATTCGAGACTCCGCCCCCTCTCGGCTGTCACGCCGATCCCTGTCCAACCCAGAAATCGGGAAAGGCGTCGCATCCCTCTGCTGGGGACAGTCAGCACCGTACCCGTGCTGAAGGGGAACCCCAGAGTGAGAGTAGCAGGAGACCGGTTCCCTCCCAAACTGTCATAAGACCTAACAGTACCTCCACCCTTAGGTGCTGGCGGTGTCAGGGGCCGGGACATGTGATGGCTAATTGTCCCCTGACTACGGAACCCATGGACTGCGGATATAGCCGCCAGGTCTCAATGTATGCCCAGACCGTCTGCACAGCAATCCTCGACCCCCAGGACAGTGAACTCCAACTATGCCAGGTACTGGTTAATGGGTACCCTACGGAGGCTCTCCTGGACTCAGGGAGCCTCGTGACTCTGGTACATGGGTCACTGGTGGCAGGAGACAACCCCAGCGGACGGCAGGTCGGGGTTGTATGTATCCATGGGGACCTCCGAGAGTATCCAACTACGGAGGTAGTTTTGTCCACGCCATGTGGAGACATAAAACATGTGGTGGGAGTGGTAAAAAATCTTCCCTATGGGTCTGTGTTGGGAAGAAACTTGCCCCTGTTCTGGACTCTGTGGAAAAACAAAATCCATTCTCCCTGGTAAAATGTATTACAGATGCTGTACCCAACGAACCTGCCATAGGGGTGTCCCACATAGGGATAGAGTGTGACCCCAATAGGTTTCCCTTAGAGGTGCTGGCAGGAGAGGTGGAGGAGACCGCATCGATTCCCGAGCTGGAAGTGTCCAGGGCCACGTTTGGGACAGCTCAGCTACAAGATCCCACCCTGACTCAGGCGCGGGAAAGGGTGCTAGAGGTAAAAACAACAGCCCAATGCAGATACGGTATTTCCACGCATGGTAGTCAGTGGTGAGTTGCTTTATAGGATAGATAAAATCGATAAAATCAGGGACGAGGTTGTGGAACAGTTGGTAGCACCTCAGTCGTATCGTCGGGTGATTCTAGATTTGGCACACTCACACTTGCTGGGTGGCCACTTAGGGGAAAAAAAAACTCTAGAACGTATCTTGCAGCGGTTCTTTTGGCCTGGAGTTTACGCGGAGGTCAAAAGGTACTGCGAATCCTGCCCCGAATGTCAGTTGACCTCACCCACTGCAAGTTTCCGTAGTCCATTGGTACCCCTGCCAGTAATAGAGGTACCTTTTGAACGGATTGCAATGGATTTGGTAGGGCCCATTGTAAAATCCGCCCGTGGCCACCAACACATACTGGTGGTCGTCGACTATGCCACCCGGTACCCGGAGGCTATACCACTACGCCACACCTCGGCAAAACTTATTGCCTGAGAACTGTTTGCCATGTTCTGTCGCCTGGGACTACCTAAGGAGATCCTGACGGATCAGGGGACCCCCTTTATGTCCAAGGTGACAAGAGAACTGTGCAAACTGCTAAAAATTAAACAATTGCGCACCTCGATGTACCACCCTCAAACCGACGGGTTAGTAGATCGGTTCAATAGAACCCTCAAGTCCATGTTAAAAAAGGTGATTTCTAAGGATGGAAGGGATTGGGACATGTTGCTACCCTATTTGATGTTCGCTGTCCGTGAGGTACCCCAGGCTTCCACAGGGTTCTCTCCCTTTGAGTTATTGTACGGCAGACACCCTAGGGGTCTGTTGGACGTAGCCAAAGAGACATGGGAACAAGAGCCGACTCCACATAAGAGTATAATTGAACACGTGACTAGTATGCAGGACCGGATCGCGGCGGTCATGCCCATCGTGAAAGAACATCTGTTAGATGCCCAGGCAACCCAGAGGCACACATATAATAAAAGAGCCAGAGTCAGGTCTTTTAACAAGGGCGATCCGGTATTAGTACTGGTACCCACAGCCGAGAGTAAGCTCATGGCCAAGTGGCAAGGGCCATATGAGATTCGAGAAAAGGTGGGGGAGGTAAATTACCGGGTGTATCAGCCCGGAAGGAGGAAACCTGAGCAGATTTACCATGTAAACCTGCTAAAGCCTTGGAAAGATCGAGAGTGTTTAGTTACAGACATCACCCCGGGCATATCACCAGAGAGTTCTCTACCTTCAGCCAGGGAAGCATCCAAGAGGGAAATCAGGATAAGTGATGTCCTCACTAAACAGCAGCGACGGGAGGCTCGCTCCCTGGTGCAAAACAATACCGACGTGTTCTCAGAGCTACCAGGTAGGACTACGGTTATCCAACATGACATTGTCACCGAACCTGGGGTAAGGGTGCGAATAAGACTGTACCGGGTGCCCGAAGCCCGGAGGCAAGCCATCACGGCTGAGGTAAAACAAATGCTTCAGTTAGGCGTCATAGAGGAATCACGGAGTGAGTGGGCTAGCCCCATTGTACTGATTCCAAAGCCAGACGGATCATTACGCTTCTGTAATGATTTCCGGAAATTGAATGAAGTGTCAAAGTTCGACCTTTATCCAATGCCCCGGGTGGACGAGCTGATTGAGAGACTGGGGCAGGCCCAGTACTTTACCACGCTAGATCTCACCAAGGGTTACTGGCAGGTACCTCTCACAGATTCGGCGAAGGAAAAGACCGCTGTTATGATTTGGTAGCTGAGGAGAGCAGGCAAAAAAAGAAATACACCAGAGCAGTTGGAAACTATGAGATTGCAGTACCCTGACTAACCACCACAACTAGAGGCAGCCGTGGAGCGTTCCTACGTTGGTCCTAGACGCCTCGTCACAGCCTGAGAAACTAACTACACCTAAAGATAGAAAGAGGAAAGCTATCTGCCCCGGAGCAGATCCCCAAAGAACATAGAAAGCCCCCAAACATGTAATGGCGGTTAGACAAGAAGAAATACTGACACAGACAGAAAATAGTATGAGCAAACGTTGGGGCCCAAACTTACTAAATAGAAAAGGATAGGAAGGGCACTTACTGCAATCCCAAAAAACCCTGAAAAGCACCAACTCTACTAATTTCAAAAACACCTGAGATCACACGACCTCTACCACCTAAATTAGTTCTCTGGTGTAACCAAAAACAAAACAGCAGCCACTGAAAAAACTGGAAAAAACAAATGTACAAACATCAGTGGCTGAACTGAACTGAGAGGCAAAAGCCCCAGAGGGGACCCAGAAGGCCCCCACAGAAGTGCAGGACAAAATGCAAAAATCAAGCACAAAAACAAAAAGAAGAAAATGTCTTATCTGTTAGCAGGAGATTCAGACACGACACAGCAGGCTACCAAGGAAACAGGAATCAAGGATTGAGACCAGAACAATTGATCACCGGCAACCCTGATGGGAAGGCGACTCCCTTATATAAGACCAGTCAGTAACACCTGATTCCCAATCCTCACAATCTTCACTGGACAGTCCAGTACCGTTTGTAACCACCAGAGGGAGCTTCTGCTCAGAACTCATTTCCAGCCTATTCACAACAGTACCCCCCCTTGAGGAGGGGTCACCGAACCCTCATTTGAGAAACCAGGTCGGTCAGGATGAGTTCTATGATACGCACGGATGAGTCTCCTAGCATGGATGTCCGAAGCAAACACCCAAGAATTGTCTTCCTGACCATAACCTCTCCATTTAACCAAATACTGGAGTTTCCGTCTAGAAAAACGAGAATTCAATATTTTCTCAACCACATACTCCAGATTGCCCTCAACCAAAACAGGGTCAGGAGGCACAGTAGTAGGAACCACTGGCTCAACAAACCTCTTCAACAAGGACTTGTGGAACACGTTATGGATCTTAAATGTCCCTGGAAGAAGCAAACGAAAAGAAACAGGATTAAGAATCTCCATGATCTTATAAGGTCCAATGAACCTAGGCTTAAATTTAGGAGATGCCACTCTCATAGGAATATTTCTTGAGGACAACCAGACCAAGTCCCCCACTTTAAACCGAGGACCATCAGTCCTACGCCGGTTAGCAAACCGCTGGGCCCTCTCCTGAGAGAGGGACAACCTCTCCACTACCTGGTCCCAAATCTGCTGCATACGCTCCACAACAGAGTCAACACCTGGACAGACAGAAGCCTCCGTCTGTCCTGAAGAAAACCCAGTGAAACCTAGAATTACAGAAAAATGGAGACATCAAAGTGGCAGAGCTAGCCCTATTATTAAGAGCAAACTCAGCCAAAGGCAAAAAAGAGACCCAGTCATCCTGATCAGCAGACACAAAGCATCTTAGATAAGTCTCCAATGTCTGGTTTGTTCTCTCAGTTTGACCATTGGTCTGAGGATGAAACGCCGAGGAGAAAGACAATTGAACACCAATTCTAGAACAAAAGGTCCTCCAAAATCTGGAAACAAACTGGACTCCTCTGTCAGACACAATGTTCTCAGGAATGCCGTGTAAACGAACCACGTGCTGAAGGAACAAAGGCACCAATTCAGAGGAGGAAGGCAACTTAGGTAATGGCACAAGATGTATCATCTTGGAAAACCTATCGCAAATCACCCAGATGACGGTCATTCTCTGAGAAACAGGGAGGTCGGAAATGAAATCCATAGAGATATGGGTCCATGGTCTCTTGGGCACAGGTAATGGCATCAACAAACCACTAGAACGAGAGCAAGGCTTGGAGCGAGAGCAAGTCCCGCAGGACTGCACAAACTCCCTGACATCACGAGACAAGGTAGGCCACCAAAAGGACCGACTAACCAAGTCTCTGGTACCAAAAATTCCGGGATGACCGGCCAACGCGGAACAATGAATCTCAGACATTACACTCTTTTTCCACTGGTCCGGGACAAACAATTTCCCAACAGGGCAGCGCTCGGGCTTATCCTCCTGATACCCCTCCAGAGCCAGTCTCAAATTGAGCGAGATGGCGGAAAGAACTACACCCTCTTTCAAAATAACAGAAGGATCAGATAACTCAGGAGAGTCCGCCAGGAAACTCCTTGAGAGGGCATCCGCCTTAACATTTTTAGTGCCAGGAAGAAATGAAACCACAAAATTAAAACGTGTGAAAAACAAGGCCTACCTGGCCTGTCTAGGATTAAGTCGTTGGCAGATTCCAGATAAACTAGATTCTTATGGTCCGTAAGGACCACCACCTGATGTTTGGCTCCCTCCAGCCAATGTCTCCACTCTTCAAAAGCCCACTTCATGGCTAATAACTCCCGATTACCCACGTCATAATTACGTTCAGTGGGAGAAAATTTTCGAGAGAAAAAAGGCACAAGGGTTACTTTTAGAGGTCTCTGGATCTCTTTGGGACAAAACGGCACCTGCCCCAATTTCAGAGGCATCAACCTCCACCTGAAATGGTAGAGAAACATCAGGCTGCCGTAGAACAGGAGCAGAAGTGAATCTCTGCTTAAGTTCCTGAAATGCAGAGACTGCCTCAGGAGGCCAATTCACCACATCAGAACCCTTCTTGGTCAAATCAGTTAATGGTTTAACAATAACAGAGAAATTACCAATAAATTTACGATAAAAATTGGCAAAACCCAAGAATCTTTGAAGAGCCTTTAATGAAGTAGGTTGGACCCAATCACAGATAGCCTGAACTTTGACCGGGTCCATTTCAATAACAGATGGGGACAAAATGAATCCCAGAAATGAGATCCTCTGAACGCCAAAAAGACACTTTGATCCCTTCACATACAGAGCATTCTCTCTCAAAATCTGGAACACAGTCCGAACATGTTTTACATGAGAGTCTCAGACATTGGAAAAAATCAAGATATCATCCAAATAAACAATCAGAAATTTATCCACAAAATCCCTGAAAATGTCATTCATGAAGGACTGGAAGACAGAAGGAGCATTAGTGAGCCCAAAGGGCATCACTAGGTACTCAAAATGCCCTTCAGGGGTATTAAATGCCGTCTTCCATTCATCCCCGTGCTTAATGCGAATAAGGTTATATGCCCCCCTGAGGTCAAGCTTGGTAAACCAAGTAGCGTTTTTCACCCTGGAAAACAGATCAGAGATCAAGGGTAACTGATATTGATATTTCACAGTAATATTGTTCAAGAGACGATAATCAATACACGGCCTTAATGAACCATCCTTTTTGGCCACAAAGAAAAAACCGGCACCTAAGGGTGAAGAGGATGGTCTGATATGACCCTTCTCCAATGACTCCTTGATATAAGACCGCATAGCGTCATGTTCAGGTACAGACAAGTTAAAAAGGCGACCTTTAGGGAATTTACTACCAGGCACTAATTCAATAGCGCAGTCATAGCTCCTATGGGGAGGTAAGGATGCAGATTTACTTTCGCTAAACACATCAGAAAAATCAATCAAAAAGTCAGGAACATCCTGAGCCTGGGGGAGGCAGAAAAAACAGGAGTGTTGGCATTAACACATTGGCAGCCCCAACTGGTAACAGACACAGATTTCCAATCCAAAACAGGATTATGAGACTGTAACCAAGGGAAACCCAGTACGATAATGTCATGCAGATTATACAGAACCAAAAATTTGCAACTCTCCTGATGATCAGGTTCTACCCTCATTATCACCTGAGTAGAGAACTGAGGTTTATTCTCAGCCAAAGGGGTAGAATCGATCCCCAGTAGGGGAATAGACTTCCGTAGGGTATCAAGGGAAACCCACAACGTTTAGCAAAATCAAAATCCATCAGGTTAATAGCTGCTCCAGAATCAACAAAAGCCTGAGCAGAAAATGAGGACAGAGAGCATATCAGGGTAACAGTTAATAAAAACTTAGTCTGAACACTACCCAAGACAACTGAGCGAGCAAAACGTCTTCCCCGCTTAGGGCAGACAGAAATAGCATGAGAGGCATCACCACAGTAGAAACATAACCCATTGCGCTTTCGAAATTCATGACGCTGTGCCCCAGAAACCACTCTATCACACTGCATGGATTCAGAAGCAGGTTCACAAGGCAACATTATTCCACGCATACCTTTCCGCTCACGCAAACGTCTGTCAATTTGAATCGCTAATGACATAGAATTATTGAGACCAGAGGGAACAGGGAATCCCACCATAACATCCTTTACATTATCTGACAGTCCCTTCCGAAAAAGAGCTGCCAAAGCGTCGTCATTCCATTTGGTCAGGACTGCCCACCTATGGAATCTCTGACAGTATAACTCAGCGTCCTCAAGCCCCTGACTTAATGCCAACAAAGTTTTTTTCAGCTTGATCAGTGACATTAGGCTCATCGTACAATAACCCCAAAGCCTGAAAAAACGCATCAACATCACTCAAAACAGGATCCCCAGGTGTCAGGGAAAAAGCCCAATCCTGAGGGTCGCCGCGCAGGAGAGAGATGACAATTTGAACCTGCTGCGCTGCGTTCCCTGAGGACTTAGATTTTAAGGCAAAAAACAATTTACAGTTATTTTTGAAATTCAGAAACTTAGCTCGATCCCCTAAAAACAAATCTGGCATGGGAATCCTAGGTTCCACAACAGGCAACCTAGCAAGATAGGTAGCAATACTCCGAACTTCAGTGGCAAGCTGATCCACACGGCCAGACAACTGTGCAAACTCCATTGAGAGAGAAAAAAAAAATCCTCCTCAGCACCCAGAGATACAGAGGGAAAAAAAAATGCAACAAACAGAAAAAAAAAAAAATCTCTGACAATTCTGACAACTTTTTTCTTTCCACAATATTTTTCCCTTCTGTGAGTACCATATAATTTTCAGTTTTGGCCGGTGATACTGTTATGATTTGGTAGCTGAGGAGAGCAGGCAAAAAAAGAAATACACCAGAGCAGTTGGAAACTATGAGATTGCAGTACCCTGACTAACCACCACAACTAGAGGCAGCCGTGGAGCGTTCCTACGTTGGTCCTAGATGCCTCGTCACAGCCTGAGAAACTAACTACACCTAAAGATAGAAAGAGGAAAGCTATCTGCCCCGGAGCAGATCCCCAAAGAACATAGAAAGCCCCCAAACATGTAATGGCGGTTAGACAAGAAGAAATACTGACACATACAGAAAATAGTATGAGCAAACGTTGGGGCCCAAACTTACTAAATAGAAAAGGATAGGAAGGGCACTTACTGCAATCCCAAAAAACCCTGAAAAGCACCAACTCTACTAATTTCAAAAACACCTGAGATCACACGACCTCTACCACCTAAATTAGTTCTCTGGTGTAACCAAAAACAAAACAGCAGCCACTGAAAAAACTGGAAAAAGCAAATGTACAAACATCAGTGGCTGAACTGAACTGAGAGGCAAAAGCCCCCAGAGGGGACCCAGAAGGCCCCCACAGAAGTGCAGGACAAAATGCAAAAATCAAGCACAAAAACAAAAAGAAGAAAATGTCTTATCTGTTAGCAGGAGATTCAGACACGACACAGCAGGCTACCAAGGAAACAGGAATCAAGGATTGAGACCAGAACAATTGATCACCGGCAACCCTGATGGGAAGGCGACTCCCTTATATAAGACCAGTCAGTAACACCTGATTCCCAATCCTCACAATCTTCACTGGACAGTCCAGTACCGTTTGTAACCACCAGAGGGAGCTTCTGCTCAGAACTCATTTCCAGCCTATTCACAACAGACCGCCTTCGTAACTCCGGAGGGTCTATTTCACTATGTGGTCTTACCTTTTGGGTTACATGGGGCCCCGGCTACATTTCAGAGATTGATGGACATAGTGCTCAAGCCCCATCAGGAATACGCGTCCGCGTATCTAGATGATATCATCATATTTAGCACCGACTGGCAAACGCACCTAACACACGTACAAGCGGTGCTGGATTCTCTCAGAGCCGCGGGGTTAACGGCAAACCCAAAAAAATGTGCGATAGGGCTGGAGGAAGCTCGATATTTGGGGTATGTGATAGGCCGAGGAGCTATCAAGCCCCAAATCAATAAAGTTGAGGCCATAAAAAACTGGCCTAAACCATCGAGTACAAAACAGGTGAGGGCGTTCCTTGGCATCCTTGGGTATTACCGCCGGTTTATACCTAATTTTGCCGGGCGAACGGCGGCCCTGACCGATCTCTTGAAAGGAAAAAAAATGGTAATGGTTCGGTGGAACTCTCAGGCAGAAGAAGCCTTTCAGTCCATGAAGTTGGCCCTGTGTGGACAGCCGGTCTTCATCAGCCCCAACTTCAATGAAACCTTCATTGTACAGACAGATGGCTCGGAGGTAGGACTAGGGGCGGTGTTGTCACAAAAAGTGAATGGTGAAGAGCACCCGGTCACCTACTTGAGTAGAAAACTTGTCCCGGCAGAGAAAAACTATAGCGTGGTAGAGAAGGAGTGTTTGGCTATTAAGTGGGCCTTGGAATCACTACGTTATTATTTACTCGGGCGTCAGTTCCGCTTGGTGACGGATCACTCACCCTTGGTATGGATGAGGAATGCCAAGGAGAGGAATGCGCGAGTCACCAGGTGGTTCCTGTCACTGCAAAATTTCAGTTTCTCTGTAGAACATCGCCCTGGGAAGTTGCAAGCAAACGCGGATGCCCTGTCCCGGGCACCCTGTATGGTGGCAAATGTTCAACCCCACAAGTTTGAACAGAGGGGGGGATATGTGAGGCAGTGACCGGGATCATTTACGAGGGATGTTATATTTCCCCCAGAATGTGTACAGAGACCTATTAAAGCCATTGGAGTGCATTGCAGTCACACACACAGCTGCGGCTGCAATGCAGGAATGAAGGTGAGCAATGACCTAGTCAGACTACCTGACTAAGGCAGATTAAGTAAAATCCGGCAGGGCCTTCATTTCTTGGAGGAGGTCACAGGAGGCAGTGGGGCGGCCTCCTCCCTCCAACCCGGGTTTTCCAGTGGCTTTTGCCACAGGTCTTTAAAACTCCTGCACTAAGGATTAGTGTTGTTCTATGTTTGGACCCTGCTAGGAGCATAGCAGGAAAGCTCCACAGGATTGTGTGCAGCTGAACCCACGCCTGGGACAGCTCTGCACCTGTCAGGCTCTGTTCGGCCCGGCGCGGCCGTTGTCCCCAGCAACCATTGTTTATGGACTGATGTTACCCCGGCTGCGTACCGGAGGACTTTTCTGTTTAACCCGTGAGTTGCTGAATAAAAGCTGTTTAATTTGGACTTGCTTGGGTCACTGCCTCAGTTACTGCACGGTGTGAACACCGCCGCCTTACAATATTGAATATGGCAGACATGTAAAACATGTAAAAGGCACTTCAGCGTGGTATGATGAATTCTAAACTATCGAGAGGCATATCATATATGGCTAGTACATATATTATAATATAATATAAAGAAGCATAAAAGCAATTCACTGATACATTTTAGCTGATCACACATGTATGATTATTCACAAAATGAGGAAAAAATCAAAGAAATGACAACAGAGAGCTGGTTAGTCAAATTATATCAGACTCATAGTGTCATAGTCCCTATTGAATAAAAGAAAACTTGGCACTCAACTTAAATGATAAGGTAAATTTTATTGCAGTCACCAAAAACAACGTTTCGGTCATCAATCGACCTTTTTCAAAGCACTGCAACAGATATACAGATTATATACATCATGTTATGGATAGACATTGAATAAATCTTCAATATACCCAAGTAAGAACATGAAAGAAAAATATGTACAAAGAAAGTAAATAAATAAATGGCATCACAGTGTATTATGAATACGTGGTAAGATAAATTTTCAAAGAAAAAATGAGTAAAAGTGCAAAAAAGAAAAAAAGAAAAAAGAAAAGAAAAGAAAGGGGGGACTGAGAATCCTATCCGACTGCTTTGAGGAGTTTTCAAATGAGTGACGATAAGTCAGAAGGAGATTATGGACTTTGTCTTGTGGAGATGTTAAAGACTGCACCAAATAAAATAAAGCATGCTATGAGAAGAAAAGTAGATCCAAGAAAAAAAGAGAGTGAATGTAATAGGCATACCTTATAAAGATGGTGAAGAACCTGAGGCATATACTTAGTGTGTCTAATAAAAGATCATAGCCTATAGGTGAGAAATACATCATATTAGTTCAAGGAAAATGCATTCATCTTGTGGGATGTGTTAGTTCACGGTATGATAAGATACTGTTCAGCAGTGTAGTGAAAGATATTAATGGGAAAAGTGCATACAATATCTTAGAATATCATGAAATACTCTTGCCAAGTGTAAATA
>JARQOD010000002.1:208002151-208043246 GCA_033576555.1 Oophaga sylvatica
AACAGCAAGAGGACGAGAGGACAGAGAGGGGAGCAGCAGTGGCACGGGACAGGTAAATATCGGTATACTCACCCCTCCGCCGACGTGGTCTCTGCAGCCTCTCCTCTTCTCCTGCTATCTCCGGCAGCTCTTCCTTCCTGCAGTGGTCACGTGGTACCGCTCATTAAAGTCATGAATATGTGCATATTCATGACTTTAATGAGCGGTACCACGTGACCGCTGCAGGAATGAGCCGGAGATCGTCTGAGAAGCAGGGGGGCTACAGAGACCCCCCGGTGGAGGGTTAACTATGATCTGACACCCCCCTGGTATATGACTGGCGTATAAGCCGAGAGGGGGACTTTCAGCCCTAAAAAATGGGCTGAAAATCTCGGCTTATACACGAGTATATACAGTAAGTAGCTTACCAGAGTCATGCAGAAGGAACTGCTGCTGGACACCATCAATACTGATCTCCTGAAACTCCTGGGGATAACAAGTTGATCAACGGTTTGAGGTAACCTTGGGATATTGCCAAGTTGCCTTGCTAACCGTATTGTTCTCTTCAGTGATTCTTTCCTTGGGAGAAGTGCTACAACATTAGAATGGGCTCCTGAAACGACGTCTGTGAGAATCTGTTATGGTGTCTCCTGTGTTGTCCTTGCCCTGGTGACTGCCTCATTAACAAGTCAGATTGCTTCAGGTCTTACAGCTTGTGCTGCGTGACTGTGAAGATTGACTACTTTCACAACTTTGCCAGATTCTTCATTGGTCCAAACACGTCCCTTGCAAGTCGACCGTTTTTACATACCCAGATGGAATGGACATCATCAGCGGTTCGTTTGGAAAATAAGTAAATGTGATTCTCATGGACCAACTTCCTCCTTCCACGTTTGGACAGAACTGAATTCATAGTTGTAGAAAGTGAATTGCTGTGGAAGCTGACTGTTTTTTTGTGGCAGTACACTTCTCTCTTTGTGGAGATTTCAGACACTGCTCTATTCTGATGTACAGATGGAATAAAAGCTAGTCTAATGTAACTTGCAGATCAAAAAACTGACCGGCACATCCAAACATAGATCCAGTGTGAACAGGTGCTAAACCCAGAGTCACCAACTCATGCACATACAAGAAAAAAGGGTAGCACACTGCATCGCTATAGCCTGCAAACACGAAATATGAAAAATGAACTGCATCACTGCCTTAGAAATACGAAAAATTGAGAAGTCTTAGCGCATAAGATGGCCAAATTATGTGTGCCTGATAGCCACGTCAAGGCTCTTCTCGTATATCAGGTCCTAACTAATGCCAATCCTCGCTTAGAAAAGTCTTGTCTGCATGGGAACATATGAATCCTCTCTGAAGACTAAAATCTACATCTCTGTGGAGGGGTAATGAACCTGGTGTAATTAAAAAGCCTGTGACCAACAGGTGGAGTGCTCAGGTAGAAGGTAAATGAATACATATCAAAAAACTGACCGGCACATCCAAACATAGATCCAGTGTGAACAGGTGCTAAACCCAGAGTCACCAACTCATGCACATACAAGAAAAAAGGGCAGCACACTGCAGCGCTATAGCCTGCAAACACGAAATATGAAAAATGAACTGCATCACTGCCTTAGAAATACGAAAAATTGAGAAGTCTTAGCGCATAAGATGGCCAAATTATGTGTGCCTGATAGCCACGTCAAGGCTCTTCTCATATATCAGGTCCTAACTAATGCCAATCCTCGCTTAGAAAAGTCTTGTCTGCATGGGAACATATGAATCCTCTCTTAAGACTAAAATCTACATCTCTGTGGAGGGGTAATGAACCTGGTGTAATTAAAAAGCCTGTGACCAACAGGTGGAGTGCTCAGGTAGAATGTAAATGAATACATATCAAAAAACTGACCGGCACATCCAAACATAGATCCAGTGTGAACAGGTGCTAAACCCAGAGTCACCAACTCATGCACATACAAGAAAAAAGGGTGGCACACTGCAGCGCTATAGCCTGCAAACACGAAATATGAAAAATGAACTGCATCACTGCCTTAGAAATACGAAAAATTGAGAAGTCTTAGCGCATAAGATGGCCAAATTATGTGTGCCATCTTATGCGCTAAGACTTCTCAATTTTTCGTATTTCTAAGGCAGTGATGCAGTTCATTTTTCATATTTCGTGTTTGCAGGCTATAGCGCTGCAGTGTGCTACCCTTTTTTCTTGTATGTGCATGAGTTGGTGACTCTGGGTTTAGCACCTGTTCACACTGGATCTATGTTTGGATGTGCCGGTCAGTTTTTTGATATGTATTCATTTACCTTCTACCTGAGCACTCCACCTGTTGGTCACAGGCTTTTTAATTACACCAGGTTCATTACCCCTCCACAGAGATGTAGATTTTAGTCTTAAGAGAGGATTCATATGTTCCCATGCAGACAAGACTTTTCTAAGCGAGGATTGGCATTAGTTAGGACCTGATATATGAGAAGAGCCTTGACGTGGCTATCAGGCACACATAATTTGGCCATCTTATGCGCTAAGACTTCTCAATTTTCGTATTTCTAAGGCAGTGATGCAGTTCATTTTTCATATTTCGTGTTTGCAGGCTATAGCGCTGCAGTGTGATACCCTTTTTTCTTGTAATGTAACTTGCAGGACATCTGACCTGCTACTTGTTACATCTGCAACAAAGCAGGTCAGTGCTGGGTCAGGTAAAAGTTCAAAATTGTTTTGATTTTAGGCCTCTTGCACACTGTGATTTTAAAAGTGCTTTCACACTTGTGTTTGGGGCAGCCAGAGGTCGATCCGCTCTGGATCTGACATCCAGCTGACCCCGGGGCAATGCTGGCGGAATGCTGGCATTCTGCTTGTATTGCCCATAGAAGTGAACGGCTGGTTCCGCGATCTGCAGCCGCCCGTTCGCTTTCGTAATACCGCATTCCGCTATCAGTGTCAGAATAATAATAAATAATCTTTATTTTTTATACAGTGCTAACATATTCCGCAGCTCTTTACAGTTTGCACATATTAACGTCGCTGTCCCCAATGGAGCTCACAATCTAGATTCCCTATCAGTATGTTTTTGGAGTGTGAGGAAGCCGGAGTACCCAGGGGAAACCCACGCAAACACAGGGAGAACATACAAACTCCTTGCAGATGTTGTCCTGCGTGGGATTTGAACCCAGGACTCCAGCGCTGCAATGCTATCCACTGAGCCACCATGCTGCCCATAAGCATTTTCTTCTTTTCATTCCACTGCAGGTTTGAGGAACGGCGGCATTACAGAAGCGAACGGGCAGCCTGTAGTGCATATGTAGCGGAAGTGTGAAAGCACCCTTATGCTGCCACTGTTTTAGAACTCCAAAGCACGTGCTTTACTAGCATTTTTGAGAGCACTTTTGTGAGCGCTCTCGGTAATGACCCATAAGATACAAGCTATTGATGAACACTAAGTGCTCAAAAATAGCTCCTGTAATAAAATAAAAAGAGGTGGCCGAAACAACACCTCGCTTTGCCAGCCATTGACTTATATATTCAATATTGGCAATCTTCTTAGCGATTTTCCAGTGCTTAGCACTTGGGAAAGTGCCTATTGTGAAAGAGGTTGTAGGGCTAAAACACAAGACCGAAATTCCCTGCCTAATTTGGGGTCGAAACATCTGGGGGCAAAAAGCCGGGGGAAACATCCGGGGGCGAACTGCTAGGGGCGAATGTTTGGGGGCGAAACATCCTGGGGGCGAAATGTTCGGGGGCAAACTGCCGGGGCGAAATGTTCGGGGGTGAACTGCCGGGGGTGAAACGTTCAGAGGCGAACTGCCGGGGGCGAAATGTTCGGGGGCGAAACATCCTGGGGGAAAAATGTGCGGGGGTGAAATATCCTGGGGGCGAAATGTTTGGGGGCGACGTGTACCTGGGGCGAACTGTTGGGGGCGAAATGCTGGGGCGAACTGCTGGGGGATAACTGCTGGGGGCGAAACTTGCAACTCCCGTATTTGTGTATGTGTACATGCCTGTGTGTCTGGAGTTTTATGTATGTATGTAATAATGTATTGTAGTGTGTGTATCAGTCAATACCTTTTAATGGCTAACTGAAAAGATGGTAACAAATTGCAAGCTTTTGAGACTACTCAGGTCTCTTCTTCAGGCATTGACTAATACAAAATCTGAAGAATCACATATTTATACACAACACAGCACAGAAAAAATGCAATAGAGACAAGGGACGTGAAGCAGAGCTATCATTATGGGAGAGTGATAGACAGTTATGGCCATAAACATTGGAACAGTTCATAGATAAGGAGTAAAAGTTTTATTGTCCTCTGATTGGGGTCTGGTTCTGTGTTGTGATGCCCCCACAAGGTCTTAGGAGCAAATTAGGAGCAAATTCCTTAATTGATGTAAAAAGACATAAATCCATGCGACACATTCATTCCTGCACTGAGTGTGTCAAAGGTCATCATGAGTTTATATTCCCAGACTCTTCTGTCTCTCTGAGATATGAAGTTACCTTTCAATACAAGTAATTCCATGGCTATGGTGCTGTGATCAGGCATACAAAAATGTTTGGCCACAGGTAGAGCCATTCTTTTTTCTCTTATTGTGTGGCGATGAAAATTCCTCCATGTTCTCAGTTTTTGCCCGGTCTCCTCCACATACAGACACCCAGTTGGACATTTAGTACATATAATTAGGTACACCACATTAGATGTGATGCAGCTGAAAGTACCTGGGATCTTGTAGTCCTGATGTGAATTGTGGATCTTTATCTTGTCCGTAGTCATTATAAATGAACAGGTTTTACATTCTTTCTGGTTGCAAGGTTGTCATAACAGCACTGCTGTGAAAAGCAGCCGGTCGCTGACCAGAATTTTTGCTATATACATCAAAACTGTAGCACAGCTATGTGTAGCACAAGTGATCAGATGATCGCAGGTTCAAGTACCCTAAGGAGGACTAACAAATACAGTAAAAAGTAAAAATAAATGTTTTAAAAAACATAAAAAAATAAAAGTTCAAATCACCCCATTTCTCCCAATAAAAATTAAGAAATAATTAAAATAAAAAAATACACATATTTGATATCACTGCTAAAAGTCCGATCTATCTACAGTAAATATTAAAAATAAAATTGATAAATAAACAACGCAATGACCCCGGCACTTGTAAGTTATGTGGGCATGATAACATGCTAAGTGGGCCGACAAGTGTGGAAATACTAACGCCCCCCTCGTTTAGTCAGAGCTCTAATTTACATATCATGAATTGACTTTAGAAATATTTTTTCTATAGATCTGTTTATGTGTGTAAATGCATATATACAGGGACTGAAAGTCGGTGTTTATATATGCAGACATAACTGCTGGTGGTTCTGGGGTCATGGGGCACCCAACAAGTTCCCTTTAAAGAGAACACACTGTAATTCCCTAATCTGTTCCTGTATCTCTATAGTAAGCACTGTTCTGTTTAAGAGTCTATGAAGTAAGCTCTGTTCTGTTTCTGCATTGATTCAATAAACTCGGGTCTGATCCCATATCTATGTAGTAAACTTGGTTGCATTCCCATATCTATCTAGTAAGCTCAGTTTTGTTCTCGCATCTTTGTAGTAAGCTTTGTTCTATTCCTATATCTATGTAGTAAGCTCAATTCTGTTCATGTATCTATGTGAAAAGGTCTGTTCTGTTCTTGTATTTATGTACTAAGCGTGTTCCCATTTCCACAACTATATAGTTATCTTTGATCTGTTTCCTTATCTATGTAGTAAGCTCAGTTCTGTTCCCATATTGATGTTGTAAACTCAGTTATGCTTCCATATCTATATAGTAAGCTCAGTTTTGTTCTCGTATCTTTGTAGTAAGCTTTGTTATGTTCCTACATCTATGTAGTAAGCTCAGTTCTGTTCATGTATCTATGTAAAAAGGTCTGTTCTATTCCGTATTTATGTACTAAGCGTGTTCCAATTGCCACAATTATATAGTTATCTTTGCTCTGTTTCCTGATATATGTAGTAAGCTCAGCTCTGTTCCCATATTGATGTAGTAAACTCAGTTATGCTTCCATATCTATGTAGTAAGCTCAGTTCTGTTCCGGTATCTATGTACCAGTCACAGTTATTTTTAAAACCTGCTATTTCCACTGCTTTATTGCAGCAGCCAGAGAAAAGCAGGCTAAAGGTAGTCCACCAAAAGTCATGGGCCAATGCGTTCTAATTGCCCCCTGGGCTAAAATATGCCAGTCAGTCCCTGTGTCAGGGAGCTACATTTAATTGATGGTATAATGAGTTCACAGTTACACTGCTCTATATTGAAAGACAAGATGCTACAATCACCCAGTGGCTTTGGTAGACGTGTACTTTTCTAACATAACAATGATCCAAAACACACATCTGTTGCATTTCTGAAAAAGAATGGGGTGCAAGTGAATTTAGTGGCCAAGTATGTCTCCTGATCTAACCTAATTGAACACCTATAGGGAATCCTGAAGAGACAAGTTGAGCATCACTCTCCATCCAATATCCAGGCTCTGGAAGAGGTAAATGTTGAAGAATGAAAATAAGAGAGATATTGCATATGTCACCATACAAAATTTTAGATGTAGTAGTTTTTGATGTGGAGTCTATTCATTCATGTATCAACTAATTTGAGAAAAACTGAAGATTTTGTAATGAAATTTATATTATTAACCTTACTTGCATGATAGGGTAAAAAATGTTATTTGAAACTCAGAGTTGTCAAAATTTTGGAAATTGCTCTTCTGTTCAGTTAGATATTGATTAAAATCTTACTTTTCAATGGAGGTGACTCATTTTTTCTGAGCAATATATTATATATATATATATATATATAAATAATATATATATATATATACACATATTTCTATACACACATACAGTACACTAACCTCCTTTTTCGCCAATCTGACAGACAGTTTCCTCAGTTGCTGAATTGCAGCTGCTTTCACAGAGATCATTATTTGCCCACAGAGACAACCATTGAAGTAACCGTAAACCACAGAAGTATATTTAAAAAAATTACTATATTGAAACATAATTAAAATGATATACAGTACATAGTGTAATCGTTTACCAGGAGGAAAAAAAGTCATAGTTGAACCTCAATGACCACTAAGTGATTTCAGTTAATTGGCGCGTGAGAACTGCAGCCCCCGCCATCATTGTAGCTCCATTTCTGGCCATCATCGTGGCATACGCATGTCGAGTGAATAATAACTGTGTGACATCATTGGCATGCATGTGATGCGGTGCTGATGCCTACAACAGAATAATACGGCACCAGGACGCAAAGTGCATGCACATGTCAGCTGCCATTTTTTAGTGGTAAGATGGAAGCCGCCTTATTTGTTAAAGCATCATTAAGCAAAATTGCAAGTGGGAAAATAGGTTTGAACATAGCGGTAAGTATTCGTAGAAGTCTATGTCTAATGGGTAAATGCATTACACATACGGAACAATCTATATATAAAAAATTGAATGTGTGTATGGGTATCACGAACCAATCACAAAGCATGTTTAAAAGAAGCTGAGCTGTGATTGGCTGCTATGAGCAACAGTTTTCCTTGCAACCAATCGCTAAGCATCTTTCATTTCACCAGAGCTGTTTAAAAGAAGCTGAGCTGTGATTGGTTGCTATGAGCAACAGTTTTCTCACTCCACGACAACACCTCAGCAGACAGTGACCAGATGGGAGAAATCTAGCATCCCTGGAAATATAAGCTCCAGCCATTGTCTGCCCCCAGACAGGAGCAGAGAGCAGATGACAAAAATGAATCCCCCCTCCCGTTCCCATATCCCCATCACACATCCTCCATCCCATAGGCACATCTTACCTCTTAAAGGGATCTCCAGTATGGAAGTTAGGACCGTTCCACTCAGCGCTCTGGTTCTGATGCCAGGCCCCACTTAAAGGGATCATTGATATGGAAGTTAGGGCAATTCCACTCAGCGCTCTGGTTCTGACCCCAGGCTGATGGGATGATGTGGGATATTAGGGGTAGTAGTCTGACGGCTGTGACGGGACGATGTGGGATATTAGGGGTAGTAGTCCGGTGGCTCTGGCTGATGGAATGATGTGGGATATTAGTGGTAGTAGTCCGGTGGCTCTGGCTGATGGGATGATGTGGGATATTAGGGGTAGTAGTCCAGTAACTCTGGCTGACGGGACGATGTGGGATATTAGGGGTAGTAGTCCGGTGGCTCTGGCTGATGAGATGATGTGGGATATTAGGGGTAGTAGTCCAGTAGCTCTGGCTGATGGGATGATATGGGATATTAGGGGTAGAAGTCTGGCAGCTGTGATGGGATGATGTGGGATATTAGTGGTAGTTGTCCGGTGGCTATGGCTGATGGGATGATGTGGGATATTAGTAGTACGTGGCTCTAGCTGATAGGATGATGTGGGATATTAGTGGTATTGTCCAGTGGCTCTGGCTTGACGGGATGATGTGGGATATTAGGGGTAGTAGTCCAGTAGCTCTGGCTGATGGGATGATATGGGATATTAGGGGTAGAAGTCCTGCGGCTGTGATGGGATGATTGGGATATTAGTGGTAGTAGTCCATGGCCTGCTGATGGATGATGTGGGATATTAGTGGTAGTTGTCCAGTGGCTCTGGCTGATGGGATGATGGGATATTAGTGTAGTGTCCAGTGGCTCTGGCTGATGGGATGATGTGGGATATTAGTAGTACGGTGGTTACTGATAGGATGATGTGGGATATTAGTGGTAGTTGTCCAGTGGCTCTGGCTGATAGGATGATGTGGGATATTAGTAGTTGTCCAGTGGTCTGCTGAGGGATGATGTGGGATATTAGGGTAGTTGTCCGGTGGCTCTGGCTGACGGGATGATGTGGGATATTAGTGTACGGTGGCTCTAGCTGATAGGATGATGTGGGATATTAGGGTAGTTGTCCAGTGGCTCTGGTGACGGGAATGATGTGGGATAATTAGGGGTAGTAGTCCAGTAGCTCTGGCTGAGGGATGATATGGGATATTAGGTAGAGTTGGCGGCTGTGACGGGATGATGTGGGATATTAGGGGTAGTAGTCCAGTGGCTCTGGCTGATGGGATGATGTGGGATATTAGGGGTAGTAGTCCAGTAGCTCTGGCTGATGGGATGATTGGGATATTAGGTAGATCTGCGGCTTGATGGATGATGTGGGATATTAGGGTAGTGTCCGGGGACTCTGGCTGACGGGATGATGTGGAGATATTAGAAGTAGTAGTCCAGTGGCTCTGGCTGAGGGATGATGTGGGATATTAGTAGTCCGGTGGTTCTGATGGGATGATGTGGGATATTAGGGGTAGTAGTCCGTGGCTCTGGCTGATGGGATGATGTGGGATATTAGTAGTCCTGTGGTTCTGACGGGATGATGTGGGATATTAGGGGTAGTAGTCCGGTGTCTCTGGCTGATGGGATGATGTGGGATATTAGTAGTCCGGTGGTTCTGATGGGATGATGTGGGATATTAAGGGTAGTAGTCCGGTGGCTCTGGCTGAAGGGATGATGTGGGATATTAGTAGTCCTGTGGTTCAGACGGGATGATATGGGATATTAGGGGTAGTAGTCCGGTGTCTCTGGCTGATGGGATGATGTGGGATATTAGTAGTCCGGTGGTTCTGGCTGACGGGATGATGTGGGATATTAGGGGTAGTAGTCCGGTGGCTCTGGCTGATGGGATGATATGGGATATTAGGGTAGTAGTCCAGTAGCTCTGGCTGACGGGACGATGTGGGATATTAGTAGTCCGGTGGTTCTGATGGGATGATGTTGGATATTAGGGGTAGTAGTCCGGTGTCTCTGGCTGATGGGATGATGTGGGATATTAGTAGTCCTGTGGTTCTGACGGGATGATGTGGGATATTAGGGGTAGTAGTCCGGTGTCTCTGGCTGATGGGATGATGTGGGATATTAGTAGTCCGGTGGTTCTGATGGGATTATGTGGGATATTAAGGGTAGTAGTCCGGTGGCTCTGGCTGAAGGGATGATGTGGGATATTAGTAGTCCTGTGGTTCAGACGGGATGATATGGGATATTAGGGGTAGTAGTCCGGTGTCTCTGGCTGATGGGATGATGTGGGATATTAGTAGTCCGGTGTCTCTGGCTGACGGGATGATGTGGGATATTAGGGGTAGTAGTCCGGTGGCTCTGGCTGATGGGATGATATGGGATATTAGTAGTCCGGTGGCTCTGGCTGACGGGATGATGTGGGATATTAGGGGTAGTAGTCCGGTGTCTCTGGCTGATGGGATGATGTGGGATATTAGTAGTCCGGTGGCTCTGGCTGACGGGATGATGTGGGATATTAGGGGTAGTAGTCCGGTGGCTCTGGCTGATGGGATGATATGGGATATTAGTAGTCCGGTGGCTCTGGCTGACGGGATGATGTGGGATATTAGGGGTAGTAGTCCGGTGTCTCTGGCTGATGGGATGATGTGGGATATTAGTAGTCCGGTGGCTCTGGCTGACAGGATGATGTGGGATATTAGGGTTAGTAGTCCGGTAGCTCTGGCTGATGGGATGATGTGGGATATTATAGTGAATGTGGCTATGTGGAGTGGGCGGGGCTATACACTCAGCTTTATATATAGAGATATAATCATTATAATTTGTTATAACTAACCGTAGTTAGTTACTATGCCCGGGCAGCGCCGGGCTCTTCAGCTAGTGCATAATAAAGTGTAGTGCATAAAAATGAATTATGTGGAATGTGTGCAGTGTGTGAAAGTGAACTATTCATTAATTTTATACTATTATTTAAACTGGATTGTGAATAAAAAGTGAATTGTTGGTTATTGCAAAATTCATTAACAATAGTGAAGTAATTAATAAGCAAATAAAGTGCTGAAAACACATAATGTATAATTATCACAAAAGTGAATAATAATAATGATAATAATAATAATAATTACAGCGAGGGAAAAATGGAGAATACAATAAGAATACAACAAGGATAATAAACCTTATTACAATCATGTTTATATGCCCTTATACATTGGCGCACACCCATATATACCCATTGAAATTTTCTATCAGAATCATAATTAAAAAAGCACATATTTGCTCATTTACTATATTATATGCATGATCCCGCAAATTTCAATCAATTTCACAGAGATTATGTGGAGGTGGAGGGGCTCAGCTTCCTTATTTAGATATTCCATTTGAGCTCTGCAGCCTGCCCCTGCTATGAGTCCTCCCTCACCTTCTTCTCCGACCCGACGCCAGAAGAAGCTCTGCACACAGGAGGTTCTGTGCAAAAATAAGATCAGGAGGTGCATGGTACCATCCCAAGGCACTCAAGAAAGAAAAAAGGATTAAATCCTGCCCTTCGGAAAGCCCAATGTCTGGTGGTGTTACCTCCATAAGTGTTTGTTTCCTCTGCTTGAAGTAGGTAGTTTGGGAAGGATCAGGGCCACTAATGTATACTCCAGTCCTCTGGTGGGCCAGTCCAGCACTGGTTATAGGTATTGTGTGTCTAATATTTTCTTCCCTTGAAGTAACATAATGTAATCACCTCTGTAATATCATGTGATAGAACATGCCAACATATTGGAGCCATTCCATGCGACACATAGAAGTGTGGCCAGTGTATGACTGATGCATACAGAATACATCCACGTGCAGGAGCACTAGCGGACACAGACAGAAAAGAGCCCCTGTGCAAGAACAATATATGGACCCTTTGTAGTCCAATAGCTCATCATAATACGCAATTCAACATGTTTAGGAGTTGGATATGGGCCCCCTTACTTCTTGGGCCCCTGTGCACCGATGATATGTACGCCCCTGTACATGAGTCTTTATTTAGATGCCACATTACATCACATTTATTCTAGCCTTACAATTCAATTTTTAGCAGATCCATTTTTAACAGAATAGATGGAAGAGCATATTGGATCCTAATGGAATACAGCTGATGTCATCCATTAAAATCTATTGCTTTATAAGCCATGATAGCAAAAAATACTAAAGGTAGGGGTTCCAGATTTTCATTGTTGTTATTTCTTCATTTTTTAGAAGTGTCTAGATTTTACGTTATTTTGATTGCCATGAAAAATTATGTAACTTATGTGATTAAAGCAAAACCAGAAGAGTAATGGACATAACCGATATGTACAAATAAGCAACAGGTCTATTAGCTATAGATGGGGCTTTTGGCACACTCTAGCTCGAGATAATCATATAATCAGACGCCTTTAAATAGGAATGTCATTGCCTACATTTCCCAATGAACAATAACCTGCCTGACCTTACCAATCACAAAATTATGACATCTCTCATAGGTATAACTAACAAATAAAGTTGCACTCTGTAGCGCTATAGCATGTAAACATAAGTATATGACATTTGAATTGCATTACTGCTGTAGAACATAGGAAAAAGCGTGAATATTTTAGTGCATTATTTGGCCTATTCTTGTGTGCCCATAAGCCAGGCCATCCTCTTTGCAGGGAACCTAACCTAATGTGTTTCCTCTCCTGAGCTGATCACTTACATTTAAATAAGTAGGTAGGATCCTGCTGTAACCAAAACCACCAGAGGCTGATGGGTGACGTGTTCGGTCAGGGTGCGTATGTGTACAAATATCAAAAGTCTATCTCCACATATAACTATTTTCTAGAGCAGTAATGCAATTCAAATTTCATATACCTCATGTTTATATGCTATGGCGCTACAGTGCAGCTATATTTGTTAGTTACTGTATATACTCGAGTATAAACTGAGATTTTCAGCACATTTTTTGTGCTGAAAACTCCCCCCTCGGCTTATACACGAGTCATTGTCCAGAAAGCCGGTAGGGGGGAGGGGGAGCAGCGGCAGGAGCCGGCAGCTGTGACATCATACACATCATACTCACCTTCCTGGCGAGGTCTCTGCAAGTCCCTGCATCACCATTGTCCTGGGGCCGGCAGCTACAGGTAATGAATATGCACGCGTCTCCACTCCCATATTCATTACCTTAATGAGCGGTACCACGTGACCGCTCAGCACAGGAAGAAGCTGCCGGCGCCCGGACAGGGACAACTGAGAAGCCAGGGATGGAGATCCAGCTATGGAGTCAGTATGGTAAGTAGGACAAGGAGGGGGAGCCGAGCCATGCACAATGTGACCTGGGTCTCCGAGCCATGCACTATGGGACCCGCGGGGAGGGGAGCCAAGCCATGCACGATGGAACCGGGGAGGGGAGCCGAGCTATGCACGATGGGATAGGGGAGGGGAGCCAAGCCATGCACGATAGGATGGGGGGAGCCAAGCCATGTGGGATCAGGGGAACCATGCATACCAGGACAGGACAGGAGGAGTCACATACCAGGACGGGGGGAGCCACATACTAGGAGGGGACAATGCATACCCGGCTTATATTCAAGTCAATAATCTTACCCAGTTGTCCGTGGCAAAGATAGGTACCTCGGCTTATACTTGGGTTGGCTTATACTCGAGTATATATGGTGTATATGTGTCATGTGTGCATTGCCACGAAGATCGTCGCGGTTGCACATTTTGACTTCTCACAGCTGAGTTGCTGTTTCTTCTTTGTGTTTGGCAGCTAGGGAGTTAATTCTGTCTGTGCTCGGTGCTGGGACTGGGTGCAGTTTCTCCCGGCTGCAATTGATTATTTGTTGATTGGTTTCCTTTAAATTCCTGGTTGTCTGCTTTGGGAGTTGCCAGTGAAATCCTTCATTCAGTCCACAGATAGGAATGAATCTGTATTGACTTAAGTTGAGAGCTCCTTAGTTGTTTTAAGCTCAACTTGCTTAGAGTTTATTTCCCAGACCATTTATGTTCCTTCGGTGTTTGAGTTTGTATGCAAGTGAGTGCTATCCTGTCTGTCTTATATGTCTTATCTGTGTATTTAGCTGAGATCTGCCCATATCCCTTTGGTGGTAATCAGGATCCTTCTTAGGACTGATTACAGGGTTCAGGGTCTGATAGGAGACAGGGTTAGGCTGGAGACTTGGACCTCTGAACCATTATCAGTACCTCCAAGGTAAGGGATTAGTTAGGACCCCAGTGTAGGGTCAGGTTAGACCCTGGTCCTCCTCTTTCCTGTTACAGCTCATCAAGTCCTCAAGATTAACCCTGAGTTAAACAGAAATCGTTTCTGCACATCTAGTCCTCAAGATTTACCCTAAGTTCTACAGATATCGTGTCAGGTAAATCTATTTTATACTTAAATTCTGATGTTGCTAAACTATATGTTGTATAGAGTGTGGTTCCTGTATAAATAGTTTACTGACATTGTATTCATATCATTAGACAGCGTGACAATATGTTGATGGCTACTCTTAGTTTGCACCTGTTCACACCTGATTTCTGTTTGGAAATATCAACCCATCAGCCTCTGGTGGTTTTAATCACAACATGATCCTACCTACCCATTTACATGTAAGTTATCAGCCCAGGAGAGTTATCATATTAGGTTACTGTAGGTCCCAGCAAGGAGAATCGCCTTTTCGTAGATACTTAGTACACATGATTTAGACAATTTATACCTAAGTATACTCATCTTTTCCTATTTTCTAGAGCATTAATGCAATTCCAATTTGATATACTTCTTGTTTGCATTCTATAGAGTGCAACTTTATTTGTTAGATACAGTATATGTGGAGATGGCTACTTTTAGTTTGCACCTCTGCAAACCTGTTTTCTTTTTGGAAATGACGGTCAGTCTTAAGGTAGTTATTTCTCATAGACATGACATAAATGTGTTTAATTGAAACTCCCTTTAAGAGGAAGCTGTCACCTTTACAAAACACTTTAAATTAGTGGATCAAGAAGAAGCACACATAATCCTAATTTAAAGCTACTGCAGCTCTACTCCCAGTTATCGAACTTTTAACACCAGCCTGCAGAATAACAAGAATAGTCCGATTTTTTAATCTCCTAGACTAATTAACATAACAATTTTACATATAAAAATGTATTTTATTTACTTGTTTTTTTCCCTCAGTAATTCAGTTCTCAGTTCGCTTGTGTAGAATACTTCTTAGTTTATAAATACTCACCTTCACAGTAAAGTAGGTCAAAATCAAAGCACCATCAAGCAGAAAACCCTACAATCTCACAAACTTTCTATAAATACAATAGGTTACTTATGCTTCTCATATCTGGGACAAGGGGTCTGTATACCGCTGTATTTTATAAAGTTATACCTTAATACCAACAGTTAACTAAAGCCATGTGCACACGTAGCGTTTTTGACACGTTTTTACACGTCGTAATCGCTTAAAAAACGGGTACAAAACGCATCCCATGCAATCCTATGGGATTACTCATTGCTGTGCACATGCTGCGTATTTTTGCGGAGCGTAATCGCTTCGCGTAAAAATAAGCAGTATGTCCATTCTGTTTGCGTAATCGCAGCGATTATGCCGCCATAGGATTGCATTGAAATGCTCACTTTAAGTGAAGTGAGTGCTTTATGTGTGCTTGGTACCCAGGGTCTGGAGGAGAGGAGACTCTCCTCCAGGTCCTGGATACCATATTCCTATGAAAAAAAGAATTAAAATAAAAAATATTGATATACTCACCCTCTGTAGGCCCCCCGAGTCTTCCCGCTCCTCAGCGAAGCTACCGCCAAGTTCCGTTCCCAGGAATGCATTGCGAGAATCACCCTAGGTGACGTAGCGGTCGAGTGACCGCGACGTCACAAAGATCATTCTCGCAATGCATCCCTGGGAAAGGGACTTTCCGGCAGCGTCGCTGAGGAGCGAGAAGACTCCGGGGGCCGACTGAGGGTGAGTATATCAATATTTTTTATTTTTTTTATTATTTTTTTACATTACTCATTATTAAAAAGATGGTCACACTTGTCAGCACTATGCGTGACAAGTGTGACCAATCTGTCAACGCAATCTAAAAACGCTTGCAAAATGCTTGTGTTTTGCGGGAAAACGCATACTAATTTCGTTTGCGTTTACCAGCAGCAGGAGTTGCACAAATGCTCCGCAAAATTACGGAGTATTTGCACAACGTGTGCACATAGCCTAAGTATTCCATTCCTTTCACTATAGGGGATCTCATCTACTGTATATGGGGGACATTGATGTTCAGGCAGGCTTGGACTGGCACACAGGAAAACAGAAGAGTCCTCGGTGGGCCCCTGTGCAAGAGTGGGCCACCACCCTCTTAAATGAGCAGTACTTGTCACAATACACTTGAATTACTATGTACAAAGGCAGAATCTTATTCATTTAACAATCTACCCACTTCATTGAAATATACTGTACATTTGTGATTGAGGATAATGTCACATTTGCATGTTGTTGAATTGTGGGGCCCTGGATTTGTTTATTGGAGGGCCCTTGGCCTGTGTTCAGGTATTTGGTATATTGTAAAACATTTTACTTGTGTTGAAAATATAATTGTAAAGAACCAGAAGAAATGGAAAGGTACTATTGATAAAATTTGATTTCCCATCTATAAGACTGGTAACACAAAAATAAACTAACCTCATGGCTAGTGTACTGTATTATTAGTTCAATTACATTTTGCAAATAAGGTCACTCAACAATGCCCCCTTTATCATTTTTTAGACCACTTGACTCATATTATTCTCGCCAAAACAGCTCTGACCTGTCTAGTCATGGACAAAATTAGTAACACAACTTCTTGCTGGCGTTTCTGCTTCCTGGAGTATACAACAGCTGCAGGCTTATTCTGCGGTGACTATGTTGAACAGACAGAAGATGGTATTGTGTTAGTTCATAGAAAGAGAAAAAAGCTCCATAAAAGGTATCTCTATTTAAATTCCATTAAAAGGTCATTATAGTAAGACAGTGAGCAATGTTGGCACATTTTGACTAAACAGTCTTAAGTGTAACATGTTTTAGTATGCTAAAATCCCATAGACACTCCCACCTAGGACTTAGTTATGCTAATATATACCACAGATTAAATCATACTGATAACGGACCCACAAAATGTAAAAACTAGACTATAAACAATAAATTAATATAAATACTTAAGGTCGTTACTAGGGTTGAGCATTCTGATACTGCAAATATCGGGTATCGGCCGATATTGGCTGTATCGGAATTCCGATTCCGAGTTCCGATATTTTCGTCATATCGGATACCGGAATCGGGATGTCACTGTCACTGTCAGTGTCCGTCTGTCGGGTCTGTCAGGAGTCAGCGGCACCTACCTGGCAGAAGATCTCCGGCGGTCACGTCCTGGACTGCTTCATGGCTGCCATCCTCTTCTCCCGGCGGTCACATGCAGTTTCTCGCGATAACTGCAGTGACTGCTGGGTAATCCCGGCCGTAAAGCAGTCAGTCCGATGACGTCACCGCCGGGGAAGCAGGTAATCAGCTGTGCTGCGTTGCAATGACAGGCTCTGCCTGTCATTGCGATGTAGCAGAGCTGGATCGTCGTGGGACTGTCGTTATGGACTGCGTCGGACAGGTGGTATACTGTTGGTTTGTTTTTTTTATTTTTTTACAGGAGATCGATGGCGTCGCAGGAATGAGAGAGTAATAAAAAAAATGAAAACTGTGTTGTCTCTTTTATTTCATTAAAAGACTTTTTTCTTGCTGTGTCTTTTTTTTTACACATTTAAAAACTTTGGGATTAATAATGGATCGGTGTCTTATTGACGCCTATCCATTATTAACCGGGCTTATTGTCACCGTGCAATCAACGGTGACATTAACCCCTTATTACCCCACTTGCCACCGCTACAGGGCAGTGGGAAGAGCCGGGTAAAGTGCCACAATTGGCACATCTTTTGATGCGCCAAATGTGGGACTGCTGTAGCCTGGTATTATCAGGCTGTTGAGGGCCAAAATCCATGGGCCTTGACAGTCTTTTAATACCAGGCCGCAGCAGTCTGCATTTTACTTGGCTGGTTAACAAAAATAGGGGGACCCCTACGCCGTTTTTTTTTCGAGGGGATCCCCTATTTTTGTTAACCAGCCAAGCTAAGCAGACTGCTGTGGCCTGGTATTATCAGGCTTGCAAGGTCCATGGATATTGGATCCTTACCAGCCTGAAAAACCAGGCCTCAGCAGTCTGCTTCATCTGGCTGGTTAACAAAAATAGGGGGGACCCCACGCCAATTTTTTTCGAGGGGATCCCCTATTTTTGTTAATCAGCCAAGATATGCAGACTGCTGTGGCCTGGTATTATCAGGCTGGCAAGGTCCATGGATCTTGGCTCCTTAACAGCCTGAAAAACCAGGCCTCAGCAGTCTGCTTCATCTGGCTGGTTAACAAAAATAGGGGGACCCCACGCCAATTTTTTTCGAGGGGATCCCCTATTTTTGTTAATCAACCAAGATATGCAGACTGCTGTGGCCTGGTATTATCAGGCTGGCAAGGTCCATGGATCTTGGCTCCTTAACAGCCTGAAAAACCAGGCCTCAGCGGTCTGCTTCATCTGGCTGGTTAACAAAAATAGGGGGGACCCCACGCCAATTTTTTTCGAGGGGATCCCCTATTTTTGTTAATCAGCCAAGATATGCAGACTGCTGTGGCCTGGTATTATCAGGCTGGCAAGGTCCATGGATCTTGGCTCCTTAACAGCCTGAAAAACCAGGCCTCAGCGGTCTGCTTCATCTGGCTGGTTAACAAAAATAGGGGGACCCCACGCCATTTTTTTTTCGAAGGGAACCCCTATTTTTGTTAATCAGTTCCCTCTGACGTCACTGATGGTGTCCCTGGCTGACCTGAAGTGAAAGTGGAAAGCAATCAATTAAGCTTTCCACTTCCTCTCCTGTCAGCCAGGAGAGGAACTCATTCATTTGGGGGTTTACTGTGAGGCTGCAGCATTAGCTGCGGTCCCTGCAGTAAACATTAACCCTTTCTGAAGGATTACACCGTGGGACCTGACTGTGCATCGGATTGGTAAGAATAATTTTGCTTTATTATTTTATTTTTATTACAGGAAATGGTTTTAGCAGGTAAATAAAATATGGTCAAAAACTGTGTGATTATTTCATTAAACTTCTTTTTTATTAAAGTGTGTGTGTTTGATTTTTCTTTCATACAATAGGATTAATAATTGATAGTTGTCTAATTGACAGCTCTCAATTATTAACCTGGCTTAAAGTGACCTTTCAATTGCAAGGTCATTTTAACCCCTTATTAACCCATTCGCCACCGCTACAGGGCAATGGGAATAGACGGGCAAAGTGCCAGAAAGGGCAAATCTAATTAGAGATTTGCCCTTTCTGGGGTGTCTGGGGGCAGATGTTAAGTAGCCGGGGGGCCAAATAAAATGGTCCCTCTCTGGGCTATTATTATCTGCCCCCACTCACTGGCTTTGTCTGTCTGGTTGCGAAAATAGGGCGGGAGCCCACGCATTTTTTTTCAGCAATTTTACACCTCATATATATATATACATGTCATTGAATTTGTGACACATATATATATATATATATATTTATATTTATAGTTCATACACTTCTACATAGTATAATAGCCGCTAATTCAATTGCCGGCTTTTGTGAAAATGCAGAACCCGACATGAAATGACACTTGGTGTACATAGGGTTAACCATGTCTTTTCATGTCGTTTGCTATCTGATTTGCACAAACAATTACATCAGTCTATGTGTGCAAAATTTCACACCTGTAGGGGTTAATTAAAGGTGTAAATTCGTAGCAAAAAAGTCCGTTTTTTTTACAACGAATTTACACCTTTAATTAACCCCTACAGGTGTGAAATTTTGCACACATAGACTGATTTAATTGTTTGTGCAAATCAGATAGCAAACGACATGAAAAGACATGGTTAACCCTATGTACACCAAGTGTCATTTCATGTCGGGTGCTTCTGTCTTTTCACTGAAGCCGGCTTTACCCGGCAATTGAATCAGAGGATATTTTACTATGTAGAAGTGTATAAACTATACATATATGTATATATATATGTCACAATGACATGTATATATATATATATATATATATATATATGTATTCTATGTGTGTATATTTAGTGTTTACAAGGAAAGAAAGAGGTTTTTGTAGTTGCGATATTTTGTTCCCATAGACTTACATGGGACTTCCGGTATCGGTATCGGGTATCGCCGATATTTTAATGGTATCGGCGATACCATTCCGATTCCGATACTTTAGGATATCGGAAAGTATCGCTCAACTCTAGTCGTTGCGGAAAGTCACACCCAGCGGTGATCTAATATTTAAATTCATAATCCATTGAGCTTGATTTCTCAAAAGAACTTTCCTCCAATTGCCTCCACATTTTGTTTTATTAACCATCAAGAGAAAAAGAGAGTAAATTATTTGAAGCTACCCTCATGCAGTTCAGAAAAATGTTTAGCCGCACTTGATGTGTCCGCCATTATATTCTTTTTGATATCCGCAATTTTTTCCAGGATCCTACTTTTTAACTTTCTAGTAGTGCACCCCAAATACATCAAATCGCAATGTGTGCACACTATGGCATACACTGCAAATGACGTGTCACAATTGATAAATGATTTCATTGTATCTGATTTCGAATATTTTGATCCAATATTATCCGTCTTAGTAACATATGGGCACACGGTGCATTTGTTGCCCCCTCACTTGGAAAATTCTGTTTGAGACAACCATATTTTTTTTATTGCAAATTAGTTCACTTTCATAAAGGCTAGGTGATAATAAATCTCTCAGAGATATTCCTCTTCTGGCAGAGAAGCCACATTGGTGATTTAAAATCTTACCCCATATCTCATTCTGATTTAAATCAAATAAATATTTTTTGTATTATGCATTTTATAGAATTAAATTGATTGAATATGAAGTAGTAAAATTTTCCCTATTACAAAATTTGTACCATTTACCTTATTGTCCCTGTTACGGTGACTGCAAGACAATCCTCTCTACTAACTTTATTGATTTTAATTACTGCATCCTTAAGGAGAATGGAACTACTGTATATCCCTCTAGTTGACTCTATCTTTATGAAGAATACATTGTTTAGAAAAAGATGCAGAACCTGAACAGATTCTTTTGGGCCTCGCCATTTCTCCATACGGGAACAAATCGTGTGTTTGGGATGACAACTGTTTGCTCCTAAAATAGTGTTGACAGGACGTGGTTTCCTATAGATGTTAATAGAAACAGAGTTGAGTTCTATGTTATCCATCAGAAAAAGATCTAAAGGAAATGCAGTAAATCTCAAATTGCAATAATTTCCATTCATGTATCGCATGAGTTCCAGTACAGTCTTTTCATCTCCATACCAAACAGTTAGTATGTCATCGATGAAACGGCCGTTGTGTTAGTTGTTAGAATTCATGAACGTGTGATGTTCCTGAACTGTACTATAAGATGTCTCAATAATTTGTATTCAGCTTCTTCCTTTAATCATCCATGTTGTGATGATGTAGATGGTGGTTACTCTATCTGCTAAGTAAAACAGTTCATTCTTACACTATGTCTAAGTGCTAATGATTCTGCTTAAGGCTGAGATTCTTTAACAGATCTTTTTTGTTCCTCAAAAAGCATTTTTTAGCCTGCTATTTTTTTATTTTCCCAAGGGTAACAGGATAAATTGGACCCCAAAAGTTGTTGTCCAGTTTTTCCTGAGTACACTGGTGCCCTATATAAGGGGGGGAACCACTGTTTGGATGCACGGCAGGCCTCAGAAGGGAAGGAGCGCCATTTGACTTTTTTAATGGAAAATTAGCTCCAATCGTTAGCGGACACTATGTCGTGTTTGGAGAGCCCCTGTGTGCCTAAACTTTGGAGCTCCCCCACAAATGACCCCTATTTTGGAAACTAGACCCCCTAAGGAACTTATCTAGATGCACAGTGAGCACTTTGAACCCCCAGGTGCTTCACAGAAGTTTATAACGCACAGCCGTGAAAATAAAAAATCATTTTTTTTCTCAAAAATGATTTTTTAGCCCCCTAATTTTTATTTTCACAATGGTTACAGGAGAAATTGGACCCCAAAAGTTGTTGTCCAGTTTGTCCTGAGTACGCTGGTACCCCATATGTGGGAGGAACCACTGTTTGGGCACACGTCAGGGCTCAGAAGGGATGTAGTGACGCTTTGAAATGCCGACTTCATGGAATGGTCTGCGGACATCTTTTTAAGTTTGCAGAGGTTCTGATGTGCCTAAACAGTAGAAACCCCCACAAGTTTCCCCATTTTGGAAACTAGACCCCCCAAGAAACTTATCCAGATGTGTGGTGAGCACCTTGAACACCCATGTGCTTCACAGAAGTTTATAATGCAGAGCTGTGAAAATAAAAAATAATTTTTTTCCTCAAAAACTGATTTTTTTTAACCCGCAATTTTTTATTTTCACAAGAGTAACAGGAGAAATTGGACCCCAAAAGTTCTTGTACAGTTTGTCCGGAGTACACTGTTACCCCATATGTGGGGGAACCACTGTTCGGGCACACGTTGGGGCTTGGAAGGGAAGTAGTGACGTTTTGAAATGCCGACATTGATGAAATGGTCTGCGGGCGTCATGTTACGTTTGCAGAGCCCCTGATGTGCCTAAACAGTAGAAAACCCCCACAAGTGACCCCATTTTGGAAACTAGACCCGCAAGGAACTTATCTAGATGTGTGGTGAGCACTTTGAACCCCCAAGGGCTACACAAGTTTATAACGCCCGGGCATGAAAATAAAAAAATCATATTTTTTCCACAAACATGATCTTTTAGTCCCCAATTTTTTTATTTTCGCAAGGGTAACAGGAGAAATTAGACCCCAAAAGTTGTCCAATTTGTCCTGAGTAAGCTGATATCCCATATGTTGGAGAAAACTACTGTATGGGCACACGTCGGGGCTCAGAAGGGAAGTAGTGATGTTTTGAAATGCCGACTTGATGGAATGGTTTGCGGGCATCATGTTACGTTTGCAGAGCCCCTGATGTGCCTGAACTTTGGAAACCCCCCAAAGTGACCCCATTTTGGAAACTAGACCACCCAAGGAACTCATCTAGATGTAGTGAGCACTTTGAACCCCCAAGTGCTTCACAGATGTTTATAACCCAGAGCCATGAAAATAAAAAATCATTTTTTTCCCTCAAAAAATGATTTTTTAGCCCACAATTTTTTATTTTTTATTTTCACAAGGGTAACAGGAGAAATTGGACCCCAAAAGTTGTTGTCCTGTTTGTCCTGAGTACGCTGGTACTAACCAGGAAACTCTATCCCTCTAAACTAAGTGACCCCTCCTACAGTAACTATTTACTTCCCAGCTAAACCTTAACTGTATATATATGCTGTAATCCCCCATCTAGTGGCCATAACACAGACTGCACTGTCCCTATAATATATATGGTTCAGTAACATGGAATATACATATTTTGACATGCAATTACGCAACAACAGTTCCAATAAATATATATATACATATATGTTAAACATAGAATGATATATACAAGAGTATATACATTAGTAGCATAGAGCGTATAAAAGGGGTTAAACCTACAACCCCTTACAGTTGCATCGACCTCTCAACATGCATATGTCCATTTGCAGCTTGATACTTCAGGTAGTCTGCCATGCAACCAAAAAGACAATGATGATATTGGGTCAGAATCAGGAAACAATGAATAGGAAACTTACGGTAAGTGGTTTCTCTAAACAATAAAAAAAAAACTCCTTGCATAACAGAAATTACACTTAACAATTTTCCACATCTGACATGTGTAGTATTTTGGCCGCTGCCATTAACTCTGTCAGGTATTGTCTGTCCAGCATAAAATATATCAAGCACTAAGCCAATTAAATATATAGTTAAGCACCTGTAAGCCATTTCATATCACCAGCCAAACTCAAAATAACTCTGAATTACCCACAACCAGTAGACAAATGGTATATAGTAGAACATTTTAGTTTTTCCTTTATTAATATTACAGTCCACAAATCTTGTTAGTAAACATGCGATGCCAAAAGACAAATAAATCCAGAAATTAATAGAGATGTTTTATGACAGACATTAATGGCATATCTACAGATTATGACAAATGTGTGACAGAAGCTAGTCCTACCTCTCAGGATCCAATGGTAAGAATCTATTTTGTGGTAATACATTATCATAAGTGAAATTTCATGCCTCATAATACAATACTCCATACAGACCCATGTGTATGGACTTATTCCCCATAAGGCCTCTTTCACACTTCAGTCGTGTGACATCCGCCCAAGTGTGAAAATGGCGGATCCGTAAGAAAAGTGTAAAAACATATGTAAAACAGATCAGTTTCCTGACGGATCCGCCAAGAACTTTTCACCTGGAAATTATGAAATTTTCGTTCCGGAAATGTAAGTATGCAAGTCCGGACCGAGGAGAGAGAGAGAGACTCCGGACAGTGTTGTCAGCATTTTTCAATGGTTTTCTATGGAGGCGACGGATCCGCGGGCGGATTCCATCAAAAACGGATGCCAGCGGATCCGCCGCCCATAGGCGGCCATTATACAAAATGGCGGATGCGGTGGATCCGCCATAGTCCGCCATTTTGGCGGACCAAAAAGACATTGCATTGGACGTTTTTCTGAAATTACGGACGCCAATTTTTTGGCGGATCCGTCAAAAAACGGACCTAACGGACGACCATCCGTCAAAATCCGTCACTAATGCAAATCAATGTGAAAAAAACGGATCCGCCAAAAAAAATGGTGGATCCGTTTTTTTCACATTTTGACGGATTTTGACTGACGTCGCACGACTGAAGTGTGAAAGAGGCCTGAGGGTATATCTGGGACTTTAAAAAAAATGTGCCTAAACACTAACAGGCATGTAGTTAGTAACAGAAGTAACTACCTGCCCTTTGTACCCGCGCCGATCATTGATCGCTCCTGCCTGAGATTCCGGTGCACACTCTCAACAGAGCAGTGATTTCTCTTCTGTTGACAGAGCTGGACTACTGGAGTGATGTCAGCTTCCTCCAATTAAGCAGCAGGGAGCATGACGGCATAGTCCCGCCATGTCAACAGGAAAACAAACAGCAGTTTTGTTGATGTGACATCATCGGAAGTCTGGGACCGTCCTGTGCTGGCAGAGAACGGTGCCAGGCACAACAGACAGGTAGCAACTACCTGCTTATTAATGCTATGGCACTTTTTTTTTCAAGTCTCAGATATCCCCTTTAAGAATATTTACTTTCAGTATAAAAAATGCTAATTTTTCTTTCCCAACAGAAAAGATTTTGGTATGTCTCTCTATGAAATTGAAAGTTCACGTGAGTAAGTGTTAAAATTCAGCTCTGTACATCGTCATCACATGATGCTTTCAAGAGACAACAGGTCAATGTCCCTTGTGGAGGCGCTGCAGGAGATTTATACATTTGCTGCCAGGTTTCCTGCAGTCTACAAATCGTTGCTTGGGTTAAAGTTTGAGTCAACTTTGCTTGGCATTGACCACCTCCACCAAACGTATTTTCCAAAGTGAGCTATTCCTTTTAGTTACTGGAGTTAAGTTGCTACTTATGAGAAATTCTAGGATTAATTTGTGTTATCACATAGTTTTTTTTAAATTACTGCTTATTTCTTTACTTACTCAACACTGTTTGCTAAGTGTATACTGATGTACCTAATATTAACCTAAAACGACAATGTTTGTTATCAACATTTCTTTCTAGGTTTACATGTGTACTTCATACAAATTGTAACAGTTAATATTTTTTCTTTAGGATTTGTCAGATTTGGTAAATAATCTCTACAGATAAAACTGTCTTTTGACCAAAATAATGAAGCTACAGAGCAGAATGGCATCTCGCCTACTAAGGGAGTTACATTAAGAATGGCTGGACATATTTACAACTGTGTCCAATCAATGGCTGAGGCCAAAGAAATTCACGAAGATAAATGATCCATCTGACATTGAAATATTTCCTTTCTGAGGAGGGTAATATAAACCAGTTATTCATAGTTTAACTATAAATAAAACGTAATGATAATTACCATTCATTGTCCTAGCTACAAAGCTAACAGTAATGAAGCAATATGTACATTTATTGCCTTGGTTTAACAAAGATTTTTGAATTCATGATATGTGGATATTCTGGTATATTCCTGGGGATTTTACCAGAAGGATCAGATGTGTCAAGCAAACCTAACACTATATTTGTAATAGATCATGAGATGCTATTTTTTCCTACTGTTTATCTAACAATATGTTGCTGCATAAAATAGAGTAATTACTCAAGTGTCAGTGTTATAATGTAAAGGTATAGATGATCTGGACTATTGAAGTATGTATTAGTTTTTTATCGTAATAATGCCTGACATGGAGGTGTAAATACGGTGCATGAAACTGAAGTTTGTAATTGCTTATAGTCCATCACAATGCCAGCAAGAAAAGTCAATCATTGGATACTGTAACACCTTCTACAGTCATGGCCAAAAGTTTTGAGAATGACACAAATATTATATTTTCACATGATCTGCTGCCCTCTGGTTTTTATGTGTGTTTGACAGATGTTTTTATCACAGACAGAAATATAATAATTGCAAACATATGAGTAACAAAAGCTTATATTGACAGTTAGAATGAGTTAATGCAGCAAGTCAATATTTGCAGTGTTGACCCTTCTTCTTCAGGACCTCTGCAATTCTCCCTGGCATGCTCTCAATCAACTTCTGGACCAAATCCTGACTGATAGCAGTCCATTCTTGCACAATCAATGCTTTCATTTTGTCAGAATTTTTAGGTTTTTGTTTGTTCACCCGTCTTTTGATGATTGACCACAAGTTCTCAATGGGATTAAGATCTGGGGAGTTTCCAGGCCATGGACCCAAAATCTCTATGTTTTGTTCCCTGAGCCATTTAGTTATCACCTTTGCTTTATGGCAAGGTGCTCCATCATGCTGGAAAAGGCATTGTTGATCGCCAAACTGCTCTTGGAGGGTTGGGAGAAGTTGCTCTTGGAGGACATTTTGGTACCATTCTTTATTCATGGCTGTGTTTTTAGGCAAAACGTATAAATAGATCCGGCACTCAAAAGTATGCTTGAAAATTATGATTTATTGATGAACACTCCAATATTTAGTGTGTGACGTTTCGGTCATAAACAGACCTTCTTCTGACTGGAGAATACAGATAAACAAATAATGTAATCAGTCTGTATAATAAATTCGTCAAAAACTCTGAAACAATGAAAAAAAGTACAGGAAAATAACAAAATATGATGTATATAGAATAAAAAATAAAAACATATTTTAAAGAGGAAATCGACCCCAATGAAATTCTGGATCACTGTGTAATCTACTGAAAGCTACCTTGTGGATATAGTGAAAAATGAGCACAGGTATCTCTCTGGGTTGCTGTCAAGGAAGTATAATTGATGACTTAGGCATTAGAAACTGTAAGGACTATAGGAAATCTAAGTATGCATACATATATATCTCATGAATGATATAATATAACATAAATGCTATATAACAGGATCATCAATGTTTGAGATATTTGTGTCTAGATTATAGAGAAATCAGAAAATTCAACAAAAAATATAGCATAGTGCGTATGGTGAAATGGCTAGTATGAGTAAAATCACTATCCTTACCCAGTGGTGTTGAAAACAAAGTGTAATAGAACCGATATATGAGATCTGTGGATAAACAAAGAGACCGCTCAGAAGTGGAGAAAAATGCTTGCTATCCAGTGTAACAGAGATAATTGCTATCAAAGGTAACAAAGATGAGGTATACATCTAGTGACTATAGTATAAGGTGCACATTCTTACCAGGGGATCGCCCGAGAAGTAAACAGGTAAAGCGCTCTGTGGTAGTGCTGAATTAGCTGTAGAAATGGCGCTGTAGGTGAGCCCTGCACGTGTGTGCTATATGTGGTGGCGTTACCGGAAGTGACCTCATTCTTAGTCACCGTGCTGTGGAACGCAATTGGAGCGCTTGGTAATTTCGTGAGCCGGAAGTGCGTCATGAGTGGGCGTGGCAAAGCGTAGGAACACTTTGGAACGCTGGTGGAGCGCAAACAAAGAGGTGGTCTCATAGGTGAGAGAATCCAGACTTCATATGGTGCGGAGCGTGAGTAAGGTAAATATGAAAAGAGAGTGCTTATAAATTCGCCTAAAAAGGAGAAAATAGATAAAGATTAGTAAAGAATAATAAAGATTATCAACCAGAATATGACATTTGAATTATAGTACATTGGATTGATCCTAGTATGTAAAGTATATATATTGAACATGGCAGACATGTAAAACATTTAAAAGGCACTTCAGCGTGTTATGATGAATTCTAAACTATCGAGAGGCATATCATATATGGCTAGTACATATATTATAATATAATATAAAGAAGCATAAAAGCAATTCACTGATACATTTTAGCTGATCACACATGTATGATTATTCACAAAAAGAGGAAAAAATCAAAGAAATGACAACAGAGAGCTGGTTAGTCAAATTATATAATGAGTGACCTCATTCTTAGTCGCCGTGCTGTGGAACGCAATTGGAGCGCTTGGTAATTTCGTGAGCCGGAAGTGCGTCATGAGTGGGCATGGCAAAGCGTAGGAACACTTTGGAAAGCTGATCTCCACATCGGTCGTCTATGCCATCAAATGCCCGTGTGGCAAGATTTATGTGGGTGAGACGACACAGGCCATAAAAGACAGGATATCCCACCACAAATCGGATATAAGATGTAAAAAGAATCATCTTCCCATCCCGTTCCACTTCAATACTATGGGCCACACTATAGCACAACTCCAGTTTATGGTACTGGAACAGGTACAAATTAATAGAAGAGGCGGTAATTTGATTAAGGCACTATGTCACCGTGAAGCATATTGGATTCACACCCTACAGACCCTTGAACCAAAACGTCTCAATAGGGACTATGATAAGATATAGCGTGGCACAGCTGTGTGCGGTGCACAAGTAGGAGCCCAACCACATTCAAGTGTCCCGTGTCAAGGAGATAAGACGGAGCCTTCCGTGTCAACAGTGTTAGTATTATCTCCTTGACACGGGACACTTTCTACAGACTATAAGCAACCTAGGTACAATACCAGCCAATGCTATTCTCGTCTCATTAGACGTTAAAGATTTATACACTTCTATTCCTCATCAGAAGGGTATATCCTGCACAAGACATCTTCTTCACTCATCTGACAAGCCTCCTGAGATTATAGACTTGTGTACACAACTATTGACAATAGTCCTTACTAAAAAAATTTTTATGTTTGGAGACACTTTCTATCTACAGACCAAAGGGACCGCAATGGGCTCGAATGTAGCCCCGCCTTATGCCAATAGCTACATGGCGGCCTTTGAGGAAGAAGTGGTTACCGTAATCCAACATACAAGCAATATTGTATAGTTTGGAAAAGATTTATTGATGACATTTTTTGCATTTGGACTGGTACTGAAGACACATTGTTGAATTTCTTCAACACACTCAATATAGCTTGGCCAGAACTGACCTTTACTATTACTTACAGTCAAAATCAGGTCAGTTTTTTGGACACTATGGTCATTAAAGACACCAATGGAACACTTTCAACGGACCTCTATAGAAAACCAACTGACCGCAATAGTATTCTACACTATGGCAGTTTACATCCTCTTACTACTAAAAGAGCGATCCCACGATCACAATTTCAGAGTCCGTCAAATTGTGTCTGACCCCACACAAAGTGAAATTAGGATTAAAGAAATGCATACTAAATTTCAAGAAAGGGGCTATCCCTCTGCTTTATTAGCAGAAGCCATAAAACCCTCAATGAGGACTTGCAAACCAGTAACTAAACGCATACCCTTGGTGCACGAATACCACCCATACGTCCATATTCTGCACCATACAATAAGAAAGCATTGGAACATTCTCAAAACAGCCCATCCGAACATAGAAGAATTCCAAAATCCATTTCTACCCTGCTATAAACGTCCGCACAATATCCGCGACTCCCTAGTTAGAGCTGATACGAGCATACAACCACGTGTTTCCTCACAAAGATTTCTATCCAAGCCAAAAGTAGGGACATACCCTTGCCTGCACTGTAATCAGTGCAAAAATGTTCTTAAAGGGGAAAATTTCTTCCACCCACATTCAGGCAAAAAATATCATATTAAGGACTACTCTACATGCAATTCCTCATATGCAATTTATCTCATTAAATGGCCTTGTGGTTTGATGTATGTGGGAGAAACCACCCAACCCATTAAAGATCGAATTTCCAAGCACAAATCCACAATCAGGTGCAAAAATATGCTATTACCAGTTCCACATCACTTTATCACTATGGGGCATTCCATAGCACAATTAAGGTTCCAAATTATTGAACTTGTCACACCACAAAGACGAGGCAGTGACCGCATTAAATACCTCAAGAAGAGAGAATCCTTTTGGATACACGAGTTACAAACTCTTGCTCCAAAAGGTTTAAATAGAGATTATGATCTTCATTCATTCATCTGAAGTGTCCACTACAGGTCCTTCTCAAAAATTAGCATATAGTGCAAAATTTCATTATTTTCCATAATGTAATGATTACAATTAAACTTTCATATATTTTAGAATCATTACACACCAACTGAAATTTGTCAGGTCTTTTATTGTTTTAATACTGATGATTTTGCCATACAACTCCTGATAACCCAAAAAACCTGTCTCAAATAATTAACATATTTCAACCGTCCAATAAAATAAAAGTGTGTTTTAAAAACAAACAAAAAACCATCAAATAATAAAGTTCAGTTATGCACTCAATACTTGGTCGGGAATCCTTTTGCAGAAATGACTGCTTCAATGCGGCGTGGCATGGAGGCAATCAGCCTGTGACACTGCTGAGGTGTTATGGAGGCCCAGGATGCTTCGATAGCGGCCTTAAGCTCATCCAGAGTGTTGGGTCTTGCGTCTCTCAACTTTCTCTTCACAATATCCCACAGATTCTCTATGGGGTTCAGGTCAGGAGAGTTGGCAGGCCAATTGAGCACAGTAATACCATGGTCAGTAAACCATTTACCAGTGGTTTTGGCACTGTGAGCAGGTGCCAGGTCGTGCTGAAAAATGAAATCTTCATCTCCATAAAGCATTTCAGCCGATGGAAGCATGAAGTGCTCCAAAATCTCCTGATAGCTAGCTGCATTGACCCTGCCCTTGATGAAACACAGTGGACCAACACCAGCAGCTGACATGGCACCCCACACCATCACTGACTGTGGGTACTTGACACTGGACTTCAGGCATTTTGGCATTTCCTTCTCCCCAGTCTTCCTCCAGACTCTGGCACCTTGATTTCCGAATGACATGCAAAATTTGCTTTCATCAGAAAAAAGTACTTGGGACCACTTAGCAACAGTCCAGTGCTGCTTCTCTGTAGCCCAGGTCAGGCGCTTCTGCCGCTGTTTATGGTTCAAAAGTGGCTTTACCTGGGGAATGCGGCACCTGTAGCCCATTTCCTGCACACGCCTGTGCACGGTGGCTCTGGATGTTTCTACACCAGACTCAGTCCACTGCTTCCTCAAGTCCCCCAAGGTCTGGAATCGGTCCTTCTCCACAATCTTCCTCAGGGTCCGGTCACCTCTTCTCGTTGTACAGCATTTTCTGCCACATTGTTTCCTTCCAACAGACTTCCCATTGAGGTGCCTTGATACAGCACTCTGGGAACAGCCTATTTGTTGAGAAATTTCTTTCTGGGTCTTACCCTCTTGCTTGAGGGTGTCAATGATGGCCTTCTTGACATCAGTAAGGTCGCTAGTCTTACCCATGATGGGGGTTTTGAGTAATGAACCAGGCAGGGAGTTTTTAAAAGCCTCAGGAATCTTTTGCATGTGTTTAGAGTTAATTAGTTGATTCAGAAGATTAGGGTAATAGGTCGTTTAGAGAACCTTTTCTTGATATGCTAATTTTTTGAGACAGGTTTTTTGGGTTATCAGGAGTTGTATGCCAAAATCATCAGTATTAAAACAATAAAAGACCTGACAAATTTCAGTTGGTGTGTAATGAATCTAAAATATATGAAAGTTTAATTGTAATCATTACATTATGGAAAATAATGAAATTTAGCACTATATGCTAAGTTTTTGAGAAGGACCTGTATATTGTTTGCAATTTTTTATTGTATCTATTGACTGTCATTTAATATCTCACGAACGTGTCCCCATTGCTATGATTAATGTACATTACTCTGCGTTACCATAGTACAGTTTTTAATACTTTTATTCTCTTTCCAGAGTCGACTCTATTGAATCAATATTTGAAAAAGTTCCTCGTCCTCCTCTGGATTCTCCTCATCCTCACCTCTCCCTACTCGACTGCTATAACAATATGAAGCCACATCATTCCCTTTTTGAACTCTCTTTCTGAATAGCCAGCGTTTCCTTCCCTCTCTAACGATGCTCACAGCATCTTAATAGTCTCCGCCTTAGTTCAGCCCCAATATGGCCGCTGGAACGCATGGCTCCGCTTAGTGAACGCAGTGGTACGCCTACTTCCGGTCTCTGACTTCCGCTTAGACCCTGACACCTAATCCCGCCCTTGAGGCATAAATGGGGACGTAACATGGCGCTGCACACACCAACAAGCGTGTCATGTATAGTGTACAGTTCCTATAGCGTCTTGTGCTTGGGTGCGAGGAAAACACAGGAGACATAGGTTGAAATGAAATGACTTGTATTACTTCATACAAGCATGCTGAAAAGTTCACACAGTTTGCAGGAACAGCGACAGGAGACACAGCAGGCCAGAGTAACTTCAAGCACTACAATAAATCTCCAAAGCAGGTTCAGGATCTCTTCTCTGTACTGTAATTCCTCTGCAAACATGGATTCACCAAACAGCAGGTTTCCAGAGTCCAAAAGTGTTCCAAGGTTCCTCAGTAGGGAATAGCTGGAGTACAAGTCCAAGGCTTCCAGGAGTCAGGTCACAGACTGACTGAGGCTTGATTCAGGAGCACTGATTGTTCAGCTGAGGCTGCTTAAGAAGCAAGAGGGAAGAATCAGGGCGGGAACATGAAAACTGGAAACTCCATATTAACTGAGGGCAAGAGCTGCAGAAAGACAGAAAGCAAAATGGCCGACGGAAAACTGAGTTTCAAGGAACATGTCAACAGAGACAAAGAACCTTACATTACTCCCCCCTTAGGGACAACCTCCGGATGACCTCAGACCAGGCTTGTCAGGGTACCTCTGATGAAACTGGCGGAGCAGGCGAGGAGCATTTACATTATTGACTGGTTCCCATGAGTTGTCCTCCACTGGGTAGAACTGCCATTTAATCAAATATTGCAACTGATTTCTGTACAACCTGGAATCTAGAATCCTTTCCACCATAAATTCTTCCTGACCATCGACCAGCACTGGGTCAGGGCAAGGAGAAGAACGTCCAGGAAACGTATTGGGTGTTGCAGCCTTTAGTAGGGATACATGAAAGACAGGGTGGATTCTCATAGTTCTGGGCAGTTGAAGACGACAAGCAACAGCACTTATAATCTTATTGATCTTATAAGGTCCAATGTACTTATGTCCCAATTTAGACGATGGAATCTTTAATTTAAGATTTCTGGTTGACAGCCAGACCAAATCTCCTACCTTGAAAGCTGGTGCAGGTTTACGAAATTTATCTGCTGCTTTCTTGTACCTTTCCTGAGCCAATTCTAGATTTTCCTTTAGAAGATCCATATTCTTTTGTAAAGAAGTGATTCTTTCAGCCACTGCCGGCAAGGGCGTATCTATGGGAAATCGAGGAAGAATGTTAGGATGATAACCTAGATTGGAGTAAAAAGGAGACTGCTTAGTGGAGGCACTCTGAGAGTTGTTATAAGAGAACTCAGCCAGTGGAAGTAGATCCACCCAATCATCCTGTAGGTGGCAGATAAAACAGCGGAGATACTGCTCCAGGGTCTGATTGGTTCGTTCTGTCTGTCCATTAGTCTGGGGATGAAAAGCAGAAGAAAGGTTTACTTTAATGTCCAATGCTGCACAGAAATTTTGCCAAAACCTTGAAGTGAATTGCACCCCTCGATCCGAAATGACCTCATCCGGTACTCCATGTAAGCGAAACACATTCTTAATCATCAAGTCTGATGTCTGTTTTGCAGTGGGTGAGCCGACACAAGGGATAAAATGAGCTGCCTTTGTTAGACGGTCAACCACCACTAGAATGGTGTTCTTCCCTTGAGAGGTTGGTAACTCCACAATGAAGTCCATAGAAATGGATCCCCACGGGCGGGACGGGGTGGGAAGAGGTTGCAACAGACCAGTTGGTGAGGAGCGAGGTGTTTTGCATCTTGCACAGACTTCACATGAAGTGACATAGTTTAAGACATCTTTCCTGTAAGTGGGCCACCAAAAGAAACGAGAAAGAAATTCTTGTGTCTTTAGAATTCCCCTATGCCCGGCTATCTTGGAATCGTGGATGAGTTGCAATACTCTCAATCTGACTGTTTCAGGTATATACAGACGTTGTCCCTGAATCCACACACCATTCTTAAAGACAAGACTTACGTCCCTTGGGGGTTGAGCCAACAAAGAATCCGCATGGTATGCTTCCTTGATGTCCTTAAGTAGGTCTTGATTATGAATCACTCCCAGGAATCTAGAGTCAGGAAGAATAGTCTTAGGAGGAGTAAGTGGACGTGTCTCTGCTGAATGAATCCTAGAGAGTGCATCAGCCTTTCCATTGCGCGATCCTGGTCTATAAGAAATGACAAAATTAAATTGGTTTAGGAAAAGATTCCAGCGAGCCTGGCGAGGAGTCAGGCACTTAGCCGACCTGATAAATTCAAGGTTACGATGGTCTGTCAGGACGACTATTTGCTGTGCAGCTCCCTGAAGAAGGTGTCTCCATTCCTTGAAGGCGGCAATAATGGCCAACAATTCTCTATTGCCCACATCGTAGTTCCTCTCAGCCGAAGACAACTGCTGGGAAAAGAAGGCACAGGGATGCAAGACATTCTTCTCACCTGTTCTCTGAGAGAGTATAGCTCCAATGGCACAGTCTGAAGCATCCACCTCTATTATGAAGGCAAGCTCGGGGTTGGGATGTACTAAGATAGGTGCGGTGGTAAATTTATCCTTTAAACAGGAAAATGCTTCCTGAGCTTGCGGGGTCCAGGAGAACCTAGACTGTTTCCGGGTAAGTTGGGTGATAGGTGACACTACCTCAGAAAAATTCTTAATGAAACGTCTATAGAAGTTGGCAAACCCGATGAAACGCTGCACCTCCTTCACATTTCTAGGAATTGGCCAATCCTTGATGGCTTGGGTCTTGCTTCCATCCATACTAATCCCTTGCGCAGATAGTACATACCCCAGAAATTGAATTTCGGTCCTATGGAATTCACATTTTTCAAGTTTGATGTAGAGATGGTTTTGTCTTAGGCGTTCTAAGACCATTCTCACATGTCCATGATGTTCCTCTGTGGAGTTAGAAAAAATTAGAATATCATCCAGATAAATCACCACAAATGTATCTAGGAGATCCCTGAAGATATCATTCACGAAGTGTTGGAAAGTGGCTGGGGCGGTACTCAGACCAAAAGGCATAACTAGATATTCAAAGTGTCCATAGCGTGACCTGAAAGCAGTCTTCCATTCATCCCCAGGTCTAATACGGACCAAGTTATAGGCCCCACGGAGATCCAGTTTAGAGAAAATTTTGGCATGCCGCACTCTCTCCAACAATTCAAGGATTAAAGGCAATGGATAACGGTTTCTAATAGTAACCTTATTGAGTTCCCTATAGTCTATGCAGGGTCTCAGAGATCCATCTTTCTTCTTCACAAAGAAGATGGGTGCACCTGCGGGAGATGAAGAGGGGCGTATGAAGCCCTTGGCTAAATTTTCGTCTATATAATCCTTCAAAGCTTTTAGCTCGGGCCCCGCTAGGGGGTAGATCTTACCAAAAGGTATCTCGGCTCCAGGCAATAATTCAATTGGACAATCATATGGACGGTGAGGAGGAAGCTGGTCAGCGTTCTTCTTGTCACATAAATCCACATAGTCCTGGTATACAGCTGGTAGTTCAGGGACTGACATGGTTCCTTTAGGAACAGAGCAAGCTGAAACTCCTTGACTCATCTGTTTCTCCGGAAAGTGTAATTCCTTGGTCTCCTAGTTAATCGTAGGATTCTGCGCCTGCAGCCATGGTAGCCCTAGAATAATGGGAAAGTGGGGAGAAGAGATAAGCATAAAAGACATTTTCTCCTGATGATCTTTACCCATAAGGACCCTCAAAGGCTCTGTTTCTTGATCCACTGGTCCAGAAGTCAGTAGAGAGCCATCCACAGTCTCCATCTGTACTGGAGTAGCCTTCTTCACTGAACGTATCCCCTGTTTCAGAGCAAAGGAGATATCCATTAAATTTCCACTTGCACCTGAGTCGATCATAGCAGAGCTAGACACCCAGACTGAGTCAACCCAGAGTTTGATGGAAAGGAAGCAATGAGAATTGTTTCTTTTACAACTCAGCTGGGACACCGCTGAGGAAACTTGAAAAATTGCAGCGTTTATACCGTCATCGTCCCCAGAACTAACAGAGTTTAAGTCCGAGAAATCAAGATCTCTTGCAGCAGATCTCTCTGGAGCCTGAGGCTCGGACATGACAGAGCTCCTCTCGCAACACTCACAGTGAATGACTGCTGCAGTAGTCTTACGAGAACGGCTGGGGCAGTTTATAATGAAGTGCCCTGACTTACCACAGTAGAAACATAGATTTTCCTTTATACGATGTTCTTTGCGTGCATCACTAACCCGTCTTTGTAAAGAGTCCACCTGCATGGGTTCAGGTTCTGGTTCCCTTGTGATCCTACTCAAAGGTTCCTTAGCTGAGGAGGGAGGTAGTAAAAGGTTAGTGCGATTATTTTCGAACCATCTCTCTTGTCTGCGTTCAGTCAGACGAGCATCAATACGGATACAATAGTTAATAAAGTCACCTAACGCAGTGGGAGGGTCGGCACGAGCAAGTTCATCCTTAATCAGTGGAGACAACCCTTTCCGAAAAATAGATTTTTTAGCGGAAGTGTCCCAAGTGGTATCAAGAGCCCATCTCCTGAAATCCAGGGCATATTGGCTACTGAACGCTTACCTTGGCGCAAAGTTAACATGGCTGCTTCAGCTGTTGCACCTCGATTGGGGTCATCAAACACCTGCCCCATGGCTGAAATAAAAGCATCAAGGTGATTCAAACAATCATCCTCAGTCTCAATCAGAGGGTTTGCCCACATCAAAGCCTTATTGGTAAGCAACATGATTATAGTAAGCACTTTGGATCGTTCAGTGGGAAATTGTGAAGCATGTGCAGAGAAAAATAAATTGCATTGATTAATAAATCCCCTGAATTTCTCACGTTCACCGCCAAAACGAAAAGGAGGTAATTTGGGGATCCCAGAACTTGGGGTTATGGCAGGAGCCTGGGCTCGTTCCTCTAGAGCCTCAATCCTGGCTCGCAATTCCTGGGTAGTCTGTCCAAACACTTGCAAATTATGATTAGTGAGGTCCTGTAGGCTTGCAAAACGGGTTTTTAAAGTCTGTACATCTGAAATGATTGTATCAGTCACTCCGCAAAGTTCCTTTATGCGGGCCTCCATCTTCCAGATCTTTTAAGGCAGAAGTGCTGTAAGGAGAAGAGGAAAGGAAAAAAAAAAAAAAAAACAATAGTGTTTACCTGTGGTAACACTCCAGAGTAAAATTTTAAGGAATGCGCTCACCTGGAATGGTTGTGAGAAGTCACAACCACTGTCATCACATAAGGTATTAAACGGACATCTGATATCCACAGTCACAGCAGACACGGCTTTCCCAGACCCAGCAGACACTAAACATTGGCTCCTGAATCTTATCATGTATAGTGTACAGTTCCTATAGCGTCTTGTGCTTGGGTGCGAGGAAAACACAGGAGACATAGGTTGAAATGAAATGACTTGTATTACTTCATACAAGCATGCTGAAAAGTTCACACAGTTGCAGGAACAGCGACAGGAGACACAGCAGGCCAGAGTAACTTCAAGCACTACAATAAATCTCCAAAGCAGGTTCAGGATCTCTTCTCTGTACTGTAATTCCTCTGCAAACATGGATTCACCAAACAGCAGGTTTCCAGAGTCCAAAAGTGTTCCAAGGTTCCTCAGTAGGGAATAGCTGGAGTACAAGTCCAAGGCTTCCAGGAGTCAGGTCACAGACTGACTGAGGCTTGATTCAGGAGCACTGATTGTTCAGCTGAGGCTGCTTAAGAAGCAAGAGGGAAGAATCAGGGCGGGAACATGAAAACTGGAAACTCCATATTAACTGAGGGCAAGAGCTGCAGAAAGACAGAAAGCAAAATGGCCGACGAAAAACTGAGTTTCAAGGAACATGTCAACAGAGACAAAGAACCTTACAAAGCGGTGGATGCCGCGTTGGCAAGAGACTGCACCCTATACCTCACCACCACCGGTAAGATTGCACCGCTATTACCGCACTATATAGCGGCACTATAACTATTGACTTTTCTTCATCTGACTATGCCGTTATCACCACAGTGTCTTTTACCTCAAGGATCATACTGCAGTTCATATGTAAGTTCACCATGGCGCTTTAATCTTTGTCATCACCGCCACACTATTAAGCTGTGTCTTATAATTTTCACCACCGCAGTGTATATAATTCCACCTTTGTAACTATACCGCATTTCTCCAGCAAGTGCACACTATTATACCCATTTATTCTCCTCTGACCTTATCTTATATGCCTATGTTATCCCCACCATAGTGTACATTGGTCACCATAAGGAATATACCACATTCTCTTAGTATATATACTAAGCACTTTCAATATTTGGGACCTATCCTTTATTTACACTTGGCAAGAGTATTTCATGATATTCTAAGATATTGTATGCACTTTTCCCATTAATATCTTTCACTACACTGCTGAACAGTATCTTATCATACCGTGAACTAACACATCCCACAAGATGAATGCATTTTCCTTGAACTAATATGATGTATTTCTCACCTATAGGCTATGATCTTTTATTAGACACACTAAGTATATGCCTCAGGTTCTTCACCATCTTTATAAGGTATGCCTATTACATTCACTCTCTTTTTTTCTTGGATCTACTTTTCTTCTCATAGCATGCTTTATTTTATTTGGTGCAGTCTTTAACATCTCCACAAGACAAAGTCCATAATCTCCATCTGACTTATCGTCACTCATTTGAAAACTCCTCAAAGCAGTCGGATAGGATTCTCAGTCCCCCCTTTCTTTTCTTTTCTTTTTTCTTTTTTTCTTTTTTGCACTTTTACTCATTTTTTCTTTGAAAATTTATCTTACCACGTATTCATAATACACTGTGATGCCATTTATTTATTTACTTTCTTTGTACATATTTTTCTTTCATGTTCTTACTTGGGTATATTGAAGATTTATTCAATGTCTATCCATAACATGATGTATATAATCTGTATATCTGTTGCAGTGCTTTGAAAAAGGTCGATTGATGACCGAAACGTTGTTTTTGGTGACTGCAATAAAATTTACCTTATCATTTAAGTTGAGTGCCAAGTTTTCTTTTATCAATAGGGACTATGACACTATGAGTCTGATATAATTTGACTAACCAGCTCTCTGTTGTCATTTCTTTGATTTTTTCCTCTTTTTGTGAATAATCATACATGTGTGATCAGCTAAAATGTATCAGTGAATTGCTTTTATGCTTCTTTATATTATATTATAATATATGTACTAGCCATATATGATATGCCTCTCGATAGTTTAGAATTCATCATACCACGCTGAAGTGCCTTTTACATGTTTTACATGTCTGCCATATTCAATATTGTAAGGCGGCGGTGTTCACACCGTGCAGTAACTGAGGCAGTGACCCAAGCAAGTCCAAATTAAACAGCTTTTATTCAGCAACTCACGGGTTAAACAGAAAAGTCCTCCGGTACGCAGCCGGGGTAACATCAGTCCATAAACAATGGTTGCCGGGGACAACGGCCGCGCCGGGCCGAACAGAGCCTGACAGGTGCAGAGCTGTCCCAGGCGTGGGTTCAGCTGCACACAATCCTGTGGAGCTTTCCTGCTATGCTCCTAGCAGGGTCCAAACATAGAACAACACTAATCCTTAGTGCAGGAGTTTTAAAGACCTGTGGCAAAAGCCACTGGAAAACCCGGGTTGGAGGGAGGAGGCCGCCCCACTGCCTCCTGTGACCTCCTCCAAGAAATGAAGGCCCTGCCGGATTTTACTTAATCTGCCTTAGTCAGGTAGTCTGACTAGGTCATTGCTCACCTTCATTCCTGCATGCAGCCGCCAGCTGTGTGTTGACTGCAATGCACTCCAATGGCTTTAATAGGTCTCTGTACACATTCTGGGGGAAAAATAACATCCCTCGTAAATGATCCCGGTCCCCTGCTCACATATCCCCCCCTCTGTTTTAAACTTGTGGGTTGAACATTTGCCACCATACAGGGTGCCCGGGACAGGGCATCCGCGTTTGCTTTCAACTTCCCAGGGCGATGTTCTACAGAGAAACTGAAATTTTGCAGTGACAGGAACCACCTGGTGACTCGCGCATTTCCTCTCCTTGGCATTCCTCATCCATACCAAGGGTGAGTGATCCGTCACCAAGCGGAACTGAGCCCCAGTAAATAATACCCTAGTGTTCCCAAAGGGCCCCCTTAATAGCCAAACACTCCTTCTCTACCACGCTATAGTTTTTCTCTGCCGGACAAGTTTTCTACTCAAGTAGGTGACCGGGTGCTCTTCACCATTCACTTTTTGTGACAACACCGCCCCTAGTCCTACCTCCGAGCCATCTGTCTGTACAATGAAGGTTTCATTGAAGTTGGGCTGATGAAGACCGGCTGTCCACACAGGGCCACTTCATGGACTGAAAGGCTTCTCTGCCTGAGAGTTCCACCGAACCCCTTACCATTTTTTTTCCTTTCAAGAGATCGGTCAGGGCCGCCGTTCGCCCGGCAAAATTAGGTATAAACCGGCGGTAATACCCAAGGATGCCAAGGAACGCCCTCACCTGTTTTGTACTCGATGGTTTAGGCCAGTTTTTTATGGGCCCCAACTTTATTGATTTGGGGCTTGATAGCTCCTCGGCCTATCACATACCCCAAATATCGAGCTTCCTCCAGCCCTATCGCACCCTTTTTTGGGTTTGCCGTTAACCCGCGGCTCTGAGAGAATCCAGCACCGCTTTTACGTGTGTAGGTGCGTTTGCCAGTCGGTGCTAAAATAT
>JARQOD010000002.1:208043346-208094771 GCA_033576555.1 Oophaga sylvatica
AAAACATATCCGATTGGTCTGTTGTGGTATTCCCACTAGACAAGAAGTGATTCCAACTCAAAAATACAACTAAAAATAAATTTTATTAATACATGTAAAATCCAAAATAAATAAAGGTTAAAAAAGACAGGGCAAATAAGGCCTCCAAAAAGAGGAGGGAAAGGCACAGCATAATACCACCCGTAAATCTGCCAAGACCCAAAATTATACAGGTCCTTCTCAAAAAATTAGCATATAGTGCTAAATTTCATTATTTTCCATAATGTAATGATTACAATTAAACTTTCATATATTTTAGATTCATTACACACCAACTGAAATTTGTCAGGTCTTTTATTGTTTTAATACTGATGATTTTGGCATACAACTCCTGATAACCCAAAAATCCTGTCTCAAAAAATTAACATATTTCAACCATCCAATAAAATAAAAGTGTTTTTTAAAAACAAACAAAAAAACCATCAAATAATAAAGTTCAGTTATGCACTCAATACTTGGTCGGGAATCCTTTTGCAGAAATGACTGCTTCAATGCGGCGTGGCATGGAGGCAATCAGCCTGTGACACTGCTGAGGTGTTATGGAGGCCCAGGATGCTTCGATAGCGGCCTTAAGCTCATCCAGAGTGTTGGGTCTTGCGTCTCTCAACTTTCTCTTCACAATATCCCACAGATTCTCTATGGGGTTCAGGTCAGGAGAGTTGGCAGGCCAATTGAGCACAGTAATACCATGGTCAGTAAACCATTTACCAGTGGTTTTGGCACTGTGAGCAGGTGCCAGGTCGTGCTGAAAAATGAAATCTTCATCTCCATAAAGCATTTCAGCCGATGGAAGCATGAAGTGCTTCAAAATCTCCTGATAGCTAGCTGCATTGACCCTGCCCTTGATGAAACACAGTGGACCAACACCAGCAGCTGACATGGCACCCCACACCATCACTGACTGTGGGTACTTGACACTGGACTTCAGGCATTTTGGCATTTCCTTCTCCCCAGTCTTCCTCCAGACTCTGGCACCTTGATTTCCGAATGACATGCAAAATTTGCTTTCATCAGAAAAAAGTACTTGGGACCACTTAGCAACAGTCCAGTGCTGCTTCTCTGTAGCCCAGGTCAGGCGTTTCTGCCGCTGTTTATGGTTCAAAAGTGGCTTTACCTGGGGAATGCGGCACCTGTAGCCCATTTCCTGCACACGCCTGTGCACGGTGGCTCTGGATGTTTCTACACCAGACTCAGTCCACTGCTTCCTCAGGTCCCCAAGGTCTGGAATCGGTCCTTCTCCACAATCTTCCTCAGGGTCCGGTCACCTCTTCTCGTTGTACAGCGTTTTCTGCCACATTGTTTCCTTCCAACAGACTTCCCATTGAGGTGCCTTGATACAGCACTCTGGGAACAGCCTATTGGTTGCGAAATTTCTTTCTGGGTCTTACCCTCTTGCTTGAGGGTGTCAATGATGGCCTTCTTGACATCAGTCAGGTCGCTAGTCTTACCCATGATGGGGGTTTTGAGTAATGAACCAGGCAGGGAGTTTTTAAAAGCCTCAGGAATCTTTTGCATGTGTTCAGAGTTAATTAGTTGATTCAGAAGATTAGGGTAATAGGTCGTTTAGAGAACCTTTTCTTGATATGCTAATTTTTTGAGACAGGTTTTTTGGGTTATCAGGAGTTGTATGCCAAAATCATCAGTATTAAAACAATAAAAGACCTGACAAATTTCAGTTGGTGTGTAATGAATCTAAAATATATGAAAGTTTAATTGTAATCATTACATTATGGAAAATAATGAAATTTAGCACTATATGCTAATTTTTTGAGAAGGACCTGTATATAACAAGAACTGACTCAAAGTTGCACCCAAGTGTTTCCACAATTATAATAATAATATAACAATTTAAAGCCCCTGAAGAAGTGAACAGCGAAACGGCACCATCAGGTGTGGGGAAGCACAGCGCTGCCACACCACCCCCTTGCCCTGCATCTCAGCCACACAGTTCCTCTCCTGGTGGCTATCCAGGTATAGAGAATTAACCTTTTCCTCAGCACATGCGCTGCTACAGCCACATATAATGATACTGTAGCAGGCTATTGGCTATAATAAGGAGACCTTTTTTAGTCTTCTGGGTATAACTTTTGCAGGGATAAGCACTTGTTGGGTCATTTTTTACCTGCTTTTGGTATATCTTTGCCACATTAAGGACAACTTTGTTTGCACCAGGTATTTAACCTTATTCCACTTATTAAGGTTACTTGATTGATTTAAATTATTATTATAATTGTGGAAACGTTTGGGTGCAACTTTGAGTCGGTTCTTGTTATATATAATTTTGGGTCTTGGTAGATTTACGGGTGGTATTATGCTGTGCCTTTCCCTCCTCTTTTTGGAGGTCTTATTTGCCCTGCCTTTTTTAACCTTTATTTATTATGGATTTTACATGTATCAATAAAATTTATTTTAAATTGTATTTTTGAGTTGGAATCGCTTCTTGTCTAGTGGGAATACAGCAATAGACCAATTGGTTGTATAAATACTAGCAATATTAGATTTTGGAATATATATTCTAGCTAGTATGGACTCTGATCCCACCATAATAAGGTCCCTCGTATGCTTGTCATCCTTATGCACTGCATACTTTCTTTAAAAGTAAAGCAAATGATGTGTGACATTTAGTTTAATGACCTCAGTCATTACATTCATTGCAATATGATACAGTAAATAAATAGTGAAAAATATACACTGATCAGACAAAGCATTAAACTCTTCTGGCTAATATTATCTAGGTCACCCGTGTGATGACATGGACGCCAAAATACCTCTGAAGATGCCACGTGGTACCCGTCACCACGTCAAAAGTGGCCAGGTTTATCTCCGCTGAATATTCAAATTTTTTTTGGGGGAAGTCTACTATATGTTTCTACTATAGGCCTTTTTATTTAGTGCAATTTTTTATGGTCTTTAATGTGATGTGGCTGAGAAGACACACCTCGGAGAATCCTAAGGCAGCTCTGGATTATTACCCTGTGATTCATGCCCTTGTAAAGACAATGATCATTTGTGTTACATAAAAATGCTCATATCTCTGGAACCATAAGGTGGATTTAAATACAACAGAATGCTCGGGAGCAGCGGGAATAAGATCAGCGCAAACACAGGCCATTTTTGACCTAATCACATGGTCCTCTTTAGTTTCCTTAAGTTGCCAGACGGCTTTTCCACAGATAAGACTTGCTATTTTTGGCAGGGAATTCATTTACCATGAAGATGTGTGCTTGGCCAGCAGTACTGCTTAGATTTAGATGGTACATGTCAAAGTAACATCTACATGAATGACAGGACTCTAGGTGTCACAGCAGAACATTTCCCAGAGCATAACTGCCTTCACCGACTTTCCTTCTTCCTGGTGACCTCTCTTCTCCAGATAAGTAATGTACCTATACCCAGCCATCCAGATGGTGCAAAAGAAAATGTGATTAATGAGACCAGACCACCCACTTGCATTGCTCCAGAGTCTGGGTCTGGTACCCAGTGCTTATTATAGGTGCTTTTATGAAAAAGTTCAGCTTGAGAACTAATTTGCGGTTACACAGTCCCATACTCTGGAAGTTGTTTGGTCTACTTTATATTTTTGGAAACTTATGCATAAGACTCCATTCAAATGTCCCTGTTTCACATGTGATCTATCCATGTCAGACAGAAGCCCTACCCATTATAGTCTACGGGCATTTTTACAGGCATATTTTATGTGCAGACTGGTGATGAGTGAATGTACTCTGATAAGGTGAGCATGCTCATGTGCTAACCAAGTATGCTTGAAAACTATGTTCAAGTCGCTGCTGCTCCATGTCTCGCGACTGTTACAGCTGCAACACATGTAGAGAGTGCCTGTTTGTTAGGCAATCCCTCCATGTGTTGGGCTGTCGAATAGCCGTGAGACATGCAGCCACAGGGACTCGAACATGCTCAGATAACACCTTATCCCAGCACGTGCGCTCATCACTAGTGCAGACCAATTGTCCGAAGAAAAACAAAACGTTTCTGAAAAAATGATTGCATTCGGATGTAATGTGTGTATCATCTGAATGCTGCCTGTTAATTACTTTGTGAATGGGTAGGACTTTTTCTGCCACATTGATGGCAAAAACAAACACACAGGCCAAAAATGGATACAAATTAGGTCCGGCACACTGATGAAAAATGGTCTGTTTTTTTTCTTTTCTGGAAAAAATCAGACGTCTGAATGAGGTCTACAGCAACTAGTTCTGTTCTATGGGAGTGTAGCTGAGCTAACAGCCTGATTACAGAAAAACAGTAAACCAAAATCAATACATGGAGAATACAAAGCAACTATACAGCATTTCAAGGGAAGCCTATGTGCTCTGGTTTGTAATCTTACTGTAAGCCACATGTATGGTATTAGTGGCTTTTGTTTCCAAAGTATTAAATTAAAATGTGTCTTATGCGCATGAAATTCTCCTTCCAGGTCTTATGAGCCTCTCCATGTGCGGCATTCAGTGTATGGTCCTTGTATGCACATTAGATCGTCGCCTCCATTTCTTAGAAATGACCATGTGCCTGATTTCCACCTGCTGCCATGTTACTTCTATTTTCACATGTCAGGTAATGTAAGCACAATGTACATGGCACAGACCAGACTTGTTTCGTATGATTGTGTTGCTGTCCTGTATGTGCAGCAGAGGTTCCATTTATTTCCATGTATGCATTATCTCTGGCAGTAAGTAGAGAAAAAAAAAATCAATATTTATAAAAAAAAAAAATGTAATTGCAATCCTACATACTATACAGCTAAGACTGTGCAATTTTGAAGAAATCAAACATTTTTTATTAGGAATTGTTATGTAAGATGTAAGCAATTTCCTAATACAGTATATGCTGGTTTACACATTAAAGGACACCGGGAACCAATCCATTGTGCTATTAAGTCGCTTTCATTTTTGTTAGGCTTTGTTAACCAAATATTCCTTAATACTTTCCTATAATTTTGGAACCCGCTCCATACACCATCCATTCTGGCTGTCTAAGGCCAGGATCACACATGCAAGGAATATGGCCAAGTCTCGCATGTTAATATCCGGCACTGCCGACGGCTCACGGGAGCGAAGCGAGTGGCTGCATAGAAATACATGCAGCCAAATGCTCCGATCCCGAGTGCAGGCAGCAGTGCCGGATATTAACATAGGAAACTCGTCCGTGTTTCTCGCATGTGTGATCACGGCCTTAGACAGCTGGCACTTGCTGTACTTGCAGCAATCAGAGCTGGCTCTAATGGCTGCTTATCATCTAAGATGATAAAGTCAATAGAGTATTCACGCACCTTCAGCCCTTATATGTCAAAGCCATTATAAAATGCTTTGAAAAAGTGCACACATAGCAGACGGATTCCTTTTCTGGTATTTTTGTGATTCTATAAAGCCTTGCCAGAAGCGCGACTGGCAATTGTTGAATTTACAATACAGTGCAGTTTCAAGTTTCCTAATAGAACAAAAAATATAAGCAATTGTTAATTTTTTTTATTAAAAAAAATGAAAACCCAAAGAAGTTTAAAACAAACACAAAAAAATCCATATTTGGTATTTCTGCATCTATAAAGATTAACAGTATAATCTTGCATGCTAAACATAATAAAAATGATGCTAGAATTGCTGTTCTTGTTCATCTAATCTTCCCCCAAAAAAATATATAAAAAATAACCAAAAGTTATACAAACTTGAAAATGGTACCATTAAAAAAAAAAAAAAAAAAAAAGTAATCATCTAAATTCTGGATAATTCCCAAGTAAAATTTGTAGGCACAAAACCTTATCGGAAATCAAATGGAGTTCTGACTGCACAAAGCGGCTCCCTGATGTGTGTTTTGTATAAATGGCTCCAGTGTTAGTTCGGGAGGAGGTTATCTACACATTGTAGTCAGACCCCTGTATGATTACCAGTAGGGCTCTGTGCATGTATATCTTGTTTGGAGATTATTCAGTATATGCTTGATTTATTCAGCTTGAGAACTGTATATTATCCATAGACTGGTGTGCCACTGTGGCTATTGACTTGACAATGTCCATCTACCTGTTATAGAGTACTGGTAGTCACTTGAGCTGTGTGACGGTCTTTGCTTCACTGACGTGAGTTTGTGGGATCCTTCTTGAAATCAGTTTGTGTGGGTCATATTGTTTTCCCATAGATAGTTTATGATGATTTTCATTGTTTCTATATTTGAGTTTCTTTCTGGTATCACTGTATATTTTATTGCTGGTTCCACAAGTCTATGAAACGTGTTTTGTCTTCATACTGGAATATCCGGACCAAATCCTACCGCAGATTGCAACCATAATATCTGTGCAATTTACTTCTCTTTATTTAAGGCTGAGCAAAGAGGAGAACAAATAACTGACCTTAACAGTTCACTGTATGGTATCATAAAACACCTGGAAGAGATATGCTGGCCAGAGTCATTGTTCTGGAAAAATATTACATTTTGATGTAAAAAGCCAGACAGCTGAAACTAGCTAACCATTTCTCCTGGCACATGAAGCCCTTCACAGAGGATATGTATTATTTATAACTACCACCGCACACTTTATTGAAATCAGTTTGCTGGATATTTAATTGGACTAAAGTGCATTGAAAATTACTTTTCACATTTTAAAGAATGTTTTGAAGTTTTCTTGTAAATTAACATATAACAAATGCTTATGTTGTGGCTATTTAACTGTCCTCCACTCCCAAACATCAAAATTGGCACCCCAAGAAGGAAAAGTAATGGAGTTATGGAAATCCCAGGATCAGTAGACATTTTAATGATATGTAAATAATGAAAAAAAGGAAACAAATTTTACAGTTTTTCTGCCATGCTGAACTCACTTGGGCTTTACTCAGACAACCTCACGGATAGCAGCCAAGGTGTGTAAGTTTGTGTAAAGTTGTAGAGTGCCAAGGTGTGTAATTTTGAGTAAAGTTGTAGAGTGCCAAGGTGTGTAAGTTTGTGTAAAGTTGTAGAGTTTCTACTCGATACAAATAAATCGATATTTTTTGATCCTCTGTATATCATTAACATGTCTATTGGTCCTGTGATTTCCATAATTCTACAACTTTTCCTTTCTGGTGTTATAGTGGCACAAAATATAGAAATGTCCTGGTAATTATTTTTTATAAAATTAGTGGTAATTATTTTAAAAAATGCACTGACTGAATTTTCAGAATAAGGCTGGAGTCACACATAACGTATAAAAATCGGTCCGTTTTTACGACCGAGAATCGCATCCATGTTTCATGAACAGTGATCCATATGTAATCCATTTTCAATGCGAGGATGCGATTTCCTCTCATCAAAGTATCCGTGTGTCATCCGTATGGCATCCGTATAGCGAGATTTTCTTGCATCCTTGCAAAATGGACATTTAACTGATCCATGGGCTGAAATATTCGTAAAAACATATATATATATATATATATATATATATTTTATATTTCATAGAGAGCTAGATAGCAGAATAGCCGTTAATCCATTTGTCAGCTCCTGTAGAATTTCCTCAGGAGCCGACAGGATAGGAGACATGGTTTACATACAGTAAACCATTACAGTACATTTTATTTTATATATGTCAGTGACTACTACTGTTAGTACTATGTGTGTGCAAAATTTGGGAGCTGTAGGTATTTAATAAAAGCATACAAAAAGATGAACTGCAAAGCAAGGAAATCATGGCCGCCACATACACTAGGTGCGATACTGCTCAATGAGCCATGATGAGCTCATGTAACTGGACACATCGGGTGCACACCTAGTAAAAAAGTGTTGGTGATAGTGATGCAAAGAAAAGATGTGGTGGCACTCACCAGTATAAAAAGTCCGTTATTTATTAATCAGGCGGTTCACAGCATGTCCACAGGGAGAATGGGAGATGGAGTATACGAGTGAAGACGGTCGTTTCGCGCTTCTGCGCTTCTACGGGTCAACCTGTTCATTTTCCCATGCTGCAGAGTTCACCACGGGTCAGCCTGTGAGTGAGCAGAGCATCAGTGACGTCAGTGCTAGTCACTGATGCTGCTGCTGGCAGCTTCTCATTCAATCAGTGGTTTACAGCCTGGGCTGTCGCATTAGCACCACTCCCGGTTATAAACTACTTAACCCCTTGAGATGGATTGCGGCGTGGGACTTGATTGTATGGCGGACAGGTATGGGTATATTGTTGCTTTTTTATTTTGTCTTTTTTCCAGGAGAACGAGGGCATCGAATGGATTGGGAGTTTAATAAAGATGGAAAACCTGTGTGTTGTATTATCATTTAAATACTTTATTCTTAATGTATGTGTGTTTTTTTAACCCTTTCAAATGGTAAGATTAATAAAGGATAGGTGTCTAATTGACAACTCTCCATTATTAACCTGGCTATTACCCATATGCCACTGCCACTGCTGGCAGTGGGAAGAGAGAGGCTAAGTGCCAGAATTGGCGCATCTTACAGATTCACCTTTTCTGGGGTGTGAGTACATCCTTTTATTAAATACCTACAGCTCCCAAATTTTTCACATACATAGTACTAACAGTAGTAGTCACTGACATATGTAAAACCAAATGTTCTGCAATGGTTTACTGTATGTAAACCATGTCTCCTATCCTGTCGGCTCCTGCAGAGATTCTACAGGAGCCGACAATTGAATTATCGCCTATTCTGCTATCTATGAAATATAAATATATATATATACATATATGTGTCAATGACATGTGTATATATATATATATATATATATATATATATATATATACCTATACTATGTGCATACATGTATTCTATCTATTGTAAGCTGTCAGTGTGATTTTACAGTATAGGGCACTGAATTGCCAGCTTTTCGAAGGACACCGGTGCGTATTTCTCGCAAGTCACATGCATGGTCCATGTGTAATCTGTTGTTTTCTCGCACCCATAGACTTGCATTGGCGAGTCTCGGCTGTAATACGGTGCCAATCGCATCATGCTGTGATTTCTGTTTCACGTATAATACGCCCGAGAAAAAAACGGATGATGGGAGCTGCCCATAGATTAACATTGGTCCAAGTGCTATGCAATTTTTTTCTCGCTTAGCACTCGTCCGTATTCCTCTCTAGTGTGACTCCAGCCTTAGAAGTATTCTCTTGCTGCTGGCAGCGTTTGTAACACATTTACTATACATATTATTTTCTGAAATCAGTTCTTTTATTGGGAAATTGTTGCAAGAATATTTTATTGAGAACTCACAGCAGTGACGAGGTGTTAAGCTCCACAGACATGCTGATACTTGCTGTACATGATTAGGTATTAACGCTCTTGGAGCTCCCCTTACATGAAATTATCCAGTGCTGTGCCACCTGATATTTTTCTTTATTTCTGAAACTTTAAAATATGAGTAAGATGTATTTCTCACGGCTCGCGCTGTTTATCAACACAGTTACATTTATACTGCAGCTATTAGAGTATGCCGCTAACATTTTTTTAAAAATATTCTATGCATTCACCTTTCAAATTCACCTGTTTTTTTTATTTTCTTTTTAAAATACATATATTTTGAAGGTCTACTGGTACATACAGTACAGACCAAAAGTTTGGACACATCTTCTCATTCAAAGATTTTTCTGCATTTTCATGACTATGAAAATTGTACATTCACGCTGAAGGCATCAAAACTATGAATTAACACATGTGGAATTATATACTTAACAAAAAAGTGTGAAACAAATGAAAATATGTCTTATATTCTAGGTTCTTCAAAGTAGCCATCTTTTGCTTTGATTACTGCTTTGCACACACTTGGCATTCTCTTGATGAGCTTCAAGAGGTAGTCACCGGAAATGGTCTTCCAACAGTCTTGAAGGAGTTCCCAGAGATGCTTAGCACTTGTTGGCCCTTTTGCCTTCATTCTGCGGTCCAGCTCACCCCAAACCATCGCGATTGGGTTCAGGTCTGGTTACTGTGGAGGCCAGGTCATTATTATTATTATTATTTATTTATATAGCGCCACTAATTCCATGGTGCTGTACATAAGAAGGGGTTACATACAAAGTTATAGATATCGTTTACAGTAAACAAATTTACAATGACAGGCTGGTACAGAGGGGAGAGGACCCTGTCCTTGCGGACTTACAGTACAGACCAAAAGTTTGGACACACCTTCTCATTTAAAGATTTTTCTGTTTTTTCATGACTATGAAAATTGTACATTCACACTGAAGCTATCAAAACTATTAATTAACACATGTGGAATTATATACTTAACAAAAAAGTCTGTAACTGAATTTATGTCTTATATTCTAGGTTCTTCAAAGTAGCCACCTTTTACTTTGATGACTACTTTGCACACTCTTGGTATTCTCTTGATGAGCTTCAAGACGTAGTCACCGGAAATGGTCTTCCAACAATCTTGAAGGAGTTCCCAGAGATGCTTAGCACTTGTTGGCCCTTTTGCCTTCACTCTGCGGTCCAGCTCACCCCAAACCATCTCGATTGGGTTCAGGTCTGGTGACTGTGGAGGCCAGGTCATCTGGCGTAGCACCCCATCACTCTCCTCCTTGGTCAAATAGCCCTTACACAGCCTGAAGGTGTGTTTGGGGTCATTTTCCTGTTGAAAAATAAATGATGGTCCAACTAAACGCAAACCGGATGGAATAGCATGCCGCTGCAAGATGCTGTGGTAGCCATGCTGGTTCAGTATGCCTTCAATTTTGAATAAATCCCCAAAAGTGTCACCAGCAAAGCACCCCCCACACCATCACACCTCTTCCTCCATGCTTCGCGGTGGGAACCAGGCATGTAGAGTCCATCCATTCACCTTTTCTGCGTTGCACAAAGACACGGTGGTTGGAACCAAAGATCTCAAATTTGGACTCATCAGACCAAAGCACAGATTTCCACTGGTCTAATGTCCATGCCTTGTGTTCTTTAGTCCAAACAAGTCTCTTCTGCTTGTTGCCTGTCCTTAGCAGTGGTTTCCTAGCAGCTATTTTACCATGAAGGCCTGCTGCTCAAAGTCTCCTCTTAACAGTTGTTGTAGAGATGTGTCTGCTGCTAGAACTCTGTGTGGCATTGACCTGGTCTCTAATCTGAGCTGCTATAAACCTGCGATTTCTGAGGCTGGTGACTCGGATAAACTTATCCTCAGAAGCAGAGGTGACTCTTGGTCTTCCTTTCCTGGGGCGGTCCTCATATGAGCCATTTTTTTTGTAGCGTTTGATGGTTTTTGCAACTGCACTTGGGGACACTTTCAAAGTTTTCCCAATTTTTCAGACTGACTGACCTTCATTTCTTAAAGTAATGATGGCCACTCGTTTTTCTTTACTTAGCTGCTTTTTTCTTGCCATAATACAAATTCTAACAGTCTATTCAGTAGGACTATCAGCTGTGTATCCACCAGACTTCTGCACAACACAACTGATGGTCCCAACCCCATTTATATGGCCAGAAATCCCACTTATTAAACCTGACAGGGCACGCCTGTGAAGTGAAAACCATTTTCGGTGACTACCTCTTGAAGCTCATCAAGAGAATGCCAAGAGTGTGCAAAGCAGTAATCAAAGCAAAAGGTGGCTACTTTGAAGAACCTAGAATATAAGACATATTTTCATTTGTTTCACACTTTTTTGTTAAGTATATAATTCCACATGTGTTAATTTATAGTTTTGATGCCTTCAATGTGAATTTACAATTTTCATAGTCATAAAAATACAGAAAATTCTTTAAATGAGAAGGTGTGTCCAAACTTTTGGTCTGTACTGTACATTCTACGGGATAATAGGGAAGAAACAGATGGTCGGGGGTGCGGCAGCTCTGGTGGTGGTGGCGGCGAGGTGGCAGCTCTGGTCGTGGCGGCAGCTCTGGTGGTGGCGGCAGCTCTGGTGGTGGCGGCGAGGCGGCAGCTAGGGTGGTGGCGGCGAGGTGGAATGGTTATTACAGGCTGTAGGCTTTCCTGAAGAGATGGGTTTTCAGGTTCCGTCTGAAGGATCCAAGGGTGGTGGATAATCGTACATGTTGAGGTGTGGAATTCCAGAGGATGGGGGATATTCGGAAGAAATCTTGGAGGCGGTTGTATGAAGAACGAATAAGTGTGGAGGATAGTAGGAGGTCTTGGGAGGATCGAAGATTACGTGAAGCAAGATATTGGGAGATTAGTTCAGAGATATAGGGAGGGGACAGGTTGTGGACGGTTTTGTAGGTCAGTGTTAGTAGTTTGAACTGGATTCGTTGGGTCATCTGGCGTAGCACACCAACACTCTCCTTCTTGGTCAAATAGCCCTTACACAGCCTGGAGTTGTGTTTGGGGTCATGGTCCTGTTGAAAAATAAATGATGGTCCAACTAAACGCAAACCGGATGGAATAGCATGCCGCTGCAAGATGCTGTGGTAGCCATGCTGGTTCAGTATGCCTTCAATTTTGAATAAATCCCCAAAAGTGTCACCAGCAAAGCACCCCCCACACCATCACACCTCTTCCTCCATGCTTCGCGGTGGGAACCAGGCATGTAGAGTCCATCCATTCACCTTTTCTGCGTTGCACAAAGACACGGTGGTTGGAACCAAAGATCTCAAATTTGGACTCATCAGACCAAAGCACAGATTTCCACTGGTCTAATGTCCATGCCTTGTGTTCTTTAGTCCAAACAAGTCTCTTCTGCTTGTTGCCTGTCCTTAGCAGTGGTTTCCTAGCAGCTATTTTACCATGAAGGCCTGCTGCTCAAAGTCTCCTCTTAACAGTTGTTGTAGAGATGTGTCTGCTGCTAGAACTCTGTGTGGCATTGACCTGGTCTCTAATCTGAGCTGCTGTAAACCTGCGATTTCTGAGGCTGGTGACTCGGATAAATTATCCTCAGAAGCAGAGGTGACTCTTGGTCTTCCTTTCCTGGGGCGGTCCTCATATGAGCCATTTTTTTTGTAGCGTTTGATGGTTTTTGCAACTGCACTTGGGGACACTTTCAAAGTTTTCCCAATTTTTCAGACTGACTGACCTTCATTTCTTAAAGTAATGATGGCCACTCGTTTTTCTTTACTTAGCTGCTTTTTTCTTGCCATAATACAAATTCTAACAGTCTATTCAGTAGGACTATCAGCTGTGTATCCACCAGACTTCTGCACAACACAACTGATGGTCCCAACCCCATTTATATGGCCAGAAATCCCACTTATTAAACCTGACAGGGCACGCCTGTGAAGTGAAAACCATTTTCGGTGACTACCTCTTGAAGCTCATCAAGAGAATGCCAAGAGTGTGCAAAGCAGTAATCAAAGCAAAAGGTGGCTACTTTGAAGAACCTAGAATATAAGACATATTTTCATTTGTTTCACACTTTTTTGTTAAGTATATAATTCCACATGTGTTAATTTATAGTTTTGATGCCTTCAATGTGAATTTACAATTTTCATAGTCATAAAAATACAGAAAATTCTTTAAATGAGAAGGTGTGTCCAAACTTTTGGTCTGTACTGTACATTCTACGGGATAATAGGGAAGAAACAGATGGTCGGGGGTGCGGCAGCTCTGGTGGTGGTGGCGGCGAGGTGGCAGCTCTGGTCGTGGCGGCAGCTCTGGTGGTGGCGGCAGCTCTGGTGGTGGCGGCGAGGCGGCAGCTAGGGTGGTGGCGGCGAGGTGGAATGGTTATTACAGGCTGTAGGCTTTCCTGAAGAGATGGGTTTTCAGGTTCCGTCTGAAGGATCCAAGGGTGGTGGATAATCGTACATGTTGAGGTGTGGAATTCCAGAGGATGGGGGATATTCGGGAGAAATCTTGGAGGCGGTTGTATGAAGAACGAATAAGTGTGGAGGATAGTAGGAGGTCTTGGGAGGATCGAAGATTACGTGAAGGAAGATATTGGGAGATTAGTTCAGAGATATAGGGAGGGGACAGGTTGTGGACGGTTTTGTAGGTCAGTGTTAGTAGTTTGAACTGGATTCGTTGGGTCATCTGGCGTAGCACACCAACACTCTCCTTCTTGGTCAAATAGCCCTTACACAGCCTGGAGTTGTGTTTGGGGTCATGGTCCTGTTGAAAAATAAATGATGGTCCAACTAAACGCAAACCGGATGGAATAGCATGCCGCTGCAAGATGCTGTGGTAGCCATGCTGGTTCAGTATGCCTTCAATTTTGAATAAATCCCCAACAGTGTCACCAGCAAAGCACCCCCACATCATCACACCTCCTCCTCCATACTTCACGGTGGGAACCAGGCATGTAGAGTCCATCCATTCTCCTTTTCTGCGTCGCACAAAGACACGGTGGTTGGAACCAAAGATCTCAAATTTGGACTCATCAGACCAAAGCACAGATTTCCACTGGTCTAATGTTCATTCCTTGTGTTCTTTAGTCCAAACAATTCTCTTCTGCTTGTTGCCTGTCCTTAGTAGTGTTGAGCGATACTGCTCGATATCTAAAAATATCGTTTCGGAATGGTATCGCCGATATCACTAAATATCGTCGATATCCGATTCCGATACCGGAAGTCCCATTTAAGTCTATGGGAACAAAATATCGCAAGAAAAAAAACCCTTTCTTTCGTTGTAAACACAAAATATTTCACACATAGAATACATATATATATATATACATGTCATTGTGACATATATATATACATATATTTATAGTTTATACACTTCTACATAGTAAAATAGACTCTGATTCAATTGCCGGGTAAAGCCGTGACATACCCCATAGAAGTCGACGGGCTCGGTCCCGAGTACCCCCAAAACCTCTGGCTCTGTGCGACTCAACTTGGGCGTCGCGAACAGGATTCTGTAGCTCGCTATAAGTGAGTCCTGTGTGCCTGAATTGAACTGGTTTTGTGCTTGAGAATTGCTAAAATCATCAGAGAATGTATTTGCCATTTTTCCGCCATATCTGCGTCATGACGAGGCACTGGTGAAGAAGAAGGGAGTGCTCTTCGTGGGTGTACACTCACTCAGTGGCGCGAAAACGATGGCCGACCACTCTAAATGGTACTGCAATGTAAGATCGTGCCCCACAGCTCTTCAGTTCCGCCTCCTCATCCTCCTCAGTGTGCGGAAACTAACACGAAGGTCCCGCCTCCCTACAAAAGAGGGGCCCTCTCCAGATGCTAATGACACATGTGACTTGGCAGAGATGGCTAATGGACACGAGCAGAAGTGTGAAGGGATGGAGCAGTCAGAGCTCTCCCCCCACGGAAGCGACCCGATCGCCACGGAACCACCGTTGGGCACCCGGCCTGGAAACCCTCCTACGCTGCAAGAAGCGGAGGATACCCTAAGAGGCCTGGCCCGGCACCGGGAGGAGGTCGCCAGGATGGAAGCCAGCTGGCGTGCCCTAAAACTAAACTTGGAGCGGCGCCAATCCCTCTTACCTGAAGTGTCTGTACCGGAAGGTGAGGCACCCGTTCTAGTAGAGGAGACCGTGCGGGCATCCCAGCCCTTGCAATGTGATCCGGTTGACGTTGTCGCAGTGGAGGCACCCGTTCCTGCAAAAAACTCTGCACTGGCAGCACCCCAGATCCCGCTGTCTGCCCCCATCGCTGAGACAGAAGAAGCGACACCCGTCCTCATGGAGGAGGCCACGCAGGTACCAGAGGTCTACCTGTCTGTACCGGAGCCCCGACTGTCATCTGTTCCAGAGCTGGCTGCTTCCTTCGCAGGTGAGCGCCGCCAGGACTGTCGGGCGCCAGGAGAGCTGCCGCAAACCGGGCATCGTAAGCTGCAGTTTGATGGTGGAGACATGGAGATGCTGGTGGAGGAGAATTACAACTGGCGTCAGGAGGAAGAGTGGAGACGTTGGGAGCGGGAAGCAGAGCGACAAAGGGAGCAGCGAGAATCCCAAAAGCTTCAGCAACGTAACCTGGAGAAGGACCGGGCAGATAAGGACCGGATGAGAAAAGATAAAGGAACCCTGTGGGAGCCGCGGCGTAAGGGTGCAGTACGGAGCTTTAAATTGAAAGGTGGTTGGGGCTTCATCCAGGAGCCTGGACTTTATTTAGAAGTGTTTGTGACCCGGCGGGACGTGGAGACTCACCTCCCAGAAGGACACCCGGGGAGGGACCTGTTGCCAGGAGACTTGGTGACTTACACCCGACACTGGGGTTACAATGGATGGTACGCCCTAAATGTTACCAGGTGCGACCCCTACTCCCCAGAGTGTCAGGAACCTGTGAGACCCTCGGAGCCTTCAGCCTCCCACATCCAGGCCTCTGCACAAGTGCCCACCCCACGCCGTAAATCTCCCCAGCCTCCCTCAGTGGTCTCCTCAGCCGCCCCAGCTATGGACATGATAAGTATAGCTGGCCCGTACCCGGCGTCTGTTAGGCCCCCTGTGGTTCGTTCAGTCCGGGACATAGGGCTCCAGAAAGAGGTGGCCACACAGACACAGATAGCGGGTCACGACTTGACTGTACAGGCCACACGACGTCATCAGGTCCTGGTGGTCCTTGGTGTCTCGGATGTTTGGCAAGCATCAGAAGAGTACCAGGTGGTACCTGGAACACCCCTGCCAAAGAATTATAAATAACCTGGACAGGGTCCCTGTATGTAAATAGTTAAATTGTTGATGTACCCGGACGGGTGAATGTTCATAAAAAAAATGTTTAATTTAATAAAAAACACAACACAGTTTTCATTACTTTTATTACAGTCTCATCCTGCGACGCCATCGATCTTCTGTAAAAAAATGAAAAAAAAAAAACAGCAGTATACCACCTGTCCGACGCAGTCCATAGTAACGAGTGTCCCACGACGATCCAGCTCTGCTACATCAGAATGACAGGCAGAGCCTGTCATCCCGGCGCAGCACAGCTGATTACCTGCTTCCCCGGCGGTGACGTCTTCGGACTGGTTTACGGCCGGGATTACCCTGCAGTCACTGCAGTTATCGCGAAAAACTGCATGTGACCGCCAGGGAGAAGATAATGGCGGACCATCAAGCAGTCCAGGACGTGACCGCCGGAGATCTTCTGCCAGGTAAGTGCCGCTGACTCCTGACAGACCCGACCGACGGACACTCACAGTGACAGTGACAAATCCGATTCCGGTATCCGATATGATGAAAATATCGGTACTCGGAATCGAAAGCCCGATACAGCTAATATCGGCCGATACCCGATATTTGCAGTATCGTATCGCTCAACACTAGTCCTTAGCAGTGGTTTCCTAGCAGCTATTTTATCATGAAAGCCTGCTGCACAAAGTCTCCTCTTAAGGCCGGAGTCACACTGGCGACAAAATCGGACGACTGCAATGCGATGAAATATCGCATTGCAGTCGGACCTATGTTAATCTATGGAGCAGCTCCCAGTATCAGATTTTTTGTGGTCCGTTTTAAACGTCCGAGTGCAATCGCAGCATGCTGCGATTGTCACCGATTGTGGGTCGACTATCGCCAATGCAAGTCAATGGGAGCGCTGAAAAATCGGATTACAAACGGACCACACGTGTGACTTGCGATTAAATCGCACCGGTGTCCTTTAGAAAAGTCGGCAATTCATCCCTGGCTATACTGTAAAAGCACACTGACAGCTTTAATAAAGAATGTAAAGAATAGATATATACACATAGAATACATATATATATATATATATACATGTCATTGTGACATATATATACATATATTTATAGTTCATACACTTCTACATACTGTAATAGCTGCTAATTCAATTGCTTTTGTGAAACTGTACAACCGACATGAAATGACACATGGTTTACATACAGTTAACCATGTCATTTCATGTAGTTTGATATCTGGTTTTCACTAACAATTACATGAGTGTATGTGTGTGAAATTTCACACATGTAGGGGTTAATTAAAGGTATAAATTCGTTGATAAAAAATGCGTGGGCTCCCGCTGTATTTTCTCCACCAGACAGACAAAGCCAGCGAGTGGGGGCAAATAGTAATAGGCCAGGGAGGGTGCATTTATTTTGTGCCCCCCTGTCTACTAACATCTGCCCCCAGCCACCCCAGAAAAGGATAATCTATAAGTAGATTAGCCCTTTCTGGCACTTTGCCCGTCTATTCCCATTGCCCTGTAGCGGTGGCGAATGGGTTAATAAGGGGTTAAAGCCACCTTGCAATTGAAAGGTGACTTTAAGCCAGGTTAATAATTGAGAGCTGTCAATTAGACAACTATCAATTATTAATCCTATTGAATGAAATGAAAAAAAAAACACACATTAATTATTAATCCTTTTAATGAAATAAAGACACAGTTTTGGACCATATTTTATTGCTCACCTGTAATCCCCTGAATGAATTAGTTCCTCTCCCGGCGACAGGAGAGGAAGTGATGAGTGTGTGAAGCTTAATTGATTGCTTCCCACTTTCACCTCAGGTCAGGTCAGGGTGACCTGACCTGAGGTGAAAGTGGGAAGAAATCAATTAAGCTTCACACATGAATCACTTCCTCTCCTTTCGCCGGGAGAGGAACTTATTCATTCAGGGGGTAACAGCTCAGCAGGCAGCATTAGCTGCGTGCTAGCTGTAACCTGTTAACCCTTTCTGATGGATTACAGCGTGGGACCTGACTGTGCATCAGATAGGTAAGAAGCAATTTGTTTTTTTTATTTGATTTTTATTACAGGAAATGGTTTTAGCAAGAAAATAAAAGATGGTCAAAAACTGTTTGATTATTTCATTAAAATGATTTTTAATTAAAGTGTGTGTGTTTGATTTTTCTTTCATACAATAGGATTAATAATTGATAGTTGTCTAATTGACAGCTCTCAATTATTAACCTGGCTTAAAGTCACCTTTCAATTGCAAGGTGGCTTTAACCCCTTATTAACCCATTCGCCACCGCTACAGGGCAATGGGAATAGACGGGCAAAGTGCCAGAAAGGGCTAATCTACTTATAGATTTGCCTTTTCTAGGGTGGCTGGGGGCAGATGTTAGTAGACAGGGGGGGCACAAAATAAATGCACCCTCCCTGGCCTATTATTATTTGCCCCCACTCGCTGGCTTTGTCTGTCTGGTGGAGAAAATACAGCGGGAGCCCACGCATTTTTTATCAACGAATTTAAACCTTCAATTAACCCCTAGCTGTATGAAATTTCACATACATACACTCATGTAATTGTTAGTGAAAACCAGATATCAAACTACATGAAATGACATGGTTAACTATATGTAAACCATGTGCCATTTCTTGTCGGGTGTACAGTTTCACAAAAGCCGGCAGTTGAATTAGCAGCTATTACAGTATGTAGAAATGTATGAACTATAAATATACAGTATGTATATATATATATATATATATATATATGTGTTCTATGTGTATATATCTATTCTTTCTTTTGTGATTTAAATACTATTCATTTGGATCCATTATTTTCCGTTTTACAAGCCTGCGAGAAAATCTCGCAAGTCGGATGTCAATCGGATGTTAAAACTACGGTCAGATGCGACTAAAACGCATCTTTCCAGGAAAATCGGATGCCAGACGGATGTCTGTTGATTACATTTTGGTGCGATAATCGACCGACTAAAACGGTCCGATTTTTTGTAGTTGTGTGTGACTCCGGCCTAACAGTTGTTGTAGAGATGTGTCTGCTGCTAGAACTCTGTGTGGCACTGACCTGGTCTCTAATCTGAGCTGCTGTAAACCTGCCAAGAGATGCAGAAATGTCACAGAAATTTGACTCAACATGTCCACATACCCTAAATGTAAATGTTCTATTGCTTGCACCATATTAACACACATATGTCCTTTCTGTCTTGTAAACACTCCTTGTGCTGGAGTGCCGGTTCCATATCATGGTTCTTTTGGGCTTTTTTTTTTAAAATCTAGTCCGAGATTCTACACATGCAAGGCCTACATCACATTTGGCATAAAATCATTGGCATTTTCATAAACTTCTCCTTCATGTTGCAATAATGCATTATCTGAGAAACTCTGAAAATAGTACTGAAGAGGCATTCTGATTTATTGGCAATGTGTGCGGAAGTCTTGTTAATAATTTGTCTTATTGCTGGGTTCTTCATATTGCCAGGATACGGTTTTACATTGGCTCTGTCCTTCGTCATAAATAAATTGGATTCTCTTTCATTTAACAGGGCAGCTTCTCTTTTTGTGCCATTTCCGACAAAGATAAGACAATTTAGATTTTTGTAATAGAAAATGTTACAAACTATTTTTTTAGTTCATTTCAATGTATAGACTGTTGATACTAAAGAGTCAATTCAGATTTAGATCTGTCATAATATATCAGTCTATTAAACTAATCAAATGTATCTCGTTCTATCTTGTGCCAAAATCATTATCATTCATCCCAGCTGGTCATTTCTTGTATCCAAGATGCTTCGTTCCTTAGTTTTTACTACGTGATGGATGGACTGGAATAGAAAACAACGTCACACAGGACATAAATCTTCTGAAAAATGTAGGAAATGTTTATTTTATACACACTTTATCAGAATAAATATTTTACTGTCTCTTTTGTATCTTCTTTTCTGTAGCTAGCAATTTATTTGGATTGTCTTGGCAATTATTATATATATTTGTATGTGTGAATATGTATGTATGTATATACACTGCTCAAAAAAATAAAGGGAACACTCAAATAACACATCCTAGATCTGAATGAATGAAATATTCTCATTGAATACTGTGTTCTGTACAAAGTTGAATGTGCTGACAACAAAATCACACAAAAATCATCAATGGAAATCAAATTTAGTAACCAATGGAGGCCTGGATTTGGAGTAACCCACAAAATTAAAGTGGAATGTAATGTCCTTAAAACAAGTCAAAGTGATGCTCAGTAGTGTGTGTGGCCTCAATATGCCTGTAGGACCTCCCTGTGCCTGTATGACCTCCCTACAACACCTGGGCATGCTCCTGATGAGGCGGCGGATGGTCTTCTGGGGGATCTCCTCGCAGACCTGGACTAAAGCATCCGCCAACTCCTGGACAGTCTGTGGTGCAACGTGACATTGGTGGATGGAGCGAGACATGATGTCCCAGATGTGCTCAATCGGATTCAGGTCTGGGGAACAGGCGGGCCAGTCCATAGCTTCAATGCCTTCATCTTGCAGGAACTGCTGACACACTCCATCCACATGAGGTCTGGCATTGTCCTGCATTAGGAGAAACCCAGGGCCAACTGCACCAGCATATGGTCTCACAAGGGGTCTGAGAATCTCATCTCGGTACTTAATGGCAGTCAGGCTACCTCTGGCGAGCACATGGAGGGCTGTGTGCCCCTCTGAAAAATGCCACCCCACACCATTACTGACCCACTGACAAACCGGTCATGCTGAAGGATGTTGCAGGCAGCAGATTGCTCTCCAAGGTGTCTCCAGACTCTGTAACGTCTGTCACATGTGCTCAGTGTGAACCTGCTTTCATCTGTGAAGAGCACAGGGTGCCAGTGGCGAATTTGCCAATCCTGGTGTTCTGTGGCAAATGCCAAGCGTCCTGCACGGTGTTGGGCTGTGAGCACCACCTCCATCTGTGGACGTCGGACACTCAGACCATCCTCATGGAGTTAGTTTCTAACCATTTGTGCAGACACATGCATATTTGTGGCTTGCTGGAGGTCATTTTGCAGGGCTCTGGCAGTGCTCCTCCTGTTCCACCTTGCACAAAGGCGGAGGTAGTGGTCCTGCTGCTGGGTTGTTGCCCTCCTACGGCCCCCTCCACATTTCCTGGTGTACTGGCTTGTCTCCTGGTAGCGCCTCCAGTCTCTGGACACTACGCTGACAGACACAGCAAACCTTGCCACAGCTCGCAATGATGTGCCATCCTGCATGAGCTGTACTACCTGAGCCACTTGTGTGGGATGTAGAGTCCGTCTCATGCTATCACGAGTGTGAAAGCACAACCAACATTCAAGAGTGACCAAAACATCAGCCAGAAAGCATTGGTACTGAGATGTGGTCTGTGGTCCCCATCTGCAGAACCACTCCTTTATTGAGTGTGTCTTGATAATTGCCAATAATTTCTATCTGTAGTCTATTCCATTTGCACAACAGCATGTGAAATTGATTGTAAATCAGTGTTGCTTCCTAAGTGAACAGTTTAATTTCACAGAAGTTTGACTTACTTGGAGTTATATTCTGTTGTTTAAGTGTTCCCTTTATTTTTTTGAGCAGTGTATATATATACTGTATATGTATGTATGTATAATATATATATATATATATATATATATACACATACGTCAAAATTGTTGGTACCCCTCGTTTAATGACAGAAAAACCCACAATGGTCACAGAAATAACTTGAATCTGACGAAAGTAATAATAAATAAAAAATCTATGAAAATGAACAGATGAAAGTCAGACATTGCTTTTCAACCATGCTTCCACAGAATTAAAAAAAAAGAAAACTCATGAAATAGGGCAGGACAGAAATGATGGTACCTTGAAAATAATGTGACAAAAGGGACATGCTAAATCAAGATGTGTCCACTAATTAGCATCAAAGGTGTCTACAATCTTGGAATCAGTGAGTGGGCCTGTATAGAGGGCTACAGGTACTCACTTTGCTGTTTGGTGACATGGTGTGTAGTATCACACTCAACATGGACCAGAGGAAGCGAAGGTAAGAATTGTCTCAGGAGATTAGAAAGAAAATTCTAGACAAACATGTTAAAGGTGAAAGTTATAAGACCATCTCCAAGCAGTTTGATATTCCTGTGACTACAGTTGCACATATTACTCAGAAATTTAAGCTCCATGGGACTATAGCCAACCTCCTGGACGTGGCCGCAGGAGGAAAATTGATGACAAATCAAAGAGACACATAATACGAATGGTAACAAAAGAGCCTAGAAAAACTTGTAAACAGATTAAAGGTGAACTTCAAGTTCAAGGAACATCAGTGTCAGATCACACCATCCGTCGTTGTATGAGCCAAAGTGGACTTCATAGAAGACACCATTGTTGAAAAATAATCATAAAAAAGCCAGACTGGAATTTACCAAACTACATGTTGACAAGCCACAAAGCTTCTAGGAGAATGTCCTATGGACAGATGAGACAGAAATGGAACTTTTTGCAAGGCACATCAGCTCTATGTTCACAGATGGAAAAATGAAGCATATGAAGAAAAGAACAGTGTCCCTACTGTGAAACATGGAGGAGGCGCTGTTATGTTCTGGGGCTGCTTTGATGCATCTGGCACAGGGTGTCTAGAATCTGTGCAGGGTACAATGAAGACTAGCAAGGGATTCTATAGCGAAATGTGCTGTCCAGTATCAGAAAGTTTGGTCTTAGTTGCAGGTCATGGGTCATGCAACTGGATAATGACCCAAAACACGCAGCTACAAACGCCCAAGAATGGCTAAGAGGAAAACATTTGACTATTCTGAAGTGGCCTTCTTTGAGCCCTGACCTAAATCCTATTGAGCCTCTTTGGAAAGAGCTGAAACATGATGTCTGGAAAAGGCAAACTTCAAACACGAGACAACTGGAGCAGTTTGCTCATGAGGAGTGGGCCAAAATACCTGTCGAGAGGTGCAGAAGTCTCATTGACAGTTACAGGAATCGTTTGATTGCAGTGATTGCCTCAAAAGGTTGTGCAACAAAATATTAAGTTAAGGGTACCGTCATTTCTGTCCAGGCCTATTTCATGAGTTTTATTTTTTTAATTCTGTGGAAGCATGGTTGAAAAGCAATGTCTGACTTTCATTTGTTCATTTTCATAGGGCGCCGCTCATAGCAATCCGGCAGTGACAACCATAGAGGTCTTCAGGAGACCTCTGGTTGTCATGCCAACCCATCGGTGATCCGTGATCATGTGACGGGGTTTACCGATGGGCAGATTTATGGCGCACTTGCAAGAAGCGCGTGTTAAATGCGGCTGTCAGAGTTTTACAGCGGCATTTAACAGGTTAACAACCGCTGTTAGTGGCACATGTCAGCTATGTCCGATGTGGGAAAGGGGTTAATGTGCTTCTTTTTGAGCCACTCCTTTGTTGTCTTGGCTGTATGTTTTGGGTCATTGTCTTGCTGGAAGACCCAACCACGACCCATTTTTAATGTCTTGGCAGAAGGAAGGAGGTTGTCACTCAGGATTTTAAGGTACATGGCTCCATCCATTCTCCCATTGATGCGGTGAAGTAGTCCTGTGTCCTTAGCAGAGAAACATCCCCAAAACATAATGTTTCCACTTCCATTCATGACAGTGGAATGGTGGTCTTTGGGTCATAGGCACATTTCTCGTCCTCCAAACACGGCGAGTTGAGTTAATGCCAAAGAGCAAAATTTTTGTCTCATTTGACCACAGCACCTTTTGCCAATCATTCACAGAATCATCCAGGCGTTCATTGGCAAACTTCAGATAGGCCTATATGTGTGCCTTCTTGAGCAGGGGGACTGTTGTGTTTCGGTAGCTGAGGAGGACAGGAACAACAGCAGGGCAGCAGTACACCTGAGATGTTGCTAACTGATGGGTTGCAGATTCCTAAACAAATGACACAACTAGAGGTAGCTGTGGAGCGTTCCTACGTTGATCCTAGACGCCTCGTCACAGCCTGAGAGATAACTACACCTAAAGGCAGAAAGATGAAAGCTATCTGCCCCAGAGCAGATCCCCAAAGAAAATAGGAAGCCTAAAACATATAATGGCGGTTAGACAAGATGAAAACACAAACATAGGCAGAAAATAGATTGAGCAAACGCTGGGGCCACAAGCTGACTAAATAGGATAGGAAAGGAGAGATTACTTTCTGCAACCTAGAAAACCCGACAAAACTCCAACAATTCTGATTACAAAAATACTGAGATCACACGATCTCGCCACCCACTAAATCAGATCTCAGTGTGAACAAAACCAAGCTGCAGCCGCTGAAAAAACAGGAAAAAGCAAATGAGCAAATAACAGTGGCTGCAGATAAACTGTGAGGAGCTCAGGCCCCAGGAGGGGACCTGGCTGACCTCCACAAAAGTGCAGAAAACAATGCAAAAAGCAAGCACAAAAAGAAAAGCAAAAAATATCTTATATGAAAGCAGGAGATGCAGGCAAGACTCCAGCAAACTTCCAAATGAACCAGGAACCACAATTGAGACAAGAACAATTGATCACCGGCAACCATCATGGGAGGGAACCTCCCTTATATCAGACCAGTCAGTGAACCCAGATTGCCATTCTTCGCTGAAAGGTTCAGTACTGTCTGTAACCACCAGAGGGAGCCTCTGCTCAGAAACCATCTATAGCACATTCATAACAGGGGACCTTGCGGGCACTGCAGAATTTTAAACTTTTACTGCGTAATGTGTTAGCAATGGTTTTCTTGGTGACTATGATCCCAGCTGCCTTAAGATCATTAACAAGTTCCCCTGTGTTTTTTTAGGCTGATCTCTGACCTTCCTCATGATCAAGAATACCCCATGAAATGAGATTTTGCATAGTGCCCCAGATCGATGTCGATTGACCATGTTTTTGTATTTCTTCCATTTTCTTTCTATTGCACCAACAGTTGTCTCCTTCTCACCCAGCGTCTTACTTATGGTTTTGTATCCCATTCGAGCTTTGTGCAGGTCTATGATCTTGTCCCTGACATCCTTATAAATCTGAAATATGTAAATATACCCTTAAAGAGGTCGTCCAGGAATAAAAAAGGGGATTAACTGTGATGCCAAACACTGATAGTAGACAAGAATGGTGCTGCTTCTGGAAAAATAAAGCAGACTCATAATTAAGCCTAAATCTACAAACCTTTTAAATGGCACTGAAAGCATTAGTATATGGAATTAATCTATAAAAGCAGTATGTATAAAATATCTCACTGACACCTTATTTTTCATTCAATAGCCTTACCTGTCATGATCGTAATGATCGCCGTCGCAGTGGGTTCGACCACGACCAGGTGTGTGCAGTGGGGGTCCACCGATGACGGCACTTATTTCAGCTGGGTCTGTGCCAATGGATACACATTCAGCTGTAATGTATTGAGGCACAGAAAACCACCGTCTCCTTGTACTGCAATACAATCAGGCGTCGTCAGCTTATGTCATTGTGACCGATACTTGCAGAATTTGGCAGTGGTTGGCATGGTGAAGGCAGTTGCTGGCCTCTGCACCTTCTGAAAAAGATGATGCTGTGCATTGTTGGAGTGGGGGACATTAGAAGAATTTTTTTTTTTTTGTTAAATGTGTTTTTAGAGAAGAATAGCAGAGCAGGGGATTTTATAACTGGAGGGGGCTCGGGAATGGGGGGAATTATAACTGCAAGGAGCCTATGATGGGGGACATTATACCAGGAAGGTGCCCAGGATGGCGGTCATTATTATAGGAAGGAGCCCAGGTTTGCATATATTATAACAGTCAGGCTCTGTGCCCATGTTGCATTTTTTTAAGCGTTATTACATAGTAACATAGTTATTAAGGTTGAAGGAAGACTTTAAGTCCATCTAGTTCAACCCATATCCTGTCCTAACCTGCCCTAACATGTTGATCCAGGGGAAGGCAAAAAAAAACCCCAAGTGGCAAACAGTAAGCTTCATATTGGGGAAAAAAATTCCTTCCCGACTCCACATACGGCAATCAGACTAGCTCCCTGGATCAACGCAGTATCTAGGAAACTAGTGAATACAGTATAGCCTGTAATATTATACTTTTCAAGAAAGGCATCCAGTCCCTTCTTAAATTTTAGTAAGGAATCACTCATTTTTGCCACGTTTTTACACGGCGGAAACGCTTATAAAAACGCTAACAAAACGCATCCCATGCAATCCTATGGGGTTCCTCAATTGCTGTGCCCATGCTGCGTATTTTTCCAGAGCGTAATCGCATCGCTGTAAAATACGCAGCATGTTCATTATTTTAACGTAATCGCGGCGATTGCACCGCCATAGGATTGCATTGAAATGCTCACTTTACGCATGTGGCTATGCCCACTATGCGTCAAGTGAGCGCTTCATGTGCGGTTGGTACCCAGAGTCTGGAGGAGAGGAGACTCTCCTCCATGCCCTGGGTACCATATTCCTGAAAAAATAGAATGAAAATAAAAAATAGGGATATACTTACCCTCTGGCTGCCTCCAGAGTCCTCCTGCTCCTCATCGGAACTGTCGGCAAGTTCCGTTCCCAGGTGTACTTAGCGAGAATGACCTTTGTGACGTCGCGGTGGAGTGACTGCGACATCGCAAAGGTCATTCTCGCTAAGCACACCTGGAAACGGAACTTGCCGCCAGCGCCGCTGAGGAGATCTGGGGCCGCCAGGAGCTGAGTATATCCATATTTATTATTTTTTTATTATTCAAGTTGGTCACACTTGTCAAGCTAACAACGCTTGCAAAACGCTTGTGATTTGCAGGAAAACGCATGCAAATTACGCATGCGTTATACCCGCAGCGGGGTGTTGCGCAAATGCTCCGGATAATTTCGGAGCATTTCTGCAACGTGTGCACATAGCCTAAAGGACTCAGGATGGGGGACATTATAACAGGAAGAGTCTAGGATGGAGGATATTATAACAGGAAGAGGCCAGGATAGGGGACATTATAAATTAATAACCAATACAATGGTCCAAATAGCAAAAGCACTTCCCAAAATCGTAACACCAACAGAAACAAGGAAATGGGCAAACATCAAAAATAGAATTTTAATAAGCAAATCTTGTTAAAAACAGGAGAAGAAACACACAGGCATAACAACGCTGTAAGCACATCAATTCAATTATGTATGCAGAGAAATAGTAACACACCAAAGTAGCAGTATACAAAATGATGTCTGGACATACAGATAGAAAGTATAGTTACAGTGGGTAATAATATCTATACACAGTGGACCTCAAAATAAATCCATAAATATGCTTATAAGTAAAAGCCTACTGGCCTATCTAACTCCCCAATGGGAGAGGTGATCTCAATAGACGTATACCACCGTGATTGATTATCAAAGTAATACCCCACAAAAGTATATCCACTGTGAGACAGTGAAGGAATGTGTGTTGAATGGGGTGTACATTTCACCTGGATGCTTTGCTGACTGGTATAAGGGAAATGTATGGCTTTGTAAACCTAGTGGTAGAGAAAGGTCACTACACCTTACATTCATTACACACTTGCAGCTCAGGCCTGAAACTACTCAGGTGTTAATTAGGAGACCAGAAGTAGGTGTCTGCAAACACAGTCAGAGAGCTCGTTTAGTCTGGACACAGGAGGGGTCCAGGCACAGAAGGTGTCTCCAGGAGTTTGAGCTATCTCAGTCTGGGTGCTCGATGTACCCCGGACACAGGAGTAGTCTCTGTGAGAATCCATGCGGATAGCTGCTGAATAGGAGGGGAGCTCTCTCAAGTCTGGACGTTGAAGGTGCCTTCAGACACAAGGAGGAGACTCTGTGAACCTCAATGCTGGTAAATGCTGGTAAATGCTGAACATATGTGTTGTTTTGGCCCCGGCTGGTAGAGTCGGGACCCGGATAGATAGGGAAATCTATCTAAGTGTAGTAAGTGGCTAGACAAGCCTAGGTCTTCTGTTTATGATTTGTTTTATATCTGTTTGCTGTGGACTTTAATAAAGCTGGTTGCGGCCAGTTTTCACCAGAACTGCTGTCTGAATGAACTGTTTCCGTGCCACTCTGTCTACCCGGACGGCGATCCCAGAGCTATATCCCCTGAAAAGCTTACAATTGGCAGAGAATGCTGGGGCAGCACAGTGGCTGATACAATTGGTGCTGGAATGTGTGTGCAGCACAGTGGCGAGAGACAGCAATAAAGGTGAAGTCTGTTAAGCAGCAGCAGAGAAAAAAAAAAAAAAGTGTGTCAGCAAAAACGTCTGATTGGAGCAGTCTTAAAGAGACAGTAGCCCTAATAGAGTTTGCAAAAGAAAAAAAAAAAAAGTGTGTCTGCACAGCAAAGCTGAACTTGTTGTGGAAAAGACTGTGGAGTGTGCAGCAGCAAAGGAGAAACGTCTATTGGAGCAGTCTTAAAGAGACAGTGGCCCTAATAGAGTTTGCAGAGAAAAAAAAAAGTGTCTGCACAGCAGAGCTGAATTTTTCTGTGGAAAAGACTGTGGAGTGTGTATGTCTTGAGTGAAGACTGCCGTTGTTGAGACAGAGAAGTCTGACAGCATGGATGACAGCATGGAGGCGCTGTTTGAACAAATGGCGCAAGTTAATGTGCAACATAAGACTGCCGTGGTTGAGACAGATAAGTCCGGCAGTATGGAGGAGCTCCTTGAGTACCTGGTCCAGGCCCAGCGGAGCATGCAGCAGAGCATGGAGCGGCAGCGCCTGCAGCACCAGCAGCGCATGCAGCAGGCCCAGCAGCAATTCCTGCAGCAGCAGCAGGAGAATAACCGGTTGTTTTTTGAGCAGGTGGCAGCACTACAAAAGACTTGCAGCGCATCGTCCCAAAGTAATGTTGCAAATTCACCTGCATTGTCTGCTGTAAAGAAGGCGGTAAGACGGTCCCTGAAAAAGATGACACCTCGTGATGATGTGGAGGTATATATCACTAGGTTTGAGAGACTGGCAGAGAAGGAGAATCTGCCCCTATCTGAATGGGCCATGATGGTCGCACCCTATCTGATTGGAGAGCCCCAAAGGGCCTATGCTGACCTGAGCGAGCAGGACAGCCAAGACTATGCCAAGCTGAAAGCGGAGATTCTTACCCGGCTGGGTGTTACGGTGACAGCCCGTGCCAGGGGAGTTCATGACTGGAGATGCAGTTGGGAGTCTGCAGTCAGCAAACCTGATTATGGAGTTGAAAAGGTGATAGTGAACCGCTACACCCGAGCATGTCCTCCTGAGGTACAGCCAGAGGTCGGACAAGGAGACCACCAGGACGCCAATCGTCTGGTCAGCCTGATGGAGAAGGCCTTCGCCTGCAAAGACTGTTTCCGTGACCAGCCGTCTGAGAGGTCGTCACTTCAGAGTTCCCGGACGCTGAACTCTCGCGGTAAGAGCGTTCCAGCTGTTGGGGACATGGGGTATGCTGATAAGCGGGTTCGGGCCCGAGGGGACATATGGGTGGGAGAGTGTGATGGACAGTGTTGGAGATGTCGTGAAATTGCAGCCAACTGTCCAATAGAGGGGGAGCCTATGTGTTGTCATGTTGGCGGATCCCTCTCTCCCTGCGCAGAGCCTGTGTGTGTGTCCACCTCAGCCGAAGAGACTGGACCACAGGGGTCCCCGGTGGTTGTAAATGACTGCCCAGCACAGGCCCTCTTGGACTCAGAGAGTCCAGTGACTTCCATATGGGACAGCCTGATTGATAGGGACTTCGTCCCTGATAAACACCTGAGTGTGGTGTGCATCCATGGAGACACCAAAGTCTACCCAGAGACTGCCGTGGACTTGTTCCCTAAACTCGGGGAGGTTTCATATGAAGTGGGGGTAGTGAAGAACCTGGTGCACCCCGTCATATTGGGTAATGACTTTCCCCGATCTAAGGGTCTCTGGGGGAAAAATGTTTCTGATGGACAGTGTGATGAAGCTCCTACTGAGGGTGCGCAGTCCCGAGGGGCGGAACACAATGCTAGTGGGCCGTTAAACTTATGTGATGATGATGATAATGATAATGATGATGATGATGATGATCATGATAATGATGATGACCATGATAATGATGATGATGATAATGATAATGATGATGGTGATCATGATAATGATGATGACCATGATAATGATGCTGATGCTGATGCTGATAATGATAATGATGATGATCATGATAGTGATGATGATACTGATCATAATCATGATAATGATATTGACAATAATTATGACTGTGATAGTGATGAAATTCCTTTGCAGGTGATGTTGGGAGACGAGGATGGTGGTTCTCGGGAACCGAGTGTCCCTGACTTGCCTGTGTCCTGTGACAATTTTGAGAGTGAGCAGTGGCGAGACCCCACTCTTAGGACGACACAGGAAAATATGATTGTTCTAAATGAGGTTTCCCAGGAGCCTGGCTCTGAGGAGAGGTTTCCTCGTGCTGCCATGGACAATAGCCTATTGTATAGGGACACTGAAGTCCAGGAAGAGGTCGTGAGTCAGCTCCTAGTACCTGAGCTATATAGAAGTATAGTGCTGGGGTTGTCACATAGTCACATACTTGAGGGACCAGATGGTGAAGTTAATGTTGTGGATGACATGTTAACTAAGGTTCCAGATCAGGATGTGAATGAGAATGAATTGTGTACTCCTGAAAGTGAGCAGGATGAGAATGAGAATGAATTGTATAACCCTGAAAGTGACCCGGATGTGGCTGAGAAAAAGGGGTCAGACAGGGATAGTGGGAGTGATAGTGAATCATCTGATGACAATAAAGTAACCAGTGCAAATGAGGAAGGCATGGTAGCAGAGGAGGTTGAGAGTCCTGAGAAGAAAGCTGATGCTGACCTTACAGCCAGACAGAAGATGGCATCTGAAGATGTTTTACAGTTGGCCGGTTCCCTGGCGAAGACTAAGGTGAAAGGAGGAGAGCTGAGCTTTAAAGGCAGGACTCTGAACCTGAACACAGCACAAGTGGATGCTGTTGAAGATGAGAAGTTGTCGGTGTGTGGTGTGGATCTGCATCATGCCAAGGACTCTGAAGGTGATGCTGCAGAGGTGGAAAAAGCCATAGAAGTGGTAGACACCAAACCAGATGCCTCATCAGTAGCTGCAACTCGTGAAGCTCAGGCTGGAAGTTCGGCGCCCGGAGCCCCAGCGGTGTTCCCGAGTGATACCAAGGATCTGGATAAGTCACAAGATGAGATTTTGAGACATCGGGCTGGCGTTGGTGAGCTCAAGCGCACTTTCAGGGAGGCTACATCGGAGCCACGTCCCAACAAATGGGAAAAGCGATGTGTCACTCCGTTGCCGCTACAGACACACGGGAGCCCAGATGGGATGCAGAACGTGGTGGAAGAGAAGAATCCGGCGGGTTCTGAGTATACAGATGCAGCTATCAAGGAGAACTTGAAAGCTGGAATAAATGGAGATATTGGAGACCATAATGATGTGACTGAAGAAGTAGAATGTAAGACTGACGGTAGGGCTTCTGAGCATGTCCTACCAGAAGAGCCTGAAGAAGGGGCTGAAGACATAAAGGACGTCCAACAGGTACAAGATGAATTGATTACTTCTCAGAAAAAACTCCAAACTGTGATGAAGGAGCGTGATGAGAGCCATGAGCATCTTCTGGAGAAGCTCAATGAAGTAAAGAAGGTTCAAGGGGAACTGGAGAAAAGTGAAAAACCCCCTATACCTTCTGTGATAGTTGGTGACACATGGTCAGTGCACCAGGGACAGGAGGTACGTGAGTTTCTGAGAAAGAGTCAGCAGAAGTGTTCTGATGTGCCGGGTCGTACTTCTCTGGCCAGGCACTATATCGAAACTGAGCCCGGCCCTAAGGTCAAGATGAAACCGTGCAGGATACCCGAGGCCCGCAGAGAGCATAGGCCTGGGAGGGTACAGGGTAGTGCGGATGCTTCAGATGAAGAGAAAGCTGATGTTGGCTATGGCTCAGGTGAAGATACAGATGACAGTAGTGAAGATGAAGCTGATGAAGGCCATGACTGGTCCAGAGTTCGCTGTCTCTTTTGGATTGTTGACCAGCCCTCCGGTCTGGATGACCAGCCCTCCGGTCTGGAGAAGAGGGAGGGGATATGTGAGACAGTGAAGGAATGTGTGTTGAATGGGGTGTACATTTCACCTGGATGCTTTGCTGACTGGTATAAGGGAAATGTATGGCTTTGTAAACCTAGTGGTAGAGAAAGGTCACTACACCTTACATTCATTACACACTTGCAGCTCAGGCCTGAAACTACTCAGGTGTTAATTAGGAGACCAGAAGTAGGTGTCTGCAAACACAGTCAGAGAGCTTGTTTAGTCTGGACACAGGAGGGGTCCAGGCACAGAAGGTGTCTCCAGGAGTTTGAGCTATCTCAGTCTGGGTGCTCGATGTACCCCGGACACAGGAGTAGTCTCTGTGAGAATCCATGCGGATAGCTGCTGAATAGGAGGGGAGCTCTCTCAAGTCTGGACGTTGAAGGTGCCTTCAGACACAAGGAGGAGACTCTGTGAACCTCAATGCTGGTAAATGCTGGTAAATGCTGGTAAATGCTGAACATATTGTTGTTTTGGCCCCGGCTGGTAGAGTCGGGACCCGGATAGATAGGGAAATCTATCTAAGTGTAGTAAGTGGCTAGACAAGCCTAGGTCTTCTGTTTATGATTTGTTTTATATCTGTTTGCTGTGGACTTTAATAAAGCTGGTTGCGGCCAGTTTTCACCAGAACTGCTGTCTGAATGAACTGTTTCCGTGCCACTCTGTCTACCCGGACGGCGATCCCAGAGCTATATCCACTGAAAAGCTTACACCACATACAATGCTGCACATGGGTCCAAAAAGTGCCAAAGAATTTCATGCAGACCTAAAACTTATGAGTAGAGATGAGCGACTTTGGTCGAGTCTGGTTTCGGACCACCTGATTTTATCAAAAGGCGAGTCAGACGAAATTGGTCTGACTAGCGGCAAAAAAGTCGGAGTTCCGACCGAAACCTGAACCCCAATGTAAGTCAATGGGGAATAAAAGTCGTCAGTGAGTGGAGGACAGTCCTCCACTCACTGCCGACTTTTATTCCCCATTGACTTGCATTGGGGTCAGGTTTCGGTCGGAACTCCGACTTTTTTGCCGCTAGTCGGACCAATTTCGTCCGACTCGCCATTTGGTTAAGTCGGGTGGTCCAAAACCCGACTCGACCAAAGTCGCTCATCTCTACTTATGAGTGGTCTCACTTCAATGGTACATAATAGTAAACAGTCCACACTCAATATTGCGCATAAGCCCATTAGCCAATGGAGAAACCACAAAGGGTCACCGAGACCTGTAAACATAACAAAATATCTCAGCAAAGTGCTGTGTGCATTACCTGGCGTTGAAAGCAGAACCCCGACGCGCGTTTTGCGTCAGCTTCCTCGGGGGGTTGTGTAGAGGCTAAATGAAGGCCCCCCTTATATACAGAGCTATAAAGGTAGCGGCAGACACGCTGTATAGCGGCGCTTCCGGCGCCAACGCCGAAGACCGAAGCCACGGAGCCGGCGCCTGATGTCACAGGACCAGTCCACCAGCGACGAGTCAGCTGGAAGGCGGGCCCTGCGACGCTGGCTAATGGGCTTATGTGCAATATAATATAATCATGGTGGTATACAGCTATTGGGATCACCTCTCCCATTTGGGAGTTAGATAGACCAGTAGGCTTTACTTATAAGCATATTTATGGATTTATTTTGAGGTCCGCTGTGTATAGATATTATTACCCACTGTGACTATACTTTCTATCTGTATGTCCAGACATCATTTTGTATACTGCCACTTTGGTGTGTTACTATTTCTCTGCATACATAATTGATGTGCTTCCAGCGTTGTTATGCCTGTGTGTTTCTTCTCCTGTTTTTAACAAGATTTACTTAATAAAATTCTACTTTTGATGTTTGCCCATTTCCTTGTTTCTGTTGGTGTTAGGGGACATTATAACTGGAAGGGACCCAGGATGGGGGATAATATTACAGTAAGGAGCCCAGGATGGGGAACATAACAGGAAGAGGCCAAGATTAGGGGACATAATAAAAGGAAGGGGCCCAGGATGGGGGACATTATTATTGGAATTGGTCTGGGATGGGGGGAATTATTCCTGGAAGTGGCTCAAGATGAAGGACATTATTAAAGAAAGAGGACCAGAAAGGGGGACCGTATACCAGGAAGGGGCCCAGGATAGGGGACAGTATTACAGTATTGGAGACATTATATCAGGATAGGGGACATTATTACAGGAAAGCGCCAAGATGGGGAAAATTATTAAAGGCGGGGGCCTATGATGGAGAACATTATTACAGGAAGGGCCCAGTATGAGGATATTATTACAGGATGGGGGACTTCATTACATGGGGGGAGAAAACACGCAGTGGCGTAACTACAAAGTTATGGGCCCTGATGCAAACTTTCAAATGAAGCCCCCCATGCCAAAATATTTTCCACCCAAATTCACATTTTCCCTATTCATTTTGCACACTATTGCTTTGTTGCAATGTTGTATAGTCTGACCTCAGTGGCGTAACTATCCGGTGCCGTATCCTGGTATATATTTGTCCCCCGTACTGCCGTTGTTCTGTAATGTATAAAAAAAATAAACCATTATACTCATCAGGGGCTTACATAGAAGTCATGGGGAGCCATATAAGAAGTATAATGCACACCCATAGTCCTCCATATAATATAATGCACCCCCATAGTCATCTATATAATATACTGCACAGTTCATAGTCATCCATGTAGTATAATCAAATGCACCTCCATAGTCTTTCATAAAGTATAATGCACTCTATAGTATTTCATAGTAGTATTATGCACCCCATAGTCATATATAGTATAATGCAGCAGCCCCATAGAAGTATAAAATGCAGCAGCCCCATAGCAGTATAATGCATCCCCTTCCCCCACCTACCCACCATAGTAGTACAGTCATGGACAAAAGTTTTGAGAATGACACAAATATTAATTTTTACAAAGTCTACTGCTTCACTTTTTCTAATGGCAATTTGCATATACTCCAGAATGTTATAAAGAGTGATCAGCTTAACAGCAATTACTTGCAAAGTCAATATTTGGCTAGAAAATGAACTTTATCCCCCAAAACACATTTCAACATCATTGCAGCCCTGCCTTAAAAGGACCAGCTAACCTCTTTTCAGTGATTGCTCCATTAACACAGGTGTGGGTGTTGATGAGGACATGGCTGGAGATCAATCTGTCATGATTAAGTAAGAATGACACCACTGGACACTTTAAAAGGAGGCTGGTGCTTGGCATCATTGTTTCTCTTCTGTTAACCATGGTTATCCCTAAAGAAACACGTGCAGTCATCATTGCAATGCACAAAAATGGCCTAACAGGGAAAAGTATCGCAGCTAGAAAGATTGCACCTCAGTCAACAATCTATCGCATCATCAAGAACTTCAAGGAGAGAGGTTCCATTGTTGCCAAAAAGGCTCCAGGGCGCCCAAGAAAGACCAGCAAGCGCCAGGACCGTCTCTTAAAAGTGTTTCAGCTGCGGGATCGGGCTACCAGCAGAGCAGAGGTTGCTCAGGAATGGCAGCAGGCAGGTGTGAGTGCATCTGCACGCACTGTGAGGCGGAGACTCTTGGAGCAAGGCCTGGTCTCAAGGAGGGCAGCAAAGAAGCCACTTCTCTCCAGAAAAAACATCATGGACTGACTGATATTCTGCACAAGGTACAGGCAGTGGACTGCTGAGGACTGGGGTAAAGTTATTTTCTCTGATGAATCCCATTTTCGATTGGGACATCAGGAAAACGCCTCATTCGGAGAAGACAAGGTGAGCGCTACCACCAGTCTTGTCTCATGCCAACTGTTAAGCATCCTGAAACCATTCATGTGTGGGGTTGCTTCTCAGCCAAGGGAATCGGCTCTCTCGCAGTCTTGCCTAAAATCACAGCCATGAATAAAGAATGGTACCAGAATGTCCTCCAAGAGCAACTTCTCCCAACCCTCCAAGAGCAGTTTGGCGATCAACAATGCCTTTTCCAGCATGATGGAGCACCTTGCCATAAAGCAAATTTGATAACTAAAAGGCTCAGGGAACAAAACATAGAGATTTGGGTCCATGGCCTGGAAACTCCCCAGATCTTAATCCCATAGAGAACTTGTGGTCAATCATCAAGAGACGGGTGGACAAACAAAAACCTAAAAATTCTGACAAAATGAAAGCATTGATTGTGCAAGAATGGACTGCTATCAGTCAGGATTTGGTCCAGAAGTTGATTGAGAGCATGTCAGGGAGAATTGCAGAGGTCCTGAAGAAGAAGGGTCAACACTGCAAATATTGACTTGCTGCATTAACTCATTCTAACTGTCAATTATAAGCTTTTGTTACTCATATATTTGCAATTATATTTCTGTCTGTGATAAAAACATGATGGAGCACCTTGCCATAAAGCAAATTTGATAACTAAAAGGCTCAGGGAACAAAACATAGAGATTTTGGGTCCATGGCCTGGAAACTCCCCAGATCTTAATCCCATAGAGAACTTGTGGTCAATCATCAAGAGACGGGTGGACAAACAAAAACCTAAAAATTCTGACAAAATGAAAGCATTGATTGTGCAAGAATGGACTGCTATCAGTCAGGATTTGGTCCAGAAGTTGATTGAGAGCATGCCAGGGAGAATTGCAGAGGTCCTGAAGAAGAAGGGTCAACACTGCAAATATTGACTTGCTGCATTAACTCATTCTAACTGTCAATATAAGCTTTTGTTACTCATATGTTTGCAATTATATTTCTGTCTGTGATAAAAACATGCTCCTCTCAAACACACATAAAAACCAGAGGGCAGCAGATCATGTGAAAATATAATATTTGTGTCATTCTCAAAACTTTTGGCCATGACTGTATAATGCACCGCCATACCAGTATAATGTGCCCCATACCGCGGTTTTACAAAAAAAAAGTTTTTCCTTACCTGGCCGAGCTTTTTTATTATTATTATTTATTAATTTTTTTTCTATAGCACCATGATTCCATGGTGCTGTACATGCGAAGGGGTTACATACAAATTACAAATATCACTTACAGTAAACAAACTAACAATCACAGACTGATACAGAGGGGAGAGGACCCTGCCCTTTCGGGCTTACATTCTACAGGATGGTTGGGAAGGAGACAGTAGGTTGTGGGGTTGCAGCAGCATCGGTAGTGGTGAAGCGGTAGCGGGGTCATTGCAGGCTGTAAGCTTTCCTGAAGAGATGGGTTTTCAGGTTACGTCTGAAGGATCCGAAAGTGGTTGATAGTCAGACGTGTTGGGGCAAAGAATTCCAGAGGATGCGGGATATTCGGGAGAAGTCTTGGAGGCGATTGGGTGAGGAGCAAATAAGTGTGGAGGAGAGAAGGAGGTCTTGGGAGGACCGGAGATTACGTGAGGGAAGATATCGGGAGATTAGTTCAGAGATATATGGAGGAGACAGGTTATAGATGGCCTTGTAGGTCAGTATTAGTAATTTGAATTTGATTAGCTGAGGGAATGGGAGCCAGTGAAGATATTTGCAGAGAGGAGACGCGGAGGAGTAGCGAGGAGAGAGATGAATTAGTCGGGCAGCAGAGTTAAAGATGGACTGGAAAGGTGCGAGGGTGTTAGCAGGGAGGCCAGAGAAAAAGATGTTGCAGTAGTCGAGGTGAGAGATGATGAGGGCATGCACAAGCATTTTAGTAGATTGAGGGTTGAGGAAGGGACGGATTCTGGAAATATTTTTGAGCTGGAGGCGACAGGAGGTGGAGAGAGCTTGGATGTGTGGTTTGAAGGACAGGGCAGAGTCAAGGGTTACTCCAAGGCATCGGACCTCCGGTACGGGAGAAAGCATGTTGTCAATTGTTATAGATAGGTTGGGTATGGAAGATCTGTGAGATGGGGGAAAGATGATGAGTTCAGATTTATCCACATTGAGTTTGAGAAAGCGGGAGGAGAAGAAGGAGGATATGGCTGATAGACACTCTGGGATTCTGGAGACCAGAGAGGTGACGTCAGGGCCAGAGAGGTAGATCTGAGTGTCATCGGCATAAAGGTGGTACTGGAATCCATGGGACTTTATGAGTTGCCCCAGGCCAAGTGTATAGATTGAGAAGAGTAGGGGTCCTAGAACAGAGCCTTGGGGACTCCAACAGAGAGAAGGCGGGACGAGGAGGTAGTGTGGGAGTGGGAGACGCTGAATGTGCGGTTGGAAAGGTATGAGGAGATCCAGGATAGGGCGAGGTCCTTGATGCCAAAAGAGGAGAGAATCTGTAGTAGAAGGCAGTGGTCAACTGTGTCGAAAGCAGAGGACAGGTCTAGAAGGAGGAGTATAGAGTATTGTCCGTTAGCTTTGGCTGTAAGTAGGTCGTTAGTAATTTTGGTCAGGGCTGTTTCAGTGGAATGATGGGGACGGAAACCAGATTGTAGATTGTCAAAGAGCAAGTTAGATGAGAGGTGGGAGGAGAGTTTAGCGTGGACGTGCTGTTCCAGGAGTTTGGAAGCGAATGGGAGCAGCGATAATTGGGCGATAGCTGGACATAGCTGTTGGGTCAAAGATTGGCATTTTAAGGATAGGCGTGATTATGGCATGTTTGAAAGCAGAAGGAAAGGTACCAGAAGTTAGTGATAGGTTGAAGAGGTGGGTTAGGGATGGGATAAGAGTGGTAGTGAGGATGGGGAGGAGGTGGGATGGGATAGGGTCAAGTGTTATGAATGTTTTAGAAATGAATTCTGAGCAGAAGCTCCCTCTGGTGGTTACAAACGGTACTGAACCATTCAATGAGGATTGGCAATCAGGAATCACGGACTGGCTGGATATAAGGGAGGTTTCCCCCCATCATGGTTGCCGGTGATCAATTGTTCTTGTCTCAACGTTGTTTCCTGGTTCACTTGGAAGCTTGCTGAGTCTTGCCTCTTCTCCTGCTCTCAGATAAGATATTTTCTGTTTTTTGTTTTTGTGCTTGCCATTTGCAATTTTCTCTGCATTTCTGTGAGGTTGGCCAGGTTCCCCTCCTCGGGGGGCTTGGGCGCCTCTCGGTTCCTCTGGAGCCACTGTTGTTTGTTCATTTGCCTTTTCCAGTTTTTTCTGTGGCTGCGGCTTAGTTTTGTTACACCAGAGAACTAATTTAGGTGGTAGAGGTCGTGTGATCTCAGGTGTTTTTGCAATTAGTAGCGTTGTTTTTTTAGGGTTTTTTTGGATTGCAGTAAGTATCCTTCCTATCCTTTTCTGTCCAGGCAGATTGGGCCCCAGCGTTTGCTCATACTATTTTCTGTCTGTGTCTGTATTTCCTCTTGTCTAACCGCCATTACATGTTTGGGGGCTTCCTATGTTCTTTGGGGATCTGCTCTGGGGCAGATAGCTTTCCTCTTTCTATCTTTAGGTGTAGTTAGCCTCTCAGGCTGTGACGAGGTGTCTAGGACCATCGTAGGAACGCTCCACGACTGCCTTTAGTTGTGGTGGTTAGTCAGGTTACTGCAATCCAGTAGATCCCAACCTCTCTGGTGTATTGCTTTTTTTGCCTGCTCTCCTCAGCTACCAAAACATAACAGTCAAGTGCACAAGTGAGGTGCAAGTCGGATAGACAATGTGCAAGCTCCTCTTCAGTGATGGTGGATAAGTAAGTTACGGGGTTTGGGCATTGGTCAGGTGTACAGAGGGGTTGTGGTGGATGAGCAATAAAGACTTGCCATGTTTGGTCTATCTTGTTTTTGAAGTGTGTAGCGAAGTCTTCGGCAGAGATTAGGGAAGTTGGAGGGGGCAGTGGTGGGCGGAGGAGGGAGTTAAAAGTATTGAACAACTTTTTGGTGTTGTAGGATAAGGAAGACACAAGGGATGTAAAGTATGCCTGTTTAGCAGAGGTGAGGGCAGATTTGAATACGAGTGTTGCTTGTTTGAGTGCAGTAAAGTCGTCTTGTGAATGCGTTTTCTTCCTGCCCCGTTCTGCAATTCTGGATGCTTGCCGAAGCTTTTTAGTGATGTTATTGTGCCAGGGTTGTCTATTGATTTGTCACAGTCTGTTATGCATGACAGGGGCGACCGAGTCGATGGCTGATGCAAGAGTGGCATTGTAGAAACTACTGGCAATGTCTGTGTCATGGAGTGAGAGTATGGATGCCAGTGGTAGAATAGAGTCAGAGAGTTTGTGGGTGTCTAGGTGTGCAAGGTTTCTGCGGGGGTGCGCATGTTGCTGGACATGGGTGACAGGTGAGGGGGAGAGGGATGAGAAAGTGAGTAGATGGTGGTCAGATACGGAGAGAGGGGAGGTTGTGAAGTTAGATAGGGAGCAGAGACGGGTGAAGACCAGGTCAAATGTGTGTCCGTCTGTGTGCGTGGCTGAGGAGGACCACTGGGTAAGTCCAAAAGATGATGTAAGGGACAGGAGTTTGGAAGCTGCCGACTGGTGGGTGTCAAATAGGGATGTTGAAGTCACCCATGATGATGGTGGGAATGTCAGCAGAGAGAAAGTGGAGGAGCCAGGTAGAGAATGGGTCAATAAAGGCAGTGGTCGGGCCCGGAGGTCAGTATATGACAGCCATTTGGAGGTTGGAGTGAGAGTAGATGCGGACAGAGTGGACTTCAAAAGAGGGGAGGATAAGGGAAGAGGTGGGATTGGGTTAAAGATACAGGTGGAAGAAAGGAGAAGGCCCACTCTTCCACTATGTCTGTTGCCGGGGCGGGGAGTGTGGGTGAAGTAGAGGCCGCCGTAAACATAGTGCAGCAGGGGAGGCGGTGTTGGAGGGTGTCAGCCATGTTTCGGTGAGGCCAAGGAAGGAAAATTTCTGAGAGGTAAAGCGGTCGTGGATCACATGGTGTTTATTGCAGACAAAGCAGGCATTCCAGAGTGATCCAGAGAGTGGGAGCAGGGTGGTGGACGTCAAGGGCATGGATTTGAGGTTGGAAATATTTCGGGTGTTAATATTGGGTGGGAGCGATAGAAGGGGTAATAATGGAAGGTGTGAGCTGTGGGGGTCCAGGGTTGGGAGATATGTGAGGAGAAGTAGAGAGAGACAAAGCATGTGGGAGGAGAGTGGGCAGCTTGTTTTGTGTCTTATTAGGAGAGATCTGAGGTTGAGGAGCAGGTCAGCGGAGGAGGTTATTTGGGGAGGCAAGAGGGAAGCAGAGATTATTACTTGGTTAGAGGGTGCAAGAGTTTGCGGATAGGGAAGGAGAGTGAGGAGTAATGGAGCCAAAACTGTTAAAGCGTATGTCAGCATGGTGAGAGTAAGTGTGGAGGAAAGAGGAAGAAATATAGTACATTAAATAACAAAAGTTAGTCGTACCTTCTGGTCACTTCTGGCTCATTTCTGGCATATTTCTGCAGTTATCCTTAAAGAGACATCCTTGCAGAGACAGACCCAGGTCCAGACAGACCTATGAATCTGAAATTATAACAAGTTAACAGCACATGAAACAGTCAGGTGTGATCAGGTGGGAGGGCCAGCAGGGAGATAGGTTACAGACACAGGAGGGGATTAATTAGAAGTCAGAAGACAAAATACAAAGGAAATAGATCCAAATGGACAGATAAGGCCAAATGAGTGTTAGCATCAAGGAAATAAGGTATTGCAGCAGTCAGTGGACATACCAAGAGTAGCAGAGAGATGCAGGGTGATTGGGATCAGGAAAGATGGGTTATGGTATTGCAGCAGTCAGTGGACATACCCAGAGTAGCAGAGAGATGTAGGGTGATTGGGATCAGGAAAGATGGGTTATGGTATTGCAGCAGTCAGTGGACATACCAAGAGTAGCAGAGAGATGCAGGGTGTTTGGGATCAGGAAAGATGGGTTATGGTATTGCAGCAGTCAGTGGACATATCAAGAGTAGCAGAGAGATGCAGGGTGTTTGGGATCAGGAAAGATGGGTTATGGTATTACAGCAGTCAGTGGACATACCTGAGGATGAAGCAGAGCGATTGTCAGAATGATACTAATAATGAAGAAGCATAGTAATAATAATAACGAAGCATCTGTAGCAGGGAGTTGTCTGGCATATTTCTGCAGTTGTCCTTAAAGAGACATCTCCTCACCCACGATTCGTCTGAGGCACACAGCGTCGTTCTGGCGTATGACAGTGACGTCATACGTCTGCGAAGTGCATGCTGAAGTCATCTGTGATTGGCCGGCGGCTGTTAACTGTTGCCAGAGGTATATCTAGGTTTTCTGGCCTGCCCTTGCGCCACCTGCATCCCCTGCCTTGCTTTGCATGCATCCCCTGCGTTGTTCCACCTGCATCCCCTGCCTTACTCTGCCTGCATCCTCTGCGTGGTTCCGCCTTCATCCCCTACCTTGCTCTGGCTTCTTTAAGGCCTCAGGCTGGGGACAGTATATGGTCGGCCGAAGTGAAGTAATGATAGTGGACAAAGGAGCTGTCATCTTTCTATTCTTCTACAGTTGTCAAGAAAATCCACTTTTTGAGATGCTGATACTGAGTGTTGTCAGACCACCTATCTGGCATTTGCCAGTATTTACAGATGATCAGTCTGTTGTTAATTGGAACGGAGCGGCGGTCATTGAATGGAGGAATGACAGTGACCCAGATGACAAATTGGATGGAATCGAGAGCAGACGCCATGTCGCGTTTGGAGAGCCCCTGATGTGCCTAAATAGTGGAAACCCCTTAATTCTAACTCCAACCCTAACCCCAACACACCCCCAGCCCTAACAATAACCATAACCACAAGCCTAACCCTAACACACCCCTAACCCTAATTCCAACCCTAACCCTAATTCCAACCCTAACCCTAATCCCAACCCTAACTTTAGCCCCAACCCTATACCTAAACCCAGCCCCAACCCTAACCTTATCTCTAACCCTAACCTCAACCCTAAACCTAACCCTAATGGGAAAATGGAAATAAATAAATTTTTTTATTTTATAATTTTTCCCTAACTACAAGGGTGATAAAAGGGGGGTTGATTTACCATTTATAGCTGGTTTTTATATCGGGTTTTTATGTTTGGCATCTGTCACACCCTAAATGACGCTTTTTTTATAATAAGTTTTTGCATCGCTGCATTTTGAGAGCTATAATTTTTCTATATTTCGGTCGACAGTGTCATGTGAGAGTTTGATTTTTGTGGGGCAAGATGGCGCTTTCAGTGATACTATTTTTATTACCATTCGTTTTTTTATCACGTTTTATTCCACTTTTTCCAAGTGGTATCATCATACCACTTGTAAAAAGTGGAATAAAAGTATAATTTGCTACTTTTTTTGTGTTTTTTTGAAGTTAACTAGTGTGACACTTTTATAGATGGGATTTTTACGGACGCGGCGATACCAAACGTGCTCTTTTTTTGTTTATTTAATTTTTTTACGTAAAAATGTGTGTTTATTAGTGGATTTTTTAAAATTATTTTTATTATTTTATTAATATATTTTTTACATACAGTACAGACCAATAGTTTGGACACACCTTCTCATTCAATGATTTTTCTGTATTTTCATGACTATGAAAATTGTAGAATTACACTGAAGGCATCAAAACTATGAAGTATCTGGACCTGACCTCACCTCCTTACTGACAAAAATCCCACACTGTCTGTCCACTATTTCAGCTTTCTTTTCTGCTCGCTGTCTAAAACTGAACATGGACAAAACAGAATTCATCATCTTCCCCCCATCTCACTCTACCCCTCCACCAGACCTATCCCTCAATGTCAACGGCTGCTCATTTTCCCCGGTCCTGCATGCTTGGTGCCTCGGGGTCATCCTCGACTCTGCCCTTTCTTTCAAGCCACATATCCAAACCCTAGCCTCCTCCTGCCGTCTCAAACTCAAAAATATTTCCCGGATCCGTACATTCCTTGACCACGACACCACAAAAACAGTAGTGCATGCCCTTATCATCTCCCGCCTTGACTACTGCAACCTCCTGCTCTCTGGCCTCCCCTCTAGCACTCTGCACCACTCCAATCCATCCTACATTCTGCTGCCCGACTATTCCACCTGTCTCCCCGTTATTCTCCAGCCTCTCCCCTATGCCAAGCCCTTCATTGGCTTCCTATCGTCCAGAGGCACCAGTTCAAAACCCTATGACATACAGAGCCATCCGCAACCTGTCTCCTCCATACATCTGTGACATGGTCTCCCGCTACTTACCCTCGCGCAACCTTCGATCCTCTCAAGATCTCCTTCTCTACTCTCCCCTTATCTCTTCTTACCACAACCGCATACAAGACTTCTCCCGTGCCTCCCCTATACTCTGGAATTCTCTACCCCAACACATCAGACTCTCGCCAACCATGGAAATCTTCAAAAAGAACCTGAAGACCTACCTCTTCCGACAAGCCTACAACCAGCAGTGATCCTCAGTCTACTGAACCGCCGCACAACCAGTTCTACCCTCTCCTAGTGTATCCTCACCCATCCCCTGTAGACTGTGAGCCTTCGCGGGCAGGGTCCTCTCTCCTTCTGTACTTATGTGCGTCCTGTATTGCTCATATTTATTGTACTTGCCTATATTCGCCCCCTCTCACATGTAAAGCACCATGGAATAAATGGCGCTATAAAAATGAATAATAATAATAATAATAATAATAATAATAATAATAAAGTAACATGTGGAATTATACATTACACTTTACAAAAAAGTGTGAAACAACTGAAAATATGTCTTATATTCTAGGTTCTTCAAAGTAGCCACCTTTTGCTTTGATTACTGCTTTGCACGCAGAAAAGGTGAACGGATGGACTCTACATGCCTAGTTCCCACCTTGAAGCATGGAGGAGGTGGTGTGATTGTGTGGGGGTGCTTTGCTGGTGACACTTTGTGGATTTATTCAAAATTAAAGGCATACTGAACCAGCATGGCTACCACAGCATATTGCAGCAACATGCTATTACATCCGGTTTGCGTTTAGTTGGACCATCATTTATTTTTTAACAGGACAATGACCCCAAACACACCTCCAGGCTGTGTAAGTGCTATTTGACCAAGAAGGAGAGTGTTGGGGTGCTGCGCCAGATAACCTGGTCTCCACAGACACCAGACCTGAACCCAATCGAGATGGTTTGGGGTGAGCTGGACCGCTCACTGCTTCAATTTTGAATAAATCCCCAACAGTGTCACCAGCAAAGCACCCCCACACCATCACACCACCTCCTCCATGCTTCACGGTGGGAACCAGGCATGTAGAGTCCATCCGTTCACCTTTTCTGCGTGCAAAGCAGTAATCAAAGCAAAAGATGGCTACTTTGAAGAACCTAGAATATGAGACATATTTTCAGTTGTTTCACACTTTTTTGTAAAGTGTAATGTATAATTCCACATGTGTTAATTCATAGTTTTGATGCCTTCAGTGTGATTCTACAATTTTCATAGTCATGAAAATACAGAAAAATCTTTGAATGAGAAGGTGTGTCCAAACTTTTGGTCTGTACTGTATTTTTTTTTTAAATTTCCTTCTTTACCTAATCTCTTTATGGGAATTTCACTTTTTTTACTTTGATTGCAGGTATAATACATTGCAATGCTCAGAGGCTTTCCGTCGCTTGATGACTCAGGGGTCGTCATGATGACCCCGGGACATCATAATAGAGATCTGGCCCCGCGATCAGAACGCAGAGGGAGCTCCCATCCCTCTGCCTCCCTCCTGAATGCTGCGATCATGCTTGATCGCAGCATTTAGACGGTTAGCAAACAGGGCGGCACTGACACCTCTCCTGGCTGTTAGTGCAGACGCTCAGCCACTGGCAGAGTTGAGCTCCTGCACTGACTGGGCAGGAAGTACTAATATTTCAGCATCTCCTGCGCTATCATGCTGCCGTGCAGAGAGGAATCTGTTGCAGCGCAGGAGGAATCTCCTGCATGGCAACAGATTTTAACTTTTGCTGGTGTCGGCGTGTGTCTGACCTGCCAGGCCCCTGACCCGCCGGACCCGGTTAGTTACGCCCCTGCAAAAACGTATGTCTTTATAGGACCTTGAACGCTACAAGAGCCATACATGTCCCCAACATGCATGTGGTGGCCCATGTCCAAATTCGCACCAGGGTCCATCGGACTCTAATCATGTCACTGATTTTTGTCATATGGTAATAAAACATCAGAGAACAGTTTTCTAGTGTGCTTATTCAAACATGGGAGTTACTATTGGTACACTTGGGGAAATGGTATGAGATAAACGTATTATCCCTGGAGTCTTAGTATTCCTTCTAACATTATAAAGAAGATAACCAACCCATTTTTAATGAAAAGTGAGGCATTAGATCAATGACAACGTGAGCTAATGGACGGTTTGAAGCCCTGAAGATGTAATTGATCATGCCAACGCTTACATTTTTATATTTCAAACGTTATGATTGCTGTCATGGTTCTAATTGCTGCAAGCGTAAAGTGCAATTTCTCATGCAGACATCTACAGTGACTGCATTACATAGTCTGTAAGATTATTTGTAAAATGTGTAGATAATAGGGAATTCTACTTGCACAAACTCTCATATTTTAACCTAGATATAAGCTGTATGGACTGGCTTCACCCAAATAATAGGGTGCTGTGCCCTACACCGAAAACAAGAATGATAAATGGAAACAGAGTGGTGTAAAGAGAAGCTCTAATCAACCTATTATATTATATCACTACTAAGATACATGAGATTAAAATGCTCCTATTAAATAGCCAAAGTGAAAAATGGTAATAAAGCTCAAAGTATCCACCTAGGTTCCCACATAACAATATATGTGGGAACCCAAACTGTCGCCTTAAAAATCAAAATTCAATATGATGCATATATCCGAATAAATGGGTAATATAATCACAAATCTATAGATAATAAGTAAAGGTTACCCATAGATCATAAAATAAATAAGACAAGTATATAAATAAAGGCAAACAAATAAATTACCAACTCAAAGACCAGGGTCCATAGAGGTGTGTGACTTATGGGGTTTGCCCAAAAAGGTTTGAGGAGATAATGAGAAGGAAGTTACAAAATGAAGAGACTCCAGAAGGACATCACAACCGTCATTGTGGCTTCTTCAGGGAGCTCTTGTGTCCACTCAGGTGGGTATTTATAGTGACTTAATTGGTAATTATAAACAATTACCAGTTTTCCAAATAGTGTAATCACGTATGGACGCTCATTGTCATTGTTTCATTAGGGTTATTTATTTTATTCAGTCATATGGACATTTTTATACATGAATAAATATTTCAGTACCCATTTATGGGCTCTTTTCTTCATTTACAGTATTGGTTCCTAAACCTTTTCATGTCTTCTTTTCCCTTATTATTGTTTTTGTATGCCATACTCATATACATATATTTCCAGTCTTGTATTCAATTTCTAATGCATATTCTGTATTTCACCTGTATGAGCACCAAGTACTACTTTGTAGTTTGGGTGTGTGTTTCACTTTGTAACGCACGCCACCTTTTTATTCTGCTTCCCATTGTGATACACATGTCCTGTGTTTTCATATTTACTATGCACATTATTTTTCTATGCAGCATGTTTGCCATTCTTTCCGGTAGCACGTTCCATGTTGACATACATCATCTTTGGTGCAACAACACCTTTTGATGTGCTTGCACTTACCTTCACTTTGTATCCTCTTGTCAAGTATCCCATCTGGCATTGCGGTCCACACCTGCCGTTATTACACCTATTCTCTTCTTGTATAAGCATATCTATTGGGCTATACTGGATCCCTCCTCTTCTGTCTGTCAATGACGATCCTCACGTGCTGACAGGTAAATATTATAGATATTAATGGCAAACCTGATATTACTAATCAAGTTCTCTATAAATACTTACCTAAGTAACCACAGTAAGCACTCCTGAAGAAACCACAGTTGCTGTAGTAACGCATGAAGCTCATGTCCTTCTCACTACCTCTTCAACCATTTTTTGTAGCACCATAGGTCACAGACCTATATGGGCCTTGGTATTTGACCTGGTATCTTGTATCTATGTATGATATCTTACCATCTAATATATAATTACCAATAAACTCTGTCACACACTTCTGGCGCTTGTGTCGCTTCCACAATGCACCATGACCAGAAGTACGCCGACCTCCATATTGGAACACCCAAGTTATGGGTATTCCGATATGGCGGCTGGGATTCATATCTCCCGACAAAGCCGCGCGTACACCGCTCATCTGCTGAGCCGCCTGCCGGCTGAGCCGATGAGCGGTGACGTGCGGGATTCAAATCCCCCGCCATAGCCGGCACATGCTCATTGGCTGAGCCGCACGCCGGCTCAGCCAATGAGCGGCGTGGGATTCAAACTCCCCGGCAAGGTGCGCAGCACAGCTTATTGGCTGAGCGGCGCCGCAAGGCTTTGAATCTCGCGCCGCTCATTGGCTCAGCCGGCGGCAGCTCAGACAATGAGCTGTGCCGCGCGGCTTGGAGTGGCGCGGGATTCAAAACAAAGCCGCGCAGCACCGCTCATTGGCTGAGCCGGCGGGGGATTTGAAATTCAAATCCCCGCCCCACCGGCTCAGCCAATGAGTTGCGCGGGATCCAAATCCCCCGTCCAACCGACTGCAGGGAAGTGTATGTGGGCAGTGACTGTGTGCGTGTATGTGCGGGGCTGTGTACGTGTACGCAGGCATCGTCCGATGGGACTACTAGTCCCATCGGGCTATGCCTGCTACAGTGACAGTGATTGGCACATTAGCGAATGATGGGACAGTAGTAGTCCCATCATCCGGCTAATGTGTTGAATGTAAAAAAACCCCCACATACATTACATATAACATACAGAACATACAACATATAACATACAGAACATACAACATATAGCATACAGAACATATAACATACAACATATAACATACAGAACATATAACATACAACATATAACATACAGAACATACAACATATAACATACAGAACATACAACATAACATACAACATATGACATACAGAGCATACAACATATAACATACAGAACATACAACATATAACATACAGAACATATAGCATACAGAACATACAACGTACAACATAAAACATACAGAACATACAACATATAACATACAGAACATACAACATATAACATACAGAACATACAACATATAACATACAGAACATACAACATATAACATACAACATATAACATACAGAACATACAACATATTACATATAACATACAGAACATACAACATACAGAACATACAACATATAACATACAGAACATAATACATACAGAACATACAACATACAGAACATATAACATACAGAACATACATTACATATAACACACAGAACATACATTACATATAACATACAGAACATACATTACATATAACACACAGAACATACATATAACATACAACACATACATTACATACACATAACATATAACATACAGAACATACAACACATACATTACATACATATAACATACAGAACATACAACACAAAACATTCAGTACATACATATAACATACAACACATACCATAGAGTACATACATATAACATTCAGAACTTACAGTACATACACATAACATACAACACATAACATAGAGTACATACTCACCGCACACACCTAATCCCCGAAGCCATCGATCTCCTGTAATAAAAATAAAATAATAAACCAACCTATACATCACCTTTCTTCCGTAGTCCAGATAATAACGAGTGTCCCAGGATGATCTCCGGTGTGAAACACTGACATCGGGTGATGTCAGCGCTCTACACCGCCCCTGCGATACACTGACAGTGGAGGAAATCCTCCGCTGTGTGTATCGCTCTGCCGCCGGGAGAGAATGACGTCACTTCCGTTCATTCTCTCACTGGCAATGCTGGGTGAGAAAATTCCCACGCAGCATTGCCATAAAGTGAGAGAATGAACTCAGGTAACCTCAGGGATGCACTGCAGGAGCCATTGTCTCCTGTCAGTGCATCACTAGGAGGCCCTACAGAGCAGTGACATCACCTGATGTCACTGTTCTATAGGGGAGACCGTCGTGGGACATTCGTTATTAATTGGACTGCGGCGGAAAGGGACTATACGGTTGTTTTATTTTTTACTTTTATTACAGGAGAACGAGGGCATCGCTTGGATCTGAGCGTGTAATAAAGATATGAAAACCGTGTTGTGATTTATGTCATTAAAATACTTTATTCTTATGTGTGTGTGTTTTTTTAACCCTTTATTAATATAAGATTAATAATGGATAGGCATCTTATTGACGCCTCTCCATTATTAACCGGGCTTAATGTCACCTTACAATAGCAAGGTGACATTAACCCCTTATTACCCCATATCCCACTGCTACAGGGAGTGGGAAGAGAGGTGCTAAGTGCCAGAATTGGCGCATCGTACAGATACCCCAATTCTGGGGCAGCAGGGTGCTGGTATTTTTAGCCAGGGGGGTGCGCCAATATCCATGGCACCTTCCTAGGCTATGAATATCATCCCGCAGCTGTCTGCATAACCTTTCAGGCTATAAACTACTGGGGGACCCCACGTCATTTTTTTGGGGGGTCCCCCTATTTTAATAGCCAGTAAAGGCTAGCTGCGGGCTGATATTCATAGCCTGGGACGCTCCATGGGTATTAACCCCTTCCCAGGCTAGAAAAATTGGCCCGAGCCATCGGCTTTCCCCCTCTGGCGCAGAAAATTGTGCGGGAGCCCACACCATTTTTTTCCCATTTTTTTTTTAAATTAATAATATTGCATGAAGATTTTGTGTATGTCTTTATTTATGTACCATTCTATCTATCTATTATCTATGTAATATCTATTATCTATCTACCTAGCTCTATTATCTATATATCTATTAATCTATCTATCTATCTATCTATCTATCTAGATATTATCTATCTATCTATTACCTATCTATATATCTATCTATTATCTATATATCTATTTATCTATCTATCCATCTATCTATCTACCTATCTATCTAATATCTATATATCTATTATCTATATTTCTAGCATCTATCTACTTTCTATATATCTATTATCTATCTATCCATCTATCTTATATCTATCTATCTATCTATCTATTATCTATCTTTCTATTATCTATATA
>JARQOD010000002.1:208094871-208150622 GCA_033576555.1 Oophaga sylvatica
CCGAGCGCTGCCCTGTTGGAAAATTGTTTGTCCCGGACCAATGGAAAAAGAGTGTGATGTCTGAGATTCATTGTTCCGCATTGGCTGGGCATCCCGGAATTTTTGGTACCAGAGACTTGGTTAGTCGGTCCTTTTGGTGGCCTACCTTGTCTCGCGATGTCAGGAATTTGTGCAGTCCTGCGGGACTTGCTCTCGCTCCAAGCCTTGCTCTCGCTCTAGTGGTTTGTTGATGCCATTGCCTGTGCCCAAGAGACCATGGACCCATATCTCTATGGATTTCATTTCCGATCTTCCTGTTTCTCAGAGAATGACCACCATCTGGTAATTTGTGATAGGTTTTCCAAAATGATACATCTGTGCCATTACCTAAGTTGCCTTCCTCCTCTGAATTGGTGCCGTTGTTCCTTCAGCACGTGGTTGCATTCCTGAGAACATTGTGTCTGACAGAGGAGTCCAGTTTGTTTCCAGATTTTGGAGGACTTTTTGTTCTAAACTGGGTGTTCAATTGTCTTTCTCCTCGGCATTTCATCCTCAGACCAATGGTCAAACTGAGAGAACAAACCAGACATTGGAGACTTATCTAAGATGCTTTGTGTCTGCTGATCAGGATGACTGGGTCTCTTTTTTGCCTTTGGCTGAGTTTGCTCTTATAATATGGGCTAGCTCTGCCACTTTGATGTCTCCGTTTTTCTGTAATTCTGGGTTTCACCCTCGATTTTCTTCAGGACAGACGGAGGCTTCTGTCTGTCCAGGTGTTGACTCTGTTGTTGAGCGTATGCAGCAGATTTGGGACCAGGTAGTGGAGAGGTTGTCCCTCTCTCAGGAGAAGGCCCAGCGGTTTGCTAACCGGCATAGGACTGATGGTCCTCGGTTTAAAGTGGGGGACTTGGTCTGGTTGTCCTCAAAGAATATTCCTATGAGAGTAGCATCTCCTAAATTTAAGCCTAGGTTCATTGGACCTTATAAGATCATGGAGATTATTAATCCTGTTTCTTTTCGTTTGCTTCTTCCAGGGACATTTAAGATCCATAACGTGTTCCACAAGTCCTTGTTGAAGAGGTTTGTTGAGCCAGTGGTTCCTGCTGCTGTGCCTCCTGACCCTGTTTTGGTTGAGGGCAATCTGGAGTATGTGGTTGAGAAAATATTGGATTCTCGTTTTTCTAGACGAAAGACTCCAGTATTTGGTTAAATGGAGAGGTTATGGTCAGGAAGACAATTCTTGGGTGTTTGCTTCGGACATCCATGCTAGGAGACTTATCCGTGCGTATCATAGAACTCATCCTGACCGACCTGGTTGCTCAAATGAGGGTTCGGTGACCCCTCCTCAAGGGGGGGGTACTGTTGTGAATGGGTTTGAGATGAGTTCTGAGCAAGGCTCCCTCTGGTCGTTACAAGCGGTGCTAGTGAGGATTGTGAGGACTGGGAATCAGGTGTTACTGATTGGTCTTATATAAGGGAGTCATTTTCCCATCAGGGTTGCCGGTGATCAATTGTTCTGGTCTGAATCCTTCTTTCCAGTTTCCCTTGTAGCCTGCTGTGTCGTGTCTGCATCTCCTGCTATCAGATAAGACAATTTCTTATTTTGTGTTTTTGCTATATTTTTGCATTTTGTCCTGCACTTCTGTGGGGGCCTTCAGGGTCCCCTCCGGGGCTTTTGCCCTCTCAGTTTAGTCCAGCCACTGTGTTTTGTACTTTTGCTTTTTCCAGTTTTTTTTCAGTGGCTGCTGTTTTGTTTTTGTTACACCAGAGAACTAATTTAGTGGTAGAGGTCGTGTGATCTCAGGTGATTTTGAAATTAGTAGAGTTGGTGTTTTTTCAGGTTTTCTGAGATTGCAGTAAGTACCCTTCCTATCCTTTTCTATTTAGATAGTTTGGGCCCCAGCGTTTGCTCATACTATTTTCTTTCTGTGTCAGTATTTCCTCTTGTCTAACCGCCATTACATGTTTGGGGGCTTTCTATTATCTTTGGGGTTCTGCTCCGGGGCAGATAGCTTTCCTATTTCTATCTTTAGGTGTAGTTAGTTTCTCAGGCTGTGACGAGGCGTCTAGGACCAACGTAGGAACGCTCCACGGCTGCCTCTAGTTGCGGTGGTTAGTCAGGGTACTGCAATCTCATAGATTCCAACGCTCTGGTGTATTTCCTTTTTTACCTGCACTCCTCAGCTACCGTAACATAACACCCACACCGACATGACGACTTCTCCAGCCAGGACTCGACTGCACCCCCATTAAAAAAAAATAAAAAAAAAACTCACCTCCCGGCTCCTGTGCTGCTCACTGTTCTCCCTCTCAGCGTCTGACAGCGGGCGCCGGCAGGTGATGTTATTGCGCCCGCTGTCATACGCTGAGAGGGGGGATTATGGGAGAGAAGGAGCGCTCGCTCCTTCTTTCTCCATGCGGTCAGCTTTATCGGCTGGATGCCGATACAGCTGACCCTCCGATGACGGGTGGGGGGCCCACTGCTGCACCGGGCCCCCCCCAACGCCTGTTCAGGCCCCATAGCTTCCGGGCGGCAGAGCAGGGAGAGCGATTCTCCCTGCTCTGCCGCAGAATGTAACTGTATCGTAGCTCCGGGTGGGCCCCCTCAGAGCGCGGGCCCCGGGGCCACCTCCCCCTCTGCCCCGCACCTATCCTTTCAAATCAGGGCCCACCACGCAGGAGCTGGGCCCACCGTAGGTTTCTCCGGTGTCCCGGTGCCTCAGTCCGACCCTGCTCGCCAGCCTGATAATACCAGGCCACAGCAGTCTGCATATCTTGGCTGGTTAACAAAAATAGGGGATCCCCTCGAAAAAATTTGGCGTGGGGTCCCCCCTATTTTTGTTAACCAGCCAGATGAAGCAGACTGCTGAGGCCTGGTTTTTCAGGCTGGTAAGGATCCAATATCCATGGACCTTGCCAGCCTGATAATACCAGGCCACAGCAGTCTGCTTAGCTTGGCTGGTTAACAAAAATAGGGGATCCCCTCGAAAAAAAAACGGCGTAGGGGTCCCCCTATTTTTGTTAACCAGCCAAGTAAAATGCAGACTGCTGCCGCCTGGTATTAAAAGACTGTCAAGGCCCAAGGATTTTGGCCCTCAACAGCCTGATAATACCAGGCTACAGCAGCCCCACATTTGGCGCATCAAAAGATGTGCCAATTGTGGCACTTTACCCGGCTCTTCCCACTGCCATGTAGCGGTGGCAAGTGGGGTAATAAGGGGTTAATGTCACCGTTGATTGCACGGTGAGAATAAGCCCGGTTAATAATGGAGAGGTGTCAATAAGACACCGATCCATTATTAATCCCAAAGTTTTTAAATGTATAAAAAAAAAGACACAGCAAGAAAAAAGTATTTTAATGAAATAAAAGAGACAACACAGTTTTCATTAATTTTATTATACTCTCATTCCTGCGACGCCATCGATCTCCTGTAAAAAAAGAAAAAAACAAAACAACAGTATACCACCTGTCCGACGCAGTCCATAGTAACGACTGTCCCACGACGATCCAGCTCTGCTACATCGCAATGACAGGCAGAGCCTGTCATCTCGACGCAGCACAGCTGATTACCTGCTTCCCCGGCGGTGACGTCATCGGACTGACTGCTTTACGGCCGGGATTACCCAGCAGTCACTGCAGTTATTGCGAGAAACTGCATGTGACCGCCGGGGAAAGATGATGGCGGCCATCAAGCAGTCCAGCCCGTGACCGCCGGAGATCTTCTGCCAGGTAAGTGCCGCTGACTCCTGACAGACCCGACCGACGGACACTGACAGTGACAGTGACAAATCCGATTCCGGTATCCAATAAGACGAAAATATCGGAACTAAGTATCGAAAGTCCGATAGAGCTAATATCGGCCGATACCCGATACTTGCGGTATCGTATCGCTCAACACTACCCAAGAAGGATTAAGATCTTGGTTGACGTGTTTTAACACTTCTTACTCAAAACACATCCATACTACAGACTGTTGTGTTGCAGATGATGTGATACCCATTGACCTGTAGAGTATTACTATTTTCTCCTTCATTCCTTTCCCTCTGACTCTAAAGAGTATGCCACACTAAACAGCGTCGCTAACGAGATCGCTAAAAAACGTCACTATTTAGTGATCTCGTTAGTGACGTTGTTCAGTGTGGCATGTAGCAACGACGTGGCCCTGCTGAGATCCTGCTGTGATCTCGTTCGTCGCTGACATCGGTCCGGACCCTATTTTTATCGTCGGCGCCCCGCTGGTAAGTATATATCGCTGAGTGTGGCACCTTTTTTTAGCGATTTAGCGGTATTTTTGTACCGCTAAAGTCGTTAAGGAGATCGCTAACCGCGATAGCGTCCTTAACGACATCGCTAAATTAAGCCGCTACTAGCGATATTGAAACTATCCCGCTAGCGATCGCATTAGTATGCGTCGTTATCGTGATCGCTAGCGGGATAGTTTAGTGTGGCAGTACCTTAAGAGATGTCTCAACGCATGAAGACCACTCATGACCAGAATCGGTGTCTGAAGCACTAGGATAAACGTTGGGGTAGAATTAAACAGTATCTGCTGTAACAAATGGTAGGACATTTTTTAATGAAAGGAAAGTTGCATCATTTTGCATTTAATAGACAAATAAAGAATGCAAACATTGGTACATAAAGCTTTTAGGTTTTTAGGTGTCCTTGTTTAGATTATGTTTTATACAAACTATTTCTAATAGCCAATAAGCTTTCTTCCGTGACAAAGTTTGGAAAGCGTTCTTATTGAATTTGAATTGAGAGCAAACACAGTTTTTGGGACAGCCTTGAACCAAGGTTTTTTAAATAATCCTCCAAATACACATTCTTTCTAAGAGGCTTGCTTTCTATCTAGGTTCCAAGAGGTATCCTGGTATACTTAAAGAAAAAAAAAAATACTGAGTTTTTTTTTAGGTTTAGGGCCCCGTCTCACATAGCGAGATCGCTGCCGAGTCACAAGTTTTGTGACGCAACAGCGATCTCAGCAGCGATCTCGCTATGTCTGACACGTACCAGCGATCAGGCCCCTGCTGTGAATCGCAGGTCGTGTCAGAAATGCCTGGACTTTTTTTTGATCGCTGGTCTCCCGCTGGCCAGCACGCATCGCTGCGTGTGGCAGGTGCGGGGCTGTGCCTGGAAACCCGATGTGTACGTTGGATACCAGCGCGCTGCTGCAGGGGAGCTGGTAACCAAGGTACACATCGTGTTTCCAGGCACCGCGCAGCGCCTGGAAACCCGATGTGTACCTTGGTTACCAGCTCCCTGCATCAGCGGGCTGGTATCCAACGTACACTGCGGGTTACTGAGCGATGTTACCCGCAGTGTCGCTGTCCTGATCGCTGCCTGAGCTGCCTGTTTGGCAGCTCAGCAGCGATCATGTAGCGACACACCAGCGATCCTGACAAGTTCATATCGTTGTTGGGATCGCTGGTGCGTCACTATGTGAGACGGGGCCCTTACTCTGAGTGAAGAGTAAGCAGTATCACTTGTCTTACAATTTAAATTTTCTACCAAAGGTAATTGTAAATGAGCCAAAGAGCTTAATCTTGATTATGGGATTAGCAAAACTAGACTACTGGACTCTTTTATCGCCCCCAAGCCAACGGCTTGTCTACACGTCAGAATTACTGTAAAAAGGGTTTAATGTTTTCCCTTAATCTGTATTTCAATAATTCACTCTCAGTAATATCAATGTGCCTGGCAGATATTGCCAATATAAATTTTCTTTTTTCTGGACACTACATCATGAATCACGGACAGCCAACATATAATTTGCGGTCAAATTGAAAAATTAATGGTACGAATAAAGAATATGAATAATATATGTGCATAGCTGAATATATTCATATGATATGTTTAAGAGCAGATATGCATAATGTCCATAATTGCAATGACCTGTCCAAGTACAACCAGCCTCCCAAAAAAGTCACAAAACATCTATTTTTTTCCAAAAACATTTATAAACATGTCTAGGAAATTATTGACAGTTGGCTGGAGAATATATCTTTAATGCCCCCTTACACATTAGATTAAGGTATGAAAGGAAAATTGGACAAAAGAGTTTGGGTGCTCCTGTTTGTCTAGTATTGGATAGATCAGACATATATAGAAGGTATACACTAATCTTGGAGGGTTGTACGAGAATAGGCACAACACTAGTAAGAGCTCAGTTGGGATCATTGCTTGATTGTAGGCTGCTGGTCCATGGGATTCTAGTTCTTCAATACGTGTTGCTATCAGGATCCAGAGGTGTACAATGGGAGGAAAAAAAGACTAGATGTACAATTTTACAATTAATTTCTGCATGGAAAAAAGAGTTGCACAGAAAAAAATGTAATGGATAATTATTAAAGTATACTAAAAGCAACGCGTTTCGGAGACTGCTTTTGCTTTATTGAACAATTGATTAACACATTTTAGTCCATATTGCCATTATAGTCAGTCAACCTGACCATACATGTTTCGTAACACCCAGAGATCTTTCTAAGAATTTCAACTAGAGATTATTCATGGACAAGCAATCTTTCTCTGAAGGAATAATCTTTTTTCTGCCTTTCAGCTGAAAAAACGGTCTGTGATCAGTCAGCTAAAATGCTCATTCGTTCTTAAAGGGAACCTGTCAGCAGGATTGTGCACAGTAACCTACAGTGTGAGGTCGGCGCCGTTATACTGATTACAATGATACCTTGGTTGATAAAATCCGTTTTGTGGTTGTTTCTTAATCTTTATTTTTAGTTAATGATATGCTCATGTGCTCTGGCGGGGTTCATGTATGTGATGCTCTGATTATATATTCATAATGCAGACTGCTGACAGGTCACTGCTCCCTCACTGACATGCCCGCTAATTTGCATAATGAATATACTAATGTGTGTATTTGAAAAAAAACATGTCACTTCATCATAATGGCGGCGCCTGCACACTATCACATGTCAGTTACTGCCTATTATATTGCTATGTTGAAAAGAAAAAAAATCACCATCAAAATGGCGCCGTCGGCTGCGCCTGCGCATTAGCATATATCTCATTCCAATTGATTCTACTGCGCATGCTCCGCCTCCAGCGCCATTTTGTTGTAGTGTCAATTTTTTTTGGCTGCAGCAAGAAGGGGCAGGTGGAGACACTTGCACAATAGCATCTATCGTTACGCAATAGGTGCTAATGCGCAGGTGCAGCCGACTATGCCATTTTGATGTAGTGTAATTTTTTTGGCTGCAGCAAATAGGAGCCTGCGGAGGCACTTGCGCAGTAGCATCTATCGGAACGCGATTTTGAAGGTGATTTTTTTCTTTTCAACACAGCAATATAATAGGCACCAACTAACAAATGATAGTGCGCAGGCGCCGCCATTTTGATTTAGTGATATGTGTTTTTCAAATACACACATTAGTATATTAATTATTTAAATTAGGAGCAGGTTACTGAGGGATCAGTGACCTGTCAATAAGTCATCAGTATGAATATTTAATCAGAGTATCATTTTAATCAATATAACGGCGCTGACCTGACACTGCCTGTAGGTTACTATGCATAATCCTGCTGACAGGTTCCCTTTAAGTTTTCACACAGAGAACAATGATTTTGGTTGAAATAGTTCTTTTTCATCATCTTTGATCTCACAAATACGGAGGCCTTAAGTATGCTGAAAAAACTCTGTGCTCTCATGTTTTGACTCTTGGATAACGGGTTCACACGTGCAACCTTATGTATTCTATGGTTTGAAGGCAGATGGTAAACAGGTTGTCACTAACAGTGACTCCTTATTTCAAGACTTAAATAGGTGATGATTTTCCTGTATTCCTTAATGTAATTTATTAATGTATTTAACCAGACAAATGGACCACTGCAGTAATGCAAACCTCCAGAATCATTAGCATGTTACTGTATGAGTGATACTAATAGCTCTTTCTACAAGCTGCAATTTTAGGAGTTACTGATTTTAGGATTATTTCAGGTTCAATCAGATGTATGTGATATAACTATTTACATTTTCTGGTTGTCGCACTCTGTATTTTATTTCCCAAGCCATTTTGACAATTTCACAGTGTACCTTCCATTTGATAAGTCACTTGTTCTACAGTAAGTACCAATGTGGAATCACCAGGGCAGAATTGGAGCTTAACCGAGAGAAAGCAATTGGGAGCTCTAAGCCTATCTAAAATAAATCTTCATCGCATTTTCCAAAATCTACTTTTATAACAACTCTCTCCCAGTTCCGTGGTTTTATTTGTCATAATCTCAGGTAAAAAAGAAACAATATATCTGCATTTCCATGTTGTGCGCTTTAAATACAATAAAAACACCAGCCCTGATCATCAAGACCGGCATGAATAGCAACAGTCTTGATGAAGGGAGTTTTGGGCTCAGACGCTCCTGATTCATTAAGAGGCATATGATAAGTGATGTGTATCTTGCCACAAATCTTACTCTAGTCAGGGATTGCAGTAACATTTCTTTCGTAAGGAAAACAACAGCTCCTCATAGGGTTGAGAAGTGGTGTCACCTCCTTGTTCTGCACCGTCCCATCCCAGTTTTGCCCATTTTGGCAGAGCTCAGCTAGAGTGGAGCGAAAACCCCAAAAGTCATACATATTTTTGTGCAACTCATCGTTGAACAAACAAATTGCAAAATTTCAAAGCAATTTATGTCAGAATTCTGGTGTAATCTTTGATGAATCATTGCTACAGTATTTTATCCAAAATAGCTTGCGATTAACAGTCATAGTTTTCAGCAGCTTTGAATTACCGTATGATCATCTACTGCCTGTTAATGTCTATATTGAATGTGAACTATTAGTGCTTGAATGGTGTGTATTACAGATTAGCGAATCAAGCAGATTTTACCAATTCTTTGCAGTGAAGTTATTCTCTAGTAATTGAATGATCCCTACTATGCTCTGAGGTCTCTCTATGTAAAAAAAAACCCTCACCACCTACCGGTCCTGGCACTCACATTGCCTCCACCACCCATCTGTCCGTCCTATGGATCATTCCTTTCCACATATGCGTGTCAGTGTCTTCATTCTAGAACAAAGCTGGTGGCCGTGACCAGCCTTGGAGGACTTGGCATGTCATGATATTATGACGTGCCATGACCGTTGAGGCCCTGAGGACCAGATGGTTAGCTGCGGGCACTAGAGGCAGTGGGGTTGCCAAGACAGGTGAGCACTGAGTATTATTCTGTTTTTTTTTTTTTAAACCCCAAAAATATGCTTTATAGAGAATATGGATTTTTGAAAAATTCAAGAAGAATTCAATTTCACTTGTATAAAATTCACCCATCTCTAGTGTACATAGTACACTAATTTTATTACATTATCATTTTGGTTACAGATCAAGCAAATAGTATCTTCCTAATAATACTGTATGATGTTCAATAATTCACTTGTTATAATTAACAAGTAGAATCGTTTGACAATTAAGTAAAACTTGAGCACACCAAGATCAAGTGTTAAAGGAAACTCCTAAATTGACTTGAGAGCTTAATTAAGATTAGAAAGTACTTAGAACCTAAAGCAATACATGTGATAATCCCAATATAGCAATCCACAGCAGAATTATCTTCATCCTGGTGCTCAAAGCTAAAAATATCAGTAAAACAGTAAGCTGAATGGTTCAGTAAGCTGTAGAATAGTTGGCCACTCAATGCATGTTTTTTTTCCGAAAATTACGGTAGTCAGTAAAATTGAAAGCTTAAATAAATCTCTGCAAACCCAATGCAAATGAAGCCATATGAAGAGTCTTACAGTGAAGTGTTTAATTCATGTTTATTTTCTTATAGGCGAACTAGAATGACCACGTATTGTGAATTATTTCAATTGGACTCTGTTTAGTATAATATTTCCTGGTCCTGGCGCTGTTCACTAAAGATACAGTAAAACCTAAGGAGGAGAGCTCTTGATTGTATAACATAAAGGATCATGCAGAAGACTGTATTTTCTCACAAAACATTGGATCTTACTCCGGCCAATGTTATTCCATGAGGCTGTGCACATGTCTGTCCTATTATTTTTCTCGGAATGATTCTGTCCAAGGAAAAAATTGCAACACACGCAATTTGCATCTGTAAATCAGATCGCACTCAGCCATGCAAATCAGTGGGTCCATGGAAAAAAATTGGAGGACATTGTAGTGTGGTCGAATTTTCATGTACTGACAGAATGGAGAAGCTGTAGACAATTTTTCTTCCAACTTCACATCTGAGAAAATCTGATCTAACTCTGATCAGAGTGTTTTAGCATAATCGGCCCGATTTTCTCCGATGAGAGAAAATATGGTCTTGTGACCCTAGCCCAAGAAGGAAAAAGCAATCTATTGTGTTAATAAATCAATAAGGTCTAGTTGGGATCAGGCTTGTTTGGCCTAACGGTTCAGTGGTTGAAGGTCATCTAATCGATTTGTAACACGTTGTTGCCTTTTTTTTTATTTTTGATCAAAACTAAATGGACACATAACATACTAAATCACTTCAGTTTTTGAGTTACATTTTGTGTCCTGTTCTTTTTGCTGAATCCGAAGGTATAACATGCTCTTGCTCTTAAATGATATAACATGCTCTTGCTCTTAAATGAATGGACATAAATTGATCCATTTTGCACCACTCTCCATCTTGTGGATGGGATCATTGAGAAGATATGTTTCTTTACATTTTTGACAAAATATACGTGAATTTAAAGACAAATACTTATATGAGTCTAGGCTTTTGGAGAAGACTGCTAGAACAAAACCTAAGGAACCAGTGGAGAAAATTTGGAACTGATGATGATTCATAAAACACAATGATAATTAGTTTTATGTTGTATAAAAGTGTTGCAAAAGGACATTACCATTGCTCACATGAATAGTAAAAGGTTACATAAAATGATTAGTATTTGTGTATGCAGAAGCTCCGTGGATTCTGTATGAGAAATCTAATATATTAAAGGGAATCTATCACCAGAGAGCTGTGGTTCCCACGCCATGTTTTTTTTAAATTATTTATTTACAGCGCAGGAGCGGATGATGAATACTCCCATCCTCCGCTCCTGTTCTCACTGTAATTAGCGGTAGCAAGTGTTAGATGATGGGAGCATTTGTCCCATCAGCTGACATTAGTGACCAGAGGTAAACTTTATATCTCCGATCACAGCTGAGCGCTCCCACTGTCTCTTGACAGCGTGGGAACCGTGGCTCTCTGACCGGCGGGGATGATTTCACCGCCGATCAGAAGCGATGTTTTCGGCGCTGTCATGGCGCGCCCCCCATTCAAGTGAATGGGGTCGGGTTCAGGTCCGGGTACTGTTCTGGTACCCGAAACCTGAACTTTTTGTAACTGTTCGGCCGAACCCGCCGGACCCGAACATCCAGGAGTCCGCCCATCTCTAGTGACTGGAATTCTATGAGGAATGTGGGTGACATACAAGAAACAAACTAACATCTTCCACATGTAGCGAAATGTTGACAGCAAATACATATATACATTTAGTATATATCAATGTATATACATATGAAATTTATATATACATATCGACACATACATATAAATATTGCTAAGTTCTACACTTCCATTTAGACCCCCTTTACATGCCCTTATAATACTGGTATCAGAAAAAATGGCAACAGTATCATCAGTATTTTGGATCAGTGACCTATCAGTGTGTCATCTGTTTTTTTCCGGTATTGCTTAAAAAAAATCAGTTCCATAGCTTCTCCTATAGTTCAAATGTTAAGTACAGCACACGGTCGACAAACGGATGACATACAGATGCCATCCGTGTGCTGTGTGTGTTTACACGGACCCCTAGACTTGTATTGGCCCTCGTCATCTGTGCTGCTGGAAAAAGACGGACATGTGTCCGGATGGTTGCACAGACACATGGCCTTGTAAACACACGGACATGGGTGCAGCACCATATGTTATAATGGGTTTGTGTGGCATCCGTAAAAAAATAAAACGGATACTACACGTTCCGGAGACACGTACATGTAAAGGCGCCCTTACATGTAAAGGCTGCAATAATGGAGTTAGATTCTGATTTATGTTATGTTATGGTACAGGCAGTTTGATTCAGATGATAAATTCCCTTTAATGCCCGCACATTTTTTTTTTACCAATGGTTTAAAATAACTTTTTCTCTAATGATACAGCCTTTTTAATGCACGTATTTTGAAGGATGAGTGTTGAGTGTTTTTAATGGAACCATTTGTGTGAACATATAACTTTTATTTAATTTTTTAGGAGGAGTAAAAAATGCTTTTCTGACTTTTTAGGGATTTTGATTGTACAGTGGTCACTCTGTTGTATGAATAAGACGTTATTCACTAGGTTGAAACAATTAGTCTGGTACAATATTTTGTCATTGCACTGCAGGGGACTCTATGGTATGGAAGAGAAAGTTCCCTCATTCTAAAACCACTTAGATGCAGACATTGCTATTGACCACTGCATCTAAGAGGTTAAATGGGGTTATTAAAGGAAGGGTTGATATGTGAGCTATCTCTGATCCTTCTGTTTAGAGCAGGTGTTTGGCTGTCATCAAACACCTGGACACTCCCTTTATCAGTCTTGGAACAACAATACAGGGCTTTATGCTAAAGCAACAGAAAAAAACACTGCATTGTGTCATAATGCCCTTTAATGGCTGCCATTAATATTTGTGACCAATTTGTTCACAAAACTATTGATAGAGGATTTTCAAAATATAGATTATCGAAGGTCCACTTTTTATGAATAAAATGAAGGGGCAAAAGTGCTTAGCGAGTGTAATTTCTTCTCCTGAAGAAAAGTTACATGAAGCACATCGGTGGATGGATCTGTTAGAAAATATCTAATACGCAACATGGTTTTTAGTTTGTTATATGAGACAAATTCCTGCTATGCATAGATAATTTACAGGTAGCCAAGTATATGGGAAGAGCTATATTAACTGCCAAAACCACTGGTGCCACGTTTTCACCCATGCGAGAACTTCGGGAAGGTCAAGTAGTCCCCAGAGACATAAAATGACTTGTAAATGTACCAAGATAAAATTGAATGACTTTGTTCAATTTGAGAAAAATGTTCTATGCTCCATTTCAATGCACAGTACTGTCTACTCCCCCAAAAATGCTTGTTCATGAAGTCTCATATACAATACCGTAAATGATTTATACTATCGGAACCAGGGCAGGCACTCCTATGACTAGGCATGTTTAATGTTATGCTTTTATACATCTTTTTGGCTTACATACAGTAGTTTCAGTCTTATATGATTCAAATCTTAGCTGATTTTCTTCCTTTCCAAAGCTTGAGGTATAGTACATACTGATCAGGACACATACTGCATCTTAACAGCTGCGGCCTTTAGGCATAGACTTACTTTGCCTAATGATATTAAAAAAGTTACATAAGGGACGCATTCAGACCATTACATCACAGATCATCCTTCATACCATGCTGGGAAAAGCTTTTGCATTTCCTATCACAGTTATGCATTTGTAATCATACAGTTCTTATGTTTTGTAGAAGACAGAGGTATGAAATTGATGAGCTCGAAGATGCTTACAAATCAATATTCTCTTGAAGAGCAGGGTATATGGAATAAATAATGTTTACCCTTGGTGTAAGACTTAATTCAGCACCTCATCATATCACACAGCATTGCTAAATCTGTCTTCATTTCACGAGAGATGTTGAGGAATATTAGCATAATGTTAGTTACAATTTATACGCCATCATGCTTCTGAATGCCATTTAAGGTCTGTCCTTCCTAGATTTGGCAAATGGCTTTTCAGAGTAAAATGAGTTCAATGGATTAAGTGTTTTCTAGTATGTGCTGCTGAATTTATTGGGTATGCATTTGGGCTCATATTTTACAGTAATACATGCTTTGTGTTAGGACCGAACATATATTGCCTACGAGTTAAATATTTCTACGAAATAACATGGATAAAACTCTAACACTTTTGAAGGTTATTTACATTTGCATAGATACTTCGCAACACTAGAAAAGAAAAAAGATATAGCGTATTTGAATCACAAACTTTTATGGTATACCTCCATTCATGCCACTTCTATGGGAGCTATGGAATAGATGAGTATGTTTGTGCATGCACCTCTCCATTTTTCGATGCAGCGGCTGATGACCATCTTACGCACTGGGATGAAAGACTGACATGTGGATGTACTGTAAATGTCAAAGATGGGAAGTGTTACTCTGTTAATGCTTCTTTCTGTAGTAGTATCTTAGTCTACGTTGTTTTTTTATCAAATAAATTTTTATTAAGTTTTCAAATTTCAATACAAACAGCCACCTGCCAACATGGCTGGCTGAACTACATAACTAACAGAGGAGATCTGTGCAATATATCAATAACACTGTGATCTCAGATTTTCATAAAGTAATCATGTAATGTATATTAACTTTTAAATATTAACCCCTTAACGACCACCGATACACCTTTTAACGTCGATGGTTAAGGGTACTTAAACCACAGCACAGTGAATTCACCGCGCTGTGGAGAAAGTATATAGCACCCACCAGAGTCGGATTTTCTCTGGGGGGCTAGCCGAGACCCCAGAGAACATGATTCGGGTTGGTTTCTACCGATCCTGCTTTTGCGATCACCGTTATTAACCATATAACGGCGACCGCAAAAAAAAGCCGCGATTTCGCATTTAATTTCTCTCTCCTCTGATGTGATCGCACATCAGAGGGAAGAGAAATAGGGTCCCACGATCTGTCCCCTGTACCTCCTGGTGTCCCCCTCGTCCTCCCATGGCTCCCGCAGCTCCCGGCGTCTTCTTCCTGTAAAGAAAATGGCGGGCACAAGCGCAGTGCACCTGCCGAATCTGCCGGCCGGCAGATTCATTCATTCAGTGAAGGTACATTTTGATCACTGTGATAAACCCTATCACAGTGATCAAAATAAAAAAATAGTAAATAAACCCCCCTTTATCATCCCCTTAGTTAGGGAAATATAATAAAATAAAGAAAATATATTTATTTTCATTTTTCCATTAGAGTTAGGGTTAGGGTTATAATTAGGGTTAGGGCTGGAATTAGGGTTAGAATTAAGGTTAGGGTTACAATTAGGGTTGTGTTGGGGTTAGGGTTGGAGCTAGAATTGAGGGGTTTCCACTATTTAGGCACATCAGGGGGTCTCCAAACACGACATGGCATTCAAAAAGTCAAATGGTGCTCCTTCCCTTCCGAGCCCTGCCGTGCGCCCAACCAATGGTTTACCCTAACATATGGGGTATCAGTGTACTCAGGACAAATTACACACCAATTTTGGGGTTCTAATTTCTCCTGTTACCCTTGAGAAAATAAAAAATAGCTGGCTAAAAAATCATTTTTGTGGAAAAAATGATTTTTTTTTCACGCCTCTGCGTTTATAAACTTCTGTGAAGCACTTGGGGTTCAAAGTGCTCACCACACATCTAAATAAGCTCCTTGGGGGGTCTAGTTTCCAAAATGGTGTCACTTGTGGGGGTTTCTACTGTTTAGGCACATAAAGGGCTCTGGAAACACAACAAGAGGCCCGCAGAATATTCCATCAAAGTCTGCTTAACAAAATGGTGCTCCTTCCCTTCCAAGCTCTCACATGCTCCCAAACAGTGGTTTCCTCCACATATGGGGTATCAGCGTACTCAGGGAAAATTGCACAACAACTTTAGTGGTCCAATTTCTCCTGTTACCCTTGGGAAAATAAAAAATAATGGGCTAAAAATCATTTTTGAGGAAAAAAAAATTTTTTATTTTTACGGCTCTACATTATAAACTTCTGTGAAGCACTTGGAGGTTCAAAGTGCTCACCACACATCTAGATAAGTTCCTTAGGGGGTCTAGTTTCCAAAATGGGGTCACTTATTGGGGATTTCCACTGTTTATGCACATCAGGTGCTCTCCAAACGCGACATGGCGTCCAGCCAATTCTGTGTTGAAAAAGTCAAACGGCGCTCCTTCCCTTGCGACCTCTGCCGTGCGCCCAAGAAGTGGTTTACCCCCACATATGGTGTATCGGCGTATTCAGGAGAAATTGCACAACAAATTTTGTGATTCGTTTTCTCTTCTAACACTTGTGAAAATAAAACAAATTGGTTCTGAAGTAAATTTTTTGCAAAAAAAGTTAAATGTTAATTTTTTCCTTCCACATTGCTTCAGTTCCTGTGAAGCACATAAAGGGTTAATAAACTTCTTGAATGGCACCTTGAGGGGTTTAGTTTTTAGAATGGTGTCACATTTGGGTATTTTCTATCATATAGACCCCTCAAAGTGACTTCAAATGTGATGTGATCCCTAAAAAAAATGGTGTTGTAAAAATGAGAAATCATTGGTCAACTTTTAACCCTTATAACTTCGTAAAATAAAAAATTTTGTTTCCAAAATTGTGCTGATGTAAAGTAGACATGTGGGAAATGTTATTTATTAACAAATTTGTGTGACATATCTCTCTGATTTAAGGGCATAAAAATTTAAAGTTTGAAAATTGCTAAATTTTCAAAATTTTCGTCATATTTCCATTTTTTTCATAAATTAAAGCAAGTCATATAAATTTTTTTTACCACTAACGTGAAGTATAATATGTCACGAAAAAAACAATCTCATAATCAGCGGGATTCGTTAAAGCGTTCCAGAGTTATAACCTCATAAAGTGACAGTGGTCAGAATTGTAAAAATTGGTCCGGTCATTAAGGGGTTAAGCAATAAACATAATGTATTGGACAAGGAGGCAATATGAACTATTACTCCATAGTTACACCCAAACTCAACATGTGCATGGTCACATAGGAGCTGGAGATTCCACCATTACTTTTCTAATTCTCATCCTGTCTCAATGAAGTGGGGTGGACATAGGACTGTCTAACCAGTGATGCCATATGTGGGATATTCTATTTTTAGCTGCTAAGGACTGAGCCAAAGATAATTCATGTTGACAATTTACGTTAATTCTGTCAACCACTTCTCTAACAGTAGGTATATTCTGATCTTTCCATTTAGCTGTGAGAGTTAATCTAGCCGCAATTAAAATATGAGTTAGTGAACCTCTAAGGTCAAAAGGAACCTTATCCATTCCAATATGAAGTACCATTAAGCTGGGGTCCAAGAATATCTGCATCTTGAGAACCATTTTAATAAAATCGATTACTCCATCCCAAAATTTAGTGACTATGGGACAAAACCACCACAGATGACCCAATGTTCCTTCGTCCCCACATCCTTTCCAACATAGTGAGGACTGATTTGGAACAAAATGAGCTAGTTTCGCTGGCCACTGGTACCATCGTAGGTGTATCTTTTTCAAGAGTTCAAGATGGTTTATACACGAAGATACACGTTGTACCTTTCCCAAACCCACCCTCCACTCATCCAGTTCCAGAAATATGCGTAATTCCTATTTCCAATGCTTTATATAGGGTAGTTTATCAACTAAATCTATCTCATTCAGAGCTTTGTATAAAATTGAAACACCTTTAGAATTAGATTTTGGTCGTAGAATATAACTATTAGCCCGGTTTTCTATGGGGAAAGTGAAAAAGACAGATTGTGGGGAGGTCTGGATGAGGTGTCGAAGTTGTAGGTATTAGTAAAAATAACGCAGAATCCCTGGAAATGTTGCCATTAAGTCTTGTAAATTTTTTATTCCCGCATCTACCCGTGTTTGAAGATTAAGAAAGGGAATGTGAGATTCAAGGGCTCTTAGTGAGATGTTCGTTAAAAGAATTTTTTTTAAAGGAATTTTTATCAATTTTGGGGCCAGTGTTCTCCAATATTTTAAGGTAACCTCCATTGTCGGGAGGTATAGGAGCTATGTTTAATTGTCTAAGTTTCCAATACCGATCTGCTTGAACCCCCTTAAGCAAAGAAAGATTCTATTTGAAACCATTTGTTGGGGTTGTCGATTAGCCACCAACTCCGGATCCCCCCTAGAATGGCTGCTCTATGATATGCTAATATATTCGGAACTCCCATTCCCCCAAATCATAAGGATAGTACATTGCTTTACTGGCCACTCTGGGCTTCTTATTATCCCATATGAATTGGTTGGTCATCCTCTGAAGGGAAGATATATATCTCAGGGGGATCTTAATCGAGAGGCATCTAAAGCAATATAACATTTTTGGAAGTGGCATCATCTTAAAAGTATTAATTCTGGCTATCCATGACACAGATACAATTTGAAGATTCTCTAGGTCCTTTTTTATGGACTTCAATAATTTGAGGATATTAATGTCTAGCAGACTTTTGGAGGGGGTGAGCATAATACCTAAGTATGGGATTCAATCTTCCATGCACTCAAAAGGATATTGATGCTTAAGGCGGGGGAAAACTCCCAGGGGAAACTAAAATAGGGAGAACCAAAGATTTAGCGGCGTTAAGTTTGTAATAAGATACTTTGGCAAACTCCTCCAAAGCGGATAGAATATTTTGAAAAGATGATTCTACGTTTGTACAAGATATAATAATATCATGTGCATATGGGCCAATTTTATGTTCCACCGACCCCACCTTAATACCCAAGATGCCACAGAAAGTTCTAATACTTTCAGCCAATGGCTCCATACACAGGGCAAGAATAATGGGGATAGAGGACACCCCTGATGGGTACCATTAGCTATTTGAAATGGATATGATAGAAACCCGAGGATAGCAGTCTTGCATTGGGGTTAGAGTACATGGCTATCACAGACGAAAAGATGGGACCTGCCAGTCCAAATTTACCTAGTACACTCCTTAGGTAACCCCAGTGCACCCTATCAAAAACTCTTTCAGCATAGAGTGACAAGAATGCACTGGGGGAACCACAGAGCTCAGCAACTTTAATCAGATTAATCATTCTACGTGTCCCATCCTTTGCCTTGTGTCTCGCCACAAACCCAACTTGGTCAGGGATAATGTGGTACAATATCATTGCTAATATTTTTGAAATTATCTTCATGTCCCACTTCAAAAGGGAAATAGGTCTGAAGTTACCTAGGCATGTAGGCGGTTTACCTGGTTTCGGTAATGTAGTAATCGTAGCCTCCAGATTGGATGTGGATTCTTTTACCTGCCAAAGTTTATAAAATCGCAAAAGAAAAGGGGATAATATTTGCTGGAAATGACAATAATATTCATTTGGCAACCCGTCTGGTCCAGGGGCTTGGAGTTTAAGGGTCTCTATGTAGATTATAAAGATGGTTATAGTATTGGGCTAATAGGCCTGCTATCTCCGTGGGGTTCCGAACATAATTCCCATGAGGGTCTACAAGGTGATCAATTCTGGTTCGCATTTCGCGTTTTTTAACTTTGAGTGCCAGTAGGGCTCCAGCTCTGTCCCCAGTTGCATAAAATCTCATTTTCATTTTTTTAAGATTATATGCATAAATAGAAAGAAGATTTTCTCATAATTTAAATGTAAGCTTACATATAGCCTCTGAGTTATAAAAGAAGGGTTGGATTTATTAATTAGTTCTAATTGATGGAGTTGCGTTATTATCTTATTTCTGCTCCTCTCTCTTTTCATCTTTCAAATAAGACGCCTGTTAAATGAATATTCCTGTGCTGACCACAGGGTCTCATCTGGAACCTACCCCACATCATTAGTATTAAAGTAATGTGAAAGTTCTGATGACACTTTCTCCATCCCATGCTTGTCAAGGAGAAAAGAGGTATTTAATCACCACCTAGAGGATGGTTTTGTTTGGTGTCGCAGGGCGAGTATCAAGGTCACTGGGACGTGATCCGACCAGGAAATTAATCCAATTTTTGCTGAGATGCATCTGCTTAAGGCCTTACTATCGACTAGAAAATAATTCAGTCTACTGTAGGTCTGATGTCAAAAGGGATAGAAAGTAAAGTCCCTTTCGGTGGCGTGAGAATATCTCCAGTAATCATACAAATGGAACTCACTAATCAAAGGTTTTAATTCTTTCCGAAAATAGTTATTTTTATTAGAGCAATCTAAAAGTCTATCCACAGGAATATTGAAATCTCCACAAATAATTTGCTCTCCCTGAGATAATTCACTTAACTTTTTAAATACTTTGCGCAGAAATAGAATCTGTGCATTATTTGGAGCATATACTGCAACAATAGTATGCGCCTCACCTTTAAGAGAGCACACTAAAATCAAGAATCGACCCACTGGGTCTTTATAAGAATTTATACACTGAAACGCCACAGTATTTTTAATTAATATACATACCTCTGCTTTCTTACCAGGGTTATTTGCAAAGAATGTGTGTGGGAATTGGAGATGGTTAACCCTATCATTATCGCACTCAAGCAAATGCGTCTCCTGCAAACACACCACATCAGACTGTGATTTCTGCACCTCCTTCCATATCATGGACCTTTTCCCTGGGGAGTTTAGTCCTTCAACATTGAGTGATAGTATTTGGATGCTCATGGTGGAACATGTAATCGCCTAGGACTTCCCATATGCCTCCAAGTACATTCCAACAATGTAATCAATATGAATAAACACTTTTCCATCGTAGCATTACTTTGAGAGCACAGATGCATCAATAAATGTAAACAAGTCAGGGTTTCAAAATCGCACATTACCGGAACAAACAAAAAGAAGAAAACAAATTAAAAAATTCAAAAGTAGAGCTAGAAAAAAAGAAAAATAAACAGGTTGCAAAAAACAGAATGCAAAAAAACAGAATGCAAACTGTTAAGTCAAGGATCAGCAGATAAAGTTGCTGCAAGGGCACTATTTCCACAAGCCCCACAATGGGCCTCAGAGACATGGACCTACTCCAAACATCCAGATTATAGGGTATGCCACACTAAACAACATCGCTAACAGGATCGCTAAAAAACGTCACTATTTAGCGATCCCGTTAGCGATGTTGTTGTGTGCGGCATGCAGCAACGACGTGGCCCCTGCTGTGATCTCGTCCGTCGTCCTGATCGTTCCGGACCCTATTCTGATCGTCGGCGTCCCGCTGGGTAAGTATAGATCGCTGAGTGTGGCACCTTTTTTAGCGATTTAGCGGTACTTTTGTACCGCTAAAGTCGTTAAGGAGATCGCTAACCGCGATAGCGTCCTTAACGACATCGCTAAATGTGGCCGACACTAGCGATATTTAAACGATCCCGCTAGCGATCTCATTAGTATGCGACACTAACGAGATCGTTAGCGGGATCGAGTAGTGTGGCAGTACCTTATGGGTTAGACCACTCCTGGGTTGATTTCTTCCCCTGATTGATTTTACTAGGAGATAAAGGAATCTTCCACTCAGACAGTCTTTCTTCCACTTGTTTGGGAGAGTGACATACCACCAGTCAACCTTCATACGGGACCAATAACTTCACTGGCGACAAATCCCATCTGTATCTGATATTGTTGTCTCTGAGAGACTTACAAACGTAGTCATATTCCATCCTTTTCGCCAACGTTGCTGCAAAAAGGTCTGGAAAAACTTGGAGGTTTTGCAAATCGCAAAGCAGGCTGGGGTTCTTCTTTAATCTCTGCAGAAATGTTTCTTTAGTGGTGAAAAAATGCTGTCTGGCTACTGTGTCTCTAGGGAGATCAGGATTTATATGCCGTGGTTTAGGGGTTCTATGAACTCTATCCACCATCAGATCTCTAGGGGTTAAATCAGGGAGAACTGCTTGCAGAAATGATTGCAGGAAAGCATGTAGGCTGTTATCATCAATCCCCTCTGGGATGCCTCTTATGCGAACATTTTTCCTTCTACAGTAGATCTGTCCTCTAGATCATATACTTAGTCACTAAGCTGGACTAATTCTTCTTTCAAAGCTTCATTCTCATCAGGGCATTATATGATGTGGTGCATTCTGCCATCTTATTTTCCATATGGGAAGTGCATTCTCCCAGGCTAGAGATCTCTTTCTTCATTTCCACCATCATGGATTTCAAGTTCTCTCTTAATGAGGTTCTTAAGGAAGAAAGGAGACTCTCCATATCTCCTTTTGTGAGAGGTACATTATGCTCCTGCTCCCCTGTGTCCATTGCACCTCCCCCCATGCCATGTGAGGATTGAGAAGATCCAGAGTGAGATGCAAGCACCATTTTACCTGTACTCCCAGCAGGCTTCACTCTGGAAAAGAAGTCCTCCAATCTTGATGGAGATCCACGATTCTGGGCTCTCCCCCTGGTCATCAAGTGCCTGGAGCCTTCAGACACCTGCAGCCTGTGTTATGGGAATAAGGATTCTGGCTGGAAGCTGCTGTTTGCCAGTGTTAGGTCCACAGTCTCAGGAGCCCTGGAGTTATGCGACTGCTGCCATTTGCTTGCAGGCCATGCCCCCCTTAGTCTACGTTTTGTATTATTATGATTATTAATTTATTATGCCATTTTATTGTCAGTATGTATTTAGCACTTCATCACATTTTTTTCATTGGGCGCCTGTTCTTTGTAGAGTTTGATTTCATACAGAGGGCTAATCAGAAACAAACTTGGCACTCGCATACGAGGCAGAGTTAGAAAAAAAGATTCCATTTATTTGTGCATCCAGAAAAATAAATAAATGTCAAACGTTTTCGGTCCTAATTTGGACCGTCATCATGACTGAGGCCGGTGTCACACACAACTACAAAAAATCGGTCCGTTTTAGTCGGTCGATTGTCGGATCAAAATGCAAACATCACACATCCTTCTGTCATCCGATTTTCCTTCAAAGATGCGATTTAGTCGCATGTGTGTACCTTGTAACATCCGATTTTCATCCGACTTGCGAGAATTTCTCGCAGGCTTGCAAAACTGACATATAATGGATCCAAAAGAATAGTATTTCAATCACAAAAGAAAGAATAGATATATACACATAGAACACATATATATATATATAAAATATATACATGTCATTGTGACATGTATATATACATATATTTATAGTTCCTAGACTTCTACATACTGTAATAGCCGCTAATTCAATTGCCGGCTTTTGTGAAATCACAGAAGCCGACATGAAATGATACATTGTTTCCACACAGTTAACCATGTCATTTCCTGTATTTTGATATTTGTTTAGAACTTACAATTACATGAGTGTATTTGTGCAAAATTTCAGACATGTAGGGGTTAATTAAAGGTGTAAATTCGTTGAAAAAAAATGCGTGGGCTCCCGCTGTATTTCTCTCCACCAGACAGACAAAGCAAGCGAGTGGGGGCAGATAATAACAGCCTAGGGAGGGTACATTTTTTTGTGCCCCCCCTGGCTACTAACATCTGCCCCCAGACACCCCAGAAAGGGCAAATCTATATTTATATTCGCCCTTTCTGGCACTTTGCCCGTCTATTCCCATTGCCCTGTAGCGGTGGCGAATGGGTTAATAATGTCACCTTAATGTCACCTTAGTATTGAAAGGTGACCTTAAGGCAGGTTAATAATTGAGAGCTGTCAATTAGACAACTATCAATTATTAATCCTATTGTATGATAGAAAAATCAAACACACACAGTTTAATAAAAAAGAAGTTTAATGAAATAATCACACAGTTTTTGACCATATTTTATTTTCCTGCTAAAACCATTTCCTGTAATAAAAATAAAATAAAAAAGCAAAATGATTCTTACCAATCCGATGTACAGTCAGGTCCCACGGTGTAATCCATCAGAAAGGGTTAACAGGTTACAGGTCGCAGAGAGCTAATAATGCTGTCTCAGACCTGTATTCCCCTGAATGAATCAGTTACTCTCCCAGCAAAAGGAGAGGAATAGATTCATGAATGGAGCTTAATTGATTTATTGCCACTTTCACTTCAGTGACCTGACCTAAGGTGAAAGTGGATACAATCAATTAAGCTTCATTCATTAATCACATCCTCTCCTGTCGGCAGGAGATAAGCTCATTCATTCAGGAGCTATCAGATGAGCACGCAGGATTACTTGCGCTGCTTATCTGATTGCTAGTTAACCCTTTGTGAAGGATTACATCGTGGGACGGGACAGATTGCCAGATAGGTAAGAATAATGTTGTTTTATTATTTTATATTTATTTTAGAAGAACAAGGGCTTTGAACGGATTAAGAGTGAAATAAAAGATGGTCAAAAATATGTGTTTTTATTTCATTAAAATTATTTATTCTTAAAGTGTGTGTGTTTTTTTATTTACTTCAATAGGATTAATAATTGATAGTTGTCTAATTGACAGCTCTCAATTATTAACCTGCCTTAAGGTCACCTTTCAATACTAAGGTGACATTAAGGTGACATTATTAACCCATTCGCCACCGCTACAGGGCAATGGGAATAGACGGGCAAAGTGCCAGAAAGGGCGAATCTAATTATAGATTTGCCCTTTCTGGGGTGTCTGGGGGCAGATGTTAGTAGCCAGGGGGGGCAAAAAAAAAAATGTACCCTCCCTAGGCTGTTATTATCTGCCCCCACTCGCTTGCTTTGTCTATCTGGTGGAGAAAATACAGCGGGAGCCCACGCATTTTTTTTCAACGAATTTACACCTTTAATTAACCCCTACATGTCTGAAATTTTGCACAAATACACTCATGTAATTGTAAGTTCTAAACAAATATCAAAATACAGGAAATGACATGGTTAACTGTGTGGAAACAATGTATCATTTCATGTCGGCTTCTGTGATTTCACAAAAGCCGGCAATTGAATTAGCGGCTATTACAGTATGTAGAAGTCTAGGAACTATAAATATATATATATATATATATTCACAAATTTACAATATACATATATATATATATATATATATATATATATGTATTCTATGTGTGTATATCTATTCTTTCTATTCTTTATTAAAGCTGTCAGTGTGATTTTACAGTATAGCCGGGATGAATTGCCGGCTTTTCTAAAGGACACCGATGCGATTTAATCGCAAGTCACACATGCGGTCTGTTTGTAATCAGATTTTTCATCGCTCACATAGACTTGCATTGGCGATAGTCGACCCACAATCGGTGACAATCGCAGCATGCTGCGATTGCACACAGACGTTTAAAACGGACCACAAAAAATCTGATACTGGGAGCTGCTCCATAGATTAACATAGGGCAGACTGCAATACGATTTTTCATCGTATTGCAGTCGTCCGATTCTGTCGCCAGTGTGACGCCGGCCTGATTCAGAGAACGGTTCTATATTTTGCGCGCTCATCCACAGCGACAGAGGTAGCACTCCACATATGTGCTGCTGCACACAGATCCCAGGACAACATCCAGGCATCTTGTCTCATTGAGGTCATTACACAAGGCGGAATATAGAACCGTTCTCTGAATCAGTCCTGATGAAGGTCCAAATTAGGACCGAAAATGTTTGACATTTATTTATTTTTCTGGATGCACAAATAAATGGAACCTTTTTTCTAACTCTGCCTCGTATGCGAGTGCCAAGTTTGTTTCTCATTGGATGATCATGAGTTGAATACCCTACTTTGGCACCGTCTTCTTCTTATTTCAAGAGTGCCGTGAATTTTGACAACGTGTCGATCATACAGAGGGCTAGCGTTGGTCAGAGTAGGAAAATATATATTCTAGAGATGAGTGGATACAAGTAAAGTTTCCTGAAATTTGCAGGTCCTAGTGAATGCAAACAACTTGGGTTTTAATTTGTGAGGACTGCAAAAAAAATGCTCTGTGTTATTTCACGCATTGCTGAAGAAAGAGGGGACTCGAATCACGCCAGGCTTGGCAGTGTGGGATTCACCAAAATGTTGTGCAACTGTCACTTCATGTAGTCTAGAGCAGCCAATCAAGAGAGATACTGTGCATTGCTCCCCACATGAACAAATGGAGCGCCACACACTTTATTAAAGTGCATTGTTCCTCACGTAATGGTGTGGGGCCTAGAGAAGACAAAGCAGTTAATCAGAGGTCAGGTGCTGAGAGAAGTACTGCGAAGTCAAAAGAGATGACTATAAAATTTTTCAACCCAGTCTTCAAAATTTTGTAAAATGGCGGTCATCTCTCATCTGCTAGAATTCACATGAATTGAATTTAAAAAAAAAATCAAATTCTGGCAAGAGAACAGGAATGGTTACATTGAAAAGTGTCATGGGCAACTACTAGAGTATGAACACCGATGTTGTTTGTAAATTTTGACTATGTTTCCATAATGGTGTTGCATTTCTTTTGGGATGGTTTCACATGTGTGCATTATTTTAAACACCACCATGCAGTTTTTGATGCAGTTTTTTTTTAGCCTAAGCCATGAGTAGATATGAAAACAATGCGGAGATATATAAATAATCTGAAAGAATTCTAGTCTCAAAATACTAGCAGACATGGCTGTACCAAATACTTCGAACGTGAGATTTCGAATCATTTAACAGATCTGGAGGGAAAATGGGTATGGCTTAGTGGAAAGTATCAAAACTTGATTGCACATTTATTGATGTAGAGTGAGCCAAGTAATGGTGGTGTAAAATTAGAAAAAAAAACTCTAAAAAAATGACAGGTTTATCTAACAGCACGAGTAGTGTTGAGCGATATTGCTCGATATCTAAAAATATCGTATCGAAATTGTATCGCCGATAGCACTAAATATCGTCGATATCCGATTTCGATACCGGAAGTCCCATGTAAGTCTATGGGAACAAAATATCGCAACAAAAAAAACCCTTTCTTTCGTTGTAAACACAAAATATACACACATAGAATACATATATATATATATATACATGTCATTGTGACATATATATATACATATATTTATAGTTTATACACTTCTACATAGTAAAATCGACTCTAATTCAATTGCCGGGTAAAGACGTGACATACCCCATAGAAGTCGACGGGCTCGGTGCCGAGTACCCCGAAAACCTCTGGCTCTGTGCGACTCAACTTGGGCGTCACGAACAGGATTCTGTAGCTCGCTATAAGCGAGTCCTGTGTGCCTGAATTGCACTGGTTTTGTGCTTGAGAATTGCTAAAATCATCAGAGAATGTATTTGCCATTTTTCCGCCATATCTGCGTCACGACGAGGCACTGGTGAAGAAGAAGGGCGTGCTCTTCGTGGGTGTCACTCACTCAGTGGCGTGAAAACGATGGCCGCCCACTGTAAATGGTACTGCAATGTAACATCGTGCCCCACAGCTCTGGAGTTCCGCCTCCTCATCCTCCTCAGTGTGATAAGGTCCCGCCTCCCTACAAAAGAGGGGCCCTCTCCAGATATGACACATGTGACTTGGCAGAGATGGCTAATGGACACGACGAGCAGAAGTGGGAAGGGATGGAGCAGTCAGAGCTCTCCCCCCACGGAAGCGACCCGATCGCCACGGAATCACCGTTGGGCACCCGGCCTGTAAACCCTCCTACGCTGCAAGAAGCGGAGGATACCCTGAGAGGCCTGGCCCGGCACCGGGAGGAGGTCGCCAGGATGGAAGCCAGCTGGCGTGCCCTAAAAATAAACTTGGAGCGGCGCCAATCCCTCTTACCTGAAGTGTCTGTACCGGAAGGTGAGGCACCCGTTATAGTAGAGGAGCCCTTGCAATGTGATCCGGTTGACGTTGTCGCAGTGGAGGCACCCGTTCCTGCAAAAACCGCAGCACCGTCAGCAGCACCCCAAATCCCGCTGTCTGCCCCGGTCGCTGAGACAGAAGAAGCGACACCCGTCCTCATGGAGGAGGCCGCGCAGGCACCAGAGCACTACCTGCCTGTACCGGAGCCCCGACTGTCATCTGATTTAGAGCCGTCTGCTTCCTCCGCAGGGGAGCGCCGCCAGGATTGGGGGGCGACAGGAGAGCTGCCGCAAACCGGACACTGTAAGCTGCAGTGGAGTGGTGGAGACATGGAGCAACTGGTGGAGGAGAATTACAATCGGCGTCAGGAGGAAGAGTGGAGACGTTGGGAGAAGGAAGCAGAGCGACAAAGGGAGCAGCGAGAAACCCTAAAACTTCGCCAACGTCACCTGGAGAAGGACCGGGCAGATAAGGACCGGATGAGAAAGGATAAAGGAACCCTGAGTGAGCCGCGGCGTAAGGGTGCAGTACGGAACTTTAAATTGAAAGGTGGTTGGGGCTTCATCAAGGAGCCTGGACTTTATTTAGAAGTCTTTGTGAACCGGCAGGACGTGGAGGCTCACCTCCCAGAAGGACACCCGGGGAGGGACCTGTTGCCAGGAGACTTGGTGACTTACACCCGACACTGGGGTTACAATGGGTGGTACGCCCTAAATGTTACCAGGTGCGACCCCTACTCCCCAGTGTGTGAGGAACCTGTGAGACCCTCGAAGCCTTCAGCCTCCCACATCCAAGCCTCTGCAAAAGTGCCCACCCCACGCCGTAAATCTCCCCAGCCTCCCTCAGTGGTCTCCTCAGCAGACCCACCCATAGACATGATATCGATACGTGGCCCGTACCCGGCGCCTGTTAGGCCCCCTGGGGTTCGTACAGTCCGTGACATAGGGCTCCAGACCCGGAGAGAGATGAAAGAGGTGGCCACACAGACCCAGATAGCGGGTCACGACGTCACTGTACAGGCCACACGACGTCATCAGGTCCTGGTGGTCCTTGGTGCCTCGGATGTTTGGCAAGCACCAGAAGAGTACCAGGTGGTACCTGGAAGAGGCCAGCCAAAGAAGTCTAAATAACCCGGACAGGGTCCCTGTATGTAAATAAATAGTTAAATTGTTTATGTACCCGGACGGGTGAATGTTCCAAAAAAATTTTTTTAATTTAATAAAAAAAAACAAAACACAGTTTTCATTTCTTTTATTACTGTCTCATCCTGCTGCGACGCCATCGATCTCCTGTAAAAAAATGAAAAAAAAAAAAAAAAAAGTATACCACCTGACCGACGCAGTCCATAGTAACGAGTGTCCCACGACGATCCAGCTCTGCTACATCAGAATGACAGGCAGAGCCTGTCATCCCGGCGCAGCACAGCTGATTACCTGCTTCCCCGGCGGTGACGTCATCGGACTGACTGCTTTACGGCCGGGATTACCCTGCAGTCACTGCAGTTATCGCGAAAAAACTGCATGTGACCGCCAGGGAGAAGATAATGGCGGCCATCAAGCAGTCCAGGACGTGACCGCCGGAGATCTTCTGCCAGGTAAGTGCCGCTGACTCCTGACAGACCCGACCGACGGACACTCACAGTGACAGTGACAAATCCGATTCCGGTATTCGATAAGACGAAAATATCGAAACGAATTATCGAAAGGCCGATAGAGCTAATATCGGCCGATAGCCGATATTTGCATTATCGTATCGCTCAACACTAAGCACGAGTCATTGTAATAAATCTGGCACAATTTTATACCGTCTAGTCTAAGTTTACACTGTCTGAATATTAAATAAGTAGATTTCCTGCACTGTGTATGAAACCATCCTTATTTTATACAGAATATTTAATTCATCTTAAGCTGTTAGTTTTACCAGTGATTACCAAATGTCTTTCCATTATAGGGTTGACATTTTCTTCTAAACAGCAGAAGGCAATATACAAAGGCAAGTTAATTTCTACAGTATATCTCTGTATTTTTATTTCAAATCTCACTTGGCTTGGAAATTCTTATTTAAATATAATATTCAAATTATATAATAATTTTTAAGTGTTGACTCAGATAAGCACAGCGGTATACTTAGTTCGAGTGATGTACGAATTATTCCCAAATGTCATCATTAAGTTAGCGAGATGGATAAAATCTTGAAAAGTACATCTGGTAACTGATATATTCTGAAAAATTACATAATTTAAAATAATGTTTAATTTCAAAGCAATTTGTTACTATTTTTTTCTTAGTGTTGTAGACTTCTTATGTTCTTTGACATCTTTGTCACATCTAGTAAATGAATGTCAATATTCTGGAAATAGTGATGTTATTAATAGGGTTTGTGGTTTATAAAAAAATAGGTACATACTTTTACTGCTACTAGAAATAAGACAGTCAGGCAAAATGTAATAGTTTTTTTTGGACAAATTTGCCAACTCTCCCAGAACTTCTAGTTGGCTCCTACAAAAAGGGGAGACTTCCCAGAAGTCCAGAAGAGTTTACAGATGTCATGAGTAACAAAAGTCTTCTGGAGCAAGCAGTAGCGCTCCCTTCGAATATTTCCATTGTGCATGGTGCCAGAATGCCGATGTCAGCATCCAGATAGGGTTGGAGGGGTATTTCAATCCTCAACTCACTGTTGGAGAGAGGAAACATAAAATGTTTATATATTTGTGGCAATTTCTGACATTTACTCAAAATACACATTTCTTTTTTTTTAAGAATGTGAACTGTCAGAATAATACAAGAAACAATGATTTATGTTACATTTATTTACTTCATTACATTCCCATTGGCTCAGAAGGTTACATATAGAAAGTTAGTATTTAACATGTCTAACTTGGGAAAATGTTTTTGGTAGACGACCATAAGCTTCACACAATACGTTATTGGTATTTTGGCCATTTCTCCTTGCAGAACTGATGCAACTGAATCATTTTAACACATCTTGGGATGCAATGTCATCATGTAATTTTCCTTCCCCATCTTTTTTGTAAAAGAGCAGACTACCCCTGCAACATGATCCTACCATCTCTTCCATCTCCTATCTTCTCAGTTGAGATGGTCTTCATTGCCTTGCAAGTATTTCCATTTTTCCTCTGTAGATAAAAAGGATTCTTTTTAGTTCACAAGATGCTAGTGAACCTGTTTCCTCCAACATCTCTCCAAGGTCTTTTGCTTATACTCTTGGGTTATTTTGTATTTTTCACACCAACATTCTTCTCTACAAGACAGAATTTGGTTCCCCCTGTACAGTATTATGGCTGTATGTTTAGAAATTTGATTTCTAAGGTTTTCCACCTAAGTGTATGTAAACTTACGACATCAAGAGTTTATCTTATTATATAATTGCCAGTTGGGACTTCCGGCCACTGTCCACGAATCCCATAAGGCACCCCGCCAGTGTCACTTGCGCAGGCGCAGTTCGTGGCTGCAAGGCCATGAACTGCGCCTGCGCAAGTGACATTCACATCACGCTATTCCCACGCATGTGAAGTGACAGCTTCAACTGCGCGCTCTGCTTACTCTTCCCGCGCATGCGCAGTAACAACGCAGCTGTTACTGTGCCTGCATGGGGAATATTGGTGACGTTTTCACCGCACTCCCGATGTGATAGCATCAGGCATATTTCTAGTATAATATAAGAGTAAGTGCAGAAATCTCATAAGACTTGTTGAAGCTACCGAAAGAATGGTTACACTGTTTAGCAAATTAGAGAAATCCAAAACCTCAAAAAAAATAATACAAAAAGAACATAGATTTTCCAGTGCGTCCAATCAGTCTGCTAGAATTTCCGCTCGTTTCTGATTTCCAAATGGTCTCCTCCATTTTTGTTCAGCATATTTCTAAGAGGAATCTATGCATTCTTCAATGCAACAAATCAAAATCAATTCCAAATAAAGGGAGAGTTTGGACAGAAGTTGATGGAATGTTTTATGTATTTCTGTTTAGCGTTAGGCTAAGCAAAAACGTTGCAAATTGCAATTTAAAACTGTGTAAATACTTTCTTTATTTTATTTATATAAATTTGATGTCTCATGTTACCCATTCATTTACATAGCTGTTGATTTCTGGTAATATCTTTTTGTACTGACTGCACTTAAGCTTTATTTTGCTGTCGGACTTATAATCAGTTTATCAGAAGATGTGGTGGAACACGGCTGCAGATTTGAGACAAATTCAGGCTGATTTTGTTGTAGATTCATCACAATTTTTAGTCTTTTACAATGTGTAAATCCACAGCATTTTGGCAGCATTGTTTACTGTGGAATCTGCACCACTGTGAAATCTGCACAGCGAATCCACAGAATCTTAACTCAGTCTAACAGTGCACTGTACTAACTCTATATGAACCGCCAATAAAACAGCAAAAAATGTATCACGTAAAACATAAGAAAAGTAGCACATTGTAAAATATTGTAAAATGGCATTTGAGAGAAAAGTTCCATTTTAAATTTTAGGGGTTCCTTACCAAGGTGCATTCATTTTCTTGTCACAATGTGCTAAAATTTGAAAGATTTTTGCAAAATGTTGAAAAGTATTGCAGGGGTTTACCAGCTAAAACAGTATAGTTAAATGATGTTTAAAAGGGTTGTCCACTACTAGGACAAGCCCTTCTTTAACTAACTGACCCTGATAAAATAAAACACCTATCTTCATCTCCCATGCTTGCGCCATTCCTGCAGTGTCAACACTTGCAGTGCCGGATCTCCCATGCGGTGTTGTGACACGTGGTGCCTGTGCCCAATGCTGGTGTCACTGTCTCTGTCTTCGTACAGATTGAACATGAAATGGATGTCCAGGCTGCAGCTGATCCATGACTTCCTCTTCATGTGCAATCCATACAAAGATTGAGAAAGTGACACCAGCGCTGATTGGGCACCGGGCACCATGTGTCACAACACTGCACGAGAGCCCCAGGACCGCGAGTGCCAACATCACTGGAACTGCACCAGCGGTGAGTATAGGTTTTTTATTTTATAGAGGTCAAACATTTAGTTCAAGAAGGGGTTGTCCTAGTAATGGACAATTTAGTAATAAGATAGATATTAAAGTGTTATTAGCCCAGGTGGCCTGATCCTCTGCAAGGCTCTGTTTGGTTCCTGCCATGAGCTTGACACAGTTCAGCCTTTCCTTTTCAGTCTTGGCTTGTGATCAAGGGAGTGTATAACAAGATTGTCTAGCTAAGCTGACCTTCTCTTTGTCTATACATTGGTGAAGGGGCCAGTTTAATTGATAAAATTAACAGAAGGCAAGGTCCCCTTCATACAATACTCTGGTCATGTCCTCACAGCAGAAGTGCTATCCCGTGTCAAGAATAGGACAGAATGTGATGGCTTGGATAGCAGAGAAACAATGCACCTGGGCTAGAAGAATTATATTAGTATCTTATAACCTACTATTTACCTGTAAATTCTTTTTTTTTCACTGGGAAAACTTTTTAACAGACGTTTAGATGTTCTATTTTTGTTAACAAAAAAAAAGCAAGAAAATGAGAGCTCTATTTGAACTAAAGCATGTGAAATATGTTATTCAAAGAACTGTAAAGATAATAAAGTAGTGGATAAAAGTGTATAAATCTGCGCTGATGGTTTTGTACTGACAACAAAGGTTCCTTATGAGGTTTAAAAATGTGTGATGGTTCTGTACTGACAACAAAGATTCCTTATGAGTTTTAAAAATGTGTGCGCAGTTTTATTCTCAACGTGTTTCGAAGTTAGCAAACTTCTTCATCAGCAGGACCACAACAGATAACTGTTGTGGGTCTCCTGAAGAAGTAGTTTGCTTTCTTTGAGATACCGTATATACTCGAGTATAAGATGAGATTTTCAGAACATTTTTTAGGGCTGAAAGTGCTCCTCTCGGCTTATACTCGAGTCATATACCAGAGGGTCGGTGGGGAGGGGGAGCGCAGCTGTCCTATATACTCACCCCCTCCTGGCGCGGTCTCTGCAGCCCCTGCTCTTCTCCCACGGTCTCCAGCGCCTGTGTTTAGCGGTCATGTGGTACTGCTCATTAAAGTCATGAATATGCACATATTCATGACTTTAATGAGCGGCACCACGTGACCGCTGAAGTTAGGCATAGCTGCCGGAGACCGCAGGAGAAGAGCAGGGACTGCAGAGACGCTCCAGGAGGGGGTGAGTAAAAGCGATATTCACCTGTCCCCATTCCACCGCTGCGCGCCGCTTTGTCCTCGCGTCCTCTAGCTGTGAATGTTCAGGTCAGAGGGCACGATGATGTGGTTAGTGGGTGCCGCGCCCTCTGCCTGAGCATTCACTGCCGGAGGACCCGGAAGACAGCGGCGTGCAGCGGTGGACCGGGAACAGGTGAATATTGCAGGTGTCGGGGCCTGAGCCAGCGGTGACACCAGCACCTGTCCCCAGCGACGAGAGGTGAGTATGTCATTTTTATTTTTTTTTTCATTTGCAGCGGCAGCATAAGGGACCTATACTATCATATGGGGGCATAATCTATGGAGCATCTTGTGGGGCATAATACATGGGGCAGCATATGGGGCACAATCTATGGAGCATCATATGGGGGCATAATACATGGGGCAGCATATGGGGCACAATACATGGGCATCATATGGGGCATAATCTATGGAGCATCATATGGGGCATAATCTATGGAGCATCATATGGGGCATAATATGGAGCATCATATGGGGCATAATACATGGGGCAGCATATGGGGCAAATCTATGGAGCATCTTGTGGGCATAATACATGGGCAGCATATGGGGCATAATCTATAGAGCATCTTGTGAGGCATAATCTATGGGGCAGCATATGGGGAATAATCTATGGGGCAGCATATGGGGCATAATCTATGGGGCACAATCTATGGAACATCTTGTAGGGCATAATACATGGGCAGAATATGGGGCATAATCTATGGAGCATCTTGTGAGGCATAATACATGGGGCAGCATATGGGGCACAATCTATGGAGCATCTTGTGGGGCATAATACATGGGGCAGCATATGGGGCACAATCTATGGAGCATCTTGTGGAGCATAATACATGGGCAGCATATGGGGCATAATCTATAGAGCATCTTGTGAGGCATAATCTATGGGGCAGCATATGGTGCATAATATATGGGGCAGCATAATCTATGGAGCATTATATGGGGCTCCTGATTCAAATTGGCTATTCAAAAACATTTAACCTACTTTAATTTTACTTTTGTTGGTATCTATTTTAATTTTTAAAAAATTTACCAGTAGCTGCCTCATTTTCCACCCTAGGCTTATACTCGAGTCGATAAGTTTTCCCAGTTTTTTGTGGCAAAATTAGGGGGGTCGGCTTATACTCGGGTCGGCTTATACTCGAGTATATACGGTACATGAGAATAAAACTGCATAGATTTTTTTCCACCTCATAAGGGATCTTTATTGTGAACACAGAACCATCAGCATAGATTTATACACTCTTCGCCACTACTTTATTATTACGTTGGATCCTCAAACACTTTTTTATTGGGGCAGCTGGTCCTACTACCTCTCAAAACGCTAACTCTTGTTGTGGGCCACACAACCTGAAAAGGTGAGCAGTTACCGCATCCTCCAACAACCATGGGCTGTATCCCAAGTATATGTACAGTGTAGAGCATGGTAAACTATAAAAGAGCAGCTCTCAATCTCGTGGACACATGCATTGTATGGTCTGCTATCATTTGAATTGCCGCTACATTACATTCCTTTTAATGGCCAGGTGACATGATATGTCACGAGTCACGACCAAACAGGGGTCGGTCCAGCGGACAGCACAACACACACACACAACGGGATGGTAAAGGGGAGAGGAAGGTGTTGTGAATGTGCTAGAGATGGTTTCTGAGCAGAGGCTCCCTCTGGTGGTTACAGACAGTACTGAATGGCAATCTTTGGGATCACGGACTGGACTGATATAAGGGAGGTTCCCTCCCATGATGGTCGCCGGTGATCAATTGTTCTTGTCTCAATTGTGGTTCCTGGTTCTTTTGGAAGTTGCTGGAGTTTTGCCTGCACCTGCTGCTTTCAGATAAGATATTTTCTGCTTTTCTTTTTGTGCTCGCTTTTTTCATAGTTTTCTGCACTTTTGTGGAGGTCAGCCGGGTCCCCTCCTGGGGCCTGTGCTCCTCTCAATTTATCTGTAGCCATTGTTATTTGTTCATTTGCTTTTTCTTGTTTTTTCAGTGGCTGCGGCTTTGTTTTGTTACACCAGAGATCTGATTTAGGTGGTAGAGATTGTGTGATCTCAGGTTTTTTGGCAATCAGAAGTGCTGGTATTTTTTGGGGTTTTTGTTGGATTGCAGTCAGAATTCTTTCCTGTACTTTTCTGTCTAGACAGATTGGGCCCCAACGTTTGCTCATTCTATTTTCTGTCTGTGTCCGTGCTATCTTCTTGTCTAACCGCCATTATATGTTTGGGGGCTTCCTATTTTCTTTGGGGATCTGCTCCGGGGAAGATAGCTTTCATCTTTCTGCCTTTAGGTGTAGTTATCTCTCAGGCTGTGACGAGGCGTCTAGGATCAACGTAGGAACGCTCCACGGCTACCTCTAGTTGTGTGGTTAGTTCAGGTTACTGCAATCCAATAGGTTCCAGCCTCTCTGGTGTATTACCGTTTTTGCTTTTTCTCCTCAGCTACCTAAACATAACAGGAAGGCCCTACTGAAATGGAATGAGGGATGGACACCTCATGAGCTCCAACCTGAGCCAGTCCCTGCACTTCCCGAACACCCTAAGAGGTGCCTTTCCCCCGCTGCCGTAACAAACCTCATCCCTCACTTTTACCTCACGCTGCCCTGGCTAGTGCACTGTCCGGCAAGGGCGCTAGCCATACCATTGCAGATGGTGCATTACAGGGGACAGTGACAAGCACGAGACAGATGAAGTAAAAAACACAAAACTTAGCTTAACAACATTCTTTACTGCAAAGCACCGCACAGCAGAAGAAAGGCACCAGGACCACAAACTTCATGAAACCAGCAGATTCACCACTGCAACCAGAGAGCTCCTTACTCCAGACTTGGTCAACATAGATTGCTCTATCAGCTGACGTATCATGTGACTATTTAAAGGATGGTGGGAGTGGTCATCACCCACATCAGCTGACCAAGCAACTCTGCAGTTGCAGCAAGGGAAACTGACATTAACCCCTGCTGGCCTGAAAGAAAAAAGCTACATTTAAATCATTGTGGAACCTGAGCTGCCACGCATCCAAAAATGGATCTTGACACCAGGGCTGTAGAAATGAAATGCCAGATGTGACTTTCCAAGATGGTCAAAGATGGTAAGAGTAGCCAGATCCTTGAAAATCGGGTGATTGTGGGGCCACCTTTCTATGTGCAAAATCTCCTTTGAATATTTCATACATTTTTATTTATATTTTAATTAATTCCTTTTGTCATTCACATATTGATTCATGAGCCGACTCTATGCTATGTAGTACTGAAGCAATCTGTATTCTCCAGACTATCCATGCTGGGATGATGTTACTTTTCCCATCATGTAGATTTGAGCCTGTTATCTTTTTATTGTGACTCGTAATGGAGATGTTTAGGGAAAATGCCTTGTTCTGTTCTGGAGATGGGACAACTGAAAGCATGTTACTGTCAGAAAGAGCAGCGCCTAGGAAAAAAAAGGAGCAGCATCTTTTCTTGTGGCATTTGCAGATTCTCCTGACATTCTGTCTCAGGGCTGAATGAATATTCCTCACTGTCTCAGCAAAACCATTCCAACGGGCAACTGCAAGAAATCATGCTGGGTTAAAGTTGTTTCATGGTTCCAATCAGTAAGGAAACCTTAATCTAGCTATTATCTCTTTCTTCTCTGACATCAGTGAGTTTCAGATTTTAAGAGGCTTCTTTGCTTTGCATTCTTTATTGAGATTAAAAATGTTCTATGTGTAATTACTAAAATTGAAAGAGCTTGATGGCGTTACTAAAATAGCAGTGCAATACAGCTTAAGAAAAGTGCGTGATTACTGTAAGCTATGTGCATTCTGCAGCCTACACATACCGTGATATTATTGGTAATGTCCTATGTGGTTATGTAAGTTAGGTTAAATAAAATAAATTAAGCAGACTCATTTTCCATTAGGAGGTGAAATGAATCACATTCAGTCTTGTGTGGTGTACAATGTGGCTTCCAATACTTTTAAGTCTATTTCTTTGGCATTCAGTTCCTACTTTGATGTATGAAAGCTATAAAGTAAATCATCCTCCATTCTATTGTCATTTGTGGAAAAAATATATTTTATTTTTACTTACATAGCGCCATTAATTAAATTCCACACCATTTTGCAGACATCATCGTCACTGTCCCCATTGAGGCTCACAATCTAAATTCCCTATCAGTATGTCTTTGTGGTGTGGGATGAAACCGGAGAACCCGGAGGAAACCCACACAAATATGGGGAGAACATACAAATATTGTCCTTGCTGGGATTTCATCCCCAAAACCTCAGTGTTCTAATGCTACAGTGCTAACCACTGAGCCACCCTGCTGCATATAAATGTAATCCTGTTCCAACTTTATTCAGTCCTTAGCTCAAATTGAAAACGTTAAGGGCCTGTGCACACTTTGCAGATTTGTTGATTTTTTTTTCTGCACGTATTTGTCACAAAATTTGAAGGGTTTCCTGATGCCAACAAAGTGAATGAGAATCCTGAAGTCTCGGGCACACGTTATTTGTGACTTGGAAATTTGCAGCAGACTTAAATCAGCAGTATGTCCTTTCTTTCTGCGTTTTTGCTGCAGATTTCACTCATAGTAATGAGTGGGGAAAAATCTGCAACAAAAAAGCATGTAAAAATGCATAAAAAATGTGCATATTATATACTTGTTTTTCCTACCAAGAGATGCAGAAATTTCTGCACGAAATACTTAATGTGTGCACATACCCTAATTAATCTTTTTCTTAATATTTCTAAGAAAACTACTTCCAACTGAAATATATGACATGAACCCTGAGGCTGTGACCATTTACTATGCTGTGTTAAAACCCCCCACTTCCTTAAAACATACATATAAAAAATAAAAAAAACAATGTACTTGTACATTCTAGAGCAAGTATAGGGACTTAATTTTCCAAAGGGGTCACATGAAATCCTTAAAATTCGACCAAAATTAAATCTGTTGACTACTTGCCACTGCTTGCTATACATGTTATGATAGGGTTAATTGCAACATGTGTTCTTACGAGTAGCAGCTAATTAAAACTATATAATTTACTGCTTTTTATATGGTTATAAAAAATGGTAAGTAATACAGCTCCTGTTCTTCACTTTTTAAAAATATACAGTAAGAATAGACATTTCTTGAACAACAGCTTCCCACACAGTCTGATGCCCCATAGCCCATCACATACAGTATGATGGTCTCCACAAGCTCCCACATACAGTATGATATCACTACAATTCACACTACACATATGAGGCCCATATAATTTCTCACATTGAATGATGTCCCAACAACATCCATAGAGAATAATGTCCCCACATCCCCCCCTTCACTACTTTAGTTAAACACACTGTTTAGGCTCACCTGGTGAGATGGGACCTCCAAGCATCAGACGTCGGGGCGGCAAGCAGGAAGGCAAGTGGGAAGCGAGGACTTGGCACACTCAAGAATCTTGGGAGAAACAGGACGAATGCAGTGGAACACAGCAAGGATAGAAGTTAAAGCATGTTGTGCGTAGAAGGTGGAGTACACCAAATGAAAGCATTGAGAATCCTAAAACACAGATGTATATCCTAATGTCCCTTAAACAGGATTTGGGAGATGACGTTACTGAGCCGTGCCTGGCAACCTGCAAAACCCCATGTGGAGCACAAAAGAGGGCAGCGGACAGAGGTTAAGGAAACAGAGCCCGGGGTACCCAGGACAGGTCGCTTAGGGAGCACACACAGTCAGGATTCTCCAGAGTTGGTGACAAGACCAGGGGATCAAGTGACTGCAAGTATGCGATATGCTATTTCCAGCTACATCCGAACTAGCATGCACAGCCGCGCTTTGTTCACTTGTATTGAGCACGTCTAGAAGAAATGTGGCCAGGAGTATGCATATTGCAAATCTGTGGTCCCATGATCGCCTGTTTACCAGCACCAGAGAATTCTGTTAGTGCGCACTATGCACGTTGTAAGAATTCACGAGTTTGCAGCCACATAGTGACTGCAGACTTTCAACTATATAGCACTATACTTCGATGCTGTAGCCACTGTGTGCTCAGTTTAGAATTCTTCTCCCCAACTATCAAACATGTTTTGGTGCATGTCACAATTTTTTCCTAAAATCAAAATCAGACAAAGGTAAGCCAATGAATGTTCTACTATGGCTAATATGGATTAAACCCTTGACTGGGAAAAACTGCTCACAAATCTGCCAATATAACTTTGTATGTAACCCCTCTCATGTACAGCACCATGGAATTAATGGCGCTATATAAATAAATAATAATAATAGCACATATTGGGGATAATTTGCAAAGCCACACGTACCAGATATTTGGCTTAATTCGCACAACAACAACAAAAAAACTATGTCCATGTCCTGCACCACATTTATTATGTGTTTTAGGCTACTTTCACACTTGCGTTTTTTAGCGCTGCGCATCGAACGCACATGAAACGCATAAAAAAACCGCGTGCAAACGCGTGTAATCGCTGCGATATTTTGCAGTCGAATAGTGCGCATTGCTTCAAAAAAACGCAGCGATTGTAAGCGATTGTATGCGATTTCAAGCGTTTTTGTATGCGTTTGCGTTTTTCCTGTGCAAAACACATGATGAAAATCCTTGAAAAATTGTTGCAACAGAACCCACCAATGGGATACCAGTGGGCGTGTCTTATTGAAAATATAAATAGAGCCTGTTCACAGCCCTTTTTTACATTTGCTTGCATTTGCCTTGATGAACATGGATCAGCTTATGCAGACTTTCTTCTTCAACCTGGATGTGGACATGGCTATGGCTCAGTCTTATGCCGTTGCTTGCCATGAACAAAGGGAGAGAGATAGACAGCGGAGACGGCAGCGGCGGCGTTTGTGGGTACATCCCATTGTAGAACTCCGGGAGAGCCGTGGAGCGTACCACACTCTCTACAGTGAGCTGCAGTCAAACCCGGAGAAATTTACCGACTACACCCGGATGTCACAACAATCCTTCATGGATTTACTTGATCGGGTTCAACAATTAATAAGGAGACAGGACACCCAGCTCCGTCGGGCGATTCCTCCAGAGGAAAGACTCCTGGTGACATTACGGTACGTATTATTGAGAAACCAATGCCTGCATAATTGTATATGCCATGTACTATTCCAAAGATGACAGAATTATTGTTCTGCCAGCTATTAAACAAAGACCTGCAGAATTATTTTTATGCCATTTTTTATTTTATTAATGTTTTACAAAAACATATACAATAATATTTGTTTTGTTATTTCTCTAGATTCCTTGCTACTGGAGAGAGCCTGTCTTCACTTCACTTCCAGTACAGGATTGGTATCTCCACGTTGTCAGGAATTGTTGTGGACACCTGCCGGGCATTGTGGACTGTTCTCTGTCCGGAATTTATGCCCCTGCCCACCACAGAAAAGTGGCTAGAAATAGCCGAGAAATTCTGGACAACCTGCAATTTCCCCAACTGTTTGGGAGCAGTTGATGGGAAACACATACGCATCATCAAACCCAAAACAACAGGCTCGGAGTACTATAATTACAAGAAGTACTATTCTACAGTTCTTATGGCCATTGCGGATGCAGACTGTATGTTTGTTGCGGTGGACATTGGGGCATTTGGCCGTGGGAATGACTCACAGGCGTTTAAGAACTCGGACATGGGACGGAGGTTGTATGGCAACCAGTTTAATTTCCCATGCCACGGCCTCTTCCCCACACCGAAGGTCCACAAATGCCATTTGTCATGGTTGGGGATGAGGCATTCCAGATGAGCCAACACCTGCTAAAACCGTACTCCAGCCGTGACTTGGACCACACCAAAAAAATTTTCAATTACAGGCTGACCAGGGCAAGAAGAACTGTAGAGTGTGCCTTCGGTATACTGGTTTCCAGATGGCGCATTCTGGGCACAGCCATTCATCTGAAAGTGCAAACAGTGGATGAAGTTGTGAAGGCCTGTGTGGTGCTACATAACTTTGTCATGTCGAAAGAACACCCAAACTTTGAACTTGATGATGCAGCTCCTAACCCATTGCCTGAGTTCACTCAGCACCCTCTCAGGTCTTCTGTTGAAGTCAGCCAAATGAGAGACCAATTTGCGGCCTACTTCATGTCAGATGTAGGACGGGTGGATTGGCAAGAACAAATGGTGTAAAATAATGTTCTTGTCTGTATGTTAATAATTTTTTTTTTTATGTTAATAAAATACCTCTGTTTATACCTTACCACGTGCAGTCTGTTTTTAAATTAAAAAACAGTGAATTCATGAATATTTGGCGCTCATGAATTTAATTGTAATCCTGACTATGTATTAATATACATGCACACAAGTTTATAACCTTTATATTATCCACTTTGTTCCAATTCATGATGGTGGGATAACCCACAATTATTTTTGCCCACTGTGACTTGATTTGGAAGCAGAGATAATAAAGATTTAATTTTTCTTACCAATCTGGTGCAGCTGAAGTGGTGATGCCCAAATAAACGCATTGTCACTTGTATCTATCAGCCTGGGCAGGTGAGTGACATGACTTCTAAACAGCAGCATGCTACAGTATGCTTCAAATTAATGCAGAGCCTGAGCATGCTGGCAGGTGAGTACACATGAGTTATAAACAGCAGCATCGCTACAGTATGCTTCTAATTAATGCAGACTGAAGCAACGCTGCTGGTTAAAACTCATGTCTATTCACCTGCCAGTGTGATAGTAATGACACAAGGCTGGGCAGGTGAGTACACATCAGTTCTAAACAGCAGCATCGCTACAGTATGCTTCAAATTAATGCAGACTGATAGTAATGATACAAGGTCAGGGTATTGTACATATAAAGTCTATTTTCACCATCATCTCCTCTATTTCTTCAACACACACTGAATAGAGGATGTGCTCAATTTCAAACTATATCTAGAATCCCTGGCCTTGTATCACAAAGTGAAATATGTCAAAAACACACCACACTCATTAAACTTTTTAGTATATCTGGCAAGGTTAAATAGATATGCCTTGCACTCAACACCATCCTCTATTCAGTCTGTGCAATATTAGCACGACAGACTGGTTGTGAAAAAAAAAGAATATATTTGTGTTTTGGAGTAAACATATCTCCATGAAGTACACAAACATGTGTCATTCCTGGAGTTATGTGTAGTCCAAAACCCAAAGTGTACGGCGCAGTGTGTGTACGGCGCAGTGTGTAGGCGGCGAAATAAACACAAAGCAAACCAAAATTACTAAAAGAAGATTGGCACATTTATTTTCTACAACAGGAAACCAACATTTGAATTGCCAAAATTTTTTTGGATTACATTTCTAGAGATCACATTAGGACTTTTTTGAGTAAAAAAAAAAATTATTGATATTCACACAAAGGTTTTGGATACATCAGATTAGTACAATTTGTGTCCAACATGACGATGGTATTGTCACTGCCCCATAAGTAATAGAAAATTAAGATTGAATATGTGTCTAAGCTGTTTGTGTAAAGATAAATTGTAATCACTGGCCCCATAAGTAATAGAAAAATCAGATTATGTACAGTGTTTGTGTACAATAAAAATTGGTATAGTCACTGGCCATAAGTAATAGAAAAATCAGATTATAAGTGTTTGTGTACAAGATAAAAATTGGTATAGTCACTGCCCCATAAGTAAGAGAAAAATCAGATTATTACAGTGTTTGTGTACATTATAAAAATTGGTATAGTCACTGGCCCATAAGTAATAGAAAAATCAGATTATTAAAGTGTTTGTGTACAAGATAAAATTGGTATAGTCACTGGCCCATAAGTAATAGAAAAATCGATATACAGTTTTGTGTACAGAAATGTATTCATGCCATAGTAAAGAAATCAGATAGTACAGTGTTTGTGTCAAAAAAATTGGTATAGTCACTGGCCCATAAGTAATAGAAAAATCAGATTAGTACAGTGTTTGTGTACAAATAAAAATTGGTATAGTCACTGCCCATAAGTAAAGAAAAATCAGATTATTAAAGTGTTTGTGTACAAGATAAAAATTGGTATAGTCACTGGCCCATAAGTAATAGAAAAATCAGATTAGTACAGTGTTTGTGTACAAATAAAAATTGGTATAGTCACTGCCCCATAAGTAAGAGAAAAATCAGATTAGTACAGTGTTTGTGACAAATAAAAATTGTATAGTCATGCCCCTAAGTAAGAGAAAATCAGATTAGTACATGTTGTACAACATGCAATTGGTAAGTCACTGCCCAGAAGTTGGATAGAAATGTGATTTGTACAGATAATATTACAAATTTTTATTGCGAATGACGTTTTGGTGGTGATTTCGATACTCTGGGGGTGTGCAGAGATGAAGAGCGGCTGGAAAGCGATGAAGGGGTTTGAGGGGAAGGGGCAACAAAATTAGTGGGTGAAGGAAGATCAGACATCAAAGTAGAGGCAGTTTGAGACACATTAGGAGGAGAGGGTGGATGGACGAACAAAGTTTGTCTTTTTTTCTTCTTGGGGACAGGAGTACCTTGCATGGACCGACTTCTCTGTGTCCGCCTTGAGCTGGTTGACCGTGGCCTTGACCCAAAAAATAGTGAATGTGGGTCACCGCTCTCATGCTCGGTGGTGGCAGTGGCGGTGGAAGTGTTGGCAGTGCTTTGAGTAGCACAAGGGTTGGCGGTGTTCCAAGGAGGAGAAGTGGGTGGCCTTGAAATGGATTGTTGCTGACTGGTGGCGGTACTCATAGGATCAGTGGGTGCTGTGGCCGGAAATTGTTGACGACTGGTGGCGGTACTCATAGGATCATTGGTTGCTGTGGCCGGAAATTGTTGACGACTGGTGGCGGTACTCATAGGATCATTGGTTGCTGTGGCCGAAAATTGTTGACGACTGGTGGCGGTACTCATAGGATCAGTGGGTGCTGTGGCCAGAAATTGTTGAAGACTGGTGGCAGTACTCTAGAAGGAGAAGTGAGTGTGGTGGCCCAAGCGGTGGCTTGAGTCCATGACTGTGGACCACTGTCTGTGGTGGTGTTGCTCCACACAGGAGCAGCGCTTGCCATGGTGGTGGCGACGTTGGAGTGTCCAACAGTACTCGGACTTGTGGTGGTGTAGTGGTGACTCGCAATGGTGGTGGCCGTGCAGTGGTATGCAGCAGAAGTCGGTAGTGATGTCTGTCGAATCAGTGGTGGCACAGTTGGATATGCAACCACTGACTGCTGCGCGTACCGATTCTGCTGCATATACTGCAAGTAAGCATTTTTGCAGGCCTGCATCACACCCAGCTGTTGCTCAGGACTAAGGTGATCCGCCATGCCCCGTTCTATTTTACTAAAAAAATGGTGCGCTGGTCTGTTGAGGTCGGCCTCCAGGCGATCAAGACGCTGTTCGACATTGTTGAAGCGGTGATCCATGTGGGTAAAACCACGTTCCATCAGTGAAAAACCGCTTCCAACTCTGCCTCCAAGTGTCTTGATATTGCCTTGAAAGGACTCGCTCAAGTGAACAAACTCGGGCAAGACATTCCTCTCCATGGCCCTCTGCCGCTGGCGGGAAGTGCCCGCATAACCAGTGGCAGAGACCTGGGAGAGGGGAACACCTGATGGACCAGCTTCCTGATCACCAGCTGTCCGTGTTGCTGACCTGCAAGTTGCTTCCAGGCTGTCGGATGGCTGGGACGAGTCCAAGGTTGTCCGAGGAAGGACCGCTTCAGGGACAGGCTGCATGGTGCTGCTCCAGGTGCTGTGGAAAGAAAAACAAAAGATTACTATAATGCATGAACAAGAAGCATCAGCTGTAGAAAAGAAAATAAATTAAAAACTTAAAAAAAAAAAAATAAAATAAAATACTTACGCTCTGCTAGCAAGGACCGGTCTCAGGAACGCCAACTCGCGATAATAGCGATATTTTTTTCTGGGCCTTGCTGCAGAACCACTGCGAACCTGTCCCTCTGCTCGAACATCAGTGTTGAAGCGGTCCTTCATCGAGCGCCATCGTGTGCGGATTTTGTTCACTGTTGATCAAAAAAAAAAAAAAAAAAATTATACAATGGAGTCTGTGCAAAATCACTCTCAACACACATACCTGAATGAAAATTTAAAACTGTTAATGCAGCATTAGAAAAAACTCAAGAATCCACAAGTCAGTGACTGTTGAACCACATGACACTGTTGTGTTTGCTGTTAGAATATATCTGGCAGCAAAAACAACAGTACCATGAGGAACAAGAGTGACTGGGCAATAAAAAACTCAATAGAATGCACAACACAAAGCTCAAGAATCCACAAGTCAGTGACTGTTGAAACACATGACACTGTTGTGTTTGCTGTTATAATATATCTGGCAGCAAAAACAACAGTACCATGAGGAACAAGAGTGACTGGGCAATAAAAAACTCAATAGAATTCACAACACAAAGCTCAAGAATCCACAAGTCAGTGACTGTTAAACACATGACACTGTTGTGTTTGCTGTTAGAATATATCTGGCGGCAAAAACAACAGTACCATGAGGAACAAGAGTGACTGGGCAATAAAAAACTCAATAGAATGCACAACACAAAGCTCAAGAATCCACAAGTCAGTGACTGTTGAACCACATGACACTGTTGTGTTTGCTGTTAGAATATATCTGGCAGCAAAAACAACAGTACCATGAGGAACAAGAGTGACTGGGCAATAAAAAACTCAATAGAATGCACAACACAAAGCTCAAGAATCCACAAGTCAGTGACTGTTGAAACACATGACACTGTTGTGTTTGCTGTTAGAATATATCTGGTAGCAAAAACAACAGTACCATGAGGAACAAGAGTGACTGGGCAATAAAAAACTCAATAGAATGCACAACACAAAGCTCAAGAATCCACAAGTCAGTGACTGTTGAAACACATGACACTGTTGTGTTTGCTGTTAGAATATATCTGGCAGCAAAAACAACAGTACCATGAGGAACAAGAGTGACTGGGCAATAAAAAACTCAATAGAATGCACAACACAAAGCTCAAGAATCCACAAGTCAGTGACTGTTGAAACACATGACACTGTTGTGTTTGCTGTTAGAATATATCTGGCAGCAAAAACAACAGTACCATGAGGAACAAGAGTGACTGGGCAATAAAAACTCAATAGAATGCACAACACAAAGCTCAAGAATCCACAAGTCAGTGACTGTTGAAACACATGACACTGTTGTGTTTGCTGTTAGAATATATCTGCAGTAAACCATCAGTAGCCTCAGGAACAAGAATGAGTGCAACATAAAAACAAACAATTGAATGCAGAACACATAGCAATAGCATACACAGGGCAGTCACTTTTGAACTGAGGGCACTGTTGGGTTTGCTGCAGAATATATCTGCAAGTAAACCCATCAGTAGCCTCAGGAACAAGAGTGAGTGCAACATAAAACAAACAATTGAATGCAGAACACATAGCAATAGCATACACAGGGCAGTCACTTTTGAACCTGAGGGCACTGTTGGGTTTGCTGGCAGAATATATCTGCAAGTAAACCCATCAGTAGCCTCAGGAACAAGAGTGAGTGCAACATAAAAACAAACAATTGAATGCAGAACACATAGCAATAGCATACACAGGGCAGTCACTTTTGAACCTGAGGGCACTGTTGGGTTTGCTGGCAGAATATATCTGCAAGTAAACCCATCAGTAGCCTCAGGAACAAGAGTGAGTGCAACATAAAAACAAACAATTGAATGCAGAACACATAGCAATAGCATACACAGGGCAGTCACTTTTGAACCTGAGGGCACTGTTGGGTTTGCTGGCAGAATATATCTGCAAGTAAACCCATCAGTAGCCTCAGAAACAAGAGTGAGTGCAACATAAAAACAAACAATTGAATGCAGAACACATAGCAATAGCATACACAGGGCAGTCACTTTTGAACCAGAGGGCACTGTTGGGTTTGCTGGCAGAATATATCTGCCAGTAAACCCATCAGTAGCCTCAGGAACAACAGTGAGTGCAGCATTACAGAGAATGAAAATACTTACTAAACGCCTTTTTGAGGTTTGGAGAGGCGCTGTCCCAGCCATCCATCAACGCTGCGGCCACCTCGTTCCATAGCCGCCGGGTCACCACATTGTCCTTGTACAGGGGATCTCGGCTGTCCCACAACGGGACACGATCATGGACCTGGCAGATGGAGGGCATCGTTGTCCACATACAGGTCGTCGTCCCATTGTGGAACCTAGAAGAAACAAAAACAAAATTACAATCTTGTATATTTTTTACCAAAAAAAAAAAATAGGAGTAGAAAAGAAATAGACATTCAAAGGCTATATACTTACATTCCGTCTCGCCACCGGGACTTGACTCGGCTGCGACTGCTCCTGAGACTCCTCAATGCCCGTGTCCGACGATGATGTCTGAAAAAGGAAACCAAATTTTAGCCATTTGTAGAATCTACAGCTATACTTACCCAAAGGCAGGAAGATACTCACATCATGCTCTGCTTCGGCCAGTTCTTGCCGGGATGGGGAATATTCAGATCCAGAAGACATGCTGCAAATAAAAAAAACAAAACATGAACACATATTACATTAGAAGGACAGCCTGTCATTTGTTTAAAGAATACTCACATTCTTGCACTTTGGATCGGTCTTGAGTCCAGGCGCAGTGTCTCCAGGCAATATTCTGGCTGTTGTGGTCCAAAATGGATCTTCCAGTCTTCAGCTCCAGTCTCCAGGCACTGTAGTATGTTGCTTGTTGTTTGCAGGCCTTTTTAAGGGATCCAGGCTGTATCTTCAGGTCTTATCAGCAAGCAGTCTCCAGGCAGTCTGAGTAGGGGTCTGTGTGGCACTGACACCTTCCTTTATCTATACTCCTTATATCTAAACTCCTCACAAACAATGTATCTTGTCTAGGGGGTCATTTGACAAGTGTCTAGACATTGTTTACTAAAAAATCGCATGCGCGCACAAGCGCTGACAAGCGCACAGCCACACGCACGCCAGCGCCCACATAGACAGCAATGATATTTTTATGCGCATAGCGTGCGCACACGTGCGCACGCGCCTTGTTAAATTGGAGTGCTGAAAAAAAAAATGCAACATGTAGCGTCTAGCGCGTCTGGGCGCACACCTGGAAAATGCGCTGCGCACGTCAAACGCTAATGAGCGCGTGCAAGCGCAAGACACTGCACCCGCCATGTTAATGATAGGGGAACATTGCGCATGCGACCAATAGTGCACGATGCGCAGCGCTAAAAAACGCAAGTGTGAAAGTAGCCTTAGACACATTTTTGACACACTTGGCAAGAAGGAAAATGGTTTACGTGAATGTGAATGGGGAAATGGACATGGCCTAAATTGCCATGCTGCGCACCAAAACTGAATTGAAATTATGCCACAATATGACTTACCCTAGTGGCCCATAGTAAGCCATCTTATAGATGCTGCAAACATAGACTAGCCAGTCTAAAAATGAGCCATGTTTATCAGCCAACACGAGCTACCTAGTGAGGCACACTAGTGTAAGTTTAGATGTTCAAAAGGTACACTGCTTTATTTAATTAGTCCAATTGTTGGGACAATATAGAAAGAGATGTTTTTTTTCTCTATTTTGCTAACCTTTAAGTGGTATAAACTTGTCTAAATCCACAATGCTGTCATCCATGAAAAAACTGAAATCTGTTAAATGTGTTGATTTTTGTCAGTGCTCTATAAACAACTGTTATTACACATTTGGAAGGGAGAGCAGAGGTGCTAAATGCACTCCTACATAAGAAACCAAAAGGTAACGGGATGTTTCTTTAAGATGCAGGACATCTAGTCAGCCCATACATTGTTACACACTATTATATATTTGTAATTATGTGCTCTGTTGCACTTGGCTTGCTAATGAGCAGTGTTCCCTTTGCCAAATTGTACAGCTGGCACTTTCCTGTCTGGTGCAGACAGAACTGAGAACATGGCTGTAAATAGTAGGAGGCAAAACGCACTGGGTCAACCTCTACCGCTCGACAGCTCTGGGATGACTTTCTGAAGGCAACTGAAGTCACTATTTATTGTACAATAATATTGTCCAACTCCTTGTAGATTGGACTGAAAAATATGTACAGAACACGCAGTGTAAATCTGACAATATGGGGCATGATATATCACTATACTACAAAGGTCTTTATTTAATAAAAATGACAAAACATTGTTGGAACAGAGTTTTCATTATAAAATCAACAAAAACAAAGCGTTAAAGGGGCATTCCCATCTCCAAGATCCTATTCCAATATGTAGTAGATGTAATAGTAATAATAATCTTAGAAAGTACCTCCAATTAGAAATGTAGCATAGTTCTTCTGATTTGCTATGTCACTTACCCAATGTACAGGGCAGTAGCTTAGGTATCCATGGTTGCGACCACTAACAGCTAACTAGCTAACTGTCACGATATGAGTGATCATAACCATGGATACCTAAGTTACTGCAGTGCCCTGCACTTGATGTAAGCGACATACTGAATCAGAAGAACTAAACTACAGTGGTGTAAAAAATGTTTGCCCCCTTCCTGATTCCCTATTCTTTTGCATGATTGTCACACTTAATGTTTCAGATCATCAAACAGATTTAAATATTAGACAAAGATAACTCATAGATTGTAAGCTTGCGAGCAGGGCCCTCATTCCTCTTGGTATCTACTTTGATCTGTATTTATTGTTATGCTGTAATGTCTATTGTCTGTACAAGTCCCCTCTAAAATATAAAGTGCTGCGGAATATGTTGGCGCTATAGAAATAAAATTATTAATTATTATTATTACAAGTAAACACAAAATGCAGTTTTTAAATGAAGGTCTTTATAATTAAGGGAAAAAGAAATCCAGACTCACAGGGCCCTAACTCATGCAAGTGAAGTCAGTGCCATTGCAGTCAGTACTACTCATCTAACCTGTAATTCTCACATTGGTCCATGGAAGCTGTATGGCAGAGCTTTCAATCCATTAAATGCTTTTGTCTTGATTTACAGATCTTAAAATATTTTTTCATTTCTTTTTCTTTTTAAATTTGCTAATATTTTGTTTGTCATAAAATGTGTGATTATATTTGTCGAGGTCATCCTACTTAAAACCAAAAAGCAGTGGCCATAGGCCAAAATAAGCTTCATCCCAATTTCAAAAAATTAGCATAGAATAACTGAAAGAAGAAAATGTGCAGGATCCAAAGCATCATAATAAAGTATACATTTTATTAAATATCATTAGAACAGTCTGTGTGAATGTATAACAGAATACATATAGAAAGAAGCCAAAAATACAAAGTCCAATGAACAAGAATGATGGGAGAGCCAAAGACAAAAAGAGGACATATCACAAAAGTTAAAAAAACATTGGATGCAACTGTAATGTAAAAAAGGAGTAAAAAGTATAATGTAAACATCAATTGCACATAATGCAGATTAAGGGCAAAGAAAAGTAAACCGTATAGGTCACAGTGGACTAAATATCCTAAATCATAATATTTAAAAAATAAAGATTATTTATAATACCCTGAAAATTCCGTAAACAGCTGATAATGATAAAGTAATACCGCATAAGTTTTTATTGTCTTTTATAAAATTTTGTATTTGCTGTACATAGCCAATAAAATATCATCAGATTTAACATCAGAGATACTTGGCTCTTTGGCTATATAACCCTCTTATTCTAAATTGAAGCATCCTTTTTCACATTATCCACATGGAGGAATTTTTCTCTGGGAGACGAAAATCACCTCCATGTGCTTACAGAGGGCAGCATACCAGTGGAAGGATCACCCTTGCAACTTTTCAACTTTTCCCAGTGTTGTGCCTCCTTGCACAACCACACCAGGAGAACAAGATTCAAGTTGTACTTTTCTCTCCCTCTCTCTCTTTCCCGTCTTCTCTCTCCCGGGGTCTCATTCACAAAGCTGGCAAGAAGGATAGGCAGGTAGCTGGGTCAAAATAAAAAGGGCCAGAATGGCACAAAATCATCAAAAACATCAATATACAAGCCAAGATCAAGACAGGAAAAACACAAATATTAAACAGGAGCAGAAACCAAAGACCTTAACCAGGGAAGTACAAAGCTATATCTGGCAGCCTCCAGCCACAAGCTGGAAACTTTAGTGGAATATCATGCTCTCCAAATGGCTGGAGCAGGCAGCTGATAACTACAGCTTTAGGCACACACACCCATACTGCCAGACTGGACAGCACTGCAGGTCCTAGCCACTCTAACCTTAGTGGCTGGACAGAGCCTTCCGCCCAAATCTTTGGAATACAACATCTCTTCTGTCACCAGCACCACCCGTAGAGTGAATATAGTGTTGCCTTGTGACAGGAGCAGGTTCTAGTGGAGATGTGACTAAGCCACTGTGCCATATATTTGGTAGATACTTATCACTAAGGGTCTCAGAGTAGTCAAAAACTGAGGACCCCTTTTAAGTCCTTTTAAATGAGTTTTAGGGTTCTCTCTACACTATAGAAGACTTCATTCTCTCTGGTGTCTGAGCTATTTTATATTAATGCTTATTTTAGGTTTCATACCTTGGAAGGTATTTTGTACATTGTTATAATATAGGAACTTGCCTAAATCCTTGGGAAATGCATTTCTAAAGAAAAAACATTTTTGTGAGAACGCGATTTACAAGCTTCCTGCCATGGTTGGTTCATCGCCTCAGTGTTAGTTTACTTTGTAATTTTTTTTCTTACATAACAGAAAAATATAAATTTTAAGATAAAAAGATTTTCTGATTAAATTATAAACAAATGTCCTAAGCAGCTGGTGACACATGTCGTCTAATTATACCATTGTGATAGAAAGTGAATGCAGTGAAGCCGCTAAGCTTCCTTCCATTTTTCTGTAAAGGTTAATTGTCTCTCAGAAGAAATAACCAAAGGGCAGTGTTTTACAGTTTTCCCAACAATACAATTGTAACCTATGTGAGGAGTGCTGACTGTGCAGCATTAGTTCTGAATTGCACAGCTCTATAGTTTTCCGACTTCATGCATTAGTTATTTTCCCTAAAGATCTAAAAGCATTAGGGCATGAATAGATTTATTTCGCCATTGGACAAATTCATTTGGTCCCACCAACCCCCACACCTGGAACGAGAGCATAGGAGAAGTGCTAAGTGCAGTGTTAAAATGAACGTCAATACCTTTTGGTCTGACAAACTTTCTTCATTACAATTAAATGTCTTTTTTGTAATATCCTGTACAAAGTTCTATGTTAATTGTGGTGTGAAGAATAGTAAATATATCTATATTATGTATGGGTAGTGTAGAATATGTATGAATTATACAGTACATATAAGATATGCCATTGAATGGAATAAGGTATTAGCATTTTTGCCAAAAATTTGCTAATTTTACCTACAATAAAATGATGCTACATCCTGTGAGCTAAAACTCTGACTGCACCTACTGTGCAGGTATGAATAAGAAATGCCATCAATGTGTGATCATTGGGGCCATAGTGCTGTGGAGCGCATCTTCCATTACTTGTTCTTTAAACTGCTCCACTTCATTTACAATAAAGCCATGTGGACTTGTATGTGGCTACATTGCAGTCCTGTACACAACAGTACCTAGTCTTGATTAATGCTGTGTAGGAGCCAGAACCCACAGTCAAACATTTTTATTAGTATATCCTATTGATATAGCAATGTCTCTGCAGTCATGCCCAAAAGTTTTGAGACTGCTCAAAACTACTTCACAGCATAGACAATTGCCTTCAGAATCGAGATGTGCAGCATCTGAAACAACGGACACTGGAAGCTTGTGCAAACATTTCTTCTGAGGTGTTGCTATCAGTGTGTCAAGAGTGGGAGAAGAGGTTTGCATTGACAATCCAACACAATGGGCAGGACTTTGAATACATTTTATAAGTGGTCATAAACTTGTAAATAACTCATGAAAGAATAAAGTTACGTTAAAAACCAAGCACACCATTGTTTTTCTTGTGAAATTCTCAGTAAGTTTGATGTGTCACATGACCCTCTTCCCATTGGAAAAAATAAAGTTGGATCCAAAATGGCCGACTACAAAATGGCTGCCATGGTCACCACCCATCTTGAAAAGTTTTCCCCTCCTAATACTAATGTGCCACAAACAGGAAGTTGATATCACCAACCACTCCCATTTTATTTCGGTGTATCCATATAAATGGCCCACCCTGTACATTGTCTGGAGGATGAAATCCTGCTGACATTTTTCCTATAATTTTTACTCATCCACCCATTTAAAGAATTGTTTTTTGTATAGACTGGTTATCAATTAAATGCACCGTGAACAAAGAAACATCAAGATCTCTGGAGATGGACTTGTAACCTTGAGATTGTTGATATTTTTAAACAATTTTGGTTCTTAGGTCCTCAGACCGTTCTCTTCTCCTCTTTCTGTTCTCCATGCTTAGCGTGGTACACACAGACACACAACGCAAAAATTGAGTCAACTTCTCCCTTTTGTATCTGGATTCAGGCGTGATTTTTATATTGCCCACACCTGTTACATGCCACAGGTGAGTTTGAACGAGCATTACATGCTTGATACAAGGTTTTTTTACCCACAATTTTGGAAAGGTACCAAAAATTTTGTCCGACCCATTTTTGGAATTTTGTGAGAAATTATGTTCAATTTACCTATTTTTCTCTGTTCTTTTTTGTGGTTCCAATACACACAATAGAAATAAACTTGTATAATAAAACATACGTAATTGCAACAATTTTCTGGGAAAAATACTTTATATTCTGGAACAATTTCAAGGGTGCCAAAACTTTCGTCCATGACTGTATTTTAGTTGCCAGGCAGGAGATTCTTACATTTCTGAGCTATTTTGGCCACATAAATCAGTAACAGTCCAGTGGGAGTGATTTAATAGTTTTCACAGATTGGTTTCTTTAATAAGCCATGAATGAAAAGTTATTTTATAAGAGCTTGTTTACACATTGCACTGTTGACACGATTTTTTGCTGGTGGAAAAAATGCAGCATTTAACAGTAACAGCAAAATGAAAGTGCTTTCTAAAATCTAATTCACACAGTATGTTTTCTTCTGTGTTTTTTCCATCTGTTGTCCAATAATAATAAAAAAATCACCTCATGTCAGTTTCTTCAGCATTTTTACTACAGTTTTCACCATTGAGATCAAAATGGGTTTGCACCCAAAAAAGACCAAACACAAATTTAAAAAAACGCATCAAAATTTGCATAGCTGAATTTTTTTTTGCGATTTTCTAGCCATAGTCTGTTTTTTTCATTCAGGAAAAGAAAAGCTGTAAAAATAACTATGTGTGAACATAATTTAACTATTGCACAGCCTTTGGAGCTGGCAGTTTTGTAGTTCTGGCATTGCTTTCATTAACCAGGAAAATTAGGATGAAGTGTGTTATTTTCAAAAGAAATTCTGCCATATTGGATGAGGTAATAACTTACAATATAAGAGGAATATGTATTTAGTACAGAACTTGGAGCGATCTTCTGTTCTTGGTACTGCATGTGCAACTGTAGTCCGTGTACACTTTTAGTGGCAACTGTGCACCTCCATTAGTGTCACATTGCTGGTAATGTGCCTTGTGCTTAGATCTTCCTATAATGTGTTGCTTTTAGTAATATCGTTCATCCCCAGCATGCCGTATGAGACGAGACCAGCATCACTATTGTTTTTATGCTTTTCATACACAATCATTGAGGGACTCTGGTAACTTTTGTATGAAAAATACAGCTGATTTTCTGCAAGATTTTTATTTTCATTAATGCACATTACGGAAAAAAAATCAGGTATTCCCTGTGGATCTGTGACTCATGCATCTTAAAAACCCCGCAGATGACACATGACAAGTTACTGCAGTATATCTTTGTCCCCAGAGAGTGTTTCTAATGCATAATGTGAACCGATCAGTGATGTTTACATGACTCTGCAGCAAGTTCTTATTCTGCAAGAACCAATTTACAGAAGGGAAGCAGAAACCATCCACATATCCCTATTGCATTGGTTATATTTTTTTTCTGGAAGGAATATAGCTATTACAACCAAAACACAGCATTTTATTTATATTCTCTACAATATAAGATTAGTATATTCTTAAAGGGATTCCAGGATATTTTTTAGATTATCGGCATCTTCTTCTGAAAAATAAAAAAAAATGAGTGGTGCTTACTAGAGATGGGAGGACCCATGGATGTTTAGGTTCGGCTGAACAGTGGAAAAAAGTTTGGGTTTGGGTACCAGAACAGTACCCAGACTCGAATCCAAACTGAAAACCCCATTC
>JARQOD010000002.1:208150722-208255099 GCA_033576555.1 Oophaga sylvatica
TATATCTGCAAGTAAACCCATCAGTAGCCTCAGGAACAAGAATGAGTGCAACATAAAAACAAACAATTGAATGCAGAACACATAGCAATAGCATACACAGGCAGTCACTTTTGAACCTGAGGGCACTGTTGGGTTTGCTGGCAGAATATATCTGCAAGTAAACCCATCAGTAGCCTCAGGAACAAGAGTGAGTGCAACATAAAAACAAACAATTGAATGCAGAACACATAGCAATAGCATACACAGGGCAGTCACTTTTGAACCTGAGGGCACTGTTGGGTTTGCTGGCAGAATATATCTGCAAGTAAACCCATCAGTAGCCTCAGGAACAAGAGTGAGTGCAACATAAAAACAAACAATTGAATGCAGAACACATAGCAATAGCATACACAGGGCAGTCACTTTTGAACCTGAGGGCACTGTTGGGTTTGCTGGCAGAATATATCTGCAAGTAAACCCATCAGTAGCCTCAGGAACAAGAGTGAGTGCAACATAAAAACAAACAATTGAATGCAGAACACATAGCAATAGCATACACAGGGCAGTCACTTTTGAACCTGAGGGCACTGTTGGGTTTGCTGGCAGAATATATCTGCAAGTAAACCCATCAGTAGCCTCAGAAACAAGAGTGAGTGCAACATAAAAACAAACAATTGAATGCAGAACACATAGCAATAGCATACACAGGGCAGTCACTTTTGAACCAGAGGGCACTGTTGGGTTTGCTGGCAGAATATATCTGCCAGTAAACCCATCAGTAGCCTCAGGAACAACAGTGAGTGCAGCATTACAGAGAATGAAAATACTTACTAAACGCCTTTTTGAGGTTTGGAGAGGCGCTGTCCCAGCCATCCATCAACGCTGCGGCCACCTCGTTCCATAGCCGCCGGGTCACCACATTGTCCTTGTACAGGGGATCTCGGCTGTCCCACAACGGGACACGATCATGGACCTGGCAGATGAGGGCATCGTTGTCCACATACAGGTCGTCGTCCCATTGTGGAACCTAGAAGAAACAAAAACAAAATTACAATCTTGTATATTTTTTACCAAAAAAAGAAAAATAGGAGTAGAAAAGAAATAGACATTCAAAGGCTATATACTTACATTCCGTCTCGCCACCGGGACTTGACTCGGCTGCGACTGCTCCTGAGACTCCTCAATGCCCGTGTCCGACGATGATGTCTGAAAAAGGAAACCAAATTTTAGCCATTTGTAGAATCTACAGCTATACTTACCCAAAGGCAGGAAGATACTCACATCATGCTCTGCTTCGGCCAGTTCTTGCCGGGATGGGGAATATTCAGATCCAGAAGACATGCTGCAAATAAAAAAAACAAAACATGAACACATATTACATTAGAAGGACAGCCTGTCATTTGTTTAAAGAATACTCACATTCTTGCACTTTGGATCGGTCTTGAGTCCAGGCGCAGTGTCTCCAGGCAATATTCTGGCTGTTGTGGTCCAAAATGGATCTTCCAGTCTTCAGCTCCAGTCTCCAGGCACTGTAGTATGTTGCTTGTTGTTTGCAGGCCTTTTTATAGGGATCCAGGCTGTATCTTCAGGTCTTATCAGCAAGCAGTCTCCAGGCAGTCTGAGTAGGGGTCTGTGTGGCACTGACACCTTCCTTTATCTATACTCCTTATATCTAAACTCCTCACAAACAATGTATCTTGTCTAGGGGGTCATTTGACAAGTGTCTAGACATTGTTTACTAAAAAATCGCATGCGCGCACAAGCGCTGACAAGCGCACAGCCACACGCACGCCAGCGCCCACATAGACAGCAATGATATTTTTATGCGCATAGCGTGCGCACACGTGCGCACGCGCCTTGTTAAATTGGAGTGCTGAAAAAAAAAATGCAACATGTAGCGTCTAGCGCGTCTGGGCGCACACCTGGAAAATGCGCTGCGCACGTCAAACGCTAATGAGCGCGTGCAAGCGCAAGACACTGCACCCGCCATGTTAATGATAGGGGAACATTGCGCATGCGACCAATAGTGCACGATGCGCAGCGCTAAAAAACGCAAGTGTGAAAGTAGCCTTAGACACATTTTTGACACACTTGGCAAGAAGGAAAATGGTTTACGTGAATGTGAATGGGGAAATGGACATGGCCTAAATTGCCATGCTGCGCACCAAAACTGAATTGAAATTATGCCACAATATGACTTACCCTAGTGGCCCATAGTAAGCCATCTTATAGATGCTGCAAACATAGACTAGCCAGTCTAAAAATGAGCCATGTTTATCAGCCAACACGAGCTACCTAGTGAGGCACACTAGTGTAAGTTTAGATGTTCAAAAGGTACACTGCTTTATTTAATTAGTCCAATTGTTGGGACAATATAGAAAGAGATGTTTTTTTTCTCTATTTTGCTAACCTTTAAGTGGTATAAACTTGTCTAAATCCACAATGCTGTCATCCATGAAAAAACTGAAATCTGTTAAATGTGTTGATTTTTGTCAGTGCTCTATAAACAACTGTTATTACACATTTGGAAGGGAGAGCAGAGGTGCTAAATGCACTCCTACATAAGAAACCAAAAGGTAACGGGATGTTTCTTTAAGATGCAGGACATCTAGTCAGCCCATACATTGTTACACACTATTATATATTTGTAATTATGTGCTCTGTTGCACTTGGCTTGCTAATGAGCAGTGTTCCCTTTGCCAAATTGTACAGCTGGCACTTTCCTGTCTGGTGCAGACAGAACTGAGAACATGGCTGTAAATAGTAGGAGGCAAAACGCACTGGGTCAACCTCTACCGCTCGACAGCTCTGGGATGACTTTCTGAAGGCAACTGAAGTCACTATTTATTGTACAATAATATTGTCCAACTCCTTGTAGATTGGACTGAAAAATATGTACAGAACACGCAGTGTAAATCTGACAATATGGGGCATGATATATCACTATACTACAAAGGTCTTTATTTAATAAAAATGACAAAACATTGTTGGAACAGAGTTTTCATTATAAAATCAACAAAAACAAAGCGTTAAAGGGGCATTCCCATCTCCAAGATCCTATTCCAATATGTAGTAGATGTAATAGTAATAATAATCTTAGAAAGTACCTCCAATTAGAAATGTAGCATAGTTCTTCTGATTTGCTATGTCACTTACCCAATGTACAGGGCAGTAGCTTAGGTATCCATGGTTGCGACCACTAACAGCTAACTAGCTAACTGTCACGATATGAGTGATCATAACCATGGATACCTAAGTTACTGCAGTGCCCTGCACTTGATGTAAGCGACATACTGAATCAGAAGAACTAAACTACAGTGGTGTAAAAAATGTTTGCCCCCTTCCTGATTCCCTATTCTTTTGCATGATTGTCACACTTAATGTTTCAGATCATCAAACAGATTTAAATATTAGACAAAGATAACTCATAGATTGTAAGCTTACGAGCAGGGCCCTCATTCCTCTTGGTATCTACTTTGATCTGTATTTATTGTTATGCTGTAATGTCTATTGTCTGTACAAGTCCCCTCTAAAATATAAAGTGCTGCGGAATATGTTGGCGCTATAGAAATAAAATTATTAATTATTATTATTACAAGTAAACACAAAATGCAGTTTTTAAATGAAGGTCTTTATAATTAAGGGAAAAAGAAATCCAGACTCACAGGGCCCTAACTCATGCAAGTGAAGTCAGTGCCATTGCAGTCAGTACTACTCATCTAACCTGTAATTCTCACATTGGTCCATGGAAGCTGTATGGCAGAGCTTTCAATCCATTAAATGCTTTTGTCTTGATTTACAGATCTTAAAATATTTTTTCATTTCTTTTTCTTTTTAAATTTGCTAATATTTTGTTTGTCATAAAATGTGTGATTATATTTGTCGAGGTCATCCTACTTAAAACCAAAAAGCAGTGGCCATAGGCCAAAATAAGCTTCATCCCAATTTCAAAAAATTAGCATAGAATAACTGAAAGAAGAAAATGTGCAGGATCCAAAGCATCATAATAAAGTATACATTTTATTAAATATCATTAGAACAGTCTGTGTGAATGTATAACAGAATACATATAGAAAGAAGCCAAAAATACAAAGTCCAATGAACAAGAATGATGGGAGAGCCAAAGACAAAAAGAGGACATATCACAAAAGTTAAAAAAACATTGGATGCAACTGTAATGTAAAAAAGGAGTAAAAAGTATAATGTAAACATCAATTGCACATAATGCAGATTAAGGGCAAAGAAAAGTAAACCGTATAGGTCACAGTGGACTAAATATCCTAAATCATAATATTTAAAAAATAAAGATTATTTATAATACCCTGAAAATTCCGTAAACAGCTGATAATGATAAAGTAATACCGCATAAGTTTTTATTGTCTTTTATAAAATTTTGTATTTGCTGTACATAGCCAATAAAATATCATCAGATTTAACATCAGAGATACTTGGCTCTTTGGCTATATAACCCTCTTATTCTAAATTGAAGCATCCTTTTTCACATTATCCACATGGAGGAATTTTTCTCTGGGAGACGAAAATCACCTCCATGTGCTTACAGATGGGCAGCATACCAGTGGAAGGATCACCCTTGCAACTTTTCAACTTTTCCCAGTGTTGTGCCTCCTTGCACAACCACACCAGGAGAACAAGATTCAAGTTGTACTTTTCTCTCCCTCTCTCTCTTTCCCGTCTTCTCTCTCCCGGGGTCTCATTCACAAAGCTGGCAAGAAGGATAGGCAGGTAGCTGGGTCAAAATAAAAAGGGCCAGAATGGCACAAAATCATCAAAAACATCAATATACAAGCCAAGATCAAGACAGGAAAAACACAAATATTAAACAGGAGCAGAAACCAAAGACCTTAACCAGGGAAGTACAAAGCTATATCTGGCAGCCTCCAGCCACAAGCTGGAAACTTTAGTGGAATATCATGCTCTCCAAATGGCTGGAGCAGGCAGCTGATAACTACAGCTTTAGGCACACACACCCATACTGCCAGACTGGACAGCACTGCAGGTCCTAGCCACTCTAACCTTAGTGGCTGGACAGAGCCTTCCGCCCAAATCTTTGGAATACAACATCTCTTCTGTCACCAGCACCACCCGTAGAGTGAATATAGTGTTGCCTTGTGACAGGAGCAGGTTCTAGTGGAGATGTGACTAAGCCACTGTGCCATATATTTGGTAGATACTTATCACTAAGGGTCTCAGAGTAGTCAAAAACTGAGGACCCCTTTTAAGTCCTTTTAAATGAGTTTTAGGGTTCTCTCTACACTATAGAAGACTTCATTCTCTCTGGTGTCTGAGCTATTTTATATTAATGCTTATTTTAGGTTTCATACCTTGGAAGGTATTTTGTACATTGTTATAATATAGGAACTTGCCTAAATCCTTGGGAAATGCATTTCTAAAGAAAAAACATTTTTGTGAGAACGCGATTTACAAGCTTCCTGCCATGGTTGGTTCATCGCCTCAGTGTTAGTTTACTTTGTAATTTTTTTTCTTACATAACAGAAATATAAATTTTAAGATAAAAAGATTTTCTGATTAAATTATAAACAAATGTCCTAAGCAGCTGGTGACACATGTCGTCTAATTATACCATTGTGATAGAAAGTGAATGCAGTGAAGCCTCTAAGCTTCCTTCCATTTTTCTGTAAAGGTTAATTGTCTCTCAGAAGAAATAACCAAAGGGCAGTGTTTTACAGTTTTCCCAACAATACAATTGTAACCTATGTGAGGAGTGCTGACTGTGCAGCATTAGTTCTGAATTGCACAGCTCTATAGTTTTCCGACTTCATGCATTAGTTATTTTCCCTAAAGATCTAAAAGCATTAGGGCATGAATAGATTTATTTCGCCATTGGACAAATTCATTTGGTCCCACCAACCCCACACCTGGAACGAGAGCATAGGAGAAGTGCTAAGTGCAGTGTTAAAATGAACGTCAATACCTTTTGGTCTGACAAACTTTCTTCATTACAATTAAATGTCTTTTTTGTAATATCCTGTACAAAGTTCTATGTTAATTGTGGTGTGAAGAATAGTAAATATATCTATATTATGTATGGGTAGTGTAGAATATGTATGAATTATACAGTACATATAAGATATGCCATTGAATGGAATAAGGTATTAGCATTTTTGCCAAAAATTTGCTAATTTTACCTACAATAAAATGATGCTACATCCTGTGAGCTAAAACTCTGACTGCACCTACTGTGCAGGTATGAATAAGAAATGCCATCAATGTGTGATCATTGGGGCCATAGTGCTGTGGAGCGCATCTTCCATTACTTGTTCTTTAAACTGCTCCACTTCATTTACAATAAAGCCATGTGGACTTGTATGTGGCTACATTGCAGTCCTGTACACAACAGTACCTAGTCTTGATTAATGCTGTGTAGGAGCCAGAACCCACAGTCAAACATTTTTATTAGTATATCCTATTGATATAGCAATGTCTCTGCAGTCATGCCCAAAAGTTTTGAGACTGCTCAAAACTACTTCACAGCATAGACAATTGCCTTCAGAATCGAGATGTGCAGCATCTGAAACAACGGACACTGGAAGCTTGTGCAAACATTTCTTCTGAGGTGTTGCTATCAGTGTGTCAAGAGTGGGAGAAGAGGTTTGCATTGACAATCCAACACAATGGGCAGGACTTTGAATACATTTTATAAGTGGTCATAAACTTGTAAATAACTCATGAAAGAATAAAGTTACGTTAAAAACCAAGCACACCATTGTTTTTCTTGTGAAATTCTCAGTAAGTTTGATGTGTCACATGACCCTCTTCCCATTGGAAAAAATAAAGTTGGATCCAAAATGGCCGACTACAAAATGGCTGCCATGGTCACCACCCATCTTGAAAAGTTTTCCCCTCCTAATACTAATGTGCCACAAACAGGAAGTTGATATCACCAACCACTCCCATTTTATTTCGGTGTATCCATATAAATGGCCCACCCTGTACATTGTCTGGAGGATGAAATCCTGCTGACATTTTTCCTATAATTTTTACTCATCCACCCATTTAAAGAATTGTTTTTTGTATAGACTGGTTATCAATTAAATGCACCGTGAACAAAGAAACATCAAGATCTCTGGAGATGGACTTGTAACCTTGAGATTGTTGATATTTTTAAACAATTTTGGTTCTTAGGTCCTCAGACCGTTCTCTTCTCCTCTTTCTGTTCTCCATGCTTAGCGTGGTACACACAGACACACAACGCAAAAATTGAGTCAACTTCTCCCTTTGTATCTGGATTCAGGCGTGATTTTTATATTGCCCACACCTGTTACATGCCACAGGTGAGTTTGAACGAGCATTACATGCTTGATACAAGGTTTTTTTACCCACAATTTTGGAAAGGTACCAAAAATTTTGTCCGACCCATTTTTGGAATTTTGTGAGAAATTATGTTCAATTTACCTATTTTTCTCTGTTCTTTTTTGTGGTTCCAATACACACAATAGAAATAAACTTGTATAATAAAACATACGTAATTGCAACAATTTTCTGGGAAAAATACTTTATATTCTGGAACAATTTCAAGGGTGCCAAAACTTTCGTCCATGACTGTATTTTAGTTGCCAGGCAGGAGATTCTTACATTTCTGAGCTATTTTGGCCACATAAATCAGTAACAGTCCAGTGGGAGTGATTTAATAGTTTTCACAGATTGGTTCTCTTAATAAGCCATGAATGAAAAGTTATTTTATAAGAGCTTGTTTACACATTGCACTGTTGACACGATTTTTTGCTGGTGGAAAAAATGCAGCATTTAACAGTAACAGCAAAATGAAAGTGCTTTCTAAAATCTAATTCACACAGTATGTTTTCTTCTGTGTTTTTTCCATCTGTTGTCCAATAATAATAAAAAAATCACCTCATGTCAGTTTCTTCAGCATTTTTACTACAGTTTTCACCATTGAGATCAAAATGGGTTTGCACCCAAAAAAGACCAAACACAAATTTAAAAAAACGCATCAAAATTTGCATAGCTGAATTTTTTTTGCGATTTTCTAGCCATAGTCTGTTTTTTTTCATTCAGGAAAAGAAAAGCTGTAAAAATAACTATGTGTGAACATAATTTAACTATTGCACAGCCTTTGGAGCTGGCAGTTTTGTAGTTCTGGCATTGCTTTCATTAACCAGGAAAATTAGGATGAAGTGTGTTATTTTCAAAAGAAATTCTGCCATATTGGATGAGGTAATAACTTACAATATAAGAGGAATATGTATTTAGTACAGAACTTGGAGCGATCTTCTGTTCTTGGTACTGCATGTGCAACTGTAGTCCGTGTACACTTTTAGTGGCAACTGTGCACCTCCATTAGTGTCACATTGCTGGTAATGTGCCTTGTGCTTAGATCTTCCTATAATGTGTTGCTTTTAGTAATATCGTTCATCCCCAGCATGCCGTATGAGACGAGACCAGCATCACTATTGTTTTTATGCTTTTCATACATAATCATTGAGGGACTCTGGTAACTTTTGTATGAAAAATACAGCTGATTTTCTGCAAGATTTTTATTTTCATTAATGCACATTACGGAAAAAAAATCAGGTATTCCCTGTGGATCTGTGACTCATGCATCTTAAAAACCCCGCAGATGACACATGACAAGCTACTGCAGTATATCTTTGTCCCCAGAGAGTGTTTCTAATGCATAATGTGAACCGATCAGTGATGTTTACATGACTCTGCAGCAAGTTCTTATTCTGCAAGAACCAATTTACAGAAGGGAAGCAGAAACCATCCACATATCCCTATTGCATTGGTTATATTTTTTTTCTGGAAGGAATATAGCTATTACAACCAAAACACAGCATTTTATTTATATTCTCTTCAATATAAGATTAGTATATTCTTAAAGGGATTCCAGGATATTTTTTAGATTATCGGCATCTTCTTCTGAAAAAAAAAAAAAATGAGTGGTGCTTACTAGAGATGGGAGGACCCATGGATGTTTAGGTTCGGCTGAACAGTGGAAAAAAGTTTGGGTTTGGGTACCAGAACAGTACCCAGACTCGAATCCAAACCGAAACCCCATTCATTTGAACGGGGGGCCTGAAAATCCAGTGTTTGCTATGCTGTCATGTGCATGACCTCGCGACAAACACTACTTCTGATTGGTGGTAAAATCATTACTGCCGGTCAAACAGCCACAGTTCTTATGCTGTGAAATGACAGCGTGAGCCCGCAGCTGTGATCGGAGGTAAAAAGTTTACCACCAGTCACTGGCGTCGGCTGATGGGACTACTGCTCCCATCAGCCTACGCATGCTGCCACTAATAACAGCGAGGGCAGGCGGCGGCTAATGGGAGTATTCAGTGCAATAAACAACCAGTGTTCGGGGGGCCAAACCCAAACAGTAACATGGACTTTCTGGTGAAGTTCGTGTTTGCCCTTCTCTAGTGCTTACCCTTCACCACTTCAGCACAGCTTTTCCACCTCTGCCACTGGTTTTTATTGCCAAATGCTGCAAAGGTAACATCATGACTATAGAAAATGACCACTGCAGCCAATCAGCTGTTACATATTGTAGTTGGGATGTCATTACGACAGCATTGTGAACAAATACATGGTCAGTAGTGAAGATACGGTGCTGGAGTGACAGTGAGTAAGCAACCCCTTACACAATAGTTAGCTGTTGGCACAATAGTTCGTTTGGCCGGGAGTTTTCCCTCACCACTGTTCATACATAAAAGCGCTCACTCTGCTTCGGTGTTTTGTATGAGATAGTTGCAAACAGACTCCTCTGGTGGTGGCTTATCTCGGCAACAGCAAAGGTTCAGACCGAAATTGGGCATTTGTTATTGGAGAGCCAGAGGCCCACATACACATTAGACTGTCGTCTGAGCCTTACAATATCAGTGGGTTCAGAAAAAGTAAGTCTAGTGTGTTTGGGGGACTTCAGTATGCCTGATTTTGGTATTTCTAAGCAGAGGACACCAATAAAACAAAACAAACAATATATATATATATATATATATATATATATATATCCTTCAAAACCCTTTGATATGTGCCTCATAAATATGAGATACATTACTACAAGGCAATGGAGCGCATTTATGAAAACTAGATGAAAACAAGTGGTTCTCTGCAGAATATATCATTAAGTAATGTTATGGGCACATAATGCATTAAGAATTTCACATTTAACACTTTTCAAGGGAGCATGTTTGAAAATAACTAAATACAATATCTATAAAAAATAAAGTATACTTAGGAGAAAGAGTCCCTGTTTTGTTAACATACAAGTATATTGTAGAATGTACATATTCCAGGAAGTATACGGTTTCATTCTTTTTCAGGTAATTTTAAGAAAATGTGCTAAAGCCAAATACAGTGTTTTTAGTGAAAAAAGAGAAGTTTTCTAGCATCAGCTGGGTGAATTTCCCGGGTAGGACCCTGCACAGATCGGGATCCAAAGGCAATTTTTTTACAACTAAAAATTCTTTGTATTCTGTAGCTGCAATTTTCTTTAACCAAATTTAATGGTTAGTAAAAATTAGGACTTTTTTTTGTCTGTAGACTAGTATGAAGTTCCCTATAGAAAGGATTGGGCATTGCTGAGGTCTGGGAACATAAAAGTGTAGTGTTATTTTTTGTCAATTACTCACATGGTTGGAGAGGGTAATCAAACTCTATTTCCCACAGTCTGGACACCATTTTAGGCAGAGAAAGTAACACGCAAAGTGGGTATAACACACAGTGTCAGTAACACATGAATAGCAGGCCAACATTAAATCCAGAACTCTGCATGCATTGTTTATAAAATTCATGGTTGACCATTTTTGGCAAAGACCTCAGTACATTACTAAAGATGTGAATGTTTTAAAGAGCCCAAAAAAGTTGAATAACATTCTAAGAGACCTCTAAGTGTTACAAACATTTTGTTCCAGCCATTTGATGAAGCTGGCGAATCTGAATTTCAAAAGATTTGCTCATGTCTATTGCCTCAATATTATGAGCCACTGATCTGGTGCATAGTAATTTGTGATATGCTAGTAAAGTGAGGCAACCAAGTACAATTTAAAATTAAAATGGCCGAATAAAAATATTCCATCGATTTTACATTTTCTGATTACATGTGTGTAACGACAAATTTACAGGTGTAAATTTAGCATAAATCCTCCATTCACTCACTATTCATTAGTCACTCATGGATCTACAGGGTAGACCTGGTCCACCAATATGATAAAATTCTTTTGAAAGACCTAGGATCTGAGACGCATCTCTCAAAAACATGGGGCCCAAAATCCAACCCAAGACAACTATATTTGGCTGTGACCCATTCACTTGCAGTATGTTCATCTATGCTGCCTTAATAAATAACCATGCTTTAGTTAGTAATCGTTAAACATTAGAACAAATAAACAGCACAAAAGTTCTATTAACAACCAAGTTTTCACCATTGTCAGATATCTACAAACCATTCGACTTGTTTTGGCAGGCAACAGTATGGCCATCTGGTGTCCTCTCATTCTACTTGGCTGACAAAGTTGCTTAGACTCTATTATAGGTGATACTGAGCTGTTTGCATAGCAGTGATAAATAAAGTCTGGCCACCTGGTAATATGGCTCTGTAGTACAGGGTATACGTTAGAAAATGAGCCTTCTATCAGAGGCCCTATAAACCCCATATATAGGTACCTTGCATGAGAAATTACAATAATTGGGTGATTTTGGTTTTCTTAAGGTCAATTTACACTGCACGATTTTCATGGTGTATTATCCCTAGGAACGGTTATACAGCATAAACTTGCACTGTAAACAGACTACAGATCACCCCACGACCGAGCAAAATGCTCCTTCATTGTTAATATGGTCTTTTGATTTGCCAAAAGATAATTGTTCTCGGCCATCAATCATCCTATGCAACAAGGACTCGGAGTCCACTGCCAAAAACAATGGCAGCCTATACGCACAGAACAATCTATTACTGACCATACAGGCCAGATCGGGAAGCACGTTGCATCACAGTGCAAACGGATCTTTAGTTTCATTCTACACTTACCAACAAGAAACAAGTGTGAGAAGCTGGAATATCACCTAGTATTAGGTTGTAAATCAATTGTGGAGAATTAATACTTAAAGGGAACCATCACAGCCGGCTGTCAGTCAGTGGTGGGGGCATGGTTAGAGCCGCCACTCACTATGCACTGACTGAAGCCGCGGCGGCCCACCCCTATGACTGAAAGGCCAAGGCTTTACTCCTAGCAGCAGGGATCTCAGTGTTGGCGCCGGGCAGCTTCAGAATGTTTTTTTTACATGACAGGTTACCTTTAAAGCATTGTGATTTGAAACTACCACCTTGATGATTTTTGTTGAATGGACTGTGGGTTTTACTATATGTGAAATAGACAATGGACCTCAGAAGAAACATCAGTGCAGGCTCTCTGATGGGTCTAGGATTACAATTTTTTTAGTGTGAGTTCATTTTTTATGTATCATAAAGAAAACTATCCATATTAACAGAATAGTTTAGGAAAGAAAAGTCACAGAATACTGTAGAATCATTTTCTAAAAATATTTCATAGCAGTAGCACTACAATTCTCTAGTTTTTAAATGGAACCTGTCACCTCCAAAACAAACTATATACCTTAAAATATAGGTGGAATCTGCAAGTAAATAGTGTGCAAATAATGTCTAACAGTCTTAGTGGAAGCTACAGAGATAAAAGTAATACTCTTCTTTCAATCGCCCACTTCCAGTCATCGAGATGTTACAGGGAGCAATACTATACAGTGATCACGTTATAATCACTCCCGGACACACTGATTGACAGCCAACTCTGCACACACATGCTGCACACATGCTACAGAACAGGCTGCCAATCAATGTGCTCCCTGTTTATTGAGCGGTGACTGTAACAGCTCCCTGCAGCGCCCCAATGACTCCCTGCAGCCATGTTTCCTGTAAGCCTGCCAAACATGATTGAAACACTATTCACCTGTAGATTACTACTGTATTTGGCGGTAAATAGCATTTTTGAAAGTGATAGGTTCCTTTTAAGATCTTTTCTAAAGTTTCAAAGCTTGGTCATGTACAAACAAATGAAGCCAAACTGAACGTATTGCAAACTAGGTCACACACTTGTACTATGAAATTGGGCAGTCAGTTATGTGCTCGAATCCTTTGGGTACAAATTATTAGACTTTACCATTGGCTTCACAAATGATTTATGTCACAAATGGTCTTTTTTACCAAGCTCGCTTGGCTTGATAGACTGATAAAATTTGAATACACGCTGGTTAGAACCGGCAATAATTTGAACCTTCATGTGGTGGAGTCTGTAGTTGCTTTTTTATGCAAGTACTTAAATGTATACCAATGCATTTATTTTTAATTTTTTTATCGGTCAAACATTTAAGCCTAAAAAAATCCGAAAGAAGAAACCTTCAAAATGTAAAGCATCAAATAATAACAAAAATTAATTCATTTATTCTGAACCTTGGAAACTTCACTACTGTATCTTTCTTTAAAGGGTTGTCTATCTTTAAAACATATATATACAAGCACTATGTGGTTTACAAATTACATATTGTTCTACCAGTTCTGTGCTGCTCCTCTATAACCTAGCCCAGGTCCATCACTGCTCTTCTTGCTTCGTTTTCTGATGAGGATGGCACATGACGACTACAGCTATTCAGTGGACAATGAAAAAGGAGGAAAAAAGAGTTTCATGGTAAAAATAGTATAATTTTATTAATAACATGTGATATAAATAGTACAAAAATATACAAAATAGAATATATAAAGTGCACAAAGAGGGAAAACAGAACAGCCCGGTACCTTTTAACCCTTCATTCCATTGGTAAGCACTGCTCTCAGCTCAAGAATTTTCTACATGTATTACTTGTGAACCATTGACACATCACATTTGATTGAGCAGTGTCTTGCCCACTTTTAGGCATGGGTGGTCCGTTCTGTTTTCCATCTTTATGCACTTTATATATTCTATTTTGTATATTTTTGTACTATTAATATCACATGTAATTAATAAAATTATACTATTTTTACCACGAATCACTTTTTTCCTCCTTTTTCATTATTCATTTTGGAGTCTGTTCTTTCCCTGGTATTGGGACTTTATTGCGCAATCTAGTGCAATTTTGCCTATCAATGAATATGCTACCTGGTTTTGTTCTCAGCTATTCAGTGGACACAGTAGTCATCAATGAGTCACTGCTGCAGCAAGAAGACCAGCAGGAGACCCATGCAACAATAGGGAGGAACAGTGCAGAATGCATAGAGCATAGGTATATGGTTTTGAGTTTTTTTTAAACCATGCTGTGCCCTTAAAATAAAATAAAAAAGTGGGGGAAAAAAAGTGATGGGCAGATCATTTATCAGCCTTTGTAACATGAATGTGATAAGTCAGAAGGTCAGGAAGGCTAATGACATTATTGTACTGTTAATTTGTGTACATCTTTATTTGGCTGGTCCCTTGTTTCTTTTTGTTTCAGGCACTGAGTTTTATTGGATCTTGGTTTCCCATGCCTACATACAATACTAGGTTAATGAAGAAACAGTAGTTCAGCACAAATTCCTGTATTACTTGTGACTAGACTCTAAAGACAATCCTGAGAAATAAATACAAACCTTTCTAACAATGTCATGAAAGTTCAACCCAGTGTAGTGATAGAACCAGATCTTATTAACAGAAGGCAAACTAATTCCACCATCTTCTACTTAGAACCAGATCCCCAAAGAGCCTGTATAACTGAAAAGATTTCATAAAATGTCTCTACAGTGTTGTCTGAATGATATTTTTAATTGTGATGTCAAAAACTGGGATAGGGTACTTAATATAAAGTTCATGAAGATGAAGAGTACACTTATATTAAAGAGAACTGATGTTGTTAATGTTATATAGTCCATATGTGTAGCCCATGAGTATATAGTAAAATTTCAACTAGTTATTACCTCACATTGTTTTGTGTCATACATATTAAAGCCAGCATGCTGAATAAAAAATGGTTAAATGGAAATGTAGGCTGATTCGTGCTGCCCCAACCATGGGCAACATGAATCATAAACCAAACGTGCTAGTACAGGGTGGGCCATTTATATGGATACACCTAAATAAAATGGGAATGGTTGGTGATATCAACTTCCTGTTTGTGACACATTAGTATATGGGAGGGGGAAAACTTTTCAAGATGGGTGGTGACCATGGCGGCCATTTTGAAGTCGGGCATTTTGGGAAGAGGGTCATGTGACACATCAAGCTTATTGAGAATTTCACAAGAAAAACAATGGTGTGCTTGGTTTTAACGTAACTTTATTCTTTCATGAGTTATTTACAAGTTTATGACCACTTATAAAATGTGCTCAAACTGCTGCACATTGTGTTGGAATGTCAATGCAACCCTCCTCTCCAACTCTTGACACACTGATAGCAACACCGCAGAAGAAATGCTAGTACAGGCTTCCAGTATCCGTTTTTTCAGATGCTGCACATCTCGTATCGTCACAGCATAGACAATTGCCTTCAGATGACCCCAAAGATAAAAGTCTAATGGGGTCATATCAGGAGACCTTAGTGGCCATTCAACTGGCCCACGACGACCAATCCACTTTCCAGGAAACTGTTCATGTTGGAATGCTCAGACCTGACACCCATAATGTGGTGGTGCACCATCTTGCTGGAAAAACTCAGGGAACGTGCCATCTTTAGTTTCCTGGAAAGTGGAGGAAGTGACTTCATGAAACGGTGCCCGTCGGGCGCGGGGAACAGATGCCACTGGATCTCAACACTTGCACTCCCCCATTGTCAGCGTTACCATCTTTCAGTACCTAGGTATGTAGATGAGGTGTATACCCATGACTGATTTTAGGCTGATTGCTTTATGAAATATAATTTTTGGGTGCACACTACCTACCATCACAGCAGCATTTTTTCTGGCTGACTTTAAATGGGGACGGTTCACATACTCCATTAGATTTGTAATTTATATGTCTACATCAATTGCATTTGGTGTATCATTATTGACTGAATGCTAATAATGATTGTGGAGGCTTGATGCTCCTATTTTCAGATATTTAGTACCTGTTTATTTCTATGGTGACTTGTGATTAGTGCATATTTTGGTGGTGTATCACACTGGCATATTGTATTTTTCCCCCTCTTTTTACTTTTGGAGTCTCCCTCACTCTATTCTGTGCATGTTGCATTTGTGAATGCTTTTAAGAAATTGTATTTCAATAAAAATATGTTTTTATAAAATAATTCCTCTTTGCTCTCTGATGACTAGTCTGAGGAAGGTCCTCAAAGGCTTCTCCCCACCCAGCACCCCATAACTGACAGGTTTCTCCAAAATTACATACCTGTCCGTCATGGGAAACGTGATGGGAAGAAGCCACTGGGGAACAGCATCGGGCTAGTGATCCCAGACTCATGTTCCCAGGCCTGCTTTTTAAATTTTGTTTTGGAAACACTGCAGCACTTCAGAGTAAAACATACTATACAATAGTATACAATAGCGCAACCAGACCCTGATTCATGTATGTTATGGTATACATGTCGTGCATCATAAGTCTCCTCTTAGGTTTCCTTTAAATCACCACTCCAGCGTTGTTTTCATATTTTACCGCTAGAGTGATGTCATCCATCCAAGTTCCCTTCCCTCAGTATTATACGCCCCAGCTACCGTCTTCATCTGTTATCGCCGCTGCTCCAGTCGGTCTTCAACAGGTTGTGACCTTCCAGATTGCTCCAGTGTTTGCTGGATTTTCCAAACATCACTACTCAAAGTAATTCTATGAGAGGCACAATGAGGCCAGAACAGGGATCCTAAAGACTTACATTGAGAGCTTGAGACCATTATCTCTGACTTCCGGTCAGTCAGGAGTTGAAGTCAAAAGATGGCGGATTGGGACCAGAGCTTCGCCGGGAAGAGCTGAAGACAGCGGCTTGTAGGTATTGTGAGTGGCAGTTCTCCAAATCAGAAATTAAAAAATGCTGACGTGGTGCTTTAAATTACAATACAGTGGTGTTTGAACGTTTCTGAACCCTACAATATTTTGATATAAATTGAACCTAAAACTATATCAGATTTTCACACAGGTTCTAAAAGTAGTTAAAGAGAACCAAATCAAACAGGTTAGTCAAATGAGATAAATATTATACTTTATCATTTTTTTTAAAGAAAATGATGAAATATAACATTTGTAAATCTTTGCATTCATTATCTCGTGTATTCCTCTTGTACAGTAATAACTGCATCCAAGTATTCCCAGTAATTGTTGATTAGTCCTGCACATTGGCTTGGAGGAATTTTAGTTCATTCATCCCAACAAAACAGCTTCAACTCTGTAATGTTCATGGCTATTCGCCTATGAACTGATTGCTTGAGATCCTTCCACAACATTTCTAAAGAATTAAGGTCAGGACTTGGCCATTACAAAACTTTAATTGTTTTTTTCTTTAACAATTCTTGGTGTTGTTGTCTTGTATGACCCACATTCTTTTTATATTCAGCTCACTGACAGATGTCCTGACATTTCCCTTAAGAATATGCTTATAAAATTCAGCATTTATTATCCACCAGTGGTGGCAAGCTGTATTGGCCTAGATGCAGCAAAACCAGTCCAAACCATGATATTACCACCACTACTGTGTTTCACAGGAGGTAAGAACTTTTTATGCTGTAGTGTACTGCTTTTTTAGTCTCCAAACATAACGCTTCTCATTTAAACCAAAAACTTGGTCTCATTCGTCCACAAAACACTGTGTCAATAGATTTCTGGCTTGTCCAGGTGATTTGTTGCAAACTGCAGATGGGCAGAAATGTTCATTTTAAAAAACAGTGGCTTTCTCCTTGCAATCTCGCCATGTACATCATTGATATTCAATGTCCTGGTGGTGCATTGATGAACAATAACATTAGCTAATGTGAGAGAAGCCTTAATTTGCTTAGAGGCTAACTTGGGTTCTTTTATGACCTCAGGGACTATTGCATACTTTAGGGCTCATTCACACATAAGATTTTACTTATGACTGCTATCTGTTTTTTTCATGGAGAGCACTCTTATCAAGTCATGGGCTGTTCACATATGTTTTTCTCAGACTGAGTGGGTGCAAAATCGCGTAGACATGTCCGATATTGATCTGAGCGTTAGGGCTTATTCACACGTCAATATTTGGTCAGTGTTTTACATCAGTGTTTGTAAGCCAAAACCAGGAGTAGAACTTACTGAGAAAACGTATAAATGAAAAATTGACACCTGTTCTGTGTTTTGGAGACACTCCTGATTTTGGCATACAAATACTGATGAAATACTAATCAAAAATACTGATCTGTGTATAAAGCCTTAGATGGGTCAGAGAAAAATCTGACCGCATTCGGATGCCATTGGTGTGCTGTCCGTTTTTCACTGACTCATAGATATGAGAAGGTAGAAAAACTTTTTTTTTCTCATCAGTGAAAAAAACTGTTGAAACTCTGATCAAACTCTGATGACACTTTGATGAAAACCAATGATAAAACTGGGTCTGTTTTTCTCGAATGTCAAAATGTCTCGTATGTCTCGTATATTACTGTTGGAGTGACCTTTGTTGGTCAACCACTCCAGTGGATGTTAATAAAGGTTTTGAATTGCCTCCATTCCATTTCACGACAATCTGAATTTCAACTGGTTGAGTCCAAATTCATTAGAGATGATTTTGTAACCTTTTCCAGCCTGATGAGCATTGACAACTCTTCTAATCCATTCAGAAATCTCCATTATTTGTGCCATGATACGCTTTCCCAAACATGTCTTGAGAAGATCAAACTTTGATAGATCCCTGTTCTTCAAATAAAAGATGTCGCCCACTCACTCCTGATTGTTATCCCATTGACGGAAAACACCAGACTCTAATTTCGCCTTCAAATTATCTGCTAATGTTCAAAGTTCACATACTTTTGCAACCCAGACATGTGATATTTGATTGTTTTCCTTCCCCAAAAAATCCCTTTCTATTTTTAGGACTTGTGTAAAAATCTTATGTACTTTACATCAAATTTTTGGAAAATTCTGAAGGGTGCACAAATTTTCAAGCACTACTGTAAATAAATATAACACAGTATACTCTAATTTCTAAATGTATAGTATATTTATTTAATTAAGCTCACTACTTTTACCATGAACTTGTAATAATGACTCCAACAGCCATGCCTACAATTTTACTCTTGGCATCAATTTGCGTCTACTAATATACAGAGGGAAAGGAACAAGGATCCTATGATTGGTAGGTCAATCATTTTATTAATCAGCACCTTTTTTTTAACTAAAGTAATACATTTTGTATTCAGTCAACAGGTTTGTGTGTGTATGTCTGTTTTTTTTACTTAATTAAAAGTGACTATGGGAGCAACTTTTCTATGCCTCTGAAAAAGTGCACTTCTGTTCTTCATTTCTTAGGTAGCACAAAAACAGAAGCAGCATCATCATTGATGAAATTATACAGCCGTACGGTGTTGTGTATGTGTAAATCCAGCTCTAGTGTGAGGTACAAGACTTGTTAGAGAGCTCTGTACAATGTTTCTGTACCGTCCCTTTGCTTGTTTGCTTGTTTTGTCACTCTGCTCCACACTTTTACTCCCCTTTCCCTTCTCCATAGAGTATTATAGGTTGTGTAATATGCATTTCACTGTACTAAGATAGAAGTTTGTCTTGTCTTGAGCAAGACGGAGTTGAGCTGTTTTTCAGAGTGTTCGTGGGAGGGAAAGTACAGGCTCATAAAGAGAGAAAGAAGCAGAATTCTCTCATAAGATATAATTGCCTCTTATACTGACTCATACGAAGTTTGTTGAAATACAGTTGTCTTTTAAGGAAATATTGAATCTCTGTCTGAATAGTAGATGTTTTTCTTAGACCATCCAAGAGCCAGATGAGCTATCACTTTTATACATAATTAATATACGTTCTTTTCATATATGATCTTCCTGTGTCTCCCTCTAATTATTTTGTCACTCTGCTCCTCACTCCTTTCCCAGCTTCCTCTCCATCGAATATTATAGGATGTGTAAGGCTACTTTCACACATCCGTTTTTTCCAATCCGGCACAATCCGTCCAAGTTTGAAAAAGACGGATCCTGTGCAGATTGGGAAAAAGTGATGCGACTCATCAGATTTTTAGCCGGATCCGTCATGAATTTTGAACCCGAGAAATGCTGTCTGAGCATGCCTGGAAGGAGAGAGAGAGAGAGACCGACCTTGATTACCTGCTTCCAGGCATGCGCAGAGGAAGAAAACGGAGTCCGGCGGCCGGATCAGTCCTTTGCCTGATCCGGCACCCATACACTTCCATTGTACCAACAAGCCTGATGCGCCGCTACAGGCGCTGTCCGTTTTTTTCGGAAACAAAAAATGTTCCTAGACACGTTTTGTCCGGCTGCTGGAATTTAAATTTATGCCGGATCCGGAAAAAAAGGACAAAATGGAAGGACATGCAGCGCGATCTGGTGCTAATGCAAGTCAATGAGAAAAAAAGGATCCGGCGGTAGAAAAAAAAAGGATCCGTTTTTTTTAAAAAAAAAGCCGGATCGCACCGGACGGCAAAAAACGGATGTGTAAAAGTAGCCTTATCTGACACTTAACAGTACAGGAAGTCTGTCTTGTCTTGAGCAAGATGGAGCTGAGCAGTATTTCAGATTGAATTGAATGGTAAGGTCAGGAACCCGGGTGGAGGGAAATAAGTGTCTAAAAAAGGGAGAAAAAAGCAGAATTATCTGACAAGATATTTGAAAAAGTTTTTACAATCCTTATATTATTCATTTATACAAAGCTTGTTGAAAGTATAGTCCCATTTGAAGTTATTGAGTCTCTTTCTTAAATTAGATTGTACAAGATCCAGAGGAGCTATAACTTTCATATACGAGTAATTGATTGAAACAAACAATACAACATACTTTTAGGCCCAGATTCATAAAAGTGTTTTCTCCAGAAATCTGGTTTAAAATATTTTGATATGTCGCAAATTTTTGCACAGCTTAAGATTTTCACCTTAATTTTGCCCAGCTCTGCCAAATAGGGGCTCTTGCAGAATGGGGTTTGACGCCATAGCTTGTCTAATTCATGACCAGTTGTGGCGTACCTTACCCAGATATCTTACACCAGTCACTGCCTGGAGTATGATTTGTGGCAAGACACTCAGCGGTACATACCATTTTACAGTCAGGCCTATTAATGAATCAAGTGTGTTTGACTTCAACATACCCCCTGCTCTAGACCAGTGTCGTTCATGCCATGCTTGATGAATCGGGGCCTATATGTTTAATGGGGATTCAGTTTTAATTGTAGTATGAGGCAAAACATTGTTTTGATGGTCCATTTGATCATTGCTGAAACTTTTGATCATTGCTGAGACAAACTCATTTAATATTATTTTTATTGATAAACCAGAGAAGTGCATTTTTTTTGGCACAAGGTTGGATGGAGCATTAGGATTTGTCCCAAAACATGTCTTATTTTGTTCCTTGGTACTTTTAGATCATCATTTTACCTTTTTTTACTTTAAATATGTTTTTGGGGTTTTAACAGCATTGATATGAAATCAGAATATTCTAATTAAGTTCAATAATAACAATAAAAAAAGTTAATGGTTGTTAATATTAAGTTATCATTAAACATTATAATATAGGTATAACCGGGTTTATGAGGTATTAACCCCTTCACCCCCAAGGGTGGTTTGCACGTTAATGACCGGGCCAATTTTTACAATTCTGACCACTGTCTCTTTATGAGGTTATAACTCTGGAATGCTTCAACGGATATTCGCGATTCTGAGATTGTTTTCTCGTGACATATTGTACTTCACGTTAGTGGTAAAATTTCTTCCATATACCTTGCGTTTATTTTTGAAAAAAAATGCAAATATGGCGAAAATTTTGAAAATTTTGCAATTTTCAAACTTTGAATTTTTTTTCCCTTAAAACAGAGAAATATGTCATACAAAATAGTTAAGAAATAACATTTCCCACATGTCTACTTTACATCAGCACAATTTTGGAACCAAAATTTTTTTTTGTTAGGAAATTATAAGGGTTAAAAGTTGACCAGTGATTTCTCATTTTTACAACAAAATTTACAAAGCCATTTTTTTAGGGAACACCTCACGTTTGAAGTCACTTTGAGGGGTCTATATGGCAGAAAATACCCAAAAGTGACACCATTCTAAAAACTGCACCCCTCAAGGTACTCAAAACCACATTCAAGAATTTTATTAACCCTTCAGGTGCTTCACAGGAGCTGAAGCAACATGGAACGAAAAAATGAATATTTAACTTTTTAGCCACAAAAATTATCTTTTACAAACTTTTTTTTATTTTCACAAGGGTAAAAGGAGAAAATGGACAGATAAAGTTGTTGTGCAATTTCTCCTGAGTACGCCAATACCCCATATGTGGGGGAAAACCACTGTTTGGGCACACGGCAGAGCTCGTAAGGGAAGGAGCGCCGTTTGACTTTTTCAAACTAAAATTGGCTGGAGTTGAGATTGGACGCCATGTCGTGTTTGGAGAGCCCCTGATACACCTAAACAGTGGAAACCCCCCACAAGTGACACCATTTTGGAAACTAGACCCCCTAAGGAACTTATCTAGATCTGTTGTGAGCACTTTGAACCCCAAAGTGTTTCACAAAAGTTTATAATGCCTGGGTGTGAAAAAAAAAAAAAACAATTTTCCACAAAAATGATTTTTTAGTCCAAAATTTTTGATTTTTCCCAAGGAAATTGGACCCCAAAAGTTGTTGTCCAATTTGTCCTGAGTACGCTGATACCCAATATGTGGGGGGGGAAACTGTTTGGGCGCATGGCAGGGCTTGGAAAGGAAGCAGTAACGTTTTGGAATGCAAACATTGATGGGGGTCATGTTCCACTTGTAGTGCCCCAGATGAGCCTAAACAGTAGAAACCCCCACAAGTGACCCCATTTTGGAAGCTAGACCCCTAAGGAACTTATCTAGATCTCTGGTGAGCACTTTGAACCCCCAAGTGCTTCACACAAGTTTATAATGCCCGGGCATGAAAATAAAAATCCTATTTTTTTCCCACAAAAATTATCTCTTAGTCACTAATTTTTTATTTTCCCATAGGTAACAGGAGAAATTGGACCTCAAAAGTTGTTGTCCAATTTGTCCTGAGTACGCTGATACCCCATATGTGGGGTGGAACCACTGTTTGGGCGCACGGCAGATCTCAGAAGGGAAGGAGCACCATTTGACTTTTTCCAACCAAAATTGGCTGGAATTGAGATTAGACGCCATGTTGCATTTGGAGAGTCCCTGATGTGCCTAAACAGTGGAAACCCTCCACAAGTGACCCCATTTGGGAAACTAGACCCCCTAAGGAACTTATCTAGATCTTTGGTGAGCAATTTGAACCCCAAGTGCTTCACACAAGTTTATAACGTAGAGCCATAAAATTAAAAAATCATATTTTTTCCACAAAATTGATCTTTTCACCCCAATTTTTATTTTCCCAAGGGTAACAAGACTCCAAAAGTTATTGTGCAATTTGTCCTGAGTACGCTGATACCCCATATGTGGGGGTAAACCACTGTTTGGGTGCATGGCAGAGTTTGGAAGGGAAGGAGCGCCGTTTGACTTTTTCAACGCAGAATTGGCTGGATGCCATGTCGTGTTTGGAGAGCTCCTGATCTGCCTAAACAGTGGAAACCCACCACAAATGACACCATTTTGGAAACTAGACCCCTCAAGGAACTTATCTAGATGTGTGGTGAGCACTTTGAACCCCCAAGTGCTTCACAGAAGTTTATAACGTACAGCCGTAAAATAAAAAATCTTTTTTTTTTTTACAAAAATGATTTTTTTGCCCCCAATATTTTATTTTCACAAGGGTAACAGGAGAAATTGGACCCCAAAAGTTGTTGTCCAATTTGTCCTGAGTACGCTGATACCCAATATGTGGGAGTAAACTACTGTATGGGCGCACGTCGGGGCTCGGAAGGGAAGTAGTGACGTTTTGGATTGCAGACTTTGATGGATTGGTCTGGGGGCGTCATGTTGCATTTGGAGAGCCCCTGATGTGCCTAAACAGTGGAAACCCCCACAAGTGACCCCATTTTGGAAAATAGACCCCACAAGGAACTTATCTAGATGTGTGGTGAGCGCTATGAAGCCCCAAGTGCTTCACAGAAGTTTATAACATACAGCCGTAAAAACAAAAAAAAAATCATTTTTTTTTTACAAAAATGATATTTTCGCCCCCAGTTTTTTATTTTCCCAAGGGTAACAGAAGAAATAGGACAAATTGCACAATAACTCTTGGGGTACAGAGTACGCTGATACCCCATATGTGGGGGTAAACTACTGTTTGGGCGCATGGCAGAGCTCAGAAGTGAAGGAGCACCGTTTGACTTTTTCAACGCAGAATTGACTGGAATTGAGATCAGACGCCATGTCACATTTGGAGAGCCCCTGATGTGCCTAAACAGCAGAAACCCCCCAATTCTAACTCCAACCCTAACCCTAACACACCCCTAACCCTAGTCCCAACCCTAACCACAAACCTAACCCTAACACACCCCTAACCCTAATCCCAACAATAACCCTAATCCTAACGTTAGCGCCAACCCTAACCCTAACTTTAGCCGCAACCCTAACCCTAATGGAAAAATGGAAATAAATAAATTTTTTTAATTTTATTATTTTTCCCTAACTAAGGGGGTGATAAAGGGGGGTTTGATTTACTATTTATAGCGGGTTTTTATGATTGGCAGCTGTCATGCTAAAAGACGCTTTGTATTGCAAAAAGTAGTTTTTTGCATCACCACATTTTGAGAGCTATAATTTTTGCATATTTTGGCCCACAGAGTCATGTGAGGTCTTGTTTTTGCGGGACGAGGTGACGTTTTTATTGGTACCATTTTTGAGCATGTGACGTTTTTTGATCGCTTTTTATTTCGATTTTTGGGAGGTTAGAATGAACAAAAATCAGCAATTCATGAATTTCTTTTGGGGGAGGCGTTTATACCGTTTCGCGTGTGGTAAAATTGATAAAGCAGTTTTATTCTTCGGGTCAGTAGATTACGGTGATACCTCATTTATATCATTTTTTTATGTTTTGGGGCTTTTATAGAATAAAAGCAATTTTATCTAAAAAATTATTATTTTTGCATCGCTTTATTCTGCGAGCTATAACTTTTTTATTTTTTCGCTGATGATGCTGTATGATGGCTCGTTTTTTGCGTGACAAGATGACGTTTTCAGCGGTACCATGTTTATTTATATCGGTCTTTTTGATCGCGTGTTATTCCACTTTTTGTTCGACGGTATGATGATAAAGCATTGATTTTTTGCTTAGTTTTTTTTTTTTAGGGGTTCACTAAAGGGGTTAACTAGTGGGATAGTTTTATAGGGGGGTCGTTACGGACGCGGCGATACCAAATATGTGTACTTTTATTGTTTTGTTTTTTTTATTTACAGGAAGAAATGAATTTATTGGGGAATATTTTTTTTTTTTTTATGATTTTTTTTACCACTTTTTATTTTCATTTTTTTTTAACTTTCTTACTTTGTCCCAGGGTGGGACATCACTGTATTTTAGCAGATCGCTGGTGTGACAGTGTGCACAGCACTCTGTCACACCAGCGATCGCTCTGGCATCGCTGCGGGCTTCTCAGTGCCTGCTCTCAGCAGGCACTGAGGAAGCCGCCTCCCTGCTGGACCCCGGCGCCATCTTGGATCCGGGGACCTGGAGGGAGGACGGACCCTCGGAACAGCGCGACACATCGCGCTGCTCTGAGGGTCTCGGGAGCGCGCAGGGAGCCCCCTGCCTGCGCGATCCTCCCCTGTGCCCCGGGTACACCACGATCATGTTTGATCGCGGTGTGCCAGGGGTTAATGTGCCAGGAGCGGTCCGTGACCGCTCCTGACACATAGTGCTGGGTGTCAGCTGTGATAATCAGCTGACACCCTGCCGCGATCGGCTGCGCTCCCCCCGGGAGCGCGTCCGATCGCACGGGACGTACTATCCCGTCCCCGGTCATACGGGCCCAGGTACCATGGACGGGATAGTACGTCCGATGGCAGTAAGGGGTTAATATAAGCTCTTACATAAACCAAATAATTATGTGCATGCTTGAGGAATGTGAAGAAGAAAAGTCGGGTGAAAGAGAAAGAATGGGAAGGAAAAGGAAGTGGTGGAAGGGAACAAAAAAAAACAACAAAAAACACTTATTGAAACCAGCACTTCAGAAGAGACCACTTCAATCATGACATTCTATTTTATGTATTATTTTCAAACAATCAGATTGCCGGGTCATTCCCCTCACTGAATAATATCCAACATGTCCATAGGCAATGAGAAGGTTTGAGGCAATTGTTATCATGTGCAATCATGTTTTCCATTTTCATAATACTGTTAACCTCTTTCACCCATTCACCCAAAGTGGGAGTTTTTGTAGATTTCCAGTGACTTGGAGTAATTGACTTAACAGTTGTTAGAAAGTGCCTAAGGATATCTTACTTTGTCTTTGAAATTGAATTTGGAGTAAGGGAAAGTGGGCCTAAATGGCGGTGGGAGGGACTCTGCTACCAGCAAAACTATTGTACAGTGATAAAATTGAATTGCAGAAACCAATGGCATTCCCTCCATATATGTATCATAGACCCGGCTGCACCGTCACACCGCCACCGATCCTATGTAGCATGGTGGGACAATGGTATCATTACTTCAACTTGAATGTTTTTATATCCAATCCACATCAAATAATGGTACTCAACACAGGAATTTATTTGAAATATTATTTATAATGTAAAGTTTATTTGTGTTAAAATAACCTGTGGGAATTTACCAGTCTAATCAATGTAGTAGTAATATGCATGCTGAGGTTTGGAGTAATAAAAATCATACATCACCATCACTACTCTTTATGCACAACTCAGTGGATCTTCAAGCTACTTTTGTCGATTAATTTGGTCCTGTCATACAGATCAGTCACACTGCCTAGACATACTGTACATCACATTTTTTGGCTGCTTTTTCAAATTTTATGATTATAGATTAACTGTACATATTGCGCATTTGTCATTATCTGTCTCTTCATTGTTAATGTCATATAAGGCGTTCTTTTTGTGAAAGAAATCATTGAAGTCATATGATATAAGTTGTTTGTTAGTGAATTTGTGCATAATATAGATATATAATATCATTATTATACTTACTAATATAGATGTTTTTGTAATGGAATATTTCTGGAATTCGTGAGCATTATGTCTTCGCTCTACAAAAATAATAACAATAAAATTTCAACTTGGTTCCCTCTTCTAGAATGAGAAATGTTGCTCTTCTGACTTTATAGCTCAAAGTCCTGTATAGCAAATCAAAATTTTTGTCCTCTTGATATATTGCAATCATCATATTATATAGCACTGTGTACTTACAATTGCTCATTTTCATCTTCTACCCAGATAATTCTTCTGTTTTCCATTAAGTCTATGACATCACATGAATAAAAACTGACTGAGCTCTTCTAAACTTTATATAGAAACAGGAGGTCAATTTTCCCTGTATGAATCATAAGTCCATGCTAAAGTCCCTGGCAGGGGGAGAAGCGAACAGTTGAAGAGTGGAATGATTAATGCAGGGAAAAGATACTTCCTGATTCTACATAGAGCAGGGAAAAAAGGAAGAATTAACAGGGTATAAAGGCAAAATGAGCAATTGTAAGTACACAGTGCTATGTAATATGATGATTGCAATATATTAAGAGAATAAAAACTTTCATGGGAGGAGAAGTGCTTCTTTATTTCCTTGATCTTAAATGATATTGCAAAATAGACTTTCTAAAAATGAGACAGCAGTTTAGGGTTTAAAGGGAATCTATCAGCATGTTTTTGCTACCTCATCTGAGAGCAGTCTGATGTAGACAAAGAGAAGCTCAATCCAATGATTTATCACTTAGATTACTGGGTGCAGCAGTTCTGACACAGAGTTTTCAGATTTAGCAATGAAGCAGAGCTGAGAAAGCTAACCCCGCCCACACCAGGCTGCAATACATTTTCTATGGACAGTGATCTGCTCATCACAGGAGCAGGCATTGCTTGACCAAGAGACACATGCTGCTATGCCCAGCAATGATAAAGCTCCTGGTGCTAAAACTTTCATTGCAAGCAAACAAAACCATGCAGCTTAATAAGAGACATTATTGAAATCTGTGTTTTAAACCTCCACAGCATGCTGTCTTCAACTTACATAGCTACAACCTCCTGACAGAGTCCCTTTAACTAGAGGTGCTGCTGTGTTATAAATAATATTTTATGGCAGGCTATGTGCTAGGCCATTGTGCCTAAGGACCTTTCAGCACAGATTTCCATTGGCAACATCTGACATATACAGGTGCATCTCACAAAATTAGAATATCATCAAAAAGTTAATTTATTTCAGTTCTTCAATACAAAAAGTGAAACTCATATATTATATATATTATATACATATATTATATTATATATATATGTCATTACAAACAGAGTGATCTATTTCAATTGTTATTTCTGTTAATGTTGATGATTATGACTTACAGCCAATGAAAACCCCAAAAGTCATTATCTCAGTAAATTAGAATACTTTATAACAGCAGCTTGAAAAATGATTATAAAATCCAAAATGTTGGCCTAGTGAAATGTATGTTCAGTAAATGCACTCAATACTTGGTCTGGGCTCCCTTTGCATCAATTACTGCATCAATGCAGCATGGCATGGAGGCGATCAGCCTGTGGCACTGCTGAAGTGTTATGGAAGCCCAGGTTGCGTGATGATATTCTAATTTTGTGAGAAGCACCTGTATGTATGTCAGATTTGTGCACTGCAGGTATTAAGTGGGTCAGCACCCAAGTCTATCTGCTGTTATTGATGGTAACTCTCATAGCATTAGTTTAACCACTTACATGCCGCTGACACTCAAGAGAGTGGCATTAAGAAAACTGGAAATGGGAGAAAGTGTCCCTTCTAACACCTATTATTACCCCTTACCCATCTCAATTCAATAGCAGGTTGCTGAATACATTGTCATGGCAGGCGCGAGCACACGTAAGGCCCCCATGTCTGCTAGATTATGCATCTATGAAACCCAGGCAATGGCTGGGCAATACGAGGACTGTTATTTTATAATAAACTGTAATATTCCCGTATTGCAGTGTACTGATTAAGCGATCACAGGTTCAGGATACTAAATATATATATATATATACACAGTGGGGGAAATAAATATTTGATCCCTTGCTGATTTTGTAAGTTTGCCCATTGACAAAGATATGAACAGTCTATAATTTTAAGGGGAGGTTAATTTTAACATTGAGAGATAAATATCAAAAATAAAATCCAGAAAATCACATTGCATAAATTATATCAATTTATTTGCATTTTGCAGTGAGAAATAAGTATTTGATCTCTCTGGCAAACAAGACTTAATACTTGGTGGCAAAACCCTTGTTGGTAAGCACAGCAGTCAGACGTTTTTTGCAGTCGATGATGAGGTTTGCCCACATGTCAGGAGGAATTTTGGTCCACTCCTCTTTGCAGATCATCTCTAAATCATTAAGATTTTGAGGCTGTCGCTTGGCTCATCGCCCATATGTAGCAGAGCCGATCGAGTTGTGCATGCTTCTAGCCTCCTATGGAGGCTATTGAAGCTTGCCAAAAGAAAAAAAAAAGTGTTTAAAAAATTTAAAAAAAATAAAAAAAAACCTAAAATTCAAATCACCCCCCTTTCGCCTCAATCAAAATTAAACAATAAAAGAAAAATCAAACCTACACATATTAGGTATCGCCGCGTTCAGAATTGCCCGATCTATCAATAAAAAATGGATTAACACAATCGCTACACGACGTAGCGACAAAAAAATTCAAAATGCCAGAATTACGTTTTGTTGGTCACGGCAACATTGCATTAAAATGCAATAACGGGCGATCAGAAGAACGTATTTGCACAAATGTGGTATAATTAAAAACATCAGCTCGGTGCACAAAAAATAAGCCCTCACCCGACCTCAGTTTGCAAAAAATGGAGACGTTACAGGTCTCAGAAAATGGCGCAATTTTTTTTTTTTTTTTAACAAATTTTGGAATTTTTTTTAGCCACTTAAGGTACTGCCACACTTAGCGATCTCGTTAGCGATCACGATAACGACGCAAGCTAATGAGATTGTTGGTGTGATCTCTTTTAGGTCGCTAGTAGCTGCAAACAGGAGATCTCATAAAAACTCATCAGCGGTCAGCGATCTCTTTAACAACTTTGGCGGTCGTTAGGATGTCATTAGCATGTACTGAGCGCTTCTGATTCATAATTTCCAGCATCGCTCCTGCTCTCTGCGTCTTGCTAGCCTGCTTTGCAACTTCTGCGATCCTCTCTGTGACGCAAAAGAGAACTTACAGATATTGCGATCCACTCCGTGACGCTAAAAACCCTAGTCCCGCCTGCCCGCTGTCATATGCGTCACAAACGAGGTCGCTCGTTGTTTGCAAAAGGTGCCAAACACAGCGATATAGGCTCACCAGCGGGACGCCAACGATCAAAAAACGGTCCAGAACGCTAGTGAACGATCAGCGACATCACAGCAGGGGCCACATTGTTGCTACATGCCACACACAACGAGTCGCTAACGAGATCGCTAAATAGTGAATTTTGCGATCTCGTTAGCGATCTCGTTTGCGATCTCGTTTAGTGTGGCATACCCTTTAGATAAAAGAGAACCTAGACATGTTTGGTGTCTATGAACTCGTAATGACCTGGAGAATCATATTGGTAGGTCAGTTTTAGCATTAGTGAACCTAGCAAAAAAGCCAAGCAAAAAACAAGTGTGGGATTGCACTTTTTTTGCAATTTCACCGCACTTGGAATTTGTTTCCCATTTTCGAGTACACGGCATGGTAAAACCAATGAGAGAGACCTTGCTGATGCAGTTTTACTACCTTTTGTCTTACTGCTGTTCTTAGCCTTGCTATGATGTATGACGTTTGACATGAAGCTGTCTTGTACAACCTTATTTTTGTAGCAGAATTTTGCTGTTGTTTGTGTTTTAGTTAATTATTATATTTTAACCTACATATGAAAATGGTAATTACATGTTTGATATAATTGGTTACTCATACACCAGACTACAGTCCTACAAAATCCTTGACTATGTGCAAGTGTACCTAGAAGAATTTATGCTCTTTTGAAGGCAAAGGGTGGTACCATGAAATGTTTTTTTACACTTCAATTTTGTTCATTCACTTTGCATATTGCTATTCAAAGTGAATCAGTCAGTAGGATCAACCCTCCTAAGTCATCTATATAGGTATATAGGTCATTAAAAGTTGAATAAAATGATATCTTAATATCTACAATCCTATTCCAGAGAAATCCACTTTTTTCTTATCTGTTAATGAGCTGTTGAGGAGCAAACACTGATCTGCATGAGAATCTGCCTCCAGAGCTTAATTTTAATAAAAGAGGAGTTACCACTGTAAGACATACTGTATAACTAACACAGTACAGTAGAACTGAACTTTCTCTTTCCAAACAAATAAGTATTTGATACACTGACGATTTTGCAAGTTTTCCCACCTACAAAGAATAGAGAGGCCTGTAATTCTTATTGTAGGTACATCTACCAAAAATTGCCATTTATGTAACTATCCCAAAAAAATCACAGATAATATGATAATGATTTAAGCTAGAACTCAAAGAGCAAAACAAAAGCAAGCATGCAACACTATTGACCTTGCACATCATGCACTTTTTTTACCTTTTGTTTTTCCCCTATTTCCTCATAGACTGTAAGTTGTGAGCGGGGCCGTCACTCTTCTTGGTAGCTATTGTCCAAGTGTTAGTTTTTCATGTCTAAAAGATATGTATTTAAAGATATAGCTCTTTAAATATGGTAACAAACCAATTTTTTATTTTTCATGTAGTAAAACAAAATAAAATTTACATAAATGTAGTAGCATCATAACCGTAGGGACCTGTAGGACAAATAAGTGATTGTGTGGACCAAGAGCTTCAACTTGGAGCCGATCCTGTTCTTGAGCCCTGACTTTCAGTGTATATGTCATTGGCAGTGCACCCATTTTAAATCCATAATAAGATATTAAAAATATTATGCGTTGATGTATGAATGCATTGGGTGGAGCTCGCAACCTCATGTCCTGATATATTCCATTTAGTATGTAATAATGCTTGTTTTGCAAAGAAGGAACTATTTTTGAGCATTGCTAATTATTTCACTTGACCAATTTAGCATTGTAGTATTAGTGATTTTATTTATTTTATTATCATAAAGGCATCTTAGATTACCTCTGAAATTAGAATAGGAAAGGGAACGTGGCAGCTTCTTACTTTTAAGGTCATAGGTTTGGTCCTGGGAAATAGTAAAATGCATGTTTACACACTGTCTCCATTGTTTTCTCCATATTTCTTCAGTGCAGCCAATAACATTTTTATAGGTTAATTGCTTTTAGTTTTTAGTTTGTGATTGAGATTAATATGCAAATTATCTTCACTGGAGACAAGGACAGATCTGTGAGCAGCACTGCATTGTTGTTTGGCACTGAGCAAGCAAAGGGGAATAAAGAAATAAATGCACTCTTATACATGTTCCCATCTGATACAATGTTTCCATCTGATATCATCTATTTCTTCAAAATCACCAGTGGGAGATAGCGGACAGGGCAAACTGATTACAGTGTCATATGGCAGCACCCTGTGACCCAACAATGCAGTACAATTCTTCACACCTTTACTCTACATCTGTATGTGAAAATAGACCGGCTAGATCCCCGATTTTATGAGAATAATGTATGTTGCCTTCATTTTGCTGGTGATTTTTTTTCAGCTCACAGAATGAGTGATTTATTCTCTAAAATGAGTACATTTGTTATAGGTGAAGACACCCAAGGAAAAAAAGCCTTGCTTTATTACATATTAAAGAGCTATAGATCGTAGGATCAGTTAGAAAGTATAAAGCCTACGGAGATGTCACTGACAACCCTGATAAATATTTGAATATAAAGCGAAATGGAAAGCAAAGAGAATAAAAGATAAGCTTTGCAACCCAGATAGGTTTATGAGTGGCAGATCATATGGTTTAGTTATAGTTTTATCTTAATTAACTGCTTAATGACAAGGGCCTTTGCAATGAGACGCATTATTGAAATTTTATTTTTCTTATTTGTTAGATTCGCCAAGGATTCCATCCTTGAGTGTAGCTTTTATTTTGAAGGATTATTACAAACATTTGGATTAATTGGGTTGTCCTGCCTTGAAGGGAATCTGTCAGCAGGTTTATGCTACCTCATCTGATAGCAGCCTGATGTAGGCAAAGAGAAGCTGAATATAACCATGCATCACTTAGATTACTGAGTGCAGCCGTTCTGACACAGTCAGAGCTTTTAGATTTAGAATGAAGAGGAGCTGAGGAAGCTAGCCCCACCCACACCAGGCTCTCCATTCACAAAGTTCATAGACAGGTTCCTCTATGATATCTGTGTTGTAACCCATACAGCATGCTGTATTCAGCTTACATAGCAAAAACCTGCTGACAGTTCCCTTTTAAGCTACAAGTCTGCAGTCACTTTATAGGACTTCAGACTTATGAATCCTCACATCACCCGCACTGCGCATTGTGAGGATTCTCCAGTGCTGGCATCGGGAGCGGGCGGTCATGTGACCACAAGTATGCGATTTGCATACTTCCGGACACATTCTTACTAGACTTGTTCAGCCTCAGTTATTACACTTGCAGTGAGCTAGTCCATACACATCTAATCGGCATGTGACTGAATGTATGCAAATCGCATACTTGTGGCCACACACCTGGCGCCGTCACCGTAGAGTGTTTGGATTCACAAGTCTGCAGTCACATAGCCTAATGCTAGACAACCCCTTTAAAATACTTTGCGTTTCTGGGGATAAAAAGAAAATACAATGAACATAGAGTTAAAGCAACTCTCTCCCCTAAACATTAAACATGACTATACATTTCTAAAACATAATCACAAACTTAATGTACTCCTATCTGGTGCTACAGTATCTATTTTCCAAATCGCGGATTTGGTTTCTTTTTGCCTCTTTCAGAGGCACGGGGACCACTGTGAAATGCCTGAGCCATGCTTCTTACTTTACATTGGTTTGAGATGGACCAGTGGCAATGACAAGTGTTGGGTCCATCCCTTTGGAAGAGTAAACGCAGGAGAGGAATGGATCAGACATTTCATGTTGCTCCCTCGGCCTCTAGAGTGGCCACATTAGAGGAGTAGAACACACGGCACCAATCTGACAGACAGAGGCAAAGTCACACATTAAGTATGCTGACTATACATGACAAACTATACATTAATGTCAGGGATAGACAGTGACTTTAAAGTCATTATGCGACCATTATCATCAAGTCTGCAAAGTTTACTTCAAGCCATAAAAATTAGATTTTAATCTGTAAATAGGAATTTTATTTTGAACGGATTTCACATTTGATACTTAACTCTGTATTTTTGGTAAAATACCCCTTTCTTCTTGTATACACCTTTAGCTTAGAATAATTTATAATTGGACATATTACGAAAACTTATAGATTTTCTTTTATTGAGCAACTCACATTCACAATATACGCTGAGTATGTGAGAGGACTAATTTACAAAGCAAAGCGTCCAAATGAATACAGTGAAAAAAAACCTACAGGCTCCTTTTGGTCAAACATATGTCAGAAGAATGTTGTATAGAATAACATATGAGGCTGACTAATAATATAGAAAAGCAGATACACAGAATCCTTTTTTTTAACAATGAATTTAAATGTGGTGTGAAATAGGCTTTATTTATCCGACCTCTAATTATCACCAGAGGAGAAACATGATGTAACCTCTCCATGCTGCATGGACGTTCACTGAGCACTTGGTAGACAAAAAAAATCAGAATATCTCTGGAGTTTTAGGTTATAGCTGACAGCCTGGATCCACATGTGTAACCCTACCAGGCAGCACGCTGTTGCCAAACCACTGCGCTCTGAAGAACGTCAGCCCTTGTCTATCCAGTGTGTGAATCAGATGAGCGTTGATGAAGTAGTTGAAAACCTCTTAGATGTTACTGCACGTGAAAGTCCTCTCTTCAGCACAATTATTTAAAATCTAAATAAGCTTAAGATTCTAAATCTTTATTTACAGTGGTTTGTGCTTTATTTTTTTTGGTACAGATTTCCAAATATCCACCCTGTCCCCTCTCTACTTACGCCGCTTGTTAAACTCATACCCGTGGAAGTGTAGCAAGTGGCGTCAGCAGGGAAGAGCCAGGGAGAAGAATGCTCCCAGCCAGTTTGTACATGTGGCCGGGCTCAGGCACTGTCAGTGCGCACATGCCAGCTGTTATTAGTCAGCAAAGCCACGGGTGCACTGCCCGCCCCTCATTTGCATACAAACGGAAAGTTATTTTCCCAGGTACTGTACCATTTACAGATACAGTACTAGTATGATTTTAATAAGGACTTAAGTCCCTTAAATAGCTGTATAGTTTAAACTGCATTTTGGAGGTGACTGATTCCATTTAACATGCTTGCAATCTGCTGTCATCACTCAATGGAGTTTAGGAGCTTATTTTATACTGTAATAGGGTAAAGGGATTGTCTTAAAGAGGACCTGTCACTTAGAAAAAATGAGTTAAATAACTTTTAAAACTCTCCCCTGATCCTGCTTCTTTTTTCTTTGTGCGGAATTGCTCCTTTGCAGAGATAATCATATTTGTAGCTTTTGGAGCACAATATGTGAAATCTTTGCTTGTGCAACTGGATTTTTCTTCTGAAAACTACTTTTTCTTTCACCAAAAACTACTACAGAAAGATTGACTTAGAACCATAGGGGGCCACAGTATAGAATCATAGAATGATACAGTTGGAAGGGACCTCCAGGGTCATTGTGTCTAACCCCCTACTCAATGCAGGATTCACTAAATCGTCTCAGACAGATATCTGTCCAGCCTCTGTTTGAAGACTTCCATTGAAGGAGAACTCGCTATCTCTCGTGGCAGCCTGTTCCACTCATTGATCACCTTCACTATATCACAACAAACTAAAACAAAACTCCACTACAACCTTAAATCTTTACAAAATATAATTATTAAAAAAAACACACCCATGATTTATCAAGTAAATATTAGCTGCAAGTCCAAAAATCCCTTACTCAAGACACAGTAAATAAACTGATAGTGGTAAGTTGACAGAATATGTAGAGGCTTACAATCACCCTAATATTTATCATACCTAACCATGAAGGTTGGCACCCTAGAAAATGTAACAGTGGCACCCCTGCTCAATGAAGACTGAGCACTAAGTAGTTCCTAGATTTTAAATAATTTCTAACAAACATGTGATATTAGAAAGGGACAATTGATACAAACAATCCGGCACTTATAAATATAAGGATGTCATGCAACTATTCCTACGTAAGGTTGCCCAAAGAAAATATTGCGCTATTTACTCATCCATGGCTAATGTAACCAATTTGTGATGCAAGACTTAATAATAATGCCCACAATAAAATTAAACAATAATAATGACTACAATCATTTTATTTAATTGTATTTAATTAAGTCTTGCATCATTAATTGTTTGCATTGAATGAGCCCTAAACAGCATGATGGAGCAGTGGTGTTCCACTCCGAGCATTGTTTACATCGGATCGCAGATAGCAAGGTATTATTATATTCAACTTTCGATGACCTACATGCAGATATATAAACGCCCTAGGAGGGATTTATCCATCTGACATTCCCTTTAAGGTAAAACTGGTTTTCAATCAATGATACTAATGCCTACTAATAAGGGCATAATTACTCTGAAGCATTTGTTAGTAGGAGGAATTACAGAGTTAGGTATTGTGGTAAAAACAGCCTCACATTATCTAGAATAATCTAGATGATTCTGCTTTGTGATAGATGTAAGGTGCAGAGTAAAAAAGTTTGTTTTTGCATTTTGATAGTTTTTGCAGAGCCTGTTGGAAGCATGTGACAGTTTTGGAGGTCACAGTCATAAGTCATGGTGATTGTTGAGGATGTGCAGACTTTATAGCACATTCTCAAGCATAGGAACATTTATAGGGTTCGGAGTGTAAAATATATTACAAATGTCAGGAGGCCATGACCTTATATATTTATATACTTGTTTAAAATATCTGAATAGAAAATGAACTGAAAATCTGTAAGAGTGTGAAGGTCTTCTCGGGCCACCTCCACCTCCTTGCCACTTAAGCTGTTGTTAGTATTATGTTGAACATGTTGCACCTATGTTTTTGCATTGTTCACACTTTATATTTTTTATTATATGCCATAATATTTTTTTTGCCAGGCCATAGCACTACCAGAATAAGATGATGGTCTGTGAGATTTGTGTGTTTCCAGCCCTCACATGGACTTATGTTCAGTGCACTTGTCTATGTATTAATTGTCTGTTATTTTCAAACAATGTGTTCTGTTTGTGTTTTGTTCCTGTGAGTAGTGCAGAGTCATGCCCTACTACTGCAGTTTAATAGTTAGAGGGGTTGTCCAGTCCTTACCTACAAGTCTGCAGTCACTCTATGTGACTGAAGACTTGTGAATCCTCACATCACACGCACTGCGTGCTCTGAGGATTCTCTGGTGGCTGCGGTTATACGTTTTGTATACTCTCTGCCACATTCTGACTAGATTGTTTCTGGCACTAGCATTGAGCTGGGCCGCGCCCAACTAGTCGGAATGTGGCCAGGAGTATGTTTATTGCTGTCCCTGACACCAGAAAATCCTTACAGCTCACAGTGTGTGGGATGTGAGGACTCGCAAGTCTGCAGTCACAGATAGTGACTGGAGCCTTGTAATTTAGAACTCGAGCACCCCTTTAAACTCTGTTCTCCAGGAGACTTAGAGAGGCATAGCAGAGACTGTGCTTGACAGACAGAGATAACTTGGAGGCTGTTTTGTCTTCATCCAGTGTCAGTTACAGTGGGACTGTATAAGCTGCAAGTGCCATGTTATTGAGTACTGGCTAGCAGATCAGTGGAGGAGATATCTTGATCCGTGTGCTGTAACATATTATAGAGGGGATTGGTCTGGGTGTAACAGACATGCCACTCATAATGGAGAGGAGGAAGAGACTGCCATAACAACAGGCAAGTACATACTAGCTAAAGTAGCTTGTGAAACATCTGGATGAACAGGGCAGACACAGAAAGAGTTCTACCTAAAATAGCAATGATAGCCAAAGCCAGATGAGCACTAGCCATTCACATGAGAGTGATATTACGGTACTCACAAGTCACTGGCTACAACACGGAACAAGAAGCCAGCAGAAGGAGGATAAGTGGTGTCGGGCTTAAGAGGGAAGAAAGAAAAGCAGTCTGGTAGCAAACAGTTACTGGACAGAGCCATCCTCAGACAGAGAGATGGTCGGGCACCTGTCAGGGCTACCTTGGAGGAACCAGATGAGTGATGGGCCTGAGTGAAGCTGAGTAGTACTGACTGCTGAAAAAACCATGTGTGTGTGTGAGAGTTAGAGCTCAGTGAGGCTGTGTGCAAGCTGCGACATAGCAGAAGGTGGCAGGCATGTGGTGGCGCAGGCTGAGGTGACCACATTACTAAGAAGAAAAACTAGAATTTTTGCTGTTTTACAGTAAACAGTACCAGTGGTATTGGGTGACTGTAAATTCACTGGACTGTTCCTATCGTTTGGTTTCTTGTTAGGAAGTCAGTGTATGGTCGAAACTCCCTACAGAGGATGCAGTGACATCCATACGACCTGCCACTTTTATAAGTCCATTCTATAACCTGTTATTTCTCAGGATTTCCAGCCTTATCATAATCCGTGAGAGGCCCTACCTGCATATTAGACCTATGATTTCCTCACAATATGTTCTTGTATTCCCGTGTTGAGGAACAATACTCTTTTCTTGATTATTATATTCAATGACCATTATAGTGGTAAAGGTCACAGAAAAAAGTCCTTTCTGTTAAATGGTGCACGTAATAATAAACTACATGTAGATTCCTGACTGCTAGATACTGCATATACAAAGCATTTGGTGAATTACATAGTTGAGGTATTTCTGTACAGAAAGGAGGTAAAAGGACATATGTACTTGAAAGTCTTACAGCTAATAACAACTTCTGACTTGAACTGAGCTTTAATATTGCATCTTTAAAAGTCTGTTTGGCCATACTGTACCTTTCGATACTGTCATGATTCCTCTGCTCATTGAATGATTACTATGCTGTTCTATGGAAACTGTCTTCCTGAGCTATCTGTGTCTTGAATGAAAGCTTATAGAGTGCTTTCAGTGGGAGAAGCAAAATAGGAATCTTGTGAGTATGATACCTTTTAATGGCTAACAAAATATAGTTTAAAAGGTATCATACTCACAAGATTCCTATTTTGCTTCTCCCACTGAAAGCACTCTATATGTTTTTTTCTACTGGCTAACACGGTACCAAACCAATCTTTTTTCGTTTATCTTGAATGAAAGCTTGGCTGTCCAATACTGTAATGGGCTTGCTGGCCTGTCGGTGCCTTGATTGACAGCTCTGCTGTCCAATCTGTGACTGGGACATGCGGGACTTTCAGTGTTCTGGTGATTGCCCAGCTACTTAACTGAGCTGCCTGCCCCTGATGCTTTGCAGATGTACAGTAGTTTGTGCTTCTTGGTGAGTGTTGCTCTGAGTTCTGATCTTCTGCTGCCTGACCCTTTGGACCATGTTCTGACTATCCCTTTGCCTTGTCCTTCGGTTTTTGATCCACTATGTCTTGTTATTGACCCAGAATTGTGACCTGACTTACGCCTTCCTCTTTTCCCTCGGTTATCTACGTGCTCTCATGGTATTGACCTCGAGAGTCTGTGAATAGTGACTAGCGTCACATTAGTGACTAGCATAACATTACATCTGACCCTATACTTTTTTCCCCTGAACAATAGATCCAGTTCATGCACTCTGTGTTCAGGTGACGAATCTGGCACTGATGGTTCAGGATCTGTCCAGGGATCAACAGAGGCTATAATCATCACAGTCCCAGCTGCAGTGTCATTTTAGTACTCTGGGTGGTTCCCAAAGTGCTCCGCTATCGACAGTAGTTATGTCTCCTGGACTCGCTGATGTACAGTTGATCTCCCCCGAACCAGTTGTTCAACTTCCTGTCAGATTTTCGGGGGGGGGAATCAATTTAGGGTATTTAAGAGAGCTGTAAATTATTATTATTATTATTTTTTACTCTAAGACCCCAGAGTGGTGGGTATAATTATGTCCATATTGCGTGGGGGGTCCTCAGACTTGGGCATCCTCTTTGTCCCCACTCGCCCCAGAACGCTCTTATGTTGACACTTTTTTAACGCTTTAGGGATGATTTATAACGAACCTAATAAGGTCCAGGTCGCTTAGGCTAAGATCATGAACCTAGCACAGAGGGGCCGCACCGCTGAGCATTATAGTTCAGAATTTCGACAATTGTCATCTGAGGTTCTATGGAACGATGCTGCTCTCAGGTGTCAGTTTCGCCGTGACCTTACAGATGCTCTTAAGGACACTCTGGCTTTGCATTCTCCACCCTGTTCTTTGGGGGAGGGAGGCCATGACTCAGGCCATTCGTATGGATCATAGAATTCGGGAGAGAAGTGATGAGCGACAAGGGGTTTTGGTAATTCTTCTCGTGTCGGTTTTGTTACCTGAGACAGTACCAATGGAGGTTGGAACAGCCAGCTCTCGGGCTGTGGAGAGGAGACGTCGGCGTGATCTGGGACTCTGCTTTTACTGTGGTCATGCTGGACATTATCTCAAGAACTGCTCGATTCACCCTCAAGCAAACAAGCTGTCGTGAAACGCCTAAGTCTGGGTGATATTCGAGGAGGTCATCCAGGCTTCCAAGTACCCTTTCAATCCTCGTAAAAAGTACTGTTTAACGTGGAACTATGTTTTCAAAACCGGTGGTTATCTGCATTTGCTTTCATTGACTGTGGGTCTGCAGTTAACTTTATTGATTATGGACTGGTTCTTAAATTAGGATTAGGGACAGTTAGATTGTTGCTATTGAGAAAACACCGTTACTCTAGAACTTTGTCCAGCTGGTAACGGTGGAATTCACACTAAGAGTGGGAACACTCCACTCTGAGTCCATCTCTTGTTATGTATTTGATAATTTAACCGTTGGGTTGATGTTGGGGTTTCCTTGGCTGCATGTTCGTAATCCTGTAATTGATTGGTGGCAAAAGGATATTGTTCAGTGGGGTCCCAACTGTCATAAAAAGTGTCTTCATTCTGTGCAAATTTGCTCCGCTAATCTGGAGTGTCTGCCAGCATACCTGAAAGACTTTGGAGATATGTTCTCGAAAAAGATTCAGAGATTCTGCCTCCCCATCATCAATATGATTGTACTATTGATCTTATTCCTAATGCCAAATTGCCTAAAGCTTGCCTATATAATTTGTCAGGACCGGAATGGACCGCTATGAAAGAATATGTAAATGAAAGTTTGCAAAAGGGTCATATCTGTCCCTCTTCCACGCCTGTAGCTGCTGGATTCTTCTTTGTGAAAAAGCAGGATGGGGCTCCGCCCTTGCATCGATTTCCGTGAGCTAAACAAAATACTTAACCACTTCCACTCATCCTCGACCTACATAATCAGCTTACTGGGGCCAAATGTTTTTTCTAAACTTGATCTTAGAGGGTCTTATAATCTGATACGGATCCAGGAAGGTGATGAGTGGAAGACATGCTTTTACTATCTGAGGGTTTATTCGAGAATCTGGTCATGCTTTTGGTTTGACCACTACTCCTGCAGTCTTTCAGAACTTTATGAATGACATTTTTTCTGATATTATTAGAAGGTTTATTGTGGTATACCTTGATGACATTCTAATTTTTTCATATGATCTGGATTCACATCATGAGCTAGTTTTTTATGTTTTACAAAGACTCAGGGAAAATTCTTTGTTTGCCAAATTAGAAAAGTGTACTTTCTCTGTTCAGGAAATATAATTTCTGGGGTATCTGCTGAGGGGTTTCAGATGGATCCTGGGAAGGTGAAAGTTATAATTGATTGGGTTCTACCTCACGACCTTAAAGCACTACAACTTTTTTAGGATTCACCAATTATTATAGAAAATTTATTAGGGGGTTTTCACAGATCATTAAGCGCTTTACTGATCACATATGTAAGGGGGCGGATCTAAAGATTTGGTCATCAGATGATATTTGGGCCTTTAATAGACTAAAAGAGTGCTTCATGTCTGCTCCAGTTATGATCCAACCTGATCTTCAGAAACCGTTTATCGTAGGTGTGGATGCATCAGAGGTTGGGGTGGGGGCTGTTTTGTCTCAAGGTCCTAAAGCTCTGACGAACTTACGGCCATGTGCATTTTTTTTCTTGGAAATTTTCATCTGCTGAGAGAAATTATGATGTTGGAAATTGTGAGCTGCTTGCTGTCAAGTTAGTATTTGAGGAATGGAGGCAGTTTTTGGAGAGAGCTATTCATCAGGTCACGGTTGTGACTGATCATAAAAATTTAGCTTATGTTGAATCGGCTTAAACGTTTAACCCCTAGACAGGCCAAGTAGTCCTTATTTTTTTCTAGATTCAATTTTTACATCACGTTCAGGCCGGGGTCTAAGAATATTAGGGCTGACGCTTTGTTACGCAGTCTTGATTCAGTTTTTCCTCCAGAAAAGCCTTCTTCCATTCTTCCTCAGGGTAGGTATTTTTTCTATGGTGTCCTCGGAGTTGGAGGTTGAGATTTGCCAGGTCCAGTCTTTGGCTCCTTCTGCTACTCCAGTATCTAAATTACTTGTGGCCTGGTATCTCAGATTAGGTTAGTTGCAAGAGTTTCATGACTATCTTGAGAGGTCACTCCGGGGTCACTGCTAAGCAGAAAGCTATACAGCTCTGGCAAAAATTAAGAGACAACTGCAAAGTTTTCAGTTTGTCTGATTTTCCTCTTTATATGTATATTTTTGAGTAAAATGTAAATTACTCTTTTATTCTATAAATTACTGTCTCCGAATTTCCAAACAATACATTTTGTATTTATTTTCAGAAAATGAGAAATGGTTAAAATAACAAAAAAAATGCAGTGATTGCAGACTTCAAATAATGCTAGGAAAACAAGTTCATAATCATTTAGAAACAACAATACTAATGTTTTAACTCAGGAAGAGTTCAGAAATCAATATTTTGTGGAATAACCATGATTTTTAATCACAGCTTTCATGCGTCTTGGCATGCTTTCCACCAGTCTTTCACACTGCTTTTGGGTGACCTTATGCCACTCCTGGTATAAAAATTTAAGCAGTTCTTCTTTGATGGCTTGTGACTATCCATCTTCCTCTTGATTACATTCCAGAGGTTTTCAATGGGGTTCAGGTCTGGAGATTGGGCTAACCATGACAGAGAGTTGATGTGGTGATCCTTCATCCACACATTGATTGACCTAGCTGTGTGGCATGGCGCATTGTCCTGCTGGAAAAAACAGTCCTCAGAGTTGGGGAATATTGCCTGAGCAGAAGGAATCAACTGTTTTTCCAGGATAACCTTGTATGTGGCTTGATTCATACGTCCTTCACAAAGAATAACCTGCCCAATTCCAGCCTTGCTGAAGCAGCCCCAGATCATCTCCTATCATCCACCAAATTTCACAGTGGGTGCAAGACACTGTGGCTTGTACACCTCTCCAGGTCTCCTTCTAACCATTAGACACCCAGGTGTTGGGCAAAGCTGAAAAATAGACTCATCAGAGATTACCTTACTCCAGTCCTCTATGGTCCAATCCTCATGGTCTTTACCAAACTTCAGCCTGGCTCTCCTTTGCTTCTCATTGATGAAAGGCTTTTTTTCTAGCTTTACATGACTTGAGCCCTGCCTCTAGGAGCCTGTTACGAACTGTTCTTGCTGTGCACTTCACCCCAGCTGCCATTTCTTTTGTAAGTTAGTCACTTGATGTCATCTTGCAGTTGCTGAGTGACATTTGAATAAGATGACGGTAATCCCGGTCAGTGGAGAGTCATTTTCCCCCTCTGACGGTCTGTAGCTTTGTTGTCCCCAATGTCTGCTGCTTGATCTTGTTGTAATGGACTGCCGTCTTAGAAATTTTAAGGATGGAGGCAACATGACGCTCACTGTATCTCTCTGCTAGTAAAGTCAGAGCTGAGCCCTTCTTTTCCTCAATCAAGAATTTTCTTTTCAACTCCTTTGGCATGGTTAAAAGTTATTTTTTGATTCCTAGTACTTTTGGGATATTACTAGCACTTGTTTTGCCATCCAGCTTGTCCTATTGCAAGAGGATTGTGAACACCACAGCAGGGCTTTTTATACTTTCCTTCATTAAATATGATTTGGTTCAGGTGATCACCTAATCAGAAGCACATTAATTAGAATGAGGTGTACTCTGGTTGGAATTCAACTGATACTGGAATGGAATGGCTGTCAGACATGTAGAGAAGCTGATTTTTATAAAACTGTGCAGTGGTCTCTTAATTTTTGCCAGAGCAGTATGTAGACTTTTTTAGTGGCCATCCATGCTTAACGACATTAAAGGTGTTGTATCCACTTGTGAGGTTTGCTCACGTGCTAAAGTTTGTCATAACCGGCCGGGAAATTGGCTCTATTGCCTATTCCAGAAAGTCTGTGGACTTATTTCATCACTAATTTTCCTTTGTCTAGTGCGAAAACCGTTATTTGGGCTGTGCTTGACCGATTCAGTAAACAAGCTCACTTTGTTCCGTTATTAGGGTTACCTAATGCTGAGACACTTTCCAGGTTATTCATCAATCATGTGGTGAGATTGCATGGCATTCCTTTGAACATTGTATCCGATAGGGGGTGCAGTTTGTCTCTAAATTCTGGAGAGCGTTTTGTAAGAGACTGGGGATTGACCTGTCGTTTTCCTCTGCTTATCATCCTGAAACCAACAGTCAGACAGAGAGGACAAATCAGTCATTGGAGCAAATTCTAAGGGTATTTTGCTACGGCTCAGCAGGAGGTCTGTTTCTCATTCTTACCTCTTGCTGAATTAGCCTTAAATAGTCTGGTTAACCAGTCTACCAAAACCTCGCCTTTTTTTGTAATTATGGCTTTCATCCCCATTTTGGTGAATTCTCGAGGATGAGTTCTGGTTGTCCCGGATTAGAGGCTGCTATACAAAAACTAGGGGATGTCCGGAGAGACGTTCAGATAAATATTGGGGTGGACCAAGGTCACCAAAATGGAAGGCAGATAGAAAACGTTCAGGGGGTCCCATATTCAAGGTTAATGATAAGGTCTGACTTTCTTCCAAAAATATTAAATTGAAATTGCCATTAGCCAAGTTGGATCCTAAGTTTACTGGTCCATATGAGATTTTGGAGGTAGCTAACTCAGTGGCTTGCAGATTAAAACTCCCTCCATCTTATTGCATTCCAAATGTATTTCATAAATCACTGCTAAAAGAGTTTGTTCCTTCTGTTTTGGCTCCTTCATCTCCACCTCCAACTATTTCTGTCAATGACAGTTTGGAGTTTGAAGTTCAAAAGGTTGTTGATTCCCGAACAGTCCGTAATTCCCTCCAGTACCTCATTCATTGGAGAGGTTTAGAACCGGAGGAGTGATCTTAGGTCGCTACTCGAGCTGTTAATGCTGATCTTCTGGTCAGGGTCTACCATCGCAGGTTTCCTGGTAAACTTGGGGGTCCGTGGCTCCTCCTAGAAGAGGGGGTACTGTCACAATTCATCCGCTCAGTGAATGATTGCTATCCTGTTCTATGGAAACTGTCTTGCTGAGCTGTCTGTTTCTTGATTGACAGCTTGTCCGATACTGTCATGGGCTTGCTGGGCTGTCAGTGCCTTGATTGATAGCTCTGCTGTCCAATCTGTGACTGGGCCTTGCAGGACTTTCTGCAGCTACTCAAGCTCTTAGGTTAAGTTCACACTAGGCTTTTCTTAGTGTTTTTTTCTGCAGCAAAACCTGATCCCTTGGCAGAAAAAAGCTTTTTTTTTTTGCAGCATTTTTGGCATGCTAGATTTGTCTCTTGTGCATGCTGATGAAGTTTACTGTTGAAAAAAAAGGCGTCTTTCATTGAATCAGGTTTTGGCACAAAAAATGCAGCAAAACATGATAACTGTGTTTTTGGTTCTTTTTTTCACCACCCATTCAAGTCTATGGGTGAAAAATGGTGAAAAAACGCTGAAAGAAGTGACATGATCTATATCCAAAAAACCATGCAAAGCACAAAATACCGATGCCAAAAAAAACAATGTGTGTGCATGAGAAATCTCATAGGCTTTACTGGTATTGTAAAACGCAGCTGAAAATTAGCATAAAAAAATGCCTAGTGTGAATTTAGCCGTAGACATACTTGGCTGAAAAGACACAGCCCATGTGTGATTCATGCTACCTGTGGTTTGGGAACTATGAATTAGCTGTTAGGTTGCCTTTAACATTTTTATCTATTTCAAATATTTATTTTTGACATACAGTACAGACCAAAAGTTTGGACACACCTTCTCATTCAAAGATTTTTCTGTATTTTCATGACTATGAAAATTGTAGAATCACACTGAAGGCATCAAAACTATGAATTAACACATGTGGAATTATACATTACACTTTACAAAAAAGTGTGAAACAACTGAAAATATGTCTTATATTCTAGGTTCTTCAAAGTAGCCACCTTTTGCTTTGATTACTGCTTTGCAAGCAGAAAAGGTGAACGGATGGACTCTACATACCTAGTTCCCACCATGGAGCATGGAGGAGGTGGTGTAATGATGTGGGGGTGCTTTGCTGGTGACATTGTTGGGGATTTATTTAAAATTGAAGCGGTGAGCAGTCCAGCTCACCCCAAACCATATAGATTGGGTTCAGGACTGGTGACTGTGGAGGCCAGGTCATCTGGCATAGCACCCCAACACTCTCCTTTTTGGTCAAATAGCCCTTACACAGTCTGGAGGTGTGTTTGGGGTCATTGTCCTGTTGAAAAATAAATGATGGTCTAACTAAACGCAAACCGGATGGAATAGCATGCTGCTGCAAGATGCTGTGGTAGCCATGTTGGTTCAGTATGCCTTCAATTTTGAATAAATCCCCAACAGTGTCACCAGCAAAGCACCCCCACATCATCACAACCTCCTCCATGCTTCACGGTGGGAACCAGGCATGTAGAATCCATCCGTTCACCTTTTCTGCGTGCAAAGCAGTAATCAAAGCAAAAGGTGGCTACTTTGAAGAATAAAGTGTAATGTATAACTCCACATGTGTTAATTCATAGATTTGATGCATTCAGTGTGATTCTACAATTTTCATAGTCATGAAAATACAGAAAAATCTTTGAATGAGAAGGTGTGTCCAAACATTTGGTCTGTACTGTACTGTACATCATTTTCTTTTACAAGGTATTGGTTATATATTATGTCCAGTTATTCTGGATTATGATTAGGTTGGGACAGTTTGAGATACAGATCCTGTTGTATTTCCAGATAAATGGCTACTACCCTCCTTTATTTCAAAAACATTATTAAAAGAAACCAGTTTTATAAACTGTGCGATTTTTTTTTCTATTTTATTGCTTATAAATTTTGAGACTGATTCGAGGAAGAACAATCCAGACACAGAGTAATTGTAATCTGTACAGTTACAGTTTTACAGTTTGATACTAATAGGGTAATCATTATAACAGTTGCAAGAAATTTTGTTTTTTATTATGGTCTGTTCAGGGAAAGTCCACTTTGTTGAAATTTGCAAAGATGATTTTATCAAGACAAATGTCAGATTGTTCAATAATTGTAGCATTCTTTATATGTGTATAGCAAGCAATACATTTAAATGCCAACCAAATCCATGCTGCTGCTTCCTTAACGCACCTGAGGGGAACAATCTGCCAGGTCATCTGGTTGATTTTACACCAGTTCTTAAGCTTTATTACAATGATCAACTACATGCTGTGATTCAAATATCTCTTCTAGGACCATTTCCACAAGTGCTGTGACAATTGGCATAGCAAGGTATCAAATGAGTTTTCACCTACTTGTATAGCCATCTGTACCTTATATGGGGGTGCAAGAGTTAAATGGGAACTGTACTTTCAGCAAACATTGGAGAATTCAATAGTACAGGCAATTATAAGAAACTTTGAAAACTATAGAGAAACATAACGATTAAATACCCTGCAGTAAATAAACAGCATAGTGCATGAAAATAATATGCAGTACTTAGTTAACATGTTTTTTGAGAAAAAAATGTGAAAGCCTTCACACCACTCCACAGTGACCATAATTTGGACAGTCCTAAATCTAATATTAAAAACCTTACCGTTACTCAAGTGACACGCATGTGGATAAGGGCTGAGAAGGACTGAGCCCAACTAGTGGACATGGGAGACCACATCAATATAATGCCCAGCTCAAAGGAAAGGCAGGCCACACCTTTACATGCACAGGGTGCAAACAGACTGAAAAAAAACCAAAGGTATGAACTGGGATATAAACTGTTGTGCATACAGTGTGTAAGCGCATATTCACACTAGTCACTGAACAGAAAAAAACAAAGACAAAAACATAATGATTAAATACCCTGTAGTAAATAATGAACAGCATAGTGCATGAAAATAATATACGGTACTTAGTTAACATGTTTTTATCATCCCGTCGCTCCACGGAGACCGTAATTGGGACAGTCCTAAGTCTAATATTAAAAACCTTACTGCAATTATGAGAAACTTTGTAAAATATCTTGTTAGATAAATCTTCTTCCTTCCCCTCTTATAAGAAACGTCTCTCCCCCACCCATCTCTCACCTTCTGAACTAACTTATCTACTCAGAAAAACAGCTCAATTTTCTTTTGTTCAGGACAAGATATAATGCCCTGTGATTGCAGTCTATTAAATGAAGAGGGGATAGTGAAGAGCAGAGAGAAAAACAGGCAAAGGGAGACACAGAAAGACCGCGCTGAACTTTCTAACAAGCTTTTACCTTACCCCAGAGCTGGATTCATATCTACACTGATCACTACTGTGTAATTTCCTCCACTACTGTGTGCTAAAAATGGATTAATGAGCAGGAATTCTCCTCTGTGTGTTGTGCTAGTGTAACGGAAAGATCATAGCAGCTAGTCATCTACCATCAGTGCATCCCAAATTAGAGATAGAGCCCACAATAGGGAAAATTAATGAAAATGCAAGTTATATAATGGCCAGATATAGTGTAATTCCTCATGTGCACACACAACAGTTTTTTGAAAACCTAAGATAAGATCATCTAAGGTAAGATCATCCCTCTTAAGCCATTTATATAGGCATGTAGGTCATAGGAAGCTGAATAAAATGATACGTTGATATCTGCGATCCGATGTCTTATTCCAGAGAAATCCATGCTTTTCTTATATGCAAATAAGCTGTTTCGATCTATGGGCCGGACACGGATCTCCCTGGGAATCTGCCTCCAGAGATTATTTTAAGTGGGGGCGTTACCAGTGTGAGACATGCAGTAACTGACACTTTGGATTATAATTATAATAATTATATTTTTTACTTTATGATAAAACTAGATTATTGGTGTTAGGTCTTCTTTTACAGTAAGGTAAAACCTAACCCGCTAAGCATTTATACAGAATGTATGTTTCAAAACTGAGGAAAGCACAAATTATCCAAGATTCATATGTGAATAGTGTTGAGCGATATGATAATGTAAATATCGGCTATCGGCCGATATTAGCTCTATCGGCCTTTCGATAATTCGTTTCGATATTTTCGTCTTATCGAATCCGGAATCGGATTTGTCACTGTCACTGTGAGTGTCCGTCGGTCGGGTCTGTCAGGAGTCAGCGGCACTTACCTGGCAGAAGATCTCCGGCGGTCACGGCCTGGACTGCTTCATGGCCGCCATCATCTTTCCCCGGCGGTCACATGCAGTTTCTCGCGATAACTGCAGTGACTGCTGGGTAATCCCGGCCGTAAAGCAGTCAGTCCGATGACGTCACCGCCGGGGAAGCAGGTAATCAGCTGTGCTGCGCCGGGATGACAGGCTCTGCCTGTCATTCTGATGTAGCAGAGCTGGATCGTCGTGGGATACTCGTTACTATGGACTGCGTCGGTCAGGTGGTATACTTTTTTTTTTTTTTTTCATTTTTTTACAGGAGATCGATGGCGTCGCAGGATGACACTGTAATAAAAGTAATGAAAACTGTGTTTTTTTTTTTTATTAAATTAAAAAACTTTTTTATGAACATTCACCCGTCCGGGTACATAAACAATTTAACTATTTACATACAGTGACCCTGTCCGGGTTATTTATAATTCTTTGGCAGGGGTGTTCCAGGTACCACCTGGTACTCTTCTGATGCTTGCCAAACATCCGAGGCACCAAGGACCACCAGGACCTGATGACGTCGTGTGGCCTGTACAGTCAAGTCGTGACCCGCTATCTGGATCTGTGTGGCCACCTCTTTCATCTCCCTCCGGGTCTGGAACCCTATGTCACGGACTGTACGAACCCCAGCGGGCCTAACAGGCGCCGGGTACGGGCCAGCTATACTTATCATGTCCATAGCTGGGGCTGCTGAGGAGACCACTGAGGGAGGCTGGGGAGATTTACGGCGTGGGGTGGGCACTTTTGCAGAGGCCTGGATGTGGGAGGCTGAAGGCTCCGAGGGTCTCACAGGTTCCTGACACTCTGGGGAGTAGGGGTCGCACCTGGTAACATTTAGGGCGTACCATCCATTGTAACCCCAGTGTCGGGTGTAAGTCACTAAGTCTCCTGGCAACAGGTCCCTCCCCGGGAGTTCCTTCTGGGAGGTGAGCCTCCACGTCCCGCCGGTTCACAAAAACTTCTAAATAAAGTCCAGGCTCCTGGATGAAGCCCCAACCACCTTTTAACTTAAAGTTCCGTACTGCACCCTTACGCCGCGGCTCCCTCAGGGTTCCTTTATCTTTTCTCATCCGGTCCTTATCTGCCCGGTCCTTCTCCAGCTGACGTTGGCGAAGTTTTTGGGATTCTCGCTGCTCCCTTTGTCGCTCTGCTTCCTTCTCCCAACGTCTCCACTCTTCCTCCTGACGCCGGTTGAAATTCTCCTCCAGCATCTCCATGTCTCCACCATCAAACTGCAGCTTACAGTGTCCGGTTTGCGGCAGCTCTCCTGGCGCCCCCCAGTCCTGGCGGCGCTCACCTGCGGAGTAAGCAGCCGGCTCTGGAACAGATGACAGTCGGGGCTCCGGTACAGACAGGTAGACCTCTGGTGCCTGCGCGGCCTCCTCCATGAGGACGGGTGTCGCTTCTTCTGTCTCAGCGACGGGGGCAGACAGTGGGATCTGGGGTGCTGCCGGTGCAGCGTTTTTTGCACGAACGGGTGCCTCCACTGCGACAACGTCAACCGGATCACATTGCAAGGGCTGGGATGCCCGCACGGACTCCTCTACTAGAACGGGTGCCTCACCTTCCGGTACAGACACTTCAGGTAAGAGGGATTGGCGCCGCTCCAAGTTTAGTTTTAGGGCACGCCAGCTGGCTTCCATCCTGGCGACCTCCTCCCGGTGCCGGGCCAGGCCTCTTAGGGTATCCTCCGCTTCTTGCAGCGTAGGAGGGTTTCCAGGCCGGGTGCCCAACGGTGGTTCCGTGGCGATCGGGTCGCTTCCATGGGGGGAGAGCTCTGACTGCTCCATCCCTTCACACTTCTGCTCGTGTCCATTAGCCATCTCTGCCAAGTCACATGTGTCATTAGCATCTGGAGAGGGCCCCTCTTTTGTAGTGAGGCGGGACCTTCGTGTTAGTTTCCGCACACTGAGGAGGATGAGGAGGCGGAACCCAAGAGCTGTGGGGCACGATCTTACATTGCAGTACCATTTAGAGCCATCGTTTTCGCGTCACTGAGTGAGTGTGTACACCCATGAAGAGCACGCCCTTCTTCTTCACCAGTGCCTCGTCGTGACGCAGATATGGCGGAAAAATGGCAAATACATTCTCTGATGATTTTAGCAATTCTCAAGCACAAAACCAGTTCAATTCAGGCACACAGGACTCGCTTATAGCGAGCTACAGAATCCTGTTCGTGACGCCCAAGTTGAGTCGCACAGAGCCAGAGGTTTTTGGGGTACTCGGCACCGAGCCCGTCGACTTCTATGGGGTATGTCACGGCTTTACCCGGCAATTGAATCAGAGTCTATTTTACTATGTAGAAGTGTATAAACTATAAATATATGTATATATATATGTCACAATGACATGTATATATATATATATATATATATATGTATTCTATGTGTGTATATTTAGTGTTTACAAGGAAATAAAGGTTTTTTTTAGTTGCGATATTTTGTTCCCATAGACTTACATTGGACTTCCGGTATCGAAATCGGATATCGACGATATTTAGTGCTATCGGCGATACAATTTCGATACGATATTTTTAGATATCGAGCACTATCGCTCAACACTATATGTGAACTGAAACCGCATAATGCAAAACCACAAAATTGTTAATGAGGACTTGTTTTAAATGGCATATTTAATTAAATATATGTATTCCCTATGAAATGACAGTAACAGTTCTCCAGCATTATTTGTCATGACAGCATTGTGCTGTTCCTCTCTTATTCTCTCCTAGAAAAATGTCAAGTAAATAGATAATTAGGTGTTACCATCTTGTCAAAGGGGTTTGGCTATAAATAATCAGGTGCAGTTGACACTGAGTAGACATTGTGACTATGTAGAAACACTCCCCAACTAGTACCACCCTGTTGTCAATTTTTTTTATAAATAATATTGGAACAACACAGTGCAGAGTTATAAGGAAAGAAGCTTCAAGTTTATTATTTCATCTAGAAGCTTTTACCTTGCAATTTCACAATTCTTTTTTTTATTATTTACTATTTTCACTATATGGTAAAACTGACCTAGCAATATGATTCTGCAGGTCAGTATGAGTACATAGATACCAAACATGTACCGTATATACTCGTGTATAAGCCGAGATTTTCAGCCCATTTTTTAGGGCTGAAAGTCCCCCTCTCGGCTTATACGCTGGTCAAATACGGGGGTCGGCGGGGGAGGGGGAGCGGGGGTGTCGGATTATACTCACCTCTCCGCCGGCGCGGTCTCTGCAGCACCCCGCTTCTCCCACGATGTCCGGCTCCTTCCTGCAGCGGTCACATGGCACCGCTCATTAAAGTCATGAATATGCACATATTCATGACTTTAATGAGCGGTACCATGTGACCGCTGTAGGAAGGAAGCGCTGTGGAGAGCACCGGGAGAAGAGGAGAGGCTGCAGGGACGCGCAGTGGAGGGGTGAGTACAGCGATATTTACCTGTCCCTCGGTCCACCGCATTCTCTGTGTGAGAATGATCAGGCAGAGGGCGCGATGATGTTGTTAGTGAGCGCCGCGCCCCCTGCCTGATCATTCACTGCCGAGGACCAGGAAGAGGGAGCAGCGCTGCGGTGCAGAGAGGACAGGTAAATATCTCAGGTGCCGGGGTCCTGAGCGATCGGTGACACCGGCACCTGTCCCCCAGCGACGAGAGGTGAGTATGTCATTTTTTTTCTTGCAGCAGCATATGGGGCATAATCTGGAGCATATGGGTGCATAATATGGAGCATATGGAGGCATAATATGGAGCATATGGGGGCATAATATGGAGCATATGGGGGCATAAGCTGTGGAACATATGGGGCATAATCTGGAGCATATGGGGGCATAAGCTGTGGAACATATGGGGGTATAATATGGAGCGTATGGGGGCATAAGCTGTGGAAATATGGGGCATAATCTGGAGCATATGGGGGCATAAACTGTGGAACATATGGGGCATAATCTGGAGCATATGGGGCATAAGCTATGGAACATATGGGGCATAATCTGGAGCATATGGGGGCATAAGCTGTGGAACATATGGGGGCATAATATGGGGGCATAAGCTGTGGAACATATGGGGGCATAATCTGGAGCATATGGGGCATAAACTGTGGAACATATGGGGCATAATATGGAGCAATGGGGGCATAAGCTGTGGAACATGTGGGGGCATAACTGGAGCATATGGGGGCATAATATGGAGCACATGGGGGCATAAGCTGTGGAACATATGGGGCATAATCTGGAGCATATGGGGGCATAAGCTGTGGAACATATGGGGGATAATATGGAGCATATGGGGCATAAGATGTGGAACTATGGGGCATAATGGAGCATATGGGGGCATAAGCTGTGGAACATATGGGGGATAATATGGAGCATATGGGGCATAAGCTGTGGAACATATGGGCATAATTGGAGCTATGGGGCATAAGCTGTGGAACATATGGGGTATAATATGGAGCATATAGGGCATAATTGTGGAACATATGGGGCATAATTGGAGCATATGGGGGCATAAGCTGTGGAACATATGGGCATATCTGGAGCATATGGGGCATAAGCTGTGGAACATATGGGGGCATAATATGGAGCTATGGGGCATAAGCTGTGGAACATATGGGGCATAATCTGAGCATATGGGACATAAATGGGAACATGGGGCATAATCTGGGAATATGGGGGCATAAGCTGTGGAACATATGGGGCATAATCTGGAGCATATGGGGCATAACTGTGGAACATATGGGGGCATAATATGGAGCATATGGGGGCATAAGCTGTGGAACATATGGGGGCATAATCTGAGCATATGGGGGCATAATATGGAGCACATGGGGCATAAGCTGTGGAACATATGGGGGCATAATATGGGGCATAAGCTGTGGAACATATGGGGGCATAATTGGAGCATATGGGGCATAAATGTGGAACATATGGGGGCATAATATGGAGCATAGGGGGCATAAGCTGTGGAACATATGGGGGCATAATCTGAGCATATGGGGGCATAATATGGAGCAATGGGGGCATAAGCTGTGGAACATTGGGGCATATATGGGGCATATGGGGCATAAGCTGTGGAACATATGGGATAATTGGAGCATATGGGGCATAAGTGTGGAACATATGGGGGCATAATATGGGGCATATGGGGCATAATGTGGAACATATGGGGCATAATCTGGAGCATATGGGGCATAAACTGTGGAACATATGGGGCATAATTGGAGCTTGGGGCATAACTGTGGACTGGGGGCATAATCTGGAGCATATGGGGGCATAATATGGAGCAATGGGGCATAAGCTGTGGAACATATGGGGCATAATCTGAGCATATGGGGGCATAACTGTGGAACATATGGGGGAATAATATGGAGCTATGGGGGCATAAGATGTGGAACATATGGGGCATAATCTGGAGCATATGGGGCATAAGCTGTGGAACATATGGGGGATAATTGGAGCATATGGGGCATAAGCTGTGGAACATATGGGGCATAATAGGAGCATATGGGGGCATAAGCTGTGAATATGGGGCATAATCTGAGCATATGGGGCATAAGCTGTGGAACATATGGGGGCATAATATGGAGCTATGGGGGCATAATTGGACAATGGGCATAATCTGGACATAGGGGGCATAAACTGTGGAACATATGGGCATAATCTGGAGCATATGGGGCATAAGCTTGGAACATATGGGGCATAATCTGGAGCATATGGGGCATAAGCTGTGGAACATATGGGGCATAATATGGGCAAAGCTTGAACATGGGGGCATAATTGGAGCAATGGGGCATAAACTGTGGAACATATGGGGGCATAATTGAGCAATGGGGGCATAAGCTGTGGAACATATGGGGCATAATCTGGAGCATATGGGGCATAAGCTGTGGAACATATGGAGGGGATAATATGGAGCATATGGGGGCATAAGTGTGGAACATATGGGGCATAATCTGGAGCATATGGGGGCATAAGCTGTGGAACATATGGGGTATAATATGGAGCATATGGGGCATAAGCTGTGGAACTATGGGGCATAATATGGAGCATATGGGGGCATAAGCTGTGGACATATGGGCTAACTGGACATATGGGGCATAATGGAACAATGGGGCATAATATGGAGCTATGGGGCATAAGCTGTGGAACATATGGGGCATAACTGGAGCATATGGGGACATAAACTGTGGAACATATGGGCATAATCTGGAGCATATGGGGCATAAGCTGTGGAACATATGGGGCATAATTGGAGCATATGGGGGCATAAGCTGTGGAACATATGGGGCATAATTGGAGCATATGGGGGCATAACTGTGGAACATATGGGGCATAATCTTACATTGGGCATAATGAGACGGGCATAAGCTGTGGAACATATGGGGCATAATAGGGATAATTTGAATTGGGCATAATTGGAGCAATGGGCATAAACTGTGAACATATGGGGGCATAATATAGCATGGGGGCATAAGCTGTGGAACATATGGGGGCATAATCTGGAGCATATGGGGCATAAAGGAGCCATCAAACTGTGGAACATATGGGGGCATAAATATGGGGCATTGGGGGCATAAGCTGTGGAACATATGAGGAATGGAGCATATGCATAAGATGGAAAGCATATATGGGAATGGGGCATAAGCTTGGAACATATGGGGCAAATCGACATAGGGGAAACTGTGAACATATGGGGGCAAATTGGAGCATATGGGGCATAAGCTGTGGAACATTGATGAGAAGGGGCATAATATGGAGCAATGGGGGCATAAGCTGTGGAAATATGGGGCATAATCTGGAGCATATGGGGGCATAAGCTGTGGAACATATGGAGGGATAATATGGAGCATATGGGGGCATAAGACTGTGGAACATATGGGCATAATCTGGAGCATATGGGGGCATAAGCTGTGGAACATATGGGGTATAATTGGAGCATATGGGGGCATAAACTGTGGAACATATGGGGGCATAATATGGAGCATATGGGGGCATAAGCTGTGGAACATATGGGGCATAATCTGGAGCATATGGGGCATAAACTGTGGAACATATGGGGGCATAATATGGAGCGTATGGGGCATAAGCTGTGGAACATATGGGGCATAATCTGGAGCATATGGGGCATAACTGTGGAACATATGGGGCATAATCTGGGCATATGGGGGCATAAGCTATGGAACATATGGGGCATAATCTGGACATATGGGGGCATAAGCTGTGAACATATGGGGGCATAATATGGAGCATATGGGGGCATAAGCTGTGGAACATATGGGGCATAATCTTGAGCATATGGGGGCATAATATGGAGCACATGGGGGCATAAGCTGTGGAACATATGGGGGCATAATATGGGGGCATAACTGTGGAACATATGGGGGCATAATCTGGAGCATATGGGCATAAACTGTGGAACATATGGGGGCATAATATGGAGCATATGGGGGCATAAGCTGTGGAACATATGGGGCATAATCTGGAGCATATGGGGCATAATATGGAGCACATGGGGGCATAAGCTGTGGAACATATGGGGGCATAATATGGGTGGGCATAAGCTGTGGAACATATGGGGGCATAATCTGGAGCATATGGGCATAAGCTGTGGAACATATGGGGGCATAATATGGAGCATATGGGGCATATGCTGTGAACATATGGGGCATAATATGGAGCATATGGGGCATAAACGTGGAACATATGGGGCATAATCTGGTCATAGGCATATCTGGCTAGGGGCATAATCTGTGGAACATATGGGGCATAATTGGAGCATATGGGGGCATAAAGCTGTGGAACATATGGGGCATAATTGGGCAAGGGCATTGGTGTAATAATGTGGAACATTCTTGTGAGGACATAACATGGAGCATATGGGCAATAATGATTAATATAATAAAATAATGTAAAATAATCTGGAGCATATGGGGCATAATCTGTGGAACATATTGGGTATAATATGTGCAGCATATGGGGGCATAATCTGTGGAGCATCATATGGGGGCATAATCATTTTTCACCCTAGGCTTATACATGAGTCAATAAGTTTTCCCAGTTTTTTGTGGCAAAATTAGGGGGGTCGGCTTATACACGGGTCGGCTTATACATGAGTATATATGGTATATATTTTCTTTTAGATAAGTGGAGAAAAAAAATTTGTAAGAAACAAAATGTTTGCTTTTCTCGCCATTTAAGATCAGATTAATTTATTTAATATTTTGAAACCGAAGATAAAAACAAAATTAACAGATACCTTTCTCTAATTAAATACATAGCAATAGTGCATGAAAATAACAGATACTTATTTAAGATTGTTTTGATTAAAAAAAGCAAAACCTAAAAGCCATCCCACCACATCAAGGTGACCCTACTTGGGATGGTCCTAACCTCTAATATTAAAAGTTTAAACCTTACCATATGTCAAATGACATAAATGTGAATAAGGGCTGAGCAGCACTATTGTATACCCAGCAATGGGAAGCTATATAAACGTAATGTCCAGCTCAAAGAAAAGGTAGTGCAAAACCGAAACAAATGAACTGAAATATAAGTTGGTGTGCATGCAACATTTAGGCGCATGTTCGCACTGTCCACTAAGCAGCTAAAACCCAAGATAAAAACAAAATGAGCAAAAACCCTGTAGTAAGTAAATAGATAGCAATAGTGCATGAAAATAACAAAGGCACTTTAGTTAACATTGTTTTCATAAAAAAAGGTCAAAGTTGTCAGGACTGTCCCAAGTAGGATGATGTGAACGTGCACATCTCACATGCACACGTATGCATATCAACTTATATTCCAGTTCTTTGTGTGTTTATTTTATATTTTGATATATTGCACTTTTAAGAATTCGGCCAGATCAAATATGTGGATTTTTGTTAATATTTTATGTTTAATGGGCCAAAAGGGGGGTGATTTGAACTTTTTTTATTATGTTTTTTTTGTTATTATTTTTTCCATTTGTTTAAACACTTTTTTTCATTTTTTACAGGATTTAATAGTCCCATTAGGAGATCTGAAGCTGTGACCTTATAATCACTTGTGCTACACATAGATAGGCTACAGCACTATTATGTATAGCAGAAATAACGATCTCCACTGGCCGATGTTCACAGGTGGATCATAATGACTGGCACGTGGGGGTCAACAGCAGACCCACTGCTGTCATAGCAAACTATCTGCGCCTCGCGATCTCGTCGGCGCGCCAATGGGAGCATGGAACGAAGTGCCATTGTGCGTGTTAAATGCTGCTGTCAGAGATTGACAGCTGGATTTAGCAGGTTAACAGCTGTGGGTGGATTGGAGCTATAAAAGGCTCACGATGGTTGATTAAATCAGTTAAATATGAGGGCTCAGCTTGCGAACCTGCATCAAAGTCAGGTAGCCAGCAAATGACGTAAGTTTACTTCATATGTCGTGATGGGGTTAAAGCTTTGTATTACACTCTTTGTGCATCTGTGTGGTTCTATTAGTGGAGAATACCTGCATATGGCATAGGGATCACATGTTTCTGTGTAAAATTGAAGTCATATAAGTATACAATAGTATATGCCCTAATTTTCAATATAACATGTTTGCTTCTATATATACTGTATATATCTTATTATCTTTTGATGGGGGAAATAACTGCAGAGGCTGTTTGAGATGAGCAACTTGAGTCTTTCTGCTCTGGTTTGACATCAAGTCCAGTAACAGCTGGTCTTCACTTCCAATTTGGGCACTATCGGTACAGCATCTTGCGTGCTCGTTGCTCTTTCTAGGCTGGGCAACGTCATGACTTCATTAGGCCCGGTCACAAAGCTTCACGTGGCATCTTAGTGGAGCCAAGTAGATGCCAGATGCACCCAGGATGCCAAGCGCAAAAGTGAGTACTGGATTTCACAGAGGAACGGCCTGGACACCAGATCAACGCATTGCACATCTATTGACGACTTTTATGTTGCAGAAGACTACAGTATATACATCGTGGAGGACTTTATGTAGGATCCATAAATATATACTGCATGTTAGTAGTTAAATATATAATTCTATAAATGCAACAGCCACTTCAGTATACAATGGGTTTTGTTTTACCTGTAACTTGCTTTTAGTACATTCTCATTGCTGCTTTAAGAACAGTCTTCTGAGATTCCTGAACAGAGAAACCTTCCAGTACGTTGTTTGTGTGGCGGATTTCCAGGAGAAATACTCGTGTTGAAAGTAGTGCTGCATGTTCAGTGTGTTTGGTGCAGTGCAGCAAGCTTCTACCACATCAGCACTGACCTGATGTTAGTTCAGAATTGTAGCTCATAGAAATGGAATATATCCATTGCAATAAAATACAGTATTAGCAAGAGAGGTTTGCATTCATTTATCACTGCTCTGACAGATGCTGCTTTCTGGATGCCTCATCTAAAACCACAGAAATATACCATTACACATAGTTTAATTCTCTTTTTCATATACAACATAAATACTAAATTAATATATACAACAAATCCTGAATGAACTTAATTAGACAATCCAATAATTATTCTCTAGTTTATGTTTTAAATATGATTATTTGTTTCTGATATTTCTAGAACTGATGTGCAATAGTATATTCCAGAAAATATATCATTGATGCATTGTGAAACCATACCCTATGTAAAGTTATCAATATCTGAAATTTGCTTTATTTTTGTGTGTACAGTTTTGGAGATCTTGCATCCCATATAGTCCAGGTCCATTCTCTGTATTTTCATGGTCGTCTATATAGCCATGGCTCCAGCCTGGCAGTTGTGGTTGCTCTTGGGAAGATACTTCTTCAGTCTCACCTATACATCTAATACTTCTAAGTAAGTTCTCATGTATGCACATTTTCTGAGCATGCAAATAGCTCATGATCCAGACACCTCTCTGCTCTTCTGTTGATGGCTCTCCACAGGCTTGGACACAAACACAAGAAGGCTCTTTTGCAAGGACAATACATGGGCCCTTTTCAGACCAATAACTCATCACAATGTACAGTTCCTTTTGCTTTGGAGTAGGACTTGGACCCCTCACCCCTTGGACTCCTATGCAGTTGAACCAATGGTATGTCCACCCCTTGTTCTCAGAGTATGGCACATAGAGACCCATGTAAATATATTGTTTAAGACAGCAGTGGAAACTTTCAGAATACAATAATAATTTAAAACGGTTTGGTACAGAACTGCATCTGATAAGTAGATAAGTTGTTGTGCCTCTTCTGATTTATATGTATATTAGAAAATCCATTGCTTTACCATCGGAGTCATACAATCTCTTCTCGTCCAGTCATACTAGGGGAGTTCCAGTGGTGTCACCTGGCTCCAAGCTGTGGCATTTTTGTTAGTGGGTGATCAGTCTCTTCTTCTTCCTGCTTGTAATGTCTGACTCTGAGTTATATTGACCTAGCCTAATTATTATTTGAGTCTAACTCAGAAAGAGAGTGAGGCTGTGGACACCTAAACTGTGTCAGTATACATTATTGGTTAGCATAGAGAGTAAAGAGATAGAAATCAATTTATAGTTGAATCCTTTGCTATCTGTACCATGCTAGTAAAACATACACTAGGGAAGAATGGCCCGCTAAATTGGGATCAGAGAGAAGAGGACATTCCAATTCTCTAATATTTTAGGTCGTTACTGCATCAGGGAAACTTCACTACGTGGAGGTAAGAATGACACGAGATCGAAAGGTAAGCTTACTGAACACAAATCATCCATCACCTCTGAGCTGGCAATAGAAGAGGATGAAAAATTCTTGGTTTAAAATTTCATGGAAGTTGATCAAGAGTTTAACTTTTTATTAGGGATTAAATCAATATTAGAACTGTAAGCATGAAGACTGTACGAAATGTAGGCCCCAATTTATTAAACAGTTTTTGCCAGAATACTGGTGTAAAACTGTTTGAAATGTTGCAAAATTTTGGGGCAATACGGTGACTTTTTTGAAAAGTAGGCATTGCTTAGCCAGCTGTGGGGTGGTTAAGCATGGCTGAACTATTCATTGTAATTTATGACACAAAATTATGGCAGAAAAGTTCTCCAACCCCTGGGTGACATATATTTCTTGAGGTGGCACATGTTTCTTAAAGGTGTTGTCGTAGTAGTAAACTAAATGTTCGGCCACGATAAAATAATAAAGCCTATACTCACCTCCCATGCCGCCACCGTTCCAGCAGTGTCGGCACTTTCGGTCTAGGGGCTGTGATGCGGTGGAATGACACGTGATGCCCGGGGCCCAATCAGCACTGGTTTCACTGTCTCCGCCTTCAGACAAACTGAACATGAAGAGGAAACCCGGGATAGGCTTTATTATTTTATCGGGCAAAACATTTAGTTTAAGAAGACGTTGTCCTAGTAGTGGACAGCACCTTTAATGAATTTTGCTAATCTTACTCCAGTGCACCGTTCATGAACACTGGTATGCAAGATGCTAGTCCTAGTTCAAAGTGAATAAAATGTTTTTCAATCTGGCAAAGCGAATTAAAAGCAAAACTTCTTTATTGTGACGTAATTAAAATAATAGCATTGGCATAGAAAATAATGACGCATTTCAAGTCTCGTTGACTGTTAATCGTAGATATAGTATCTGATTGAGAGTCAGCCAGAACGAAACGAGTCAGTTGTTTTTTAGATTTGATGGATGAGCTGTATCCACAAACTGTCTTCTAATATTGCTAGTTATAGTGTATATTGCTAGCAATGACTAATATGCCCTGTATTTTTGTTTTCCGTGCAGTTATTTTATTGGCATTTTTTAGCCATGATTTGTAAGAATATAAACTACATAATGTCTTATCTTGCATATGTCTTTGGAAGCAAATTAATCTAACTGTTCCATTTGGACTCATGTTAAATATAAAATGAGAGCCCCAAAGTACATTCCAAACTGAGTGCTTCATGTTTAGTATAATTCCTTTGGATGTTATCAATAATTCATTTATAATTAATCTTTCATCCAACAATGTAACCAGTAGAAATATTCCAGTGTACAGTCTCCATGCACCGATGCTGAAAATCATTTTTGTCTTCGCCTTATCGGGATAGTACAAGGCGGAGTGTAATATCCGATACAGTGCTCAGTATGAATCGCATTTTGTTACCCAGAATTTTTGTTTCTTTAATCGTTTCTAGAATCTAGTGTATCTTGAAAATGATTCTGTGAACAGTTTTGTGTTGCCAACATTAAAATACAATTTCCAGACCATTTAGCTAGAGGGGGAGTACACTCAATGTGTTAATTTAGCATTTGCCAGGAGTATAATACAGATTTAATTTGTAAAGTGACTGAAATACACATAGTTGTAAAATGTAGAAGTTTTTTTTAAAGATTTTATGAAATTTGTATATCTGACAATGTGCTAACAATCTTGAGTTTATACGCACCATTGACCAGTTGTGCTGAACTCGGCTGGGCCTCCCACAAGCTCCAAGAGCAATATAGAGGTTCAGAAAAGCCAAGGCACCAAAACATCAGATTCTTAGTAAAAAACTGGTTCTTTATTCCATGTCAATTAAAAAAGAGCAGGAAGACACTGCAGGCAACACTTCAACCATAATTGGCTTGTATCAAGCTTAGGGCTCATACTCACATGCGAGAAACTCGGACAAGTCTCGCACATCAATACCCGGCACTGCCGCCATCACTCGGATCGGAGCGTTCAGCTGCATGTATTTCTTTGCAGTTAAACGCTCCGATCCGAGTGCCAGCGGCAGTGCCGGGTATTGACGTACGAGACTTGTCCGAGTTTCTCGCATGTGAGTATGAGCACTAAGAGAAAAATCCATACAGCTCTATGAATTTTTCTCTGGGCTTGATAAAGACCAGTTATGGCCGAAACATTGCCTGCAGTGTCTTACTGCTTCTGTTTTTTAATTGACATATAGTAAAAAACAATTTACCAAGATTCTGGTGTTTTGGTGCCTCAGCTTTTCTGAACCTTGACAATGTGATAACATAATACAACAAACATAACTCACCCATCTGATTCAGTTCCGCTGTTCCATCTATGCCGGTCCTACAGACTGTCTTGTGTCATACATTATTCACATGACTGCTGCAGTCAACCACTTGCCTCAGTGATTACATGATTAACATGGAAACATCACCGCTGGGGCCAGTGATTAGTTGCAGAAGTCACATGAGTAGAGCATGTGACCAGCTGCAGGATCGGCGTGATCCATTGGAGCAGTTGTGCTGGAACAGTGAGTCTTGCTTACCTTATTATATTTCCTGGTGTTAGGGATTCTTGGTTATTTTGTTACTTTTCCCTATCAATGGTGATAAAGATGATTTTTACTATAAAAACATAATTTCATCATAAACCAATATAAACATATAATCAAGTATTAGAACTTCATGTATGATCCGTACGGCAATGATCGTGGAGTAAGCTCTGTAAGCTGTTTCTTCTACCTGGCATCCTGCGTGAGTATTTGTTCACCTAAAGCTGATGTTAACAGTTCGTGTTGCTAGAGATGTAAAGATATGGATCAAGCTTGCAGACAGAGATTTCGATCCTATTTGATTTTTACATTGTACTCCGATCACTGCAGGCATCCTTAGAGATGGCGAGAGACAACGATATGCCTTACAGAATCTCTGCCTAGATTCGGCAGCGTGTCAAAAAATATCTCTAGATATAATCTATTTTTTCTTTTTTTGATGTATTATACAATTCTAGCCTACAATGCAGCTCTCTTTCACTCTTCATATATCCCACTAAATAATACTAAAGTAAAAATAAGATCGTTTCACCATTCCAGTAGCTTTTGTTTTTTGTAAATGCACACATATGCCAGAGAAGAATACAGTGGGCTCCATGCATCACATCTGCCTGACATCAAATCTGGCTTTGTATCTAAAGAGGAACCACTATAGGAAATGATGGCATGTTACTAGGATGTGCCAACATTTGTGGTGGTATTTTCTTTACCATGCCATGAAATACACCTTTTATACTCAGGACTCTTTTATTGGATGCTAAACTAATTTGGCAGCTGCCTAAATAATTTGGCAGCTGCCTAAATAAGTTGTTTAATGTTTACCAAAGTTTAACAATCATAGGTCTTAATCCTGAGGGTCCAAAAATGGACATATAATGAGATAGATGTAAAGCAAACATTTTCTTGGCAGACAACTATCTCTTCCAACTTGGCCAAGTATTCATGTGTTTTGAATGAGGAAAGAGGAGAGCCTCTGCCAGCCATCTCTGGCAGTGGCTTATATCGCATGAAAACGAAAGGAACTGAGAGTTGAAATTCCAAGCGCCTGATTCTTCTAGCCCTCAAGAATTAGGCACTTGTTGGAGGAGATTCAGAAGGCCCCCATATATGTCAGACGGTCTGCTGTTCTTTGAAGTTGGCAGATTTCAACTAATATATTAGAGCATTAAGGGAATCTGTCAGCAGGTTTTTGTTATTTAATCTGAAAGCAGCATGATGCAGAGGCAGAGAGCCTGATTTCAGCAATATATCACTTACTAGACTGCTTGGTGCAGTTTGGATAGAATCCCTGTTTTCTCTGCTCTAGATGTAGCATGTTTAGAATGCTGTACTGTATAAGTATGGGCACTTGCCAGAGCCCACATCAAAGGGAGGGAGTCCGACGTAGGTGTACTATTACGCCTGATGTCGGAAAGGGGTTAAAAGTTCCTAAAGTGTTACTGAGAGAGGGCTTGTAATTGTGCCACACTTAGGGTATGATTGACACAAGGCTTAAATGCTTCATAGGGGATGTTCTCTATTTTAGCCTTTAGTTAAAAATCAAAATGACACATAAAATTGTGCAATTATTATTTTCACCAACTGTAAAATGCTTTGGTAGGTTGTGTCATGTTATATTAATGTCTTGCAGAAAATTGTTGTAATTTTCTCCAGGTCTTGCACCTCTGATATTGCTGATTTAGAATCTCAAAAGACAGGTATGAAGGAGCCCAAGGGTAGCCTTAAGACCTAACAATCACAGTCCATCTAGAGACTAAATGGATTTTCTCAATATCTTCTATCTTACTACGTGTCATTTTGTTTTCCACGTATACAAGCTACACGATTTATGTGTAGTAATTGTTTTAGATGTTTCAAGTGGTTAGTTTCATACTAGACCTCATTTATTTGCCGATACCATTTGTTGACAGACAGTGGGTTGTCTACTCTTCCCTTCATCTCTAAACTCCTGGAATGCTTGGTCCACTCCCGTCTAATCTGATATCTCACAGATAACTCTCTTCTTGACTCTCTACAATTCGGTTTCCGCTCTTTACATTCTACAGAACATGCCCATGCTAAAGTCTCTAATGATCAACTAACAACTAAATCTAATGGTCACTATTCCCTGCTGATTCTCTTGGATCTCTCTGCAGCATTTGACACTGTGGATCACAGCTCCTTCTCACTATGCTCCGCTCTATCGGCCTCAAGGACACTGTTCTCTTTTGGTTCTCCTCCTACCTCTTTGAACTCTCCTTCACTGTATCTTTTGCTGGCTCTTCTTCCTCTCCATTTCCTCAATTATACACCTCTGCTCCTGACATCGCGCCTGCATTATTACAAAACACCAGTGATTGTCTTACCGCTGTCTCAAACATCATGTCCTCCCTCTATCTGAAACTGAACCTTTCACAAACTGTACTCCTTGTGTTTCCTTCTTCCACTAACCTACCTATGCCCGAAATTGCTCTTTACGTGTGTGGTTCTACCATTACTCCTCATCAACATGCCCACTCTCTTAGGGTTATACTTGATTAAGAGCTTTCATTCACCCCCCACATCCGATCACTCGCTTATGTCACTTGCACCTCAAAAACATTTCTAGAATTTGACTTTTTCTTACTTTCGACTCTGCAAAAACTCTTACTTTTTCTCTTATTCATTCTCATCTGGACTATTGTAACTCTCTACTAATCAGTCTCCCTCTTACTAAACGCCCCTGTCTCCAATCCGTCCTGAATGCAGCCAGGACCATATTCCTCTACCCTGTGCCAGTCGTGTGTAATTTATTGCTACATATAGCCATGTCCATGAGGTGTGTGCTCTAGGTTTTTACAGCATTTGTATATTTCTGTGATATACAATACACATATCCACTTTCCTCACACCAGTTGTTATTTTAATAATAAAGTTTATTTTGTTCAATTATTTTTAGGTCCAATTTATCATCTTTTTTTCTCGTCCGTTAATGCCCCATGATATATGACAATCATTACTATGTGGTTTTGTCGTTCGAGTGTTTCTTACCTGTGCCAGTCGTTACACTGGTTACCTATCTGCTACAGAGTTCAATATAAACTTATCACTCTCACCCACAAGGCACTCCACAGCTCAGCACCTACCTACATCTCCTCCCTCATCTCAGTCTACCACTCTACCCGTGCCCTCCGTTCAGCTAATGACCTAAGATTAACATCCTCAATAATCCGAACCTCCCACTTCTGTTGTCTCCAAGACTTCTCACGTGCTGTGCCAATTATTTGGAATGCACTACCCTGGATAATTTGTTTAATCCCCAATACCCACAGTTTTATGCGTGCCCTAAAAATGCATTTCTCCAGACTGGCCTATCGCCTCAACATACTTATCTAACTAACTAACCCGTTTTGCCCATACAAAATTTTCTTCAAAACCAGGACCCTCATATCATTTGTTATCACACATTTTATGCATTTAATAACCCTCTGTTTCTGCACTTTTACACATAATGGTTGGTTACTGGTTTATACAGCATTATGTGAACACCCAATTTCTTACATTATGGCTGGACCGTACAGTACAAGCAATTGTTATAATCCACCTTTCGTGTCCCCTATTTCTTCATAGATTGTAAGCTTGCGAGCAGGGTCCTCATTCCTTTTGGCATCTGTTGATTTATGTGATTATTGTTATTCTCTAATGTCTTTTATTGTCTATACAGTCCCCTCTAAAATGTAAAGTGCTGCGGTTTATGTTGGCGCTATAATAATATTATTATTATTATTATGAATATGACAGAAGTAATAGAGCAACACATGATTCATAAAAATCGGCAGACCATTTGTAAAGTTAATTATTTTTTTAATGTTGAATGCATTTGAGCAAGAAAAAAAGCTGTTCTAGAAGTTTATAGCTGTGACATTGAAAAAAGAATCAGTAGCCAGCTCCCTACAGTAGTCCATAATTCTCTGTAGCTCTGATTGACCTCACTGCCCAGGCACGAAAACAAGAAAACAAAGTAGAGATGGATCCAGCCACATGGGTAAATCTACCTGAGTTTTTATTTGTTCATTTTAAAAATTCCACAATAAATCTTTTACAATCCAAAAGCAAAACACCACTGAAGCGCTTCTGGTAACTAAAGGTGCTACGTGCATGCAATGTGATGTCCTCTCTAGATCTGTGTATATTTGCTAATGCTGTTGTCCAGTACATTGTCGTATAATATGTTAATGGACTGAGGATTATTGTTTTTGTGGTTTAGATGAATACTAATGATAAAGAGCAATATTATATTTCTATTTAAGCAATATATCTCTGGTGTCTACTCTTTACATAAGTACTGAAGACAATGCATGATGCTGATATATTTTGTGAGGGATTGACTCACTTTGCTGCTTCGCAAGGTAGACACAGGAACAATTCTTGTAGTAATTCACCTGCTGGTTTATTGTAGACACCATACCTTAGCAGAGTTCATGAAAATAAACAGAGCCTGTCAGGCAAAAGGGTGAACCAAAGATAAAGTCTATCAGAGTCCTTGTCCTGCAGGTTTCATTGCAGGTAACGCACACAGCGTCCTTAGCTCCTATGGGTGCCACGTGGGAGTTCCACCTCTCTCCCAATACAGCACACCCACTGAACCACAGATCCAGGTATATATCACATGCACAAGTCACGTGATCATGACATCACTGTGTGTCCTCAAACACCTGCAGGTCCTGCAGGAAAAAGGGGTAAGGTGAGCACCCACCCTACAGCACTACGGGTGCTCAGATGAAACCATTGAACTATGGACATGGCCTCTCAGCACCTAGTGTACTGGAAGCACAAAACACTCCGGTTTCACATCATTGACCGCTGCATGTGTAATAAGGTGGCTTGGGGAAGTAGTTATGGCCAAGTCATTTAAAGGCACAGTCCACGAACAGCAGAATCAGTCCACACCCCGGCCTCTTGCACATAAAATGTCAGTTCTGATCCCAGCCCTGGGTCACAGTGGGTTGCCTCCATCCTGCAGCTGTTCTCCACAATGGGATGATGTTCTCCACAATGGGAACCATGCTTCACACTGTATAAGGCCCAACAGTGGCAACTTGTATTTTAATAATAAAGATATAGAAATAAACAAGAGACGGTGGGTTCCTATTCTGTCCCTAGCGATGACCACGGCAGTACCCACAACAGCTACGGTGGCCGAAAGAGGAGATAGTCCATGTGCCGAAATCTGGACTCTTGAAGTCCCTTCGGCAGAGCACTCACGCTGCCCCGGTGCTTGTTGTGCAGCCCAATGGTCCTGGGGCAGAAGTCTTTACCCCTCCTGAGATCCAGGTACTAGTTTTTACCCCTCATGGGGTCCAGGTCAGGCTCCCAGCTGCAGTTGAGCTTCTGTCCGGGGCAAAACGTGCCGGGCTCTGAACAGGAAGCAGGAGCTTCCTGCTCCCTAGATGTTGCAAGTCCAGCCCACAAAATTAACCTGTGCTGGCCCTGCCTCTAACACATATAGGAACATTGTAAGGGTACAACATTAGGGCATTGCAAACACAGCGCTCTAATACAAACATCATATTGATATACAGCTACATACAATGGGGGAATACAGGAACATTACACAGATTTACAAGGCAATAAAGATACAAACATTGCTACTAAATGGGTACGCTGTACAGGTACCGCACCACGTAGGAGAGAGGGGGAGCAACGGGGTTTTCCGTCACCTCCTTGCACCTGCGCAGTGACACGTACCTCCCTTTCTCTACAAAGCCAGTGACTCTGTCACAATTTGCAGATCTGATAATGTGCTGCTTGGCGATGACTTTTTTTTGATTGAGTTCACAGGCAGGAATCTTTGACTCATTATATGACGATTATATGAAAAAGTGAAATAGCTAATTGTTTCAGAAATGGCCCAGTCACTTTTATATCAGGAAAGTTTGCCTGTTGATGGTATAATTTTTTTAATGCTAAATAAATTATTATGCAATCCTTTTATCTAGCCGCTTTCCTAATCTTTTTGATCATAGAATTACTGTATTCTTATAATATTTCAAGGATATTGTATTGTGAGACTTCAGACTGACGCACCTGCTTACTTGGGCAGAGAACCGAAGTTTGTACATGAACTCAGAAAAAGATATTAGGGCCAAACATTCAAGACGGATGGGATGCATATTTTTTGGTAGAGTTCTGCTGGCACTATTGGTTTCACATGGCTATGGGTATAACTCATTGAGTCGGCTTATTCACTTATGAGTGGTTGCCACACTAATATAATAGAGGGGCTATCATTACATTTTATTGTATGGATTCCATTCTAATAGGCTGTTTATCATATATCATTGCATAGTTGTCATTCTAGAGTATTTATTATCACTTTATGCTGTATTTCATGTGGCAAATATACCACATTTGTGGTTTGATAGACCCTTTCCTTGCACAGTTTATGGATTATTCTGTCCTTGTGTATATTTTTTTGCCTTTATATAATATACTATCAATTTCTTTGCAGGCTTCATTGGCATTAGCGCATTTTTTACCGCAACAACCAAACTGACATGTTTTGGGATGTTGTATGGAGCCTTGCTTAGCACTTCACTATATACTACAATTGTTTGTGACACACTCACTTGGTTCATTGCTACCCCATTCTGTTATGTTTGTGACATGCTGATTTCTTGCTACATCTTGTGATGCAATTCTACCTTTTTATGCAAATTGTCTCTTCAGAGAGGAAGAGGACTAGAACTCTAGTGCCACCTATTGGAAGTAGCAATCCTAAAAGTCAATGTCAACCCTTTAGCGAGTCTTGTCATATGACTTGGGATAAAATCCAAACCAGAATCTCAATTTGCAGATGCTGTGTTTCAGGGTACTGCCCCTCATCAGTGTAAAGTGTGAGATCTGGTTTGGCTGTGTGAGAGGCGTCTGACCGATATCAAGGAGTGTCGTTTCTCCTTGCGGAGACTGACATGTTAAGCATGTCGAGATGAGGAGACTTAAAGCCGCAATGCTCCCCTGGGAAATATGCAAATTGTCTCTTCAGAGAGGAAGAGGACTAGAACTCTAGTGCCACCTATTGGAAGTACCAATAGTAGTAATTTTGGTCCTCATGTGATACCTTTAAGAGTCTATTGCAATTGTAGATCTTTTACATCACTCTTTCATTGGAAGATTCCCTCCTCTAAGCTTTATTTTTACCTACTTTCTCCTTCTGCAATCTGTCCTGTTTTTTATTTTGCTATTTGAATCTAAGTTAACAGTATTTAATTATTATTTAATTAGTACTTAATATAAAGATATCCTTCTTGATAATTTTCCACTTGTTTAAAAGGATTTTCTAATTTGAACATAATTGTTTGCCATTGCTCTATGTGACTGCAGATTGCTAAATCCTGACAATGTGTAATGTACGTACTATCAGGATTCCCCACTGTTGACTGGTCGAACAGTTGTCATGTGATCACAATTGAGTGAGCTGCATTGTTGTGTTCACATGCCAACTAGCAACTTTTCCTGCTCTATTTAATGTTGTATTGAAAGAAGCAGATAAAAAGCGAGACAGCGAGTGTCCAGAACTTTACAACTTGTGGTCACGTGACAAGGGCTTGTGATGGCTACAGAGGGGAATCCTGACAGCGTATACGTTACGCACTGTCAGGACTCAGCAATCTAAAGTCACATAAAGTGACTACAGAAATGTATGTGGTGCCCCAAAAATCTTTTTATTTTGACAACTGTTCTTGCTATGCAACATCAAGGACTCCCACATATGTGGCATGCTTACAATGAAGAAAGATGCATTACCATTTTTGGCACCTATTATACAGGATTATTACGGCTATTATAGTGTTATGACTACATCTGGTCCCTAGGTTCCATGAGATTATAATTGATGTTGTCCTGCTGTTACTGTATGTACCGGTCTCTGGCTGTGCAAAGAAGTGAGAGGGAGTTTATACAGAGGTGTTATTAATATTATACATTTCATAGGGGGAGCAATCATATGTGCTTTCACCCCCCATGGTCATCATTATTAGCTATATTTCTGTGCAATATTTCACCCCATTTTCTGCTTGGTGTCCCTTTATGGCATTTTGTTTTTTTATACTTTGTTTTTAATATATATTTAATAAAGTTTATTTTTAATTGTATTTGCATTGGATCTCTTCGTGTTATCCCACATGCACCACATATGTGGGAGTCCTTGTTGTTACATATTATTGTTGAAGTGCCTTCCTCATTTTTGGACGACTTTTTGATTTAATTAACAGTTCTTGCTAGTAGGATTCTTTTATTTTTTGGGTACTGTATATTTTGGACATTTCAAACAAAAAAATGTTGTTAACAACGGAATGTCTGCTATAATGCACCTGAGTTCTTAACCTCATGCAACTGGATCTTCATCAAATGTATTGCAATACCATATTACCAGATGCCTTACTATATGTGTACACCGCTGCGTTCTTCTGAGGCATTCTTACTTCCAAGGCAAACATTTTGTGTTTGGCTGAAGGGGATACTCAGGCTGTACTCCTCTGGTCTATGTGCATCTTCATTTCTGAAAAGTTAAAACCAGCATAATAACTTCCTCAGCTCCAGCAACAATACAGCTGACATTATACAATGGGCCAAATACACGTCACTAAATGGTGACATTTACTAGACAAACGTTTGAAAGGTGCCTGGTGTAACGCACTTATTATATGTTCTTCAAGTCATTTTGACATCTGGACAATTTTAGACTTTAAATAGCACAGCAGCATTGCAAAGTCAGCAGGAACAGTGTACAGAAGCTCCTATACAGCGAGGCTACTGCGTTACTGTATTATTTCTTGCAATAGATTACAGTTTCTAAAGACTACGTTTTTCAGGATGCAAATGTGGACAACTGGTATTGTAAAGAGATTGAGTCAGGAAGGAGTACTAAGAGATTTCAGCCTCAATTTACTTGAAAGGGATCAGAGTACCGAACACAACTACTACCAAATATACAGCGCCCTGCCTGTTAAAGAGAAGCTGTCAGCAGGATTTAGGTTTATAAAGTAAAGGCATAGACATAATGGCGCCATTATGCTGATTAAATCGATACCTGCGGTGAGGGAATCCGATCAGTGGTTGCTGTTCAATTAGCCTCTAAAGTTTTCTTCTAATGATATCTCTGCATCGGTGCAGGCTTATTGGGTAGGGTCTTTTCTGCTCCTCCACCCCTCCGCTAGCTTCCTTCCTGCATTGAGTATTCAGTGAGCTGCCTACTTTTTTAAATTACGGAATTTCAAAAGGACCTGTAAAAGAATCTCACAGGAGGCCTGTGGAGGTGTGAGTAGAAGAAAAGACGAAAACTAGATGAGCTCACCGTTGTAGGTGTGTAGCTACCCACCATCACATAGGTTTCAGAGGTCCAGCAAGACCCTCAGCCCGGGCAAATATATCCAATATAAAGACTCTATATTTGATTAGCTGAAAAGACCCTACGCCCTAGTCCCGCCCCGATGAGATATATTCAACATACTGGCACCATAAAGAAGTAAAATAAATAAAGGGGATGTCCCCTTTCAGAAAAATTTTATCTTTGCACTCAGTTCATTTAAAAAAAAATAAAAAAATAGCTGTGCATTTGACCGTGTCCGGTCCAGCATGACTGTCTTTAGGCTGCAGTAGGGACATCATGTCAACAGCCGATCAATGAGCTCAGTGACTCTACCAATGTAGACCGCATGAGCTGCTGATCTTATTGATTGGCTGCAGCTCTACTGACATGATGTCACCTCTGCTGCCAAACAACAGAGACCAGGGTAGCGCAGGAGACCCAGGGGTGGAGGGGTAGGAGCAGGGGTAAGTCTAGTTGTTGAGTTTAGGGGTTTTTACAACAAACTGAGCTGGCAGACAAATGTTTTCTAATAGAAGACAAGCCCTTCAATCATGTGTTGTATGTAAAATAATATATGATTGTTATATCTATTTTCTGAGCAAGGCGCCATACATTAACACTTTGATTTACAATACTATCATTTTAATTTAGAATACAAAATGAGTATCAGCATCTATAGGGCTGTGTGACTCACTGATCTGACATCACACTTGGAGTGAATTATGTAACGTTCCATTTGTTTTCTGCTGAATATTGCATTAGGATATAAGTGCATTCATTGATCATGGTTACTGTATTCCATCCTCAGGGAAAGATATGTTTTTTTTTCCATAAATTGATACTCTCTTTATGATGTAAATCTGAAATATGTTAGAAAACATTGTTGTTTCATGTCCTTTTAATTTTGGCATTGTATACAGTGATGATGTTATAGTGAAAACTCTCGTAATACTTGCCATGGCTATCAAGTGGAGCTTTTATATTACAAAGTGTTCATAAACGTCAGGAATACATAACTATTCCTAATGGCTAACAAACAGGCAATCCCTGCATGTGTTGTGGCTGTCAAACAGCAGCAACACATGCGGCCGCGGGGACTCGAACATAGAATTTGAGCACGCCGAAGACACTCGGTTAGCACTCAAGCATGGATAACACCTTATCCAAACACCCTCGTGCATCACTATATCTCCTTGCATTAGTCAGTGAAAGAGGATATAATGCAGATGCAACTAAGATGGAATGCTGTTTTTTTTTGTGGACCCATTCACTTGAATGGGCCAAAGTGATCTGCAGATTGAATCAAAATTTGTTATGTGAAAAGGCTCAAAGTCTATAACGGACATGTGTCCTATTCGTGAACAAAACAGATGCAACATGTACAAAAATATCTTTAGCATTAGATAATTCAATTGGTTTCCTATCTGCAGCTACTGCTATCCTCGTCGATGACATTGTTCTTGATCATATTAGTAAAATATACTTTTCTTCCTCTGCCAAGTCCCTGCTCAGTGCCAGAGGACTATTGGTTGTACTTCTGGCAGGATGAGTTTACATTTTGCCACTAAAAAAATAGAAGAAAGGTGAATTATTTCTTACTTTGCATAAACTGTACTAAAATGTATTTTCTGTCTTCAAATACTGTATGTTTTGTATAAACATAAGCTATATAATGAGCATGCACGCTATATACAATGTACACTCAATATATACTGTGTATACACATACACACAGTGTATGTACATACTACTATATATATATATATGTGTATACAGTACAGACCAAAAGTTTGGACACACCTTCTCATTCAAAGATTTTTCTGTATTTTCATGGCTATGAAAATTGTAGAATCACACTGAAGGCATCAAAACTATGAATTATCACATGTAGAATTATACATTACACTTTACAAAAAAGTGTGAAACAACTGAAAATATGTCTTATATTCTAGGTTCTTCAAAGTAGCCTCCTTTTGCTTTGATTACTGCTTTGCACGCAGAAAAGGTGAGCGGATGGACTCTACATGCCTAGTTCCCACCGTGAAGCATGGAGGAGGTGGTGTGATGGTGTGGAGGTGCTTTGTTGATGACACTGTTGGGAATTTATTCAAAATTGAAGCGGTGAGCGGTCCAGCTCACCCCAATCCATCTCAATTGGGTTCAGGTCTGGTGACTGTGGAGGCCAGGTCATCTGGCGTAGCACCCCAATACTCTCGTTCTTGGTCAAATAGCCTTACACAGCCTGGAGGTGTGTTTGGGGTCATTGTCCTGTTGAAAAATGAATGATGGTCCAACTAAACGCAAACGGGATGGAATAGCATGCTGCTGCAAGATGCTGTGGTAGCCATTCTGGTTCACTATGCCTTCTATTTTGAATAAATCCCCAACAGTGTCACCAGCAAAGCACCCCCACACCATCACACCACCTCCTCCATGCTTCACGGTGGGAACCAGGCATGTAGAATCCATCCGTTCACCTTTTCTGCGTGCAAAGCAGTAATCAAAGCAAAAGGTGGCTACTTTGAAGAACCTAGAATATAAGACATATTTTCAGTTGTTTCACACTTTTTTGTAAAGTGTAATGTATAATTCCACAAGTGTTAATTCATAGTTTTGATGCCTTCAGTGTGATTCTACAATTTTCATAGCCATGAAAATACAGAAAAATCTTTGAATGAGAAGGTGTGTCCAAACTTTTGGTCTGTACTGTATATATATATACACACACACACTATACTACACATTATATAATATACTGTGTACACACAGACTATATACATATATACTATATATACTATGTGCACGCTATATATACTGTGTATACACATACAGACACACACCGTATATATACAGGGTGGGCCATTTATATGGATACACCTAAATAAAATGGGAATGGTTGGTGATATCAACTTCCTGTTTGTGGCACATTTAGTATATGGGAGGGGGAAACTTTTCAAGATGGGTGGTGACCATGGCGGCCATTTTGAAGTCAGCCATTTTGGATCCAACTTTATTTTTTCCAATGTGAAGAAGGTCATGTGACACATCAAACTTATTGAGAATTTCACAGGAAAACAATGGTGTGCTTGGTTTTAACATAACTTTATTTTTTCATGAGTTATTTACAAGTTTATGACCAATTATAAAATGTGTTCAAAGTGCTGCCCATTGTGTTGGATTGTCAATGCAACCCTCTTCTCACACTCTTGGCACACTGATAGCAATGCCACAGAAGAAATGCTAGCACAGGCTTCCAGTATTCGTTGTTTCAGATGCTGCACATCTTGTGTCTGAAGGCAATTATCTATGCTGTGAAGATACGAGATGTTCAGCATCTGAAACAACGGATACGGGAAGCCTGTGCTAGCATTTCTTCTGCGGTGTTGCTATCAGTGTGCCAAGAGTGGGAGAATAAATAACTCATGAAAGAATAAAGTTGCGCTAAAACAAGCACACTATTGTTTTTCTTGTGAAATTATCAATAAGTTTGATGTGTCACATGACCCTCTTCTCATTGAAAAAATAAAGTTGGATCCAAAATGTCCGACTTCAAAATGGTGGCCATTGTCACCAACCATCTTGAAAAGTTGCCCCCTCCCATATACTAATGTGCCACAAACAGGAAGTTGATATCACCAACCATTCCCATTTTATTTAGGTGTCTCCATATAAATGGCTCACCCTGTATATATACTGTGTACACACACTATATACTGTATACCCACAATTTACTGTCTACAGACAGATTAAGCACTGTGTATACACACACTATATACTGTATTGTGTATACACATTCACGCTATATGCCATGTATACACACACTATATATATTGTATATACACACATCATTGTTTACTAGAATACAGCATACTCCTGCACCTTTTAATGTTAGTTCCTTCTATGTATCAATATATATATATAATTTGTTCACTTGCCTATGGAGCCTAATTAAGTGGTGGGGTGTACTTTGGAAAATAAAGGCAAGAACAGGAACAAATGGTCTTTATTAAGGATCTGAATCTTTTTTCTTAAAAATAAAACATATCTATGCGCTGAAGTATATTTATATATACTTGCTAATAACATGTTGTACAAAGAAGCAAAATGACCTACTTGTATGTCAGGAAACGATCCAGTATAACAATCCTGCTCCACGATGGTGTCATTACATCTTTGTATATATTGAATTAAGCAGCGCCAATGTCCCGCTGAGCTTCGATACTGATGCCAAAAGTGTCTGCAGCATACCCAGCACTTTGAAGCACTCACACAATATTGCAAAGCCTTATACTCTGTGTTCTTTGCATGTTGCAGACAAAACAAAGGTATAGAAAGGAAAATCTCATTTCTGATGAAGTGCTGCTTAAACTTGCTATTCATTTGGCTTATGGATAGCAGATAAAACTAATTACTGCAATGCAGATGGTACTACTTAAAGGTCACCCTTCCATTTTTATTTATTTTGTTGTGTTTCACAAGAGCTGGAGATTATGTTGTTTTACACTGCTGAATGTTCTGGCTCCTCTATTGGTACAGAAAGAAAAGAACAATAGAGTTAATGTAAGCGAAACCCTCCATGCAGCCCGAATTTTGCCGTGAGATTGCTTAGTTTTTGTTGGCATGTTTCACTGCACTTTACAATGTCCTGAGCACACAGAGAACAGGCATAGATGAACACTATCCATATGGGAAAGCAGGTGTTCTCAACTCCAAGTGTTTGGTTAGTAAGAGAAGGATGCTAGTGTTTGATTTGCATGAATCATTGCTGTATTATTGTACTGTAGAACAGATTGTGTCCACAAAGAACGTCCTGGATCTGAAGCGATGACATCATTCTGTACATGGTCACTGTTACAGGGGTCAGTGCCTGCTTTTGCAGGTTCTCAAAGCAGATCTTTGATATATTTGCTCTTTTGTCTCTCGAATCGCCATTTTTCAGTAGCAACTTGATTTGATGTCACTATAAAAAGCAACTATAATTGCTAATGACACAATGAGATGGTTGGAACTGACACAGCATTGAGGGATCAGAGCTTAGATACTGCGGGAAGCAGCGACCGGTCAACTTGGTTCATATGACCAAGGCACAGTATGCATGGGACATCGAAAGTGTTGTGCATGACATCATTTATGACTGAACACAAATTGGTCCATAATTGTGGAAAGCAAAATAAAGCAAGCAGTGAAATAAAATCTTACCAGCCTTGCACACAATGGGTTGACTTATATGCATCAGTATTCTGGCTGACCCCTTACGGATCTGGTGATTTTTCATTCTTTCAATTTCTCTTTTTCCTCTTCTTCCCTCTTATTTTTTAGCAACATAGCCGTATGAGGGCTTGCTTTTTTCTGGGCTAAGTTGGAGTTTTCAAAGATGCCATTCATTTTAAAATATAATGTACTGGAAAAACAGGAAAAATATTCCAAGTGTTGTAAAATGTTGAAAAGTTCTGTTATTTTTTTGAGGCTTAGTACAGCATTCATGGTGCGATAAAAACGACCTGGCAACATGATCCTTCACGTCAGTACAATGACTGCAATACCAAGTTATAAGATTCTTTTGAATATTTTAGAATTTATACATTTTTTTTAGAACTTTGAAGACCAGAATTCGTGTACACATTTTCCCAAGACCCATTATTTTTTTATTTTGATATCAATGGACTTGTATGAGGGGCTCTTTCTGCATGTCCAGGGGCAGTTTACATTGATACTATCTTAATGAACTTACATAGATTTGATTAGTTTTTATTTTTATTTAAATTGGGGGAGGAGTAAGTGCGACAAATATAAAACTCAATTGTGGCAAATCTATTTGTTTTGTTCATCAGCTTTCACCTTTTGGCAGGCGAAATAATTTTATATTTGAATAAGTCAATTACACAGTTGGGAATACCAAATGTAATTTTTTTTCTACCGTACATGTCATTACTTGTGTTTGTGGAAATGAGAAGAGATTTAAAATTTGTGTATAATTTTCCATTTGGGGTCTTAAATCTTTAATCACCTGATTCTATGGTATTACATTGTATTGTGAAATTTACATTTTTCTATTAAGCCATCCCCCAGGCTAGACTTCACCATATTTTTAACATGGCGGACACTGTGGCCTTCAGAAGACCCCCTGTTGTCATGTCAACCAATTGGCACCCATGATCACATTGCATAGGTTGCTGATAGCTGTCACACATGACAGTCTCCATGCTGGTAGTCTTTGAAATTCTGCTGTCCCATTTGACATCTGCTATTGTCGGGTGCTGGCTATGTAACAAAGCTGATGCCTGCGCTGCATTATTAATTGGCCTTTTTTTTGGACACAATGATGGTGTTTGTAGTTATCTAATGTTTGTCCAAGTTAATCTGTGTGTATGGCCATCTTTAAATGGAGATAATAGACCATGGCAAGGCAGTTCTATATGCTTGTCAAATGACGTCTTGATGCTTTCTGTATATTTACCCCAGATCAGGTCACTTGTACATGAATTTACCTGTAATGCCGGAGTCACACTTGCAAATGCAATGCAAGAAACTCGCGTGAGTCTCTTGCCTCCATACCTGGCACTGCCGCCGGCGTTTCGGACCAGAACGTTCAGCTGCATAGAAATACATGCAGCCGCACACTCCGATCGCATGTGTCGGCGGCAGTGCCAGGTACTGAGGCAAGAGACTCACACGAGTTTCTCGCATTGCAGTTGCAAGTGTGACCCTGGCCTTATTATAATCTTTATCCTGATGTTAGACTTTTGATCTGACAAGTTTTGTTCATCAAATAAACCTTCTTTACATAAGGATTTTTGTGCGTTTAACCCCTTTCTGTCATCGGACGTTCTATCCCTTCCATGTGTCCTGGGACTTAATTCCCAGGGACGGGATAGTACGTCCAATGCAATCAGCAGCGCTCCCGTTGGGAGCGCAGCTGATCGCAGCTGGGTGTCAGCTGATTATCACAGCTGACACCCGGCACTATGTGCGGACCGCTCCTGGCACATTAACTACTGGCACACCGCGATCAAACATGATCGCAGTATAACGGGGGCACAGGGGAGCATCGCGCAGGGATGGGGCACCCTGCATGCTCCCCTGAGACCCTCAGAACAGCGCGATGTGATCGCGCTGTTCTGAGGCCTTCCTCCCTGCAAGGCCCCGGATCCAAGATGGCCGCCGGGTCCTGCAGTGAGGTGACTTCCTCAGTGCCTGCTGAGAGGCGCTGAGGAAGCCTGCAGCACTGCCTGTGAGATCGCTGGTCTCACAGAGTGCTGTGCACACTGTGAGACCAGCGATTTGATAAAATACAGTGATGTCCCACCCTGGGACAAAGTAATAAAGTTAAAAAAATAAAAATCACAAGTGTAAAAAAAAAATTCCATAATAAAGGAAAAAAGAAATATTCCCCAATAAATTCATTTCTTCCTGTAAATAAAATAAGCAAAATAATAAAAGTACACATATTTGGTATCGCTGTGTCCGTAACGACACGCCCTATAGAATTGTCCCACTAGTTAACCCCTTTAGTGAACCCCTTAAAAAAAAAAGCAAAAAATCAATGCTTTATCATCATACCGCCGAACAAAAAGTGGAATAACACGCGATCAAAGAGACCGATATAAATAAACATGGTACCGCTGAAAACGTCATCTTGTCCCGCAAAAACGAGCTGCCATACAGCATCATCAGCGAAAAAATAAAAAAGTTATAGCTCGCAGAATAAAGCGATGCAAAAGTAATTATTTTTTTTATATAAAATTGTTTTTATTGTATAAAAGCGACAAAACATAAAAAAAGATATAAATGAGGTATCGCCGTAATCGTACTGACCCGAAGAATAAAACTGCTTTATCAATTTTACCACACGTGGAATTGTATAAACGCCCCCACCAAAAGAAATTAATGAATTGCTGATTTTTTTCATTCTAACCTCCCAAAAATCGAAATAAAAGCGATCAAAAAATGTCACGTGCTCAAACATGGTACCAATAAAAACGTCAACTCGTACCGCAAAAAATACGACCTCACATGACTCTGTGGGCCAAAATATGCAAAAATTATAGCTCTCAAAATGTGATGATGCAAAACCTATTTTTTGCAATAAAAAGCGTCTTTTAGCGTGTGACAGCTGCCAATCATAAAAACCCGCTATAAGTAGTAAATCAAACCCCCCTTTATCACCCCCTTAGGGAAAAATAATACAATTAAAAAAATGTATTTATTTCCATTTTCCCATTAGGGTTAGGGTTAGGGTTGCGGCTAAAGTTAGGGTTAGAGTTGAGGCTAAAGTTAGGATTAGGGTTAGGGTTGGGATTAGGGTTAGGGTGTGTTAGGGTTAGGTTTGTGGTTAGGGTTATGGTTAGGGTTGGGACTAGGGTTAGGGGTGTGTTGGGGTTAGGGTGGAGTTAGAATTGGGGGGTTTCCACTGTTTAGGCGTATCAGGAGCTCTCCAAATGTGACATGGCGTCTGATCTCAATTCCAGCCCATTCTGCGTTGAAAAAGTCAAACGGTGCTCCTTCCATTCTGAGCTATGCCATACCGCCCAAACAGTAGTTTACCCCCATATATGGGGTATCAGCGTACCCAGGACAAATTGCACAATAACTCTTGAGGTCCAATTTCTTCTGTTACCCTTGGGAAAATAAAAAATTGGGGGTGAAAATATCATTTTTGTAAAAAAAAATGATTTTTTTGTTTTTATGGCTGTACTTTATAAACTTCTGTGAAGCATTTGGGGCTTCATAGCGCTCACCACACATCTAGATAAGTACCCTGTGGGGTCTATTTTCCAAAATGGGGTCACTTGTGGGGGGTTTCCATTGTTTAGGCACATCAGGGGCTATCCAAATGCGACATGACGCCCGCAGACCATTCCATCAAAGTCTGCAATCCAAAACGTCACTAATTCCCTTCCGAGCCCCGATGTGTGCCCATACAGTAGTTTTCTCCCACATATTGGGTATCAGCGTACTAAGGACAAATTGGACAACAACTTTTGGGGTCCAATTTCTCCTGTTACCCTTGTGAAAATAAATTATTGGGGGCGAAAAAATCATTTTTGTAAAAAAAAAAAAGATTTTTTATTTTTACGGCTGTACATGTTAGGGATCGACTTCCCACTGCTGCACAAGGGGAATCTTGAGCCATCCCCGCTGCGGTCCCCCATCTGTCTCCAACCGCAGTGGAGCTTGCTCAGCAGAGATGTCGGTCCCAGCGTCTCGCCCAGGCTAATACTGTGCAGAGGATGACTTCTGCCATTTTAACCAGTGCAGGTCAGCGGCAAGCAGACGTAGTTGGGGCTAAGTCCTGTGTGTTCCCTTCTGAGCATGCTCAGGGTAAGATCTTTCATAGGAGATCAGGGGTCACATGGTCAGGTGCTGCAGCGACTCCCATTGGTCCTCCAGGAAGGTCCTGAGGCTGCTTTAGTTCTGGAGCAGCTTTTCCATTAGTCCTTCTCTGGAAGATCCTGTAGCTGCTACAATAAAAGGTGTGCATGACCGCACGGCGGCGCGCTAGTATCAAATCTGTTACATGCTTGCGCCAGTGTGGTCATGTATGCATGTGGCTAGGTCTGGCTGAAATAAGCCCCTAGAATACCGGCACCTCCAGTGAGGAGTTTTGTATGCACGTGTTCAGGGCTCGGCTGAAAACGCCATTAGAATACCGGCTACTCCGGTGAGGAGATTATTGCTTGTGTTCTGATTGCATGACCACAGACTGCAATCCGCTTAGCAGTCATCTGTGTCCCCTGTGAGTCTAACAGGACACAGTCTTTGTCACAGCGGCTCTGTGAATTAACAGAGTCCACTTATATCGCCATGTTGTGCTGCGGCATTTTAGTTAGCGACTCTGTGGAATAACAGAGTTCGCCCATACCGCCATATAGTGCTAGGGCGTTTACATCTGCGACTCTGCGGGATAACAGAGTTCGCTCATACTGCCTATTTGCGCGATCTTACTAGCAGCAGGGTCTGCCTGCACGGTGGACCCGGGGCTGCGAACGCACATCTCCTTAATATCTATTAGGTGCGTTCCGCAGGCCCTTAACATAATACTAGCGCCAGGGTCTGGCTAGTAAGATGGCAGATGACCAGCGTCTACAGCAGTACATCCAGCAGCTGGAGGGTAGGTTTGCGTCTCTTGAGCGCACAACCTCAGCTGTGGATGTTACCGCAGTCGCTGTTCAGGCTGCTAGCGTAGCTGCAGCCAGTTTGTCCTCCGCTACCTCTGCTCCAATCTTATCTCACCTCCCGCTTCCAGACAAGTTTGCTGGTGACAGTAAACATTGTCGGGGATTCGTGAGTTAGTGCTCTATACAGATTGAGCTTCTGGCAGCACGTTTTGCCACGGAACGGGCACAAGTGGCCTTCATTGTGTCTCTTTTGTTGGGCAGAGCGCTGGAATGGGCAACACCGCTGTGGGAGCGCGATGATCGTGTGGTGCGGAGTGCTCCTCGTTTTTTGGAGGCTCTGAAAAAGGTCTTTTTAGGACCTTAGGTCACACACGATACGGCACTCCAACTGCTGGCAATGTCACAGGGCTTGTCCATGGTCAGCCAGTTTTCAATCCAATTTCGGACTTTGGCCTCTGAATTAGAGTGGCCGGATAAAGTTCTCATTCCGGTGTACTGGAGAGGACTGGCAGACCATGTAAAGGACGCTTTGGCTAACAGGGAGATTCCTGCCACACTGGAGAAACTCATCTCCATATCTACCCGCATCGACCTCCGTTTTCACGAGTGGAGGTTGGAGCGGATCCAGTGTAGACAGAGGTTTCGGCTAGCTCCTACCTTTGCCAAACATCTTAAACTCCCCGTTCGAGCATCCGACCCCAAGAGACCATGCAGGCATCTCGAGCGGAACCTAAGTCTCGGAACACTCGAGTATCCGTGGTCTGTAGAGTGTGTCAGCAACCGGGACATTATGCCAACCGATGTCCCCAGCGGATGAGTAAACGGTCGTGTTCAGTGACCATGGGAGCAGGGTCATTAGACGCGACGGCTTTTGCTCAGAAAGTGCTCCTTAAAAGGTTAATCTCCCTAGGTTCATTCACTCTTCCCGCTAAGCTCTGTGTGGACTCTGGGGCAGAGGGGAATTTTATGTCCTCCTTTGCCTCTCGCCATTCTATACCTCTGGTGACGCTCGCAGAGCCAGTGTCGGTGCGAGTCTTGAATGGAGCAATCCTGTCCTCACAGATCACCCACCAGACTGTCCCTCTTCCCTGTCTATGTCCCCTTTTCATCAGGAGAATATATCCTTTTTTGTTCTTCCTGAGGGAATAGATGATGTTCTGTTGGGATTACCCTGGCTCCGCCACCATTCTCCCCATATTGACTGGTCCTCTGGGAGAATACTAGGTTGGGGTGATTGCTGTAGAGGCAGATGTCTCAGGGAGGACATTCAGGTCTCTACCACGGAGATACCCATAGACCTTATCTCTCTCCCCAAGGTTTATTGGTCATACGCGGACGTATTCTCCAAAAAGGCAGCAGAGACTCTTCCGCCTCATCGCCCCTATGACTGTCCTATAGACCTCTTGCCTGGCACGGAGCCCCCTCGGGGAAGGTATATCTTCTTTCTCTTCCTGAGACGAAGGCCATGTCACTATATATCCAGGAGAATCTGGCAAGAGGGTTTATTAGGAAGTCAGTGTCACCAGCAGGGGCAGACTTTTTCTTCGTGCAGAAGAAGAATGGAGAATTACGACCGTGTATAGACTATAGGGGTCTTAACGCCATTACCGTTAAGAACAAATACCCATTGCCCCTAATCTCTGAGCTCTTTGATAGGCTTCGGGGAGCAAGGGTATTTACTAAGCTGGATCTACGTGGTGCCTATAACCTGATCCGCGTTCGTGAGGGGGATGAATGGACGACGGCGTTTAATACCAGAGACTGGCATTACGAATATCTGATGATGTCCTTCAGGCTCTGTAATGCTCCAGCCGTCATCCAAGATTTTGTAAATTACATCTTCCGGGATATTTTTGCCACCTCAGTGGTAGTCTATCTGGATGACATTCTCATCTTTTCTCCAGATATGGTCTCCCACCGGAGAGATGTCTGCAAGGTCTTCGACCTCTTGCGGGCAAATTCTCTATATGCGAAGTTGGAGAAGTGCGTGTTTGAGCAGGAGCCCCTACCGTTCCTGGGCTATATCATCTCCACCCAGGGATTGGCTATGTATCCTGCCAAACTACCGGCTGTAATGGATTGGCAAGAACCCCACTCTCTTAAAGCGGTGCAGCACTTTATGGGGTTCAATAATTACTATCGCCAATTCATTCCCAACTTCTTTACTTTGGTAGCTCCCTTGGTAGCCCTCACCAAGAAGGGAGCCAATCCCAAATTGTGGTCAGAGGAGGTCTCCAAGGCCTTTACTTCAATTAAGTCCCATTTTGCTAGCGCTCCCATCTTACATCGCCCAGAGGTTGATAAGCCTTTTATATTGGAGGTTGATGCCTCGTCCGTTGGTGCTGGAGCAGTCCTTTTTCAAAAGGATGCTCAAGGTCGGAAACATCCTTGTTTCTTCTTTTCCAAGACCTTCACACCAGTGGAGAGGAATTATTCCATTGGGGATAGGGAGTTGCTGGCCATGAAGTTGGCCTTTTCCGAGTGGAGACATCTCCTGGAGGGGGCTCGCTTTCCCTTTCAAGTTTTCACTGACCACAAAAATTACCGCCCAGGGGCTAAATTCTCGTCATGCCAGATGGTCCCTGTTCTTCTCCCGGTTCCATTTCACCCTCCATTTCCTTTCCGGTGAGAAGAACATTCGGGCCGATGCTCTCTCTCGCTCCGTGGTGTCCTCTGAGGAGGTGGAGAAGGAGCCTCGGCTGATTGTCCCCACTGAGAGCCTAAGAACTGTGGCCCCAATTTCGCTTGAGTCTGTGCCTCTGGGACAAGACTTTTGTGCCCACCAATTTGCGACCGGAAGTACTCTCTTGGGCACATTCATCCAGGGTGGGTGGACATTTTGGGGCAAAAAGGACATCTTAGTTGCTGGCGAGGACATACTGGTGGCCACATATGGTCCTTGATGTCAGGGAATACGTTCAGGCGTGCGTCTCCTGCACCAAGAATAAGTCCCCTTGACAATGGCCAGCTGGGCTACTTTTCCCTTTACTGGTGGCAGACAGGCCTTGGGAGATGGTCGGGATGGATTTTGTGGTGGGCTTACCCAAGTCTCGGGGCTGCACCATCATCTGGGTGATAACCGACCACTTCTCCAAAATGGTGCACTTGGTGCCGTTACCACAGTTACCGTCTGCATGGGCCTTGGCAGCATTATTTATTAGGGATATTTTCCGTTTACATGGAATGCCAGACAAAATCGTCAGTGATCGGGGTATCCAATTTGCGTTTCGGTTCTGGAGAGAGCTGTGTTGTCTACTCAGCATTGAGTTAAATCTCTCCTCGGCATATCATCCCGAGACGAATGGGTTGGTAGAGAGGGCCAACCAGACCTTGGTCACATACTTGCGACATTTCCGTGGGCTGAGTTCGCTCTAAATAATGCTGTGGCTGACTCCACCGGACAGATCCCATTGTTAGGATTTGAACCTGTGAACCATGGCTTGCTGGTCTGTTCCCTTGCTGTGGAGCTATTTCGGAACTTGAATAACTTCCGCCTGAAACCATATGAACTTCGTCTGGGATAGAAATCATCACCTGCCCTGCTGATTGTTCCCTCCCTGATTGAGACTGATTGGATAGAGATCATCACCTGCCCTGCTGATTGTTCTCGCCCTGATTAAGACTGATTGGATCTGCTATATATACCCGGACCTGTGCAGCTTCCTGTTGCTGAGTATATTGTGGTGCTCAGTCTAACTGAGTGAAGCAAACTGGAGTGATCCAGAGGCTTTGCTGGCAGTGTGCTGCTGAATTTCTACTGCGGCATCCGTATCGGCAGTCTGGACTGAGGATGTTCATAAAGAATACGATCCGTGTGGTGGTGGAAGGTGGTGAGAAAAACAACCTGGTGTACGTCGTTCGTGACCTGTTGGAGGGAAAGGCTGGAACCCATCGTCAGGATATCTACAGCGTCAATGAATTCCGGAGTCAAGGTACATATGATGTAACCTTTGTGAATGAGGATGCTGTTTGACCGTCTTTGAATGGCTCAGAAGTAATGAAGGTGATCCATGCCTGGAGGGAGTGCGGGTGGAGCCCCTGTTTGGGCTCATGGAAAAAGTGGTGACTGTGACTGTGTACAACCCCTATACAGAAGTAGCACTACTGGAGCAGTTCCTGGAGCGGTACTGTGAATACGTGAAGGGAGGGGAGAAGCAGAAAAATGTCTTGGGCATTTTCAACTGCAAGTATGTGTTTCGGGTGAAATTGAAGAAGGACCCAGGTTGTTTGGGAGGTTTCACCCACCCACCAGTGAACTTTTCAGTGGCGGGTCATAGGGGCTTCCTGTCATACCCAGGGCAGCCACTATACTGCAGGAGGTGCTTTCAGTTCGGGCACCTGCTAAACATGTGTAGCAAGGAGTTGGTTTGCCGTAATTGCAAGCAAGAGGGTCATGTGGCAGCTAGGTGTCCGATGCCTCGTGAATGTGACAGGTGTGGCAGTTCAGAGCACCTGTATAGAGACTGCCCGTTTGGTGTGCCGAGGAGGTCAACTAGAGAGGAGGAGGAAAGAAAGAGACGTGAGGAGGAGCGGAGGCGGGAGGAAGAAAGGAAGAGAGAGGAGGAGGTTAAGAGGAGGGAGGAGGAGAAGAAGCGGAGGGAAAGTGAAGTCGCCGCGCTGCAAAGCGTTGTGAGGGCGCCACCCACTCCTGCTGAGAGACGAAGGGAGAAGCGGCAGGAGGACAAGGAGGCTGAGAGAAGGAGGGAGAAGCAACAGGAGGAAAAGGAGGACAAGGAATTTTGGAAGGCCATAAGGCGAGAGGAGCATTCATGGCCTAAAAAAGAAGTAAAAAAAGAAGTCCCAGTCGCTGAATCATGGTCAGAATGCCTGATGGATTTCGATATATCTGTGGCAGAGGAGGAGGCTGAGGTTTTGGTTCATGAGTCTGATCCGAGGAGAAGGCACCAATATTTCTCGGAAGAGGACTCAGGAGGGTTAAAGTGTCACAGGGAGGGTGGTGGGGAAAACAGAGACATTGAGGTGGTGGAAGAAGGAATGGCCCAGAGGAAGACTGGCCAGAAAAAGGCAAGGGTGGAGGAGTATATGGAGGCCAGCGGCTCAGAAAGCTGCTCGGCACAAATGGTGGAGGAGGACACTGGCGGTACTGGTTAAGTACGTTTTACTTTTCCAGTAGCCAGGTAGGTTTTTTTTGTGTACATAGCTTTGCTCTTTAAGCAATGGCTATCTGTTTTTTTGTGTGTTTTATGTAATGTGTGTCAAGTTATATCTGTAGGTTGTTTTTGTATTTTTTTTCCTTTTTTGGCTTCTTTGGACAAGTGTTTTTTTTTAAGCTTTTTGTTTTGTGTTTAGTATGGGTGTTAGAATTATATCTCAAAATGTGAGGGTTTTTAAAATAAGTTGCAGCGTGCGGCCATTTTTGAGTTTTTTGCAGCGCAAAATGCGGAAATTTTTTGTTTACAGGAGTGTGGGATTGTGGATGGTGTGAAGGGGAGTGAATGGCCTCATGGTGCGTCTGTGTGGTCAGGGAGTGCATGTAATAGAAATGACGGTGTTGATTTTTGGTGAAGGGGCGTAATGTGAGTTTGTGTGATTATATGGTGATTGAGGTTGGGAGATGCGTGTTAGCAAATTTTGAGTTTAGAAATATTCGTTTTAGTGTTATTAATGTGTATGCTCCTGTAGAAAATCAGGAGCGTAAAGTTTTATTTGAAAAAATTAAGTTTTTTATTCCAGGTAGAGTGCTGTTGTGATTGTGGGTGATATGAATGTTGATGTGGGAAAGGTGAATGTGGATGTGTCAGGGAAAGAGTTAATGGATATGGTGAGTGATTTTGGTTTGATGGATATGCAGAGGGAGTGTAAAGTAACTCCATTGTTAATACGTTTTTTTCTGAGAGTGGGAGGGTGGCATCTAGACTGGACTATTGTTTTGTTTCAAAAACCTGATTGCTGTTAGTTATGCACAGGAGAGTGTGCCGTTTTCAGATCATGTGTGTGTGAAGTGTGAAGTGGATGTGCATACTGAGGAGGTAACTGGGAAAGGTATATGGAAGCTGAATGTGAGTTTGCTGGAGGGGGTGGAGGTGAGAGAGGAGTATGAGAGACATTATAAGGCCGGGATCACACATGCGAGTAAATCGGCCGACACTCGCATGTGAAATCCCAGCTCTGGCGCCGGCACTCAGGAGTGGAGCGCGCGGCGGCATGTATTTATATGCAGCCGCGCACTCCACTCCCGATTGCGGCGCCAGAGCTGGGATTTCACATGCGAGTGTCGGCGATTTACTCGCATGTGTGATCCCGGCCTAAGGAGTGGTGTGAGAGCAGAAGTGAATTCAGTAATGTGTGTGAATGGTGGGATTGGGTTAAATGGAAAACCAAGGTTTTTTTTACAAGTGTGCAGCGCTAAGAGAGAAAGGTTTGCTGGTTGAATGCAAGACTGGGTGTGTTATATAAGCTAAGAGAGGGAGGGATGGATGTGAGTGAAGATTTGTTGAGAGTGAAAAAAGAAGTGAACGAGTTTTTGAGAGACAGAGGGAGGAGTATTGTGTATAGGGCTAAAATAGAGAACTTGGAAAAGAATGAGAAGTGTTCGCGGTTTTTTTTCAAGAAAGTTTTTGGAAAAAGACAGAGCATAAGTGTTTTGAATGGAGTGGATGGAAATGAAGTGAGTGGTGCGGACTTATGTGAGGAAGTGGCAAAGTTTTATGATGATTTGTATGCAGTGAAATGGAGGGATGAAGGTTTGGAGAGTGATGTGCTGAGTGTTTTGGAAAATAGATTGAATGGGACAGAAAGGGAGAGTTTGATGGGGAGGTGACGAGTGAAGAAATATGGAAGGTGGTGTGTAGCATGGCGCTGAATAAAACGCCGGGGGATGATGGTCTCCCGGTGGAATTTTATCGTGTGATGTGGGATGTGATTGGAAGGATTTTGTGGATGTATGTAAGTATATGTGGGCGAATGCAGAGGTGGCAAATGGTATGCGTGCAGGAGTGGTTGTGCTGTTGCCAAAAAAAGGTGATTTGAAAAATCTAAAAAACTGGAGGCCGATCACGTTGCTTAATTGTGATTATAAGATCTATGCGAAGCTTTTGGCAAATAGGATGCGTGATGTGGTTGGGAGTGTGGTGTGCGAGGAGCAGTGTTGTGCGGTGCCTGGAAGGCGGTTACATAAGGGTGTGTGTATGCTGAGAGATTGTTTGTGGGACTGTTTGAACCGTAAGAAGGGGGTGTATGTGTTGAGTTTGGATTTTGAGAAGGCATATGATAGGTTGGTTTTCTGTTTAGAGTGTTGGTGAAGATGGTTTTCCGGCTGAGTTTGTCGAGAGAGTGAGAAGTTTGTATAAAAATATTTATAGTTGTGTTTTGTTGAATGGGAATGTAGGGAGGAGAGTGAATGTGTTTTCCGGTGTACGGCAGGGGTGCCCATTGTCCCCTGTCGTGTTCATTTGCGCAATTGAGCCGTTGTTGTGTATGTTGAGGAAAGATAAGGTGATTCGGGGTGTGCAAGTGCCGGGGGCGGGAGTGGAAGGTGAATGGCTACATGGATGATGTGTGTGTATTGTGTGATTCAGAGTGTTCGGTGCGTTATGTGAAGTTGTTGGTATCCGTTTTTTGTGGAATGTCTGCGTTTAAAGTGAATTGGGAGAAGACTGAATGTAAGATTTTTGGTGGGAGGACTCTGAGCAATGATATTGGGGTGAATGTGGTGAGTGGACCGATAAAGGTGCTGGGTGTGAAATTTTCAGAGAAGTTGGATGGAGAGGAAAGTTGGGTGGATGTGAGAGAGAGAGTGGAGCGCAAGTTAAATTTTTGGAAGATGAGAGATCTGACGTTTTTTGGTAAAATTTTAGTTATTAAGAGTGTGGTGTTATCAATTTTTTTGCATGTTGCGGTGGTTTTTCCACCAGGTTATATGTGTGTTAGAAGATTAAATAGGGTTTTGTTTGTATTTTTTTGGCGTTCAAGTATGGAGCGTGCAAGGAGAGAGGTTGTGATGAAGAGAATGGATAAGGGGGGGCTGGGATTCCCCAATTTGAATGTATTTTTTGGCGTGAATATTATGGTGTTTGTATTGGGTGTGATTAGGATGGATGGGAAGTGTGCATGTATGTGCAGGTATTTGTTTGGAAGTTTTCTGTTCCATTTGAAGTGGCGGGATAGGGATCTAAGGTGCCCAGTGGCTTTTGAGGTGCCTGTGTGGTATGTGTGGGTTTACAAATTTTTGGTGAAGTATGAACTGTGTGATGTGGATGTGAGGTTGTTAGAGAAGAAAAAAGCGGTATATAGGATGATTGAGTGTAGAGAGATGGAATGTGGTATCAATAGGGTGAGAGGAAGTGATGTGCAAAAGGTATGGAAGAAGGTACGTTTGGATGGTATGACAAATAGACAGAGCGAGATTGTGTGGCAGTCATTGCATGAGGTGTTACCGGTGAGAGAGTTCCAGAGAAACCGGGGTTTAGTGAGGAGTGAGATGTGTCCGAGGAGGGGATGTGGTGGGAGAGAGAGTGTGGTGCATTTGTTTTGGAATTGTCAGTATGCTAGAAATGTGATTTCAGGTTTGGGCCCGTTGTGTAAGGAGTTGTGTGATGGGAATTTTTTGACGTTTGAGTTATTTATGTTTGGGTTGGGTATGTGTGGAGAAAAGGAGAGAATGTTGTGGTTGATGCTTGCATGTATAAAAGAGGTGTTGTGGGATGTGAGGAATGTGTATGTGTTTAAGAGGAAGGAGATTGAGGTTAAAAATTGTTTAAAAATTGTTTTGGGAAAATTGTATTTTTGCTTTGTGTGTGATAAGAGAAAGAGGGGGGAGGAGGACGCAGAGGGAATTTGGAAAGTTAAAAAGTGGAAACACCTTGTTAATGTGTCTTAGTTTTGTGTTTTTTTGTGCTTGTAAATAAAGTTGGTTTTCCGATGATGATGGGAACAGCTGCTGCATTATGTAAGTGTACACGCTGTTTGGGAGTCGAGTTCCTTATAGTTTTGGTTATCTGACTGTGGAACTTCCCATCTGAGGGAGGAAAAAAAAAAAAAAAAATTATCTGAGCTCCTGATCTGGAAGGTGTTCTGCTGACATCTTCCTATCTGTTGTGGAAACCCTGCTGTTCCTACATCCAACTCTATTCATCTAAACGGACTTGGTGCTTGTGTGTGATCTCGGCCGGCCCGTGCTCGGGCGGGCTCCGGCCTCTGCCAACATAGTGCACCACCACCGCCATATACGGCACTTCCAGAAGTCCTTCCTTGGTCCGCTCACCTGCACACTTCTGCTCCGGCCACTGACTTCTGACTTCCAGTCCTGTATCGCCAGTAACGTGACACCCATTCCTCTTAAACTACGGTCAGCATCCGCGGGTACCGGTGCCCATGCCCGTGTCTTCCGCCGACTCCAGGGTGGCAGACTGGGCCGTGAAGGCACGAGACATTTGGGACCGCACTCAGGATGCCATTTAGGCCTCCAAGGAGAGGATGAGGTCTTCCGCCGACGCACATCAGCGCCCGCTCCGACATTTGCTCCTGGCGACCTAGTGTGGCTCTCTGCCCGAAACATCAGGCTGCGAGTGGAGTCCACTAAGTTGGCACCCTGCTTTTTGGATCCCTTCAAGGTCGTTGAGCAGGTCAACCCTGTGGTTTATCGCTTAGCCCTTCCGCCTCGCTTAGGTATTTCCGACACCTTTCATGTGTCCCTCCTGAAACCCATGGTCATGTCCCGGTTTTCCGAGTCATCTGCCGGGACATCGGGTTCGTCTATGGACGATCACGAGGTGAATGCCACTGTAGGGTGCAAGGTGGTACGGGGCAAAAAAATTTATTTGGTGGATTGGAGGGGTTATGGGCCTGAGGATAGGTCCTTGGAGCCTGCCGAGCATATTCACACTCCGCAGCTTATCGCTGCCTTTGAGCGTAGCAAGGCACAAAGAAAGGGGGCCCTAGGAGGGGGATAATGTTAGGGATCGAGTTTCCACTGCTGCACAAGGGGAATCTCGAGCCATCCCCTCTGCGGTCCCCCATCCATCTCCGGCCGCAGTGGAGCCTGCTCAGCAGAGACGTCGGTCCCAGCGTCTCACCCAGTATAATACTGTGCAGAGGATGACTGCTGCCTCCCCAGGTCCTGCCATTGTAACCAGTGCAGGTCAGTGGCAAGCAGAGTTGGGACTAAGTCCTGTGTGTTCCCTTCTGAGCATGATCAGGGTAAGATCTCTCATAGGAGATCAGGGGTCACATGGTCGGGTGCTGCAGCGACTCCCATTGGTCCTCCAGGAAGGTCCTGAGGCTGCTTTAGTTCTGGAGCAGTTTTCCCATTGGTACTTTTCTGGAAGGTCCTGTAGCTGGTACTATAAAAGGTGTGCACGGCGGCGCGCTAGTATCAAATCTGTTACATGCTTGGGCCAGTGTGGTCATGTATGCATGTGGTTAGGTCTGGCTGAAATAAGCCCCTAGAATACCGGCACCTCCGGTGAGGAGTTTTGTATGCACGTGTTCAGGGCTCGGCTGAAAATGCCATTAGAATACCGGCCACTCGGGTCAGGAGGTTATTGCTTGTGTCCTGATTGCATGACCACAGACTGCAATCCGCTTAGCAGTCATCTGTGTCCCCTGTGAGTCTAACAGGACACAGTCTTTGTCACAGCGGCTCTGTGAATTAACAGAGTCCACTTATATCGCCATGTTGCGCTGCGGCATTTTAGTTATCGACTTTGTGGAATAACAGAGTTCGCCCATACCACCATATAGTGCTATGGCGTTTACATCTGCGACTCTGCGGGATAACAGAGTTCGCTCATACTGCCTATTTGTGCCATCTTACTAGCAACAGGCTCTGCCTGCACGGTGGACCCCGGACTGCGAACGCACCTCTCCTTAATATCTATTAGGTACATTCCGCAGGCCCTTAATAGTACGTTATAAACTTCTGTGAAGCACTTCGGGGTTCAAAGTGCTCACCACACATCTAGATAAATTCCTTGGGGGGTCTATTTTCCAAAATGGGGTCACTTGTGTGGGGTTTCCACTGTTTAGGCACATCAGGGGCTCTCCAAATGCGACATGACGCCCGCAGACCATGCCATCAAAGTCTGCAATCCAAAACGTCACTACTTCCCTTCCGACCCTGACGTGTGCCCATACAGTAGTTTTCTCCCACATATGGGGTATCAGCGTACTCAGGACAAATTGGACAACAACTTTTGGTGTCCAATTTCTCCTGTTACCCTTGGGAAAATAAAAAGTTGGGGACTAAAAGATCATGTTTGTGGAAAAATATGATTTTTTTATTTTCATGCTCGGGCGTTATAAACTTTAATGAAACACCTGGGTGTTGATAGTTCTCACCACACATCTAGATAAGTTCCTTGAGGGGTCTAGTTTCCAAAATGGTGTCATTTGTGGGGGGTTTCCACTGTTTAGGCAGATCAGGAGCTCTCCAAACACGACATGGCGTTCAGCCAATTCTGCGTTGAAAATGTCAAACGGCGCTCCGTCCCTTCCGAGCTCTGCCATGCACCCAAACAGTGGTTCCCCCCACATATGGAGTATCAGCGTACTTAGGACAAATTGCACAATAACTTTTCGGGTCTTGTTACCCTTGGGAAAATAAAAATTGGGGTGAAAAGATAATTTTTGTGGAAAAAATATGATTTTTTAATTTTACGGCTCTACGTTATAAAATTGTGTGAAGCACTTGGGGGTTCAAATTGCTCACCACAGATCTATATAAGTTCCTTAGGGGGTCTAGTTTCCAAAATGGGGTCACTTGTTGTGGGTTTTCACTGTTTAGGCACATCAGGGGCTCGCCAAATGCAACATGTCATTCAATCTCAATTCCAGCCAATTTTGGTTGGGAAAAAAGTCAAATGGTGCGCCTTCCATTCCGAGCTCTGCTGTGCGCCCAAACAGTGGTTCCCCCCCACATATGGGGTATCAGCGTACTCAGGACAAATTGGACAACAACTTTTGTGGTCCAATTTCTCCTGTTATCCTAGGGAAAATAAAAAATTGGTGACTAAAAGATAATTTTTGTGGGAAAAAAATTGGATTTTTTATTTTCATGCCCGGGCATTATAAACTTGTGTGAAGCACTTGGGGGTTCAAAGTGCTCACCAAAATCTAGATAAGTTCCTTAGGGGGTCTAGTTTCCAAGATGGGGTCACTTGTGGGGGTTTTCCACTGTTAAGGCACATCTGGGGCACTGTAAACGGAACATGACCCCCATCAACGTCTGCATTCCAAAACGTTATTACTTCCTTTTCCAAGCCCTGCCGTGAGCCCAAATAGTTTTCCCCCCCACATATTTGGTATCAGCGTACTCAGGACAAATGGGACAACAACTTTTGAGGTCCAATTTCCTTGGGAAAAATCCTTTGGGACTAAAAAATCATTTTTGTGGAAAATAGTTTTTTTTTTCACACCCAGGCATTATAACTTTTGTGAAACACTTGGGGGTTCAATGTGCTCACAACAGATCTAGATAAGTTCCATAGGGGTTCTAGTTTCCAAAATGGTGTTATTTGTGGGGGGTTTCCACCGTTTAGGCGCATCAGGAGCTCTCCAAACGCGACATGGCGTCCAATCTCAATTCCAGCTAATTTTGGTTTGAAAAAGTCAAACTGGCGCTCCTTCCCTTACGAGCTCTGCTGTGTGCCCAAACAGTGGTTTTCCCGCACATATGGTGTATTGGCGTACTCAGGAGAAATTGCACAACAACTTTATCTGTCCATTTTCTCTTTTTACTGTTGTGAAAATAAAAGAAGTTTGTAAAAGATCATTTTTGTTACTAAAAAGTTAAATATTAATTTTTTCCTTCCACGTTGTTTCAGCTCCTGTGAAGCACCTGAAGGGTTAATAAACTTATTGAATGTGGTTTTGAGTACCTTGAGGGGTGCAGTTTTTAGAATGGTGTCACTTTTGGGTATTTTCTGCCATATAGAGGTGGTCCCTAAAAAAATGATTTTGAAATTTTGTTGTAAAGATGAGAAATCGCTGGTCAACTTTTAACCTTATAACTTTCTATCAAAAAAAATTTTGTTTCCAAAATTGTGCTGATGTAAAGTAGACATGTGGGAAATGTTATTTATTAACTATTTTGTGTGACATATTTCTCTGTTTTATAAAAATTCAAAGTTTGAAAATTGCAAAATTTTCAAAATTTTCTCCATATTTCCATTTTTTTCATAAATAACCGCAAGTTATATCGAAGAAATTTTATCACTGTCATAAAGTACAATATGTCACGAGAAAACTATCTCAGAATCATGGAGATCCGTTGAAGTGTTCTAGATTTATAACCTCATAAACGGGACAGTGGTCAGAATTGTAAAAATTGGCCCGTCATTATGGTGCAAACAACTCTCGGGGGTAAGGGGGTTAATAAGCATCACTGGCTAATAACAAAGTACTCAACCCCTCCATGCTGCAAAGCCAATTCTTTAAAATATCCATTCCATCCTTACAATGAGACATAATTATTTAAAATGATGGTTTGTTTAAAGCAGGTATGCATATTTAATATATATACAATGCAGACCAAAAGTTTGGACACACCTTCTCATTTAAAGATTTTTCTGTATTTTCATGACTATGAAAATTGTACATTCACACTGAAGGCATCAAAACTATGAATTAACACATGTGAAATTATATACTTAATAAAAAAGTGTGTAACAACTGAAATTATGTCTTATATTCTAGATTCTTCAAAGTAGCCACCTTTTGCTTTGATGACTGCTTTGCACACTCTTGGCATTCTCTTGATGAGTCTGGTGTAAGGCCCCCCTTCCCAGAGCCATAATGTTTCATTTTCCCATCAACATAGCCATATGAGGGCTTGTTTTTTGTAGGACGAGTTGTACTTATGAATGACACTATCCATTATATTGTGGTGTATTGGAAAGTGCAGAGAAATTGTAAAATAAATTGCTATTCCGTCATTATTTTTTTTAACCCTTTTCAACATTGGGCGTAAATTTACACCGATGTCGGACTCCCTCCTCACCGCCAAAGCCCACATCTTTCCCAGGACATGTCAGCTGTTCTGAACAGCTGACATGTGCCCAGAATAGCGGCTGATGGAATCGTGATCCATCCGCGGCTATTAACCCGTTAAATGCCACTGTCAAACGCTGACAGCAGCATTTAAATAGCGTTTCCGGCCTTCAGGCCAGAAATCCGCCCACCAGTAACCCCCGTCACGTGATCGCGGGTCACCGGTTTGTTGGCATGACAACCAGAGGTTTCCAGGAGACCTCTATAGTTTTCACTGCCGACTTGCTGTGAGAGCCACACAGTGGTCGGCACTCATAGCAAGTGAGTATTTCTGCTACATAGAGCGATCTGATCATCGCCTCTGTGTAGCAGAGACGATCGGGTTATTGCAGCTTCTAATCTCCTTTGGAGACTTTTGAAGCATGCCAAAAGTAAAAAAAAAAGTTTTTAAAAATATTAAAAAAATTAAAAAAATATAAAAGTTCAAATCACCCCCTTTAGCCTCATTCAAAATAAAACAAAAAAAAATCAAAGATACACATATTTGGTATCGCAGCGTTCAGCATCGCCCGATCTATCAATAAAAAAAAGGATTAACCTGATCGCTAAACGGCTTCGTGAGAAAAAAGTCAAAACACCAGAATTTTGTTTTTTTGGTTGTCGCGACATTGTATTAAAATGTAATAACGGGCGATCAAAAGATGGTATCTGCACCAAAATGGTATCATTAAAAACGTCAGCTCGGAACGCAAAAAATAAGCCCTCACCCAACCTGAGATCACGAAAAATTGAGATGCTACAGGTATCGGAAAATGGCGCAATTTTACCTACCCCCCCCCGTCGGGTTTCTGGACAATGACTTGTGTATACACAGAGGGGGCATTTTCAGCACAAACAGATGTGCTGAAAATCTTGGCTTATACATGAATATACACAGTATATATTTTTTCGAGGTGAAGGGAGGCCCAAATAGAACTTTTGTTATGCTTCCCTGTGATTGCTATGTACTGTACTTGCAGGGCAGTAATAATGAGGGCGATCTGTCTTGTTTCTCGGAGCTCGAGGCTCCAGGAGTCCCATTGCCAAATTGCTCTCATCATAAGCAGCATACCGGGCAGGGAGAGGGGTCCAAACACATTTCTTGCACATGGGCCCCAAGCAGTGTCTGCCCCTGCAGGGTATTGCTATATATAGCAAATATCACGGTCTCCTATGAATGTCAGCCATGAGCCAATTTTCATAGAAGTGCCACCATGACAGGCATAGAGGTCTTACGCAGACCCCAGGTGTCACAGCAACCCATCAGCACCAGTGACAGTTACAACAGCGCGGCCCCATCCCGAGGCTGTGAGCTGTAAATTCCACTGTCAAGAGCTTGACAGTGGCATTTTACAGGTTAACAGCCTTGGTCGGGGATCCATGACACTCACGGCTGTTAGAGGCAGATGATGGCTGAAAGACATAGCTATCATCAGCTGGGAAAAATGTGGGGTTGGCTCCTGAGCCGCATCAAAAACAAAAGCCGATCGTTAAGCGGTTAAACGTTAATCATTTTCTAATGACATTCCCTTATGGTCTCATTTCTACATTTTATGTATTACTTATGTTACATACATTACAGTATATATTATAGATGTAATTTTGTAAATGGCTGTTGAATTATTTTTTCCTCTGAGGGTGCTTTTATATTGTGTTTTGTCCGACGTTCGTTGGTCCTGTCGGGGCTTACATACGATTCCCTCCACAAAACGGGTTTCGAGCTTATGTGCCGACGGGGCCATAGACTATTATGGTGCTGACAGAGTGAACGTGCGCTCTACCATGCATTATTTTCAGATGTTTACACCTATTGGAGATAGCAACCAGGAGACTGCATCTGGGAGACCATGTCATGTAGACATATATGTCACAAAATGATGCACGTCAGGGTGCACGTTCACTCTGTTGGCACCATAATAGTCTACGCATATGCCTGAATCTCATTTTGCAGGAAGATACGGACGTAAGCCCCGATGGGATCAATGACTGTGACAAAGCATAATGTTAAAGCACCTATAAACATGTCCATACTGTGCAAAAGAAAATAAGTCCGGTTATGCTCTGTCACTTTTCAGGAAAACAGTGTCCCAGTCCCAGTATGCAGTCAGGTGTGGAGTGCATCACACTTACTTGTAGGCTGCAGGCCTCTGCTGTATCCAGGACTCCATCCTCAGGAGACGCCGCACACAATTCAGGGGACACCAAGCTCATTACAACAAGCAAACGTTTATTAGTCAGTACAAGTTCATCAAGTAGTAACACATGTGATAGGGCACAGCAGTTTGTTTTCTTTACTTTCTTATCACAACAAAACTTCAGCCCTACCTGTTATGTTTCGGTAACTGAGGAGAAATAGCAAAAAATAGCAAAAGCGGTAAGATACCAGAGAGGCTAGAACCTATTGGATTGCAGTAACCTGAACTAACCACACAACTAGAAGTAGCCGTAGAGCATTCCTACGGTGATCCTAGACACCTCGTCACAGCCTGAGAGATAACTACACCTAAAGGCAGAAAGATGAAAGATATCTGCCCCGGAGCAGATCCCCAAAGAAAATACTAGGCCCCCAAACATGTAATGGCGGTTAGACAAGAAGAAAGCACGGACACAGACAGAAAATAGAATGAGCAAACGCTGGGGCCCAATCTGTCTAGACAGAAAAGTACAGGAAAGAATTCTGACTGCAATCCAAAAAAACCTTAACAAAAATACCAACACTTCTGATTGCCAAAAAACCTGAGATCACACGATCTCATCCACCGAAATCAGATCTCTGGTGTAACAAAACGCTATTCAGCAAATAAAAAGTAACAAAGGAGCAAAGCAAAACTGCAGACACAAACGGAGCACAATTGTAGCGCCAGACCCCCAAAAGGGGACAGGCTGCAGTCCACTGCAAGCAGCAAACCAGCAGAGAAAATCAAACAGAGGAAAAAAAACAGCAAACACTTATCTGAAGGAGAGCAGGAAACTAGCAGTGCTTCAAGCAAGACCAGCAGGAACAATTGATAACCGGCAAGGCTGCTGGGAACTCAGGCCACTTATATCCTACCATTCAGCGCCAGCTGAAGGCCATTCGGTAATCAGTTCATTACCCTCAGCAACCACCGGAGGGAGTCCCAGCTCAGAAGCCGCCTCCAGCATATTCACAACACCTACCATTCATTCCTCCTGAGCATCTCTTCACCCACTAACTCTATTATCCCCAGGGATCTCCCTTCCCATTTCGCTGTCCACCTGGGATCCATTACCTCTCATCTTGGCATGTCCCTGTCCATCTTCCCCTGTACACCAAAGGACATGATGTGCCTGGCAGCCCCTAGGCCTGACCTCTGGCTCCGGGTGTGACAAGAGAGTCCGCTTAGGATATTAATATGGCGTCCATCGCTTCGAATGGTAGACACATGCTGACCCCAGCAGCCCACTGGACTTGAACTTGGACTTGTTACAACACTTCTCTATCTCCTGACACTACCAGGAAGCGCAGACGCCGACCTTTTATTAATACTAGTCCTCACCCACTTGGCTAGTTCTATCAACTATGTCCTATCCTAAAGACTAATACCTATTGTCCTTATCCTATGCATTATACTGTTGATTAACCACTTCCTATATAAACAGTACTTATCCCTAGTCTAATTCTATGCTTACCCTGCACTAGGAGCTCCTCGCATTGTACATTAACACTTTATTATATTATTACCATCACACAATATAGAAGACACACTTAACTATTCACATTACATAGGGAAACCGCCTAACACTGCACACATAGTGCGATTATTGTCTTCATGGGGAGGAATGCAGCACAGCAGTCCATCATTATTACACATCATTATGCCTCCATTTATATATGAAGATGTATGGAAGTTTTCCTTTCAGATTTGGACACAGTTTGTGCAAGCTTTCGTCATACGCCTAACTGCACCGCTTTTGGGGAATGTTTCCTTTATATGGTCACATACCGGGAGCCTATTCTGCGTGCCACTATGTAAACAGCTCTGTACAGTATTTTAAGTATCTTTATTCTAAACTACAGTGTTAACAAGGTTTGCAGGAGTCAAAGAAATGAAAAGAAGATCTAATGGTGAGTGGAAGGTAATGTGTTGTACGGTTATATTTATTCTCCAAGGCTGAGAATCTGATTAAAGAGAAGTGGTATGTCAGTACCTTGACAACAAGCATTTGAAAAGATGTATGGTCAATGAAACATTATTATGACTCACTACCTTAATATAGAGTTGCTTAGATATCTACTGTATTAAATAAGTGTAATAAGTGTAAATATGATGTCTGAATCTTTTCTGCCTGCAGACAGATGGTGGAAACTGGTGTCCTGAAGTCTAGTGTATGTTAAAACACTTGTCAGACACTGTACAGAGTCAAAGATCCCGCACTTGTATACATGGTGTTTGTATTCCTACCAGAAACTGATCCACTTAGTGTCTAGTCCTTTTTACCCATAATACTAATTATGTATCTTTTATAGATTTTGTTCTTCAACTTGCACTGGATGATGTGGAATTTGAACAGTTTTTTGTGCTATTTTGTATATAAGGCCGGAGTCACACTGGCGACAGAATCGGACGACTGCAATACGATGAAATATCGCATTGCAGTCTGCCCTATGTTAATCTATGGAGCAGCTCCTAGTATCAGATTTTTTGTGGTCCGTTTTAAACGTCCGAGTGCAATCGCAGCATGCTGCGATTGTCACCGATTGTGGGTCGACTATCGCCAATGCAAGTCTATGGGAGCGATGAAAAATCGGATTACAAACGGACCGCACGTGTGACTTGCGATTAAATCTCATCGGTGTCCTTTAGAAAAGCCGGCAATTCATTCCCTGCCTATACTGTAAAAGCACACTGACAGCTTTAATAAAGAATCAAATCAATACATACACACACATAGAATACATATATATATATATATATATATATATATATGTCATTGTGACATATATATATACATATATTTATAGTTCTTACACTTCTACATACTGTAATAGCCGCTAATTCAATTGCCGGCTTTTGTGAAATCACAGAAGCCGACATGAAATGATACATTGTTTAGACACAGTTAACCATGTCATTTCCTGTATTTTGATATATGGTTTGAACTTACAATTACATAAGTGTATGTGTGCAAAATTTCAGACATGTAGGGGTTAATTAAAGGTGTAAATTCGTTGAAAAAAAATGCGTGGGCTCCCGCTGTATTTTCTCCACCAGACAGACAAAGCAAGCGAGTGGGGGCAGATAATAATAGCCTAGGGAGGGTACATTTTTTTTGTGCCCCCCCTGGCTACTAACATCTGCCCCCAGACACCCCAGAAAGGGCAAATCTCTAATTAGATTCGCCCTTTCTGGCACTTTTCCCGTCTATTCCCATTGCCCTGTAGCGATGGCGAATGGGTTAATAAGGGGTTAAAGCCACCTTGCTATTGAAAGGTCACTTTAAGCCAGGTTAATAATTGAGAGCTGTCAATTAGACAACTATCAATTATTAATCCTATTGAAGGAAATAAAAAAAACACACACACTTTAAGAATAAATTATTTTAATGAAATTAAAACACATATTTTTGACCATCTTTTATTTAACTCGTAATCCGTGCGAAGCCCTTGATCTATAATAAAGAAAAAATAATAAAACAACATTATTCTTACTTATCTGTCACATCCCACGATGTAATCCTTCACAAAGGGTTAACTAGCAATCAGATAAGCAGAGCAAGTAATGCTGCGTGCTCAGCTGATAGCTCCTGAATGAATGAGCTTATCTCCTGCCGACAGGAGAGGATGTGATTAATGAATGAAGCTTAATTGATTGTGTCCCACTTTCACTTTAGGTCAGGTCACTGAAGTGAAAGTGGCAATAAATCAATTAAGCTCCATTCATTAATCTCTTCCTCTCCTTTCGCTGGGAGAGGAAGTTATTCATTCGGGGTGTTACAGCTAGGAGACAGCATTAGCTCTCTGCGAGCTGTAACCTGTTAACCCTTTCTGATGGATTACAGCGTGGGACCTGACTGTGCTTCGGATTGGTAAGAATAATGTTGCTTTTTTATTTTATTTTTATTACAGGAAATGGTTTTAGCAGGAAAATAAAATATGGTAAAAAACTGTGTGATTATTTAATTAAACTTCTTTTTTATTAAACTGTGTGTTTGATTTTTCTTTCATACAATAGGATTAATAATTGATAGTTGTCTAATTGACAGCTCTCAATTATTAAACTGGTTTAAAGTTACCTTTCAATTGCAAGGTGGCTTTAACCCCTTATTAACCCATTCTCCACCGCTACAGGGCAATGGGAATAGACGGGCAAAGTGCCAGAAAGGGCGAATCTAATCAGAGATTTGCCCTTTCTGGGGTGTATGGGGGCAGATGTTAGTAGCCAGGGGGGGCACAAAAAAATGTACCCTCCCTAGGCTATTATTATCTGCCCACACTCGCTTGCTTTGTCTGTCTGGTGGAGAAAATACAGCGGGAGCCCACGCATTTTTTTTCAACGAATTTACACCTTTAATTAACCCCTACATGTCTGAAATTTTGCACACATATACTTATGTAATTGTAAGTTCAAACCATATATCAAAATACAGGAAATGACATGGTTAACTGTGTGGAAACAATGTATCATTTCATGTCGGCTTCTGTGATTTCACAAAAGCCGGCAATTGAATCAGCGGCTATTACAGTATGTAGAAGTCTAGGAACTATAAATATATATATATATACATGTCACAATGACATATATATATATATATATATATATATGTGTTCTATGTGTATATATCTATTCTTTCTTTTGTGATTTAAATACTATTCTTTTGGATCCATTATATGTCAGTTTTGCAAGCCTGCGAGAAATTCTCGCAAGTCGGATGAAAATCGGATGTTACAAGGTACACACACATGCGACT
>JARQOD010000002.1:208255199-208289156 GCA_033576555.1 Oophaga sylvatica
GTGACTTTGAATAGTTTGAGATTCAATTTGCAGTACGCCCAAAAAAAATTCAAAAAAACTTCCCTGCACCACATCCCTCACTGCTGAAGGATCAGAAAGCTAATATTATTTTGCACCACCGCATGAGCCTCCCTATAATGTAAAACAGCCAGTGTCAGACTGGCTCACCAGTAACATTGATTCTTGGGACATGTAAAAATAACCTGACCTTAGTACACAAATTTCTTTTGCTTCTATGTAATATTAACTTGGCTAGCTTGTTTAATGAATGATTAGATTATACCTTTTTCTTCAAATTTTGAAACAAGTGTACAAGCACTGCTCATTAGCAATCCCTCACAGGGGCCTATCGGAGGATTCTCCTGATCTCCTGTGGGCCAGTCCCAGCCTGCCTGCAGCTGTAACATCTTACAGATTATCATATCGTGTACAGTGGTGGTCAGTAACTGGGCCATCATAGATCAGCATTTCACAGCTGATTGGAGCACAATTTCTACGGCAGAGTCCTTCTCCATCTCCAGAGTCACTCTGTAAATCTCTCTGTTCTGTAGTATGTAAGCTCAGCAGGGTTCTCTCTCTCAGGTAGAGTGTAAGCTCTATATAATTTATCACCTATAGAGTGTAAGCTCTTATGATTAGTGGGGTCCTCACTATCTCTCTCTACTATAGAGTTGATGCTGATCAGTGGGGTCCTATCTTTCTCCTGTAGAGTATAAGCTCCTATCTCTATCCTATAGAGTTTATGCTCTTATGTTCAGTGGAATCATCTCTCTCTTTCTTCTGTATTGTATAAGCTCTTATGTTCAGCAGGCTTCTATCTTTCTCTCCTGTAGAGTGCAAGCTCTTGTAATCAGTGCGGTGCTCTCTGTTATCAGTAGTGTGTTAAGGCACTGCCACACTTAGCGATCGCACTAGCGATCACGACAACGACTTAACCTGGCGAGATCGCTAGTGAGATCGCTATGTGATCGCTAGTTAGATTCCAAACACAACTCATCAGCAATCTGTGATTCCAAACACAACTCATCAGCGATCTGTATAACGACCTCTGCGGTCGTTGGGAAAACCTAGTCCCACCTGCGACGCTGGTGAAGTCGTTCATAAAGGGTGTCACACTCAGCGATTCAGGCTCACCAGCGGGACACCAACGACCAAAAAACGTTCAGAACGTTCATAAGCGATCAACGACATCTCAGCAGGGGCCACATCGCTGCTACGTGTCACACACAGCTAAGTCGCTAACGAGATCGCTACTGCGTCATAAATGGTGACGCAGTAGCGATCTCGTTAGCGATCTCGCTAGCGATCTCGCTTAGTGTGGCATACCCTTAAGCTTGTCTGGTCAGTGGGGCACTGTGTCTCTCCTATAGAGTGTAAGATCTTCCAAACAGCATGGTTTTCTCTCTTTCCTGTAGAATGCAAGCTCTTAGGATCAGTGTAGTTATTTCTGTCTCCTGTAGAGTGTTAGCTCTTCTGGTCAGTGAGGTCATCTTTTTCTCTTCTGTAGAGTGTTAGCTCTTCTGGTCAGCGAGGTCATCTTTTTCTCTTCTGTAGAGTGTTAGCTCTTCTGGTCAGCGAGGTCCTCTTTCTCTCTTCTGTAGAGTGTTAGCTCTTCTGGTCAGCAAGGTCCTCTTTCTCTCTTCTGTAGAGTGTTAGCTCTTCTGGTCAGTGAGGTCCTCTTTCTCTCTTCTGTAGAGTGTTTAGCTCTTCTGGTCAGCAAGGTCCTCTTCTCTCTTCTGTAGAGTGTTAGCTCTTCTGGTCAGTGAGGTCCTCTTTCTCTCTTCTGTAGAGTGTTAGCTCTTCTGGTCAGCAAGGTCCTCTTTCTTCTGTAGAGTGTTAGCTCTTGTGGTCAGTGAGGTCCTCTTTCTCTCTTCTGTAGAGTGTTAGCTCTTCTGGTCAGCAAGGTCCTCTTTCTCTCTTCTGTAGAGTGTTAGCTCTTTGGTCATGAGGTCCTCTTTCTCTCTTCTGTAGAGTCTTGCTCTTCTGGTCAGTGAGGTCATCTTTCTCTCTTCTGTAGAGTGTTAGCTCTTCTGGTCATGAGGTCATCTTTTTCTCTTCTGTAGAGTGTTAGCGCTTCTTGTCAGTGAGGTCTCTTTCTCTCTTCTGTAGAGTGTTAGCTCTTCTGGTCAATGAGGTACTGTGTCTCTCTTCTGTATAGTGTCAGTGGGCTCCTCTCTCCTCTCCCCCTTGTGTATTTTTTGAGCAATCAGATGTTTTCCAGTTTTGAGATTTGCACAAATTTATTCACTATGAAGGGAATCTTTTGGAAAAACTCGGCGAACCCAGCAAATTCGAACTTCAAAAGATCCACTCATCTCTATTAAATATTCTAAGTTTTGGAATTGCAGGTAAAATATCCTTTAATTCTACAAATTGAATTCTATCACTCTGCTTAGTGTGTGGATATCAAATTCTACTGAGCAAAACATAGAAAAGCCGACAATATCTCAGAATAAGTTCTGTGAAAACATGAATACACGTCTTTCTATTGCAATCAGAGCCTGCATGAATTAAGATTAAGACTTGCTCTTTACAGTGGAGCCGTGCATTATCGGAAAGCAAATAGATCATTATTCTCATCTTTAGACTGACAGCATAAATATTATATAAGCGGTTTGGAAAGACAATGAAAACAAACTCATAACAGTGTCAGCGATATTCCCTTTGGACTGATTAGTTTTAATAGATAAGTGCCTACTGGCCTGGGAGCAGTACTGGCATGTGTCCATAAGTGGGTATTTAGTGGTATCGTTTTACTGCAGCTTTTGTGAACCATTAGTCAGATATTGAATGTCTCTTACTTATTTGCACTGTAAATAAAGTGGGCTCTAATCGATATTCCTATACAGCTATGATTCTAATAAAAAGGAAGGAAAGGGAGAAAGTGCACTGATCTTGTATATGTCTTGAATACTTGCATGTAGGTCACTATAGGACTATTAGATGTTCAGAGGTGAGTTTTTTCTGTGATCGGTATGGTGCAAGTCCCTGGTAGCTAGTGCATGGCTAAAACCAAGCAACCATAGGAATACTAATGAAATGAACTTGATACCAGGCTGTTTGCGCTCTCGTAGTAGTACTTTGTTTTTGATATACAGTACAGACCAAAAGTTTGGACACACCTTCTCATTCAAAGATTTTTCTATATTTTCATGGCTATGAAAATTGTAGAATCACACTGAAGGCATCAAAACTATGAATTAACACATGTGGAATTATACATTACACTTTACAAAAAAGTGTGAAACAACTGAAAATATGTCTTATATTCTAGGTTCTTCAAAGTAGCCACCTTTTGCTTTGATTACTGCTTTGCACGCAGAAAAGGTGAACGGATGGACTCTACATGCCTGGTTCCCACCGTGAAGCATGGAGGAGGTGGTGTGATGGTGTGGGGTGCTTTGCTGGTGACACTGTTAGGGATTTATTCAAAATTGAAGGCATACTGAACCATCATGGCTACCACAGCATCTTGCAGCAGCATGCTATTCCATCCGGTTTGAGTTTAGTTAGACCATCATTTATTTTTCAACAGGACAATGACCCCAAACACACCTCCAGGCTGTGTAAGGGCTATTTAAACCAAGAAGGAGAGTGTTGGGGTGCTACGCCAGATGACCTGACCTCCACAGTCACCAGATCTGAACCCAATCGAGATGGTTTGGGGTGAGCTGGACCGCTCACCGCTTCAATTTTTAATAAATCCCCAACAGTGTCACCAGCAAAGCACCTCCACACCATCACAACACCTCCTCCATGCTTCACGGTGGGAACTAGGCATGTAGAGTCCAGCAGTTCACCTTTTCTGCGTGCAAAGCAGTAATCAAAGCAAAAGGTGGCTACTTTGAAGAACCTACAATATAAGACATATTTTCAGTTGTTTCACACTTTTTTGTAAAGTGTAATGTATAATTCCACATATGTTAATTCATAGTTTTGATGCCTTCAGTGTGATTCTACAATTTTCATAGTCATGAAAATACAGAAAAATCTTTGAATGAGAAGGTGTGTCCAAACTTTTGGTCTGTACTGTATAATAAAAATCCTTTCTTTGGATTATCTGGATTTTAAGAATTTCTGGACTCTACTACTACGGGAGCGCAAACAGCCTGGTATCAAGTTCATTTCATTAGTATACGAGCAATGAAGAATGCACATAATATGGAATGACCACAGGAAACATAAGTTTGAGTTTTTCATAAGTGATAACTGTTATATATCATATAGCAACACATTCTGTATGCTCGAATCTGCCAAATGATATATAGAATGAATTCTGACAAGAACAATATACAGTACATGTGTGTGCTTGCAATATTCAAATGTATGGAATCTATGCCAGAATATTCTCGCTATTATATGACTTTCACTTATTAAAGTGATATTCAAACCCTAGAAATTGCAATTTAGTTAGGGTCTGACTGTTAGGTCTCCAACAGATATCTAAAATGAAAGGGCTTTGTTTAACACCATAGTTGCTATAAGTACGCGCTTAAAAGGGCTGAATTGCAATTCAACCATCATTTTTCTTAAATAGTAGTATGTGCTAGCAATTTGCTGTGACATACTTCAGACAAAATATTATTATTTATTATACTTATAATACATAGCGTGAACATATTCCATAGTACTTAAAAGCCCCTATAAACATTAGAATAATATAGGAGGGATTAAGGTGATTGACTAACAGTCCAATGTGTATGGGGACCTCCTGACTCTCCTCTGATTGATAATGTCGGGGGAGAGAAGGATCCAGCATGTCAAATACCCGACAGGTGATCCTTTTGTTCTCCGTGAGATAAGCCACCGGAGGAGTCTGGCAGCGGCTCTCTCTCACAGAACATATGAACGCTCAGCAGAGTTTAGCATTCCTACGTATGGGCAACTTGAGAGTGATAGCTGTTGGCTGAATGATCATCTGACAGCTCTTTACTGTGTATGGGCATTTTAGATACCACTTACTGCCACTTACTAAATTTTGTATTGGCGTGTTTTTATGGAGGAAACAATTGTACCTTGAGAGAACCCATGCAAACACAGAGAGAGTTTACAAGCTCCAAGCAGAAATGTCCTTGGTCAGATTTCAACCCAGGACACCAGTGCAAGGCAATAGTGCTTAACCATCCCCTAAATATGTGCTTTGTACCTCTTTAAGTCATACTTGTGTCACTAGATCATATTGCCATTATTATTATTTTATACACTCCCTTCTTTGCTCAGAGTCCCTAAGATTTATTCTGTAGTCTCTCTCTTGATTTAAGCAGAGCCTCTGGTCTCAGACTCCACAGTCAGGTACTTTCCTCCACTACTTACACTTAGCTCATCAATCTCTTCGTGCAGTCCTGGTCCACGGTCCAGGTCAGTGATCTCTGGCCATAAGACTGTATCCAAGCCTTATCAATGTCTTTAATGAAAACATAGCCTTAGACTTCATGCATATGTCAGTTGTGTTGTTTAAATGTTATCTGTGTTTGTCACAGATCGTACATGTACCTATGATAGTCTATGAGGCTGTTCACATGTCCTATTTTATTCCCTCAGACCAGATTGTTATGTGCAATAGACATGTGAAATTGATCCGAGTGCCAGATGAAAATTGGCAATGGAAGTTTATGGGTCTGTGGAAAAAAAATCAGACAACACTTAGATTCCATTTTTCACGAACTGATAGGAGAAGCAGGAGAATCTTTTTTCTTACTTTCCATCAGAGTAAACTAATGAAACGCTGACCAAACTCTGATGAAAATCTGATCAAAAACACTGATGAAACTCTGACCTTTTTTTCATATGTGAATATAACTGAAGTCTTACTAATATTAATGTGTCACAACGTAAATAGCTATTAGTAATTGGTGGTAATCAACAACAACCTGTGGCTGCACTGTCACAATTCTTGTGTTTTTACTAAATATTTTTCTTTTGATATTTTTTTTACACATTTTCGTTTTTCCTAAAAAGGAGAAACCAAAAAGGCAAATGGCAAAAAACAACAGCGGCAACAAACCATAGGTAGTAGTATTGGTATCAGGTGTGCCTACATGAAATTAGACTAATTAAACAGGTGTTGATAAATTAGTAGGGTGCATGGGACTTTTCAGGTAGTCACAGAGTTAAATGTCTGTGTTAGGCCGGAGTCACACCGCGGGTCAGGCGGGGAGTCAGCGCAGCCTAAGTGACATCAGTGGTAGTCACTGAGGCTGCGCAGACTCCCTGCCTGACCCGCGAACTGACAGTGTGGGAAAATGTTCAGAAACTTTCCCACACTAATCAGTTCATCTCCGGTCGGCGGGGAGGCTGCACAGGCAGCTTTTCCTTCATTCCTCCGTGGTATACACCCTGGCCGGTCGCATTAGCGCCGCTGCCGGTTGTAAACTATTTAACCCCTTCAGATGGATTGCAGCGTGGGACTTGACTGTACGGCAGACAGGTATGGGCATATAGTTGCTTTTTTATGTTTCATTTTTTCCAGGAGAATGATAGCTTTGAATGGATTGGGAGTTAAATAAAGATGGATAAAATGTGTGTTTATTTATTTCATTAAAACTCTTTATTCTTAATGTGTGTGTGTTTTTTTAACCCTTTCAGACTAGTGGATTAATAATTGATAGTTGTCTTATTGACACCTCTCCATTATTAATCAGGCTTAATGTCACCTTACAATAGCAAGGTGTCATTAACCCCTTATTACCCCATATGCCACAGCTACAGGGCAATGGGAAGAGAGAGAGTAAGTGCCAGAATAGGCGCATCTTACAGATGCGCCTTTTCTGGGGTGGCTGGGGGCAGATTTTTTTTAGCCAGGGGGGCCCAAGAACAATGGTCCCTCTCTAGGCTATTAATTTCTGCCCTCAGTCACTTGATTGCCCTCTCTGGTGGAGAAAATTGCACGGGAGCCCACGCAAGTTTTTCCGTGAATAGATCCTCAGTACAAATGTATAATGTAATGCCGGAAACAATCTAGTCGTGTTCTGGCTGTGAATATGCATATCACATCCTTGCTGTCACATGACTGTAATTACCAGCGCTGACATTGGTGAATCCTGACAGCATGAAGTGCATGCACTGAGAGGATTCACAAGTCTTCAGTCACACAAAATTGCAGACTTGTCATTTTAGACCGGAAAACCCATTTAAGTCTCCACATTCAATGGTATACGTCATTATCTGAAGGTAGCATAAAGTACTGATATAAACCGTGTTTTTAACTAATAGTTATCAAAAGATTTCCCTCTATGAATAGTATAAGGTGAAGGCTTTCAATCATCTGGTGTAGAGGTGGAGATTTTTCAGAAATGGGCAATGATCACTACGCCATTCTAGCACAGCCTTCGATTGTCGTCGTGCATCCTGCAGTGTTGATGTGAGGTCCATCATTCACGTGTACACTACAAAAAATGATTGTGCCCAGTGGTGATGTTAGCACGTGATCACTGAATACAGTGATTGGCTGCAGCGTTCATTTGAATTATGGACATGACCTCATCGCTGCAGGACCTGCTGGAGATCAGCAGAGTATTGGAGCTGAAATGCTCAGGGGTTGAATGAGTGAGTAATGTTTTTTTTATTATTTTCTACAATTTTATGCTCTAAACATATTTTTAAAAAATTCCAGACAACTCTTTGTAAGTGCTGGTAATACTTTTGGAGATAATTGCATTGGAGGTTCAGAGGTTAGAGTTATATCTGTATCCTGTGTTTAATGGGACCCAAAAACAATAAGTGAACAAAAATATTAAACAATTATTTGCAAAGACTCTGCCTTCTTTTATGTTTCTTCTACGTCAAACATAGGTTTCTTCCCTGTCTGGTTGCTGGTAATGATTGAAACAATATATTCAATTAAGTAGAACATCCGTAATATGGCACATTTAGACATCAAAGCTACTTAACTTACTCAGCAAATTTACTTCAATTTTCTTGGCAAAGATTAATTTTTGTCTGAGCAAATTCTTCATAAATATTCAAAACTTGTGAATGGTCCAATATAGTATTGACAGCTTTACATTTTAGTTTCTGAGAATGCTTTGACATGCTTTAAAAGACCATGTAGAATATATCTAAGGTTTGTAAAGGAACTTTAATTTGAAATCAGTGACCTAACATGGGGGAACCATATGGATTGTTGCGCCAAAGTCTGTGTCACCGCAAAATGTCACTTCTGCCCTTACACCACAGTGGCCACCACTGTCATCAGCCCCTGCTTCTTGGAGCAGCACAGTAAACGACTGCCTGGATCTCCGTATGCAAAGCGCCACAGGCGTGATAACTTTATCATCAGATGCATAGGCAGAGACCAAAATGACAATACTCAGCATCATTAAGTGAGCTTTTATGATTTTGATCATAGCCTATGCAGAGCGTAGGAGGGTGTTGCTCTTCTTAGTCCGGCGCCTCCCATCTTCTTACAATCGCCGCCCTCCTTCTTGCTTTGTGTGGATGACGCTTCCCTGCAGGCATACTTTTCTGCCCTGTTGAGGGCAGTGCATAGTACTGCATTGCGCAAGCACTGGGAAAGGTCAAAGAGCCCCGGCACCTGCGCACTGCAGTACTTTGCTTGACCCTCAACACAGCAGAGAAGTACGCCTGCACACGAGTGCGATGCTGAGGAAACTGTGGATGATGCAGGGATGCGTCATTCACTTGAAACAAGAAGAAGGACAGGGATCGTAAGAAGATGAGAGTCGCTGGACCAAGACCAGCGACATCCCTTGGACCGGACCGTCCCGCAGGTGAATATAAAGGAAGTTATTTTTCTTCTCTTACCGGGTAGCATTATAGAATGCTGTAAATCATCCCTGAAAAGGTGTTGGCCGTTTCTCATATCGACCAAACTTAGTGACAGGTTCTCTGTAAGTGAAGTTTACATGATTCATTAGTGTTTAACTCAAAAGAGCTGCTTTTATATTTTTGCAATTTTTATAACGCTATCTATGGTCAGGACTAGAGTTTGGTTTAAAGGGAATCTGTCACCCCAAAATTGCCATATCAGATAAAGATATGGCTGAATAGTGCGTCCCATAACAAAGCAAACGGTGGGTATTATATATCATGATACCCCCGTTTTCAGATCAAAATACCTTTGTAAACTTCATTTTTTTCCCTGTCAATCACTGCAGTCAGGTCAGGAGGGCAGCGGTTTCCATGTCCTCACCCCCCCGCTCCTCGGCATCCGTTGCGTATCGCTGTCTGTGAATCCCACAGACAGCGTTCAGCTTCCCGCAATTGCGCAATTCAAATTCGGGCAGCGCATGCGCAGTGTGCTTTGCCCGACAGTGGGCAAAGCATAAAATAAGTACAGCGCATGCGCTTCTCTTTCCTTGCCCCGGAAGTCGTCCAAGGCAAGCAGACATTTCCGGCTGCCCTCCTGACCTGACTGCCATGATTGACAGGGAAAAAAACTAAGTTTACAAAGGTATTTTGATCTGAAAATGGGGGTATCATGATATATATTGTTATAGGAAGCACTATTCAGCCATATCTTTATCTGATATGGCAATTTTGGGGTGACAGATTCCCTTTAAGGTTAGACTAAGGGCTAAGGTTAGGGTTAGACTTAGTGCCAAGGTTAGGGATAGGACAATAAATTGTTATACCAATGCCTCTACCTTGTGCCAGTCATTACACTGGTTACCCATCCACTCCAGAATCCAGTACATACTTATTACCCTCACCCACAAAGCACACCATGGCTCAGCACAACCCTACATCTCCTCCTTTGTCTGCCTACCACCCTACCCGTGCACTTAGTTCGGCTAATGACCTGACGTTAACATCTTCAATGTTCAGAACCTCCCATTCCCGTCTCCAAGACTTTTCACGTGCTGTGCCAATTCTTAGAAATGCACTACCCAGGTTATTACGATTAATCCCCAATCCCCACAGTTTTAAGCGTGCCCTAAAAACGCATTTGTTCAGACTGGCCTAACGCCTCAACGCATTAACCTAACTATCCCTGTGTTGCCCATTGGAAATGTTGCCCATTCAATATTTTTACCATAACCAGGTTCCTCGTATCATGTTCTCACCCGCTTTATGCATTTAATAGCCCTCTGTGTCTGTACTGTTACATACTTAGGCCGATAACCAGTTCATGCAGCATTACATGAACACCCGATTCTTACATTATGGCTGGTCCGAACAATGAAAGCAATTGTTACCATCCACCTTTTGTGTCTCCCCTTTTTCCTCATAGATTATAAGCTTACGAGCAGGGCCCTCATTCCCCTTGGTATCTGTTTTGATCTATGTGTTTATTGTTATGCTGTAATGTCTATTGTCTGTACAAGTCCGCTCTAAAAGGTAATGTGCTGCAGAATATGTTGGTGCTATAGAAATACAATTATTATTATTATTATTTTATTATTATTAAATTGTTGCATAAAAAATGTAGTAAAAACAAATCAAAATGGAAAAAGAAAAAAGTTAATTTTTTTAAAAATGTTAACAAAAAGCAGAAACATATTAGGCAAATGCATAACTTATAACTACATCCATATTTTCCTCAAATTGTAATACTGAACTTGTGGAAGGACCTGGAAACTCAAAATATGCCACTATTTTAAATATATACTTTTTGGGGCTTTAAATTGTGAGTGTTATTCCAAAAAGACAGCAAAGTTTTTTCAGCATAAGGACTAATTTTTGTTTTTTTGTGTCATAGACTATGTTTTCAATGTACTTGCAGAATGTATTTTATCTACAGTTAGTGGAAGACTGGCAGGTCATGAAAGGGCTTCCATGAACAGGCTTTGTGCTGGCCACTCCATCTAGTAAACTCCAGAGGAACCCAACATTTTCCTTTTAACTCCTATTCAGGGATCTGGAGTTACACAAGGTCTCCTTGATTATATTCATAGAGGAGCTGCTGGCCAGTTAAACAGTCTGGTAGAGAATAGAAAATCTGGGTCAAAATTACAAGGTCAAAGACAGGACAATATTGAGAGGCAGTTGGGTAGATTGAGGTCAAGGTTGGTATAAATATGCCGAGTCAGTGCTGGGAATCAAGAGTAAACCAGAGTAAGTATAACCTGTAACTGGCAACTGTAGGCAGGAAGTTAAGGGTTTAAAGCAGTGTTTCTCAACTCCAGTCCTCAGGACCCACCAACACGTCATGTTTTCAGGATTTCCTTAGTATTGCAAAGGTGATGGAATTAATGCTTGAGCAGGTGATAAAATTATCACCTATGCAATACTAAGGAAATCCTGAAAACATGACCTGTTGGTGGGTCCTGAGGACTGGAGTTGAGAAACACTGGTTTAAAGGGAACCTGTCACCACTTTTCTGTCCTACCAGCTAAAAATATAATTTTATTCAGTGTCAGCTATGCATTCCCTAAATATTTATGTAACCCTCTGACTCCCCATGTATCATCCATAAAAACCTTTGATATTTCTCCTGCTATATATGCTAATAGGGTCCATCCGGTCCAATGGGCGTGGCTTCAGTTCACTTACTCCACCCATCTCCTCTGCTGCTGCATGCAGTCCTTGACATGGATGATGCTGAGATATCACGCCTGCGTAGTCAAATGGTTTCTCACGCGTGTACACTTTTGCTTTTCGGCTTTGTCCGCAGTTGGGCAAAGCATACTGCGCACATGCAAGAAACCATTTGACTGGGCGGGCGTGATAACTCACAGCGATCTGTGTCATCCACGTCAAGGACTGTGTGCAGCAGCCAAGGAGATGGGTGGAGTGAGCGAATGCATAGCTGACACTGAATAAAATGATATTTTTAGCTGGTAGGACAGAAAAGTGGTGACAGGTTCCCTTTAAATAGTGTAAGCTCTGCCAAAGTTCACAGAAGGAAGTTAGTGATGTGACCATGTTCAGCACATAACCCCAAAGTTCTCTGCATGGGCGAGACGAGAAGTCTCAGAATATCAAACAAAACTGCTCCCCACATCGTCTGCAACAAAGGCATGGCAACAACTGGTGACAGAAGCAGAGAGAACAAGTACAGACATGGATGTTACACAATGCTGGGATCTTGGGTTCAAATCCAACCGAGGACTTCACCTGCAATGAATTTGAATGTTCTCCCTGAGTTTACATGAGATTCCTCCATGTACTCCGGTTTCCCCACAAACTTAGAAAACATACTCATAAGGAATCTAGATTGTGAGCCTCAATGGGGACAGTGATGATAATGTCTGTAAAGTGTTGTGGAAATTAATGGCGCTGTATAAGTGAGTTATATAAATAAATAATTAACACGGATCTGTGGAATAACTTGTGTATGATAAATACATAACTGGTATACTGTATAGGCATGTGACTGTGAAGCAGACATCATATAGGGTTTCTATAATTTACTTCTGCTGTGTCCTAGAAGTTTTGCTTTGACTAACAGATAGGAGGGACCCTGCTCTTGGATGTCTATGTGCCGTACAAGGGGTGACATTATGTCTGATCTGTTCTGTTTGAAACACACATTAATGTTGCCTAAAAAATGTGGATTTGAAACAGTTTGTAAATTTTGTGACATTTAAATATGGTGAGGTATTCTGACCGTATGACCTGGAGAATCCTCGAAATCTATGTGTTTAGTGCCCACGCTCTTTAGGCTGCTTGCATAATGTGCAGTGTATCATGAGCCACAAGAGTGTTACCGAAAGGCAATCCACTTTTATCAATGCATACCCGACGCCATATCAATCATTAGGCCATTGTCAGTATGACTGATTGTGTTACTAATGGCCATTATCAATTGGTACCACTCATGCAGAAATCTATGACTGCTTGTGTTACTATAGTCACAGTGACACAGAATAACAACTGCTGTCCAGCATTTATCAGGTCTGATAACGACTCAGTAAACTTGCACATTTGGCCAAGTACATGGAGAAGGGAAAGATGTGACATCATTATGTTGCAGCACATTGAAAATATATTGTTACGCCAGGCGTACCGATCAAAAGAGGCAGCGGGAATGCCGGCAGGTAGTAGGAAGTATAATATGCTCTGGTCTGGCAGCCATAGTCCTGTGAATCTTTCTGCTCATCTCTAGCAGATGGGCATCTGGAGAAACAAATGAATTCAAGAAAAATCAATACAGTTACATGTGTCCAGCAACAGTCCTCTGCGAGCCTTCATGGATATTGTATGATACTTTAAAACCATCGCTCCAACATATAATGTCTATGGCCAATCTAACACATGTATGGTTGGGGTAGCCTTTTATGACAAATAACCTCTATATGTCTAGTGACCGCATGTAAGAAGTAGTCATACCCATTAATAGATTGTCATAATCAACACTATTATATTAAGAATTGATTGGATGTGTATATAGGATGGGAGTAAAAAGGGAAATATTGGGCAGTACCCATTTGCTTTATTTTCACATAGCCCGGAACTGTATGTCTAATAATACAGCGTGTTCTTTAATAAGTCATTTGGACCATTAAATGTGGTATTTGCACAGAGCGGTACTAATTTGCATGCTCCAAATATCTCCTGATCCCATCCCCCATTCATTGAGTTATGCAGCTGTATCTCAAAAAGACCACTGGGAATTGAGCTGCTCTTGATGTTCTTCCACTTAGTAAATCACAAGGAATTGTTGGCTGCTGATGTTGGAGATGAGGCTAATCTACAGCGTTGCATTGCTAGCAGAACAGAATTCACACATGCAGCATTTCATTCATATCTCCCAAAGTTTGTTTGATGTGGGACACAAAATGGAAATAAAGAGCTTTGTGAAATGTTTATATGTCATACAAGTGGATTACTTGTGCAAGTACAGAAAGATCAATTAAGCTGAATATAGTAGATGGTAATGCAGCCCACAAAAGCCATGTCTCATAGATTGTATGGTCAATTTGTGCATGAATCATATTAGGCTATTTATAAAATGCCCATAATCGTAAAAACTCTGATAAGGTTAGCTACTAACCAATTCTAAAATGTGTTCTATTGCCCAGATTCATCAAAGCGATTATGAAGGAATTCTGGCATAAATCCACTTGAAAAATTGCAAAATTATTTGCAGCTTTTGCGTTTTCACACCAGTTTTGAAACAGGGCATGATGCCAGCTTGACTAATTCCTGATGAGTTGACATTTACCTTATGCAAGAAATCTTATTCCAGTCCCTGACTGTAGTAAGATTTCTGGCATTGATCATGGAGATGCACTAAATGACTCCAACACGTCACCTTATCAAGACCAGTGTTGTTCATGCCAGTCTTGATCAGTCTAGTCGTGGCCTTGAAGTCTCAGGCCACATGCCAGGACCCATACAAGACAAGAAGACATCATAATACAGACATTACAGTCATGGCCAAAAGTTTTGAGAATGACACAAATATTAATTTTTACAAAGTCTACTGCTTCACTTTTTCTAATGGCAATTTGCATATACTCCAGAATGTTATAAAGAGTGATCAGCTTAACAGCAATTACTTGCAAAGTCAATATTTGGCTAGAAAATGAACTTTATCCCCCAAAACACATTTCAACACATTGCAGCCCTGCCTTAAAACGGACCAGCTAACCTCTTTTCAGTGATTGCTCCATGAACACAGGTGTGGGTGTTGATGAGGACATGGCTGGAGATCAATCTGTCATGATTAAGTAAGAATGACACCACTGGACACTTTAAAAGGAGGCTGGTGCTTGGCATCATTGTTTCTCTTCTGTTAACCATGGTTATCTCTAAAGAAACACGTGCAGTCATCATTGCAATGCACAAAAATGGCCTAACAGGGAAGAGTATCGCAGCTAGAAAGATGGCACCTCAGTCAACAATCTATCGCATCATCAAGAACTTCAAGGAGAGAGGTTCCATTGTTGCCAAAAGGCTTCAGGGCGCCCAAGAAAGACCAGTAAGTGCCAAGACCGTCTCTTAAAAGTGTTTCAGCTGCGGGATCGGGCTACCAGCAGTGCAGAGCTTGCTCAGGAATGGCAGCAGGCAGGTGTGAGTGCATCTGCACGCACTGTGAGGCGGAGACTCTTGGAGCAAGGCCTGGTCTCAAGGAGGGCAGCAAAGAAGCCACTTCTCTCCAGAAAAAACATCATGGACAGACTGATATTCTGCAAAAGATACAGGCAGTGGACTGCTGAGGACTGGGGTAAAGTTATTTTCTCTGATGAATCCCCTTTTCGATTGTTTGGGACATCAGGAAAATGCCTCATTCGGAGAAGACAAGGTGAGCGCTACCACCAGTCTTGTCTCATGCCAACTGTTAAGCATCCTGAAACCATTCATGTGTGGGGTTGCTTCTCAGCCAAGGGAATCTGCTCTCTCACAGTCTTGCCTAAAAACACAGCCATGAATAAAGAATGGTACCAGAATGTCCTCCAAGAGCAACTTCTCCCAACCCTCCAAGAGCAGTTTGGCGATCAACAATGCCTTTTCCAGCATGATGGAGCACCTTGCCATAAAGCAAAGGTGATAACTAAATGGCTCAGGGAACAAAACATAAAGATTTTGGGTCCATGGCCTGGAAACTCCCCAGATCTTAATCCCATTGAGAACTTGTGGTCAATTATCAAGAGACGGGTGGACAAACAAAAAACTAAAAATTCTGACAAAATGAAAGCATTGATTGTGCAAGAATGGACTGCTATCAGTCAGGATTTGGTCCAGAAGTTGATTGAGAGCATGCCAGGGAGAATTGCAGAGGTCCTGAAGAAGAAGGGTCAACACTGCAAATATTGACTTGCTGCATTAACTCATTCTAACTGTCAATATAAGCTTTTGTTACTCATATGTTTGCAATTATTATATTTCTGTCTGTGATAAAAACATCTGTCAAACACACATAAAAACCAGAGGGCAGCAGATCATGTGAAAATAAAATATTTGTGTCATTCTCAAAACTTTTGGCCATGACTGTTCATAATACAGACAGGGTAACGTGCTTATGTGCAAGTGTTTTAGACTGGGTAAAATAATCGGTCAGTGTCCATGACAAATATACTGTGCAGAAAATGTACATCTTAAAATCCACTACACTCAACAAAAGGTTGAGTAATTTTTTTCTGTTCAGTAGGCTAATGGTGGTCATACTTTCTTACTTTGGTAAGAAATATTTTCATTGCAGACCAAGTTCATCCTCTACGGCAGAGTACCTAAGCTATAATTGCCAATTCCAGCAGGATAATGACCCTATATAGCAAGTTACATGGCTTTTCCAGCTGGTTCAAAAAATATAACCATTTCATCAAACTGTTTTTGCCAGAATCCTGGCGTAAAATTGTTTGATATGTCACAACATTTTTGCAGAACTCATTACAAATTACAAACAAACTACAACAGCAAATTACAACAGAACTGTACTCTACTCACAGTCTAGAGAACACATCCTGTGGTGGTGGACAACAGCTGAAAGATGGGTCGAATTCATTAAGGGCGCAAGCCTCTCATTGAATTTGTAACGTCTTACTACAGGGCACCCATCATCAAGACTACATACAAAATACCAGTCCTGATGAACTGGGGCAAATGAGTTCAGAGTCCAACCTGCACAATCTCGAAACTACAATCCAACAGAGCATGGGGAATGGTCAGAGAGGCTAAAATACCGCCAACTTCTAATGGAGCTTTGGGGCACCTGAAATCATAGACTTCCTATTCTTCCCACACAACATTAAGCAGCTGCGAAGACTAGAAATGGTTTTAAGTTTGCATTTTGCTGAAAACCATGACTATCAGGCAATGTCATATTTCATAGCGAGAGGCGGCCTAAGCCATATATCAAAGATCAAAGTGAACAGGGTTTTGATAAAACAACTTTTCTCCTCCTCTACAACCTCCTTTTTAATCCTTAGTTGCCAAAAATGCAGTTTTTTTCGGGTTGCATGAATAAACTTTGCCAATAGCAAACGAGATGGGGATAATTAGAAATGAAGCAGCATCTCTCCGAAGATCTCCATGATCTGCCTCTATAGGTACACTCATTGTTATCAGAATAAGCAAATTCATATTACATAAATGTATAACAACCAGAATTACAAAGGACCCCTTCAGGATTTATTGTTGTATTATGTTCTGTAAGTCACACGTGTTCATATAATATCCACTGTCACAGAATAGAATGTGTCTAACAAATTTCATATCTATTTTGCTCTATGCAAAGTGCTAACAAAGAGGTCTACAGGTCACCGCTCTGCCTTTTGTTCCCTCGTAAAACAGGAAAAGACAGTGGTTATTGCAAAGGTCTAAAAATATCCTATCATCTTTATTCTGGCTGTTTGGTCCTAAATTGTGCATTATTTGTGCTATTTATATCATCTGTATGATACGCTTCTGAGCGGAAACAGTCGTTCCGGCCTAGAGAAGAGAAGATGCATCAAATGAAGAGCTGCACCAGTTGTAAAGAACGGATTATGTCTCTCCATACACAGAAAATGTCATTTATAGAAGGTGATTGTTACTGACAGTTTTTCTAATTAAACACAAGCAATGTTACACTTCCAGCTTTGAGGAACTGAAAATTTCTCTATCTGGAGCTATTTTGAGAAATATCACAAAAACGACTATTGATGGACATTCTTATTTCCATTCTGTTTTTCAATGCTACATTATATTACATTTAGTGATGATCGAGTATATTCGTTGCTTGGGTTTTCCCGATTTATGCTCGAGTGGTCCCGAGTATTTGGAAGTGCTCGGAGATTTAGTTTCTGTTGCCGAAGCTGCATGATTTATGGCTGCTGGACAGCTTGAATACATGTGAGGAATGCCTGTTTGTTAAGGAATCCCCACATGTATTGAGGCTGTCAAATAGCCACAAATCATGCAACTGCGGCAACAGAAACTAAATCTCCGAGCACTTCCAAATACTCGGAGATCACCCGAGCGTGCTCAGAAAAACCCGAGCGATGAGTATACTCATCACTACTAATTACATTCAATAATTTTCTCATATCTTTAACTATATTTTGATTTTTTTTTACATATTTTTACATAACCATGCCCAACTCACTCGCGTGTGGTCTGAATAGTAAATACACTTCATATTGTGACAGGGTAAGCCACTGCTATCATCCAACACCGCCTGCTAAAATGATCACTGGGCAGAAGCACTGGGCTATAAGAGCAGGAATGACGGCGGCAGCTTATCCAGATAGTATATTTGTTAGGTGGGTTATCTTTCCATTGATCATCAGGAGCACACTGATCTCCAGCCTCCAAGCTTTCTGCTCGTCAGGATGCAATATGCTACTGAACAATTGACTGGATGAGCCGCATAATTAAAGAAGCACTCCCATCAAAGTTTTCATCCTCTTAATATATTGCAATCATCTTATTATATAAAAACTTAACCAAATCGTAAAAAAGGCAAGGTTGCCTCAAGGAATACACTAGATTAAAAAATAATAATGAATATTGACAGATTAGCAGTAACAAATGCAATGGGCCGCAATGTTATGGTTGAAGAAAAAAAAACGTATAAGGCCGCATGTGGTAAATGGCAATTAGAATAATATGGTCTCAATTTGTAGCGTTTAGGCTACTTTCACACATCAGTTTTTTTCTGTCAGGCATGATCCGGCTATTTTTTTCTTATTGACTTGTATTAGCGTCGGATCGCGCCGCATGGCCTCCCATTTCTTCCATTTTTGCCCGATCCGGCAAAAATTTTAATTCCGACGTCTGGAAAAAATGTCTCTAGTAAAGTTTTTTGTCTGCGGCAAAAAACCGGACAGTGGCGGATGCGGCGCTTCCAGGTTTTTGATACAATGGAAGTCTATGGGCTACGGAATGCGCCAGACCCGGAAAAAGACTGATCCGGTCACCGAATCTGGTTTTCAAGTCTGAGCATGCTCAGATCCAATTGGTCAGCCCCCAGGAACCGGATCCGTCCTAAAACGGATAAGAAAACAGACAAAACTGATGGAAAACTGATGAAACGCATCCGTTTCATCAGTTTTCCACAATTTACGCCGGAACCGTTTTTTCTAAAAATAGCCAGATCCTGCCTGATGGAAAAAAGCTGATGTGTGAAAGTGGCCTTAGCCAGAATAGGAGCAATAAGTTGTCACTGCATATAGTATGTCCTAGAGCCTGAATAAACATTATTGTCAAACCTATATGTAGTATATAAGGACAGTCAGTAGTAGTAAATGTATCCATATATAGAGAGACAAACAAACCTAGTGGTAATAAGTATAGGCTTCAATAATACAATAATATCTAGGAATCATATTGTATGGTAATAGAACCTATAGGGAATTCTGACAGTATTGCAGAGAAGGTGAGTACATACACCAGTAACCACAGTAAGTAGGAGTAAATAATGCTAAGGTAGTAGATCCAAGCAAACTTGTAAGAAAGTAGCCTACCTAGTGATGTCCAGAACTACGATGCCCGTTTTACCCTGCTTCCTCAGGGGACGTGTGTGTGCCAGCCCCAATGCTGACTGCATCAGCTCGGCGCAGTACAGCATGCCGAATATCAGCGTGTGACGGCAAGCGTTCCGTGACTAAGCGACACTGCCTGTATGAATCATTCTCACCGCATTGGGCCGGACAGTAGTTAGCATACCTTCAGTTAACCATATTTCGTTACGTTTTCTGTAAGGTTCCCTTTAAGTTGGTGACTTAACTGCTAAAATCAGCGGCAGCTTTGCCTCGCACATTGAAGGAGCGAAGTGCGTGCTGAAGCTGACTGTATCGACCATTTTTAGTGCAGGGCTTACAGCTTTACAGCCAAGACACTCAAATATTATGCTCCTTGCCTAGGAGAGTAGACATGACTGATAGACTGTAGGGTGCCAGTAGCCAAGGCAACAAGCAGTACACCATAGAATTAATATCCTCTAGTTTTTGAGAACAGAGACGAAATACATAATAACAAGTTAAATTGTTAAATTGTACAGTTGTTTTACCCTTTAGTATGTATATCTGACTTAAGATACTAGAACAGTTCAGAATCACACTGTCTAAGCTAATAAACATAAAAATATAAACTACTTCTTGTGTATTACTTTATCCACAAATCCAACACCAGCATTTTTTTATGAATTTGGTATATAGCTATATGGATATAAGCTTTTCATTTATTTTATCTTAGAAAATAAAGAAACTGCAATTCAGAGGTTTGCATATCGTACACACTTATACAATTATGAGTAGCAAGTGACTGATAAGAAGTGTACAGGGATGCATATACAGTACAATGTTACTCATATTATTTTTGTTATCACAAATACAGGTAGACAAGACCTGTTGAATGGCTGCTAGTGTGAGCGATACGATACTGCAAATATCGGTATCGGCCGTATTAGCTGTATCGGCTTTCGATTCCGAGTACCGTATATTTTCGTCAATCGGATACCGGAATCGGATTTGTCACTGTCACCTGTGAGTGTCGTGTGGCCTGTCTGTCAGGAGTCAGGGCACTTACCTGGCAGAAGATCTCCGGCGGTCACGTCCTGGACTGCTTGATGGCCGCCATTATCTTCTCCCTGGCGGTCACATGCAGTTTTTCGCGATAACTGCAGTGACTGCAGGGTAATCCCGGCCGTAAACCAGTCCGATGACGTCACCGCCGGGGAAGCAGGTAATCAGCTGTGCTGCGCCGGGATGACAGGCTCTGCCTGTCATTCTGATGTAGCAGAGCTGGATCGTCGTGGGACACTCGTTACTATGGACTGCGTCGGACAGGTGGTATACTGCTGTTTTTTTTTTTCATTTTTTACAGGAGATCGATGGCGTCGCAGGATGAGACTGTAATAAAAGTAATGAAAACTGTGTTTTTTTTTTTTATTAAATTAAAAAACTTTTTTATGAACATTCACCCGTCCGGGTACATCAACAATTTAACTATTTACATACAGGCACCCTGTCCGGGTTATTTATAATTCTTTGGCAGGGGTGTTCCAGGTACCACCTGGTACTCTTCTGATGCTTGCCAAACATCCGAGACACCAAGGACCACCAGGACCTGATGATGTCGTGTGGCCTGTACAGTCAAGTCGTGACCCGCTATCTGTGTCTGTGTGGCCACCTCTTTCATCTCCCTCCGGGTCTGGAGCCCTATGTCCGGACTGAACGAACCCCAGGGGGCCTAACAGGCGCCGGGTACGGGCCAGCTATAGTTATCATGTCCATAGCTGGGGCTGCTGAGGAGACCACTGAGGGAGGCTGGGGAGATTTACGGCGTGGGGTGGGCACTTGTGCAGAGGCCTGGATGTGGGAGGCTGAAGGCTCCGAGGGTCTCACAGGTTCCTGACACTCTGGGGAGTAGGGGTCGCACCTGGTAACATTTAGGGCGTACCATCCATTGTAACCCCAGTGTCGGGTGTAAGTCACCAAGTCTCCTGGCAACAGGTCCCTCCCCGGGTGTCTTTCTGGGAGGTGAGTCTCCACGTCCCGCCGGGTCACAAAAACTTCTAAATAAAGTCCAGGCTCCTGGATGAAGCCCCAACCACCTTTCAATTTAAAGCTCCGTACTGCACCCTTACGCCGCGGCTCCCTCAGGGTTCCTTTATCTTTTCTCATCCGGTCCTTATCTGCCCGGTCCTTCTCCAGGTTACGTTGCCGAAGCTTTTGGGATTCTCGCTGCTCCCTTTGTCGCTATGCTTCCCGCTCCCAACGTCTCCACTCTTCCTCCTGACGCCGGTTGTAATTCTCCTCCACCAGCATCTCCATGTCTCCAAAATCAAACTGCAGCTTAGGATGTCTGGTTTGCGGCAGCTCTCCTGGCGCCCCCCAGTCCTGGCGGCGCTCACCTGCGGAGGAAGCAGCCGGCTCTGGAACAGATGACAGTCGGGGCTCCGGTACAGACTTGTAGACCTCTGGTGCCTGCGCGGCCTCCTCCATGAGGACGGGTGTCGCTTCTTCTGTCTCAGCGACGGGGGCAGACAGCGGGATCTGGGGTGGTGCCAGTGCTGCGTTTTTTGCAGGAACGGGTGCCTCCACTGCGACAACGTCAACCGGATCACATTGCAAGGGCTGGGATGCCCGCACGGACTCCTCTACTAGAACGGGTGCCTCACCTTCCGGTACAGACACTTCAGGTAAGAGGGATTGGCGCCGCTCCAAGTTTAGTTTTAGGGCACGCCAGCTGGCTTCCATCCTGGCGACCTCCTCCCTGTGCCGGGCCAGGCCTCTTAGGGTATCCTCCGCTTCTTGCAGCGTAGGAGGGTTTCCAGGCCGGGTGCCCAACGGTGGTTCCGTGGCGATCGGGTCGCTTCCGTGGGGGGAGAGCTCTGACTGCTCCATCCCTTCACACTTCTGCTCGTGTCCATTAGCCATCTCTGCCAAGTCACATGTGTCATTAGCATCTGGAGAGGGCCCCTCTTTTGTAGGGAGGCGGGACCTTCATGTTAGTTTCCGCCCACTGAGGAGGATGAGGAGGCGGAACTGAAGAGCTGTGGGGCACGATCTTACATTGCAGTACCATTTAGAGTGGTCGGCCATCGTTTTCGCGCCACTGAGTGAGTGTACACCCACGAAGAGCACGTCCTTCTTCTTCATCAGTGCCTCGTCGTGACGCAGATATGGCGGAAAAATGGCAAATACATTCTCTGATGATTTTAGCAATTCTCAAGCACAAAACCAGTTCAATTCAGGCACACAGGACTCGCTTACAGCGAGCTACAGAATCCTGTTCGTGACGCCCAAGTTGAGTCGCACAGAGCCAGAGGTTTTGGGGGTACTCGGCATCGAGCCCGTCGACTTCTATGGGGTATGTCACGGCTTTACCCGGCAATTGAATCAGAGTCTATTTTACTATGTAGAAGTGTATAAACTATAAATATATGTATATATATATGTCACAATGACATGTATATATATATATATATTGTATTCTATGTGTGTATATTTTGTGTTTACAACGAAAGAAAGGGTTTTTTTTTGTTGCGATATTTTGTTCCCATAGACTTACATGGGACTTCCGGAATCGGAATCGGATATCGACGATATTTAGTGATATCGGCGATACCATTCGATACGATATTTTTAGATATCGAGCAGTATCGCTCAACACTAATGGCTGCAGCTGTCACCAGACCATGCAACAATTGAATTTTTTTCTTTCAGGGAGTTAATATACATTTTCTATATTCAAGAAAGCAATGCAGAGTTGATAACATGATTAGAATTCAACTATTATTTAAACTGTAGACTGTGAGCCCTCGCGGGCAGGGTCCTCTCTCCTTCTGTACTTATGCGTCCCTTGTCTACACATGTTTATTGTATCTGTCTATTTTTTCCCCTTTTCATATGTAAAGCGCCATGGAATAAATGGCGCTATATAAATATATATAATAATAAATAATAATAAACTGTATTGGGGTACTTACTGTACTTACTGGAAACCATCGGATCTTTTGAAATTCAAATTCCCCAGGTTAATCAACTTTTTCCTAAAAAATATTAAATTCACCACAAATTGCAAGTACTTCAATTGCCTTTATAAGATGTGTATAACACTCTGAGGTCTCCTAAGAATGCATCCAATCCCTTTCTTTTTAACGCAAACGATGCCTTAGTACTGTCAAAATGACCATAGAAATGCAAAGTGAGCTGGTAGTTAATAACACAGGGCAAAGACAGACTTTTCATGTTTTTAAAAAGAAAACTTGATTTGACTAATAAAACAGATCAAAAAATTGCTTGACACACACACACACTTTGGGGTAGGCAGTCACAGATAAATGTTTGGATTTCTGTACATTTTGTTTTGTATTTTTAAAAAACAATTATTTTCCCCTTCACAAAAATGCAAAAACTTAGTACAGTCTGCAGTGACAAGCAAGCACAGATTTTTTTTATTGTAAAAACTATTCTTTTTTTTTTATAGTTAATTGAAAATGAAAATAAAAAATGTGTAATTGTAATCAAATTCAGTAGGACAGGTGCCAGTGCACCATATCACTGATCAACCACACAGGGTCGGTGCCAGCAGCAGTGCCAGACTCAATGTCTCTCTCCCCCTAGAAATTGAATCTCTGTATTATTACCAGACTACTACAGTCATCTTCTTCAGTGCTGCAGTTGTACAGCACATTAATGTCGGGAGTATTTGTCCAATCTTTTAGAGTTTTGACATCCAAGCTCATTGATTTCTGATGTTCTATCACTATCCTAAAATCACCTAAAATGGCTGCTGCATTCCTTGCCTATGCTTTTAAACAGGTTATGTTGGTCCTCCTGATTGGCTACTGTGAATCAAGTGATGTGATAGCTCCAAGGGATTATGGGCATATAAGGAGGAAGACCAGGCTGCGGGTATCTGCACCGAGCCGGGTCCGGAACTGTTTAGGCTGCCTCCCATGTTGCCTGGGGGAAGAAATGAGGGACTGGACCTATCTCATGACCTGGGTAGCAGGAGCCAAATTAAAGAAAAAGCATGTGCAGCAGCAGGCAGTTTGGCGCGAATCAGCAGTAGCGAGCAGCTGGGTGAGCAGCGTGCTCCGTCCCTGAGCACCGGCGCAGCGAAAGGATGCGGTTGTTGGCTCCCACTGTCTCCAGCGCGACCGCCGAGAAGAAAGGTGCCATGTGCCCAGTGACTGTAAGAGAGAGAGGTGTCATGCGCTTGGAGACCGTGAGTACTGCGCACGTGCGGTGGAGAGAAAGCAGAGTACCGGACATACTCTTGCAGCCTTCCCAGCTGGTTACTGTACGCCAGCTCATGCTTGACTCTGGGAACGCTGCGGCCTTGTTTTCTTGGCTGCACAAGTTTATGGATTATGGGCTCAGGGGAAGGTACCGGAGACCGACCGCTGCCACCAAAAGAAGGATCATCGTACTACCGGTACTACAAACCCTACAGGACCATCTGTTGCTGAAGAGCATAAAGGACACGATAAGTTCTTTAACTGGACTGGTATTATTTTTCATTCGTTGTGTATATCATCTGTTCTTTAACCACTTACCTCCCTGTGAGGAGTTAATACCTTGTTTAATTAAATTGTTCAATTTTGTTAACCTTTGCCCTGCCTCCTGTCTGTCACTGCATCCCGCAACCTGCTTACAGGGATGCCCATGCATTTGCGCCTAAGATCATGTCAGCCTTCTATGATTGATGTAATATTCTCCAATGTGCTAAAAGGCAGTGGGTGATAATGGATGATGCACATGAATCGAATTACAAATTGCTCAACGTCTTCAAGACCTTGGAATTTCATCAAATTCGTACACAAATTCAATTCTTAAAGTATCGATGTGATCCATTCTAGTAGTTAAATTTTTTGCTATTACCCTTCGGACCCTTTAGCCTGTGTTTCAGTGTACCCCCTGCGTTCTGATAGGCTGGCAGAAGAGCTGTACCCAGGGTAGCCTATCATTGCTACATTCTTTTTAATGTGTACTTAATCACATAGTATTTTGAAGAGAGTGAACATGTGTTTACTGTTTGCATCTGATTATTAACGTTGCAGTGATTGTAAATCACATAATAACACAGGTATGGTATCGGATCAGGAGCACCATTATCTCATTACCTTCTCTGCATACATATAGCTCTTCCATACTGTGTTACATCTGTAATTGAGGAGGTGCCTACAAATGTTTGCATTTCAGTAAGGAAAGTGGCATTTTCTGCTGCTATAATTAGCCTCCACCTCTCACTTACTGTATTTCCTCACAATAACCCTGCGCTTTCTCAAGTAGAAACATAACAAGTGCTGTCGTAAGACCTGTGGCTGGAGGTGTGAGCAGTCGCTGCAGTATTCTCCCTCAGCAGTGCTGGTAACGGAGCTGCTGCCCGCACTGGCGGAGTGCTGCTCCGAGCTCTCGCTGGCCTTCACATGAAATCAATACATCTTCTTTCTATCTTTTTAACCTTATATTTAGTTGTGACTTTCTCATGTCTTAAAGAGGACACATCATCATTGTATTTCCTGCATATAGCAGGGTGGGCCATTTATATGGATACACCTAAATAAAATGGGAATGGTTGGTGATATCAACTTCCTGTTTGTGGCACATTAGTGTATGGGAGGGGAAAACTTTTCAAGATGGGTGGTGACCATGGCTGCCATTTTGGATCCAACGGGAAGAGTGTTATGTTTTGGTAGCTGAGGAGAATAAGCAAAAACGGCAATACACCAGAGAGGCTGGAACCTATTGGATTGCAGTAACCTGAACTAACCACACAACTAGAGGTAGCCGTGGAGCATTCCTACGTTGATCCTAGATGCCTCGTAACAGCCTGAGAGATAACTACACCTAAAGGCAGAAAGATGAAAGCTATCTGCCCCGGAGCAGATCCCCAAAGAAAATAGGAAGCCCCCAAACATGTAATGGCGGTTAGACAAGAAGAAGCACAGACACAGATAGAAAATAGAATGAGCAAACAGCTGGGGCCCAATCTGTCTAGACAGAAAAGTACAGGAAAGGATACTCACTGCAATCCAAACAAACCCTAAAAAATACCAACTCTTCTGATTGCAAAAACACCTGAGATCACACGATCTCTACCACCTAATCAGATCTCTGGTGTAACAAAACTAAGCCGCAGCCACTGAAAAAACAGGAAAAAGCAAATGAACAAACAGCAGTGGCTCCAGATAAACTGAGAGGAGCACAAGCCCCCGGAGGGGACCTGGCTGACCTCCACAGAAGTGCAGGGAACAATGCAAAAAGCAAGCACAAAAATAAAAGCAGAAAATATCTTATCTGATAGCAGAAGATACAGGCAAGACTCAGCAAACTTCCAAATGGACCAGGAACCACAATTGAGACAAGAACAATTGATCACCGGCAACCATCATGGGAGGGAACCTCCCTTATATCAGACCAGTTCGTGATCCCAGATTGCCATTCCTCGCTGAAAGGTTCAGTACTGTCTGTAACCACCAGAGCGAGCCTCTGCTCAGAAACCATCTCTAGCACATTCATAACAGAAGAGGGTCAGGTGACACATCAAACTTATTGAGAATTTCACAAGAAAAACAATGGTGAGCTTGTTTTTAACGTAACTTTATTCTTTCAAGTTTATGACCACTTATAAAATGTGTTCAAAGTGCTGCCCGTTGTGTTGGATTGTCAATGCAACCCTCTTCTCCCACTCTTGACACACTGATAGAAGAAATGCTAGCACAGGCTTCCAGTATGCGTTGTTTCAGATGCTGAACATCTCATATCTTCACAGCATAGACAATTGCCTTCAGATGACCCCAAAGATAAAAGTCTAATGGGGTCAGATTGGGAAACCTTGGTGGCCATTCAACTGGCCCATGGCGACCAATCCACTTTCCAGGAAACTGAAGATGGCACGTTCCCTGAGTTTTTCCAGCAAGATGGTGCACCACCATATTATGGGTGTCAGGTCCGAGCATTCCTACATGAACAGTTTCCTGGAAAGTGGATTGGTCATCGTGGGCCAAGGGTTTGTCACAAGGTTCTGCTACTCCATCTGAGAGCAGAATAATATAGATGCACAGACCCTAGTTCCAGCAATCTATCACTTACTGTGCTGCTTGCTGTCATTTTGATCACTGTTTTATCTCCTGCAGATTTAACAGTTCTCTGAATGCTGAGCTCTATATAACCCCGCCAACACCACTGATTAACAGCTTTCTGTGGATACTGTGCATAGGCAGAAAGTTGCCAATCAATGGTTGGGGTGGGTTTATACATTTCTAGGAGAAATAGCACAATGCAGAATTCTAAGAAAAAATATATATTGTTATAGTGTGGAATGATATTTTTGGCTAAAAGAAATGTCAGGATAGCCTGCCACCTTTATCATGCATTCTACAGTGCTATGGCATTTATCATCAGACTATGATCAGAGGATGATTGGAATGGGATAGACGATTTTCATGGAGATGGTGAAAAAAAAGTTGTTTTTCCACCTTTTCCATTCTGTCTGTGAAAATTGGATAGCACTCAGATGTCATCCAAGTGTAGTTCGATGTTTTCCACGGACCCATATATTTGAATGGTCAAGTTCAATCCGAGAATCAGAGGCAAATCTTGCATGCTGTTATCTTTTTGTTTTACTTGGTCCTTGGGAAAAAATTGGACGTGTGCACGGCCTCATTGAATAACATGGCAACGAGTGCTATCCGTCAAAACGACAGATGGCACTCGTCTGATTTTTACAGTTGTGTGCACAAGCACTTAAGGTAAGCCTTTGTGATATTGCTGTGTAGATTTTTTAGCTCAATATAAAGTCTGCATTCTTTGTTTCTGATTTAGAAAAATCTAGAGAAAAAAATAATATAGAATAACTTACAAAATAGGCGGTGGAAAGCCGCAGTAAAATCCCAATGCATTTTGCTGCATATTGACCGCAGATATTTCCCTTGGTATTGGAAACGTATGACTCTAAATAGTGCGACCTCTTTCATATAACCAACCTGGGTAGTTTTACACCTGTAGTATGCTGCAGGGCACTCACGGCGTAGGGGAAAATGTGCTGAGAATGTGATTTCCGATGCTGAAATCCTTCTTTTGGGAATGTAGGTCAGTTTCGCCACTCTGTCTGTTTTCTGGCGAGAGGCATTGTTTTCACACTGTGCCATTCTGCTTTGCTGCACTCCCAGGCCGTTCATGGATTGGTCATACAGAATTAGCCATGTGCATACTGTGAGTGGCGGCATGATGTTCAGTGTAAAGGTTACCATGGCAGCAATCATAAATGTCTGAACTATAATTAGCGGGTAAATCTCAAGGGGATCTGAGATTCTGAGGAATGCATAGCATCAGACATAGAAATGAAAGAGCCTCAAGGGGCAAGTACAAAAATCCCACATGCAAGTTTCCTTTTTGCTGAGTCTGCTGTGCTGTGTGTTGGCATACTATGCCATATTGCAGCTTGAGTAAAAGACTATATTAAAGAGAAAATAAATACATTTTTTTTAACTTTATCATGGAATAAAATGTAAAGAAATTCCTACCAGGAGCTGTAAATATATTTTTTCTACATTTCTTATGTTAAGGAGAACCTGTCATCAGGATCATCCATGTTAACCTACAGGTATGGGCAGAATGGAGCTGTCATACTGATTTAATACATACATTTAGTGTAAAAATTTGCAGCCTTGTTATTGTTAAATCATCACAATACATTTTAGTTTCCTCGGTGCTTTGTGGCGGGACTTATGAGTGGGCGGGACACCACATTCCCACCTACAAGTCCTGCCACGAAGTAACAAGAAAACCTAAATTTATCGTGATGATTTAACAAAAACAAGGCTGCAGATTTTTACACTATAGGTATGTATTAAATCAGTATGACAGCTCCATTCTGCCCATACCTGTAGTTTAACATGGATGATCCTGATGACAGGTTCCCTTTAAGTAGTAATTGCTGTGATCGAGAAAGAAGCATTCCTGTTTTCACTTCATTTCACAATCTGATCTTTGCCATGGGTTTACTATGTAGTAAAATGAAAGACATAAATGCAACAAACATTACACTTTTCTCATAGTGAACTTGAAGGGCGCAGCAAACATCATCCTCAGGTATCATTTGTTTGTAACCAAGGTGTCACATTTTGGAGATAATGACACTATTCAGGAGTGGAACTCGAAGCTTGTGGTCTTCAATGCAAAATCTCCAACATGGTTCCCATCTATCACAGGACTTTACAGCACCACTCCAGCATTTTTTTTATTTCACTGCCCGTAATAAAATACTTACCAGCCACTGTCTTCTTCTGTTCTTGGCACCGCTCTGGTCACCATTTGCTGGCTGTGACCTGCTGGATTGCTACAGTGTTTGCTGGCCGGACCGAAAGTCACTTCTCAATGTAAGTCTATGAGAGCCAGAACGAGGATCATAGACTTACATTGAGAGCTGGAACTGCAGTAACAAGATGGTGGAATGGATCTGGAGTGGAGCTGGGAAGACCAGAAGACAGCTGCTGGTAAGTATTTTACTAGGGATAAAAGAAAGACAGTGATATCATTTTGGCAGTGAAGTAAAAATGTCTGAATAGTGCTTTAAAGACCCGTCATTGATGGGAGCCATATTGGAGATTTTGCATTGGGGATCATGTGCTTCAGGGCTATGGATACCGCATCCTGGCCAGTCTATCTCACCACATGGGATTAGTCCCACTCACAGCACATCCTGCATACGGTTTCCTAACTTATCTTGTGATTAGTCCCAATCACTGCATATCCTGCATACGGGTATGGTATTATACAGCTAATTAAAGCTTATTATATTTGTCATTTAACCTGTTTTTCACATCAGTCACCTTTTATACTACAGTCTGTTCATTGTGTGGATTCACACTGTTGCTCCAGCATCTCCATTACTACTTTAGCACACTGATGAAGGTCTTATATAGACCGAAACGTTTGTGGCTATTGTATGTATTGCACAAATAAACACATTTTGTTTGCACTTTGGAGTGTGCCCGGTCTTCTTCCCAGAGTTAATGTAAGATCCTAACCCTGCTAATAATTTATATGCAGGGAAATGGTGAAATCTCTGGCTGCTGTGTGACAATCGAGACTTCCTCATGATTGATGACCATGTACAGGCCCTACTATGATTACTGCTCCGAGTCTACATTTTCTCATTTTCTCTAAATTCAGCCCTGGACTGATTTTATGTGTGTTTCCTTCCAAGGAAGTAAATGTTAAAGAGAGGAAAGATTAAGAATTAAAGCCCTTTAAAACAGCAAAAAATAGAATATTTGCACATAGCATACTGCATTGTAAATCACATAATACAGTACAAATTTCCATTCAGAAGCTTATAAGGCTGGCACATCAAAATGATTACATAACATCAAAAAGTTTACCTCAGACAGTGGGTTCCCATATTACAGGAGAACATGCTTCATTATGTTGTTCAGTCATTCTCCCCTGAGAGGATCTGTCTTTTGCCATAAATATGTTTTTTTTTGCCTGGTGCTGTTCTCCTGAATCGGATGTCATTTTTCTTTTGTTCCCATGCAGTTCAACTCTTGAGCTATGGCCCCATCTTCCTTGTATATAAATCTAGTATTTTTAACCGAGTAGGTCTGGTCTTCTTCACCTCTTCATGAGGATCACACCCCATTGGCTAATAAGATTAGATTTATATACAGGGAAGATGGTCCATAGCTCAAGAATGGAGAGTCACAGGAACAAATAAAACAATGTTAGATTCAGGGAAGTAGATAAAACCATCACATATTAACATCTAGGACTGGCATTCTTTAAAGCTAATTTGTCAGTAAGATCAACCACTCCTGTCCACGTAAATGGTCCTGGTCATTGGAGTGTACATCAATCGAGACCAACAGCATTGTATCTGCTATTTGTTGATGCATTCCCAAGTAATTAGCGTTTTAAATCCATATATAAATAAGGTGTTAAGTGCTATAGAAATGTCAAAGCACTTAAAGGGGTTGTCCAGGTACGCTACTTGCATACTTATGGTCATGTGCCAACTAGACTTGTTTGGTCTCTTCCAATAAAAGGTAATAATAAAAAAAAATATATATATATTTATATATACACACATATATTTAATGTGGGAAATTCAAATTTTTTAGCGCTTTTAATGTATTCATACTTTTTAAACCTTTTTTATTTTTTAGTGCATTTGTTAGTCCTCATAGGGGACTTGAGCATGTACTGTAATTGTCTGATCATTTGTACTTATACTAAGTATTCATTTTTGCTCTCTATAGTAAAAAATATCTTCTTCTTTGAAGCCCAACCATAGCTCCGTGATGGCAGGCAACAAGTCCCTGACTGTTATGGCAACCCATCAGTTCTCTGTGATCACATTGATGTGCAGCCAATTGACATGTAGAATTACACCCCTAGAAGAACATGCTTTCTCCTGTTCAAGACATATGGTGACCAACAGTCTGCTTTCCTCACTGGTCTCACTGCAGAGTGATTACAAGTGAGGAGAGTAGAGCAGAGATGAGTGTAATTACTAACACTTTCATCTTACAGCAGTAAGAGTGGGGGAGGGGAAGTACAGCTGAGTCAATTTTCCTGTGAGTGGAGAAATGCAAAAAGTGTTTGCAATGAGAAAAAAATCAGCTGTACTGCCCCTACCACCATACTACCTGCTTTGAGATGAAAGCTGAAGAAGTTATAATAATCACATGTTTGCTCCACTCACAGCACTTTGTGGTCACACACAGCTCTGCAGTAAGACAATTGAGGAGAGCAGGTCCATCTGTCATTTTAAGCATCACACTGAGAAATCTGTTCTAATTGTGCAGGAGTGTTCTTTTAGTTTTTTTTTCCTCTGTATGTTGCTGCCTGCTTATGATTGGTCAACGTCATACAGGAGAATAAGCACACATCCCCTGAGATTTTATTTATTTTACTCATTTTTATAGCGGCATTAATTCCAAATCGCATTACAGACATTATTGGCGATAAATTTATGATAATGCCTAGTTGGGCTTATCATAAATTATAACCTAAACTTTGAAAGCTAATATGAGAAATTAAAAAAAATGTTTTATTTAGCTCTGCAGCCATCATTACATAATGTGGCCAGTTTATCATGCTCAAACTATTGAAAGATCCTCTTTAAGCACCCTCACACCGAGAGCACTTAAAAGCCTAAGGGCCTCCCAGTGATGAACTGACAGGAGACAATGGCTCCTGCAGTGCATCACTGAGGTTACCTGAGTTCATTCTCTCACTTTATGACAATGCTTCATGGGAATTTTCTCACCCAGCATTGCCGGTGAGAAAATGAACTGTAGTGACATCATTCTCTCCCGGCGGCAGAGCGATACAGAGGAATGTATCGCAGGAGCGGTGTAGAGCGCTGACATCACCCAATGTCAGTGTTCTACACCGGAGATCGTCGTGGGACACTCGTTAATCACTGGACTGCGACAGACAGGTGATGTATAGCTTGTTTTATTATTTTATTTTTATTACAGATCGATGGCTTCGAGGATTAGGTGATTCGTGAGTATGTACTCTATGTTATGTGTTGTATGTCATGTGTATGTTACATGTTATATGTTCTGTGTATGTAATGTATGTGTTGTTTTTTTTTTGACATTCAACACATTAGCCGGATGATGGGACTACTACTGTCCCAAGATTGGCTAATGTGTCAGTCACTGTCACTGTAATAGGCATAGCCGGATGGGACTTGTAGTCCCATCCGACGATGCCTGCATACGCAGAGACACACACACACACACACAGGCCCGCACACCCCCGCACATACACAGATCACGCAGACACCGGCACACACATACACGCAGACAGTCACCGCCCACACACTATACACGCACACAGTCACCGCCCACACACATAGCGCCACACACTATACACGCCCACATTCTGCCCACACACTTCCCTCCTCCCGAACTGCGTTTCACCTGCAGCAAAACCACAGATCTTTTTTAGACCTGCGGTTTTGCTGCGGAAGTGCCCAACTTAATGCAAGTCAATGGGCGCAGAAACGCTGCAGTTCCAGACAAAAATTGACATGCTGCGGAAAATAAAACGCTGAAAATCGGCGCATTTTTTTCAGCAGTATGTGCACAGCAAACCTGCGTTTGCCATAGCATTACATTGGATGTGCACTGTGCTGCGGGTTGGATGCGTTTCCGCACGTTGAAAAACGCATCGGAAACGTATCTAAAAACGCAACGTGTGCACAGGGCCTTAAAATGCTACTTACTCAGGAACTCAGCAACAGATTAAAGAGATAGGTGTTGATGACCTACATGGCCATAAATGCGGTTTGGAGATTAACATTACTGACGGATTCTCTTTAAGCGATGTTGCCAGTATAAGATACTCGAGTGATGGTATTCTTAGGATTGTGTTCTTAACATTTCCCTTTAGTGTGGCTAACAATAATCTTATGCTTTTGTATTCATGGATCTTTGATTTATATAGTTAGAATTCAATTGTACTGGATTCATGTACTCGGGTAGTGGATTTACTTTACTAGAACTCATTAGTAAATATACTTCTTTTTGACATTTAGAAGGCCCGGAAAGAAAAAATGGCCAGTATGTTATTATATTTCAGCAGTGCTTGGATTTCAGTATTTTAGACAACCCTTTGATGTTCTTTCATTGCTCAGCTTTGATCTTATTAATGTGCT
>JARQOD010000002.1:208289256-208344374 GCA_033576555.1 Oophaga sylvatica
CCGTGGTTTGTTAATCAATGATATTATTTTTGATGTACAGCCTCCTACTACCGGTCTGATAGATCAAGTTCTATGTATATTATTTTTAATCACTGCACTGGCTTGGGCAAATCCTAGTTAAACATGAACCCGTCTAAATAATTTGGACAATTTCCTTCAGCCTGGCGCAAATGTTAGCATCCCAACCGCCGGCTACCGCTGAATCTGCCTTGCTTTCCTTACGCCAGGGGAAACAGTCATCATAAATAGGTTACTGAATTTAAAAGGTTATGTGGACACCCGGGAAAACAATGCTTATTACCAATCTTTAGAAAAGGTTTTGTCAAATGCAACAAGGAGAGCTACTCGTCAGAGTCTCCAAGGATTGAAATGTTTATACAGCACTGTGTACGTTTGAACCTTAACTGAAAACAAAAAAAGGGCCGCTGTAAATCGCATTACAATTACTCTCTTCCGTCCGGAAAACCACAGGCAAAACCCGCGAGAGGCTGAGGGTGCCTATGCAGGGGACTCACTGCAGAGACGGAGAATAATGAACCCGCAAACCGCTCCGGAGCCTTATGTTTTCTAGGGTCAATCGACCATTTCCCATCAATTGTCCAAATGTCCTAGGAACCCAACAAGGTTGGGTATAGGGATTATAAACCAACGCTGATCTGAATTTCGGAAACCATTCTACATCTAGATGCGTTTTTCCCCCCAATACTGAAGCCGACTTCCCTAAAGATCAAGGGGAGAAATTTCAATTGTTCTCTTCCATACAGATTCAGTGGGAGGAACAGTGGATATCAAGTCTGCCATATAGACCTGGAGCAGGTGGGAATTTCATATTCTTCTTTTGCAAAGGAACAGATAAAGACACAACTAAGAGCTTCACCAATACTATGGAAACGGGGAGGTTCCCCATTAGTTTCTGGACCAGAAACGGGAGACATGCCTCTGGAGTGTAAGATGAACCGACCATAAGAAACACTTTCATTCATGTTAATAACTTCTCCTCATTTTCCGAAATTTAGGAATTCCCTGGTTACGGCACAAAATCCAATCTCAATTGGAAACCAAGGAGAAACCTTTCTCCCGAATGCATTCTCCATCAGTCCAACTGTGGGCCCATTACCCAGAACTTGGAAGAGGTGATACAGGTACCTACTCTCCCTCGAATATCAGAATTCTCAGACATTTTTGATAAAAGGAAGGAGACAATTCCCCCACAAGACCTAGACCCCCCCATAGAATTGCTTCCTGGACCCCCGGATTCCTTTCGGCCATGTTACCCGTTGGCGGCTCCGAATTAAAATCTTTACGAGAGTATATAGATGAGAATTTAGCCAAGGGGTTTATCCGACCATCTTCTTCACCAGCGGGACCCAATAATTCTTTGAAAGAAGAAGGATGGTACTCTAAGCCCCCGCATTGACACCGGATTAAAATAAGGAACCATTCGTAACATAACCCTTGCCCCTAATCCAAATTTTGGAAAAAGAGTTCGCCCCAAGGTATTTACCAAATTAGATTTTTCGGGGGCTTTAATTTTACTCCGTAAACGCCCGGAGACGAATGGAAGACACTTTTAGACCGTATGGACATTTGAATATTTGGTGATCCATTCGACCGTAACGCTCCCGCTTTTAAAAACATTTAGCCAACGACATTTTCAGGGATTTTTGGACTATATGTGGTAATTTACCTTGGACACTTAACTTTTCTACTCCTTACAGGAACATCGGAACATTCAAGACCGACTTAGACGTTTGAGAAAACATTTGACATCAAACTCGAAAATGGATTTTCCATTGTTCCAAATTAAATTTTTTAGGCTATTTATCCGCCCAGGGATTGAATATGGATCCACAAGATCCAGGCAAATCTTGGACGGCCGTAACCGGAAACATTAAGGAGTACAACGATTCATTGGTTTGCTAACTTTATAGACTTTATTTCCCAAATTTTTCAAAATTGTCCGTCCCACACCTCCTCACCAAAAGGGAAGAATTTGAATGGTCCGCAAGCTCAGGAACCTTTGATCCCTGAAGGTTGTTTTACCACCCCAAAATTGATGCACCGGATCCCTGCACAGCCCTTTTATCGTGGGTGACGCGTCTGACTGTCATTGGGAGCTATCCTTCACAACGTACCGGGAAAAAAATTTTGCTGCACCCTGGCCTCTTCCCCGTAGGTTATCTTCTGCAGAACTTAACAGAGGCAGATAAGGAATTTTGGCAATTATTTCTGCCTTTAAGGAATGGAGCACCATTTCAGGGGGCAACTCCAGTAAGTACACCGGATCACGCAATTTGGAATTCCTTAAGTCTCCAGTGTCTTTCCCTCGACAACAGGGGAGTTTGTCTTGAACCAGTTTAATTTTATTTTCCGTACCGCCCAGTTCACGAAGGGAAAGCTGCGCATTATCCCGAACCATACCGGATTCCGTGCCTGGACCCCCCTCGAAGACCACTTGTCCCGGGGGCCAATTTTTGTTGAGTCTCCGGAACCGGACTTGGGGGGTCAAGTGGCCTATACGGTGACGTATTTCTTGCACTCCACCGACAATGTGAATCTTGCCTCGGAATGGTGGTGGTAGGATCGATTATTTATGCCCAGAGGCTGAAAGACTTCAGTCTCAAATGGTCCACCACTCTAAATTGGCTGGTCATAGGGGGAAGAAGACCAGGAATTGTTAACCTTTTTTTTGTGGCCTACTTTTGAAGGATTGAATACATGTTCGCTCTTGTGAATTTTGCCCGGTACAAGGTTCCTCGCTTTCACCACTGGTCTTTTTTAAACCGCTACCTGTCCTCTCGCCTTGGGGTCATTCGATGGACTTTATTGTGGAGTTACCCACCTCTGGTGGTAAAAATATTTATTTTGGTGGTATAATCGTTTAACAAAGCTGCTCATTTTTATTCCGGTGCGGCTCCCCACTACAGAACAGTAACTAGTTACCAAACATTTTCCGGCTGCAGGGGACCAATGACATTTTCTGACCGGGGAATACAATTTACCTCAGATTTTGAAAGATTTTGTTCTGCCCCACATTAATGTTTCTTGTCTTTCATACCACCCGACCAACGCAACCGAACGGACAAAACAAACCTTGGACAATATCACCTGTACGTCAGTCATTGCAACGATTGGCTGAAGCAACTTCCTCAGCGGATTTCGTACAACAACTCCCAAAGCAGTTCCACGAAGGTAACCCCTTTTTTTTTGCCAACCTGGGTTATCATCCAAGTTTTTGCCTAGGTCTCTGGTTACATTTCGGTACCACGGTTGAAACAGAGGACGCGTTGCAACAATCTTGAAGTTTTGAAGGACCCCTACCACAGCACAGGCGTTACAAGAAGTCGCCATAGATTCCAAACCACACCTATTTAAGGAGAAGACCATTTGGTTTCCACCAGAATCAAAATTTTTCCTTCGCAAAACGGACAGAAATTCTCGGCCATTCAAAAGGGGATTGTGAGCTCTGGCCTGTCGGTTGAAGCTCCACGACTTTAAAGTACACCCAGTATTTCATGTTTCCTTATTAAAACCAGTCTCTCCTAACACGTTTCAGGGACTATCGACCCCCCCCCTCCACCAGGTTGTTGATGGCGAAAACAATTCGTGGACGATATTGTTAATTCGAGACTTCATAAAACCGGCTTCATATCTTATTAATGGAAGGTTACTCCCCTGAAAATATTCTTGGGAACCAGTAAGTAACATCAATGCGCCTCTGAAGATTGCCATTTCATGGAGATACCCACAGGCCTGGCCAGGCCGTCCGAGGCCGTCTTTAGGGGGATAATGTCTTTCCGGGTTTTCTAGGTAACTTTGTCAATGATTTTGCCCTTTGTTAAATGATTTGCGTTTTTGTCCCTACTTCCTTCGTTTTTTAAAGCCTGGCTCAGGGTGCGGCCACTGCTGGAAATATTCTGCTTCCGTTCCCGCAACCCCGTTTTGTCCTCACAGATCTTTTGTGTGTTTACCAGGAAAGTGCATACCTTATTTCAGGTGTTTCTCACCACACAGCTTCTACCCATGGCTCTGGACATCTCTGCATATGTAATTGCACAAAGTACGTTTTCACTAAACTGTTGCTTGGGAATTTAACCCTTGTTCACTCCATCTGAAAGAACTGTTTTCTGAACGTTGCTGTTAACCCTTTGGCATACCTCTGGTGAGAGCTTTGGAAGTTACTGGAACCTTACGACATAGAACTTGTTGTTGGCTTCACTGAATTAACCACAACGAGATTAACTTGTTCCTGGCCTCCTGTGTTTTTCTGCCCTACTGCCCTCTTTCCCCCAAACCAGCAGGTTAAATCCAGCCACGTTATCTTGCATCAGATTACCTTGTGGTCACAATTGGTGGGACTCCGCGTAAGAACTTTACCACCCTCGCTATAGATTCAAAAGACTTATATCCGATTCAAAAAGGACTTGTTAATAATATGGACTCATTGCATGCCTACGGTTGTTTGAAATTGTTTTTGGGGTTTTTGCTTTTCACAATACTTTTTGCATTCAAAGAAACCCCGTCTCTGATTGTTCTTGCCCCACGCTATCAGAATTCCGAGTTCCAACAATAGATTACACATTTGCAAATAATGGCTGCTTCGGAAACTCGCCATGCACCCTTTTTTCTTCAAGTGCCTCCCTTTTTTGCATCTTGAAAAGCCACACCGCTTTTTCAGAAAGTCCGTATTTTATAGTTTCTTTGTGGGTTTCTTTCATCCCGAACAATTTTCCTGCGTTGGGATACATTTTTGTTGGTCTACCTGACCATGGTTTGTTTTACGAGCCCTATTTCCATTATTAACACGTTTGAACTCACTGTTGGCTTTATCAATATCTTGGATACTTTTGTATCCCTCCCTGTTTTATACAGTTCAACTCCTTTTTCCTTAGATCCTTTGACAATTCTTTTGTTTTCCCCATGACTCAAATCCAGAAACGTCAGTGGCGGATAAAGACAAAGCGGTGGACCCATAAACTCACTCAGCTTTTATGCATACACACGATTAAACAAACAGGTTTAAGTGAGGATGTACCTTTAGTACCTTCAACCCTTTGTGTCAACTTCTGTGCATTATCAGGCCAAAACAACAGGATATTGAACTTTTGATCAGGGTCTTTGATGTTTTTGGGGATCATTATGATTTAAAAAAGAAAAACAGTATAAAAAAAAATGGTTCCCCACTACGAACCTGGGGAGAAAAAGTTTAGTGTTATCATGCATATTACTGAAAAATCCAAGAAAGAAAAAACTGTCGGGGTATGTAAACTTTTGAGCACAACTTGTTACTCCAATCTGGTGCTATTAAAAACGGTTGATATGGGTACAAAAAAAAAAAAAAAAAAATTTAAAAGGGCCCTAAACAATACATCCAAAAATAGTCTTAAACCCCCTTTCCACATCACAATAATTGCTGATGTCAACTCAACGCCGGAGTTGCACCTTTTTGACCATTCCACTGATATAGCACGACAGTGCCTGCAACAGCCTACTGGAATCGCGATCACCCGCAGCTATTAACAGTTAAAGCCCGGTGTCAATTTTTGACACGGCTTTAATTCCTTACCGAAGCGCATCGTAAATCCTATTATCGGGCCCCACTGAACGGGGTTACCAATTGGGGGTCAAGGTTGGGCGACCTCATGGTTGTCATTGCCTGATTTCGATGGCGCGCTGATGGTCGTCGACCTATACAAAGAAGGGATTTTTGCTACCCAAAAAGGCGATCTGATCATGCGCAAGGCATCAAAGAACTGCAGCTTTAGCCCCCTGGAACTACTAAGCATGCAAAAAGCAAAAAAAAATTTTTAACCCCTTAGTGACAGACCTTTTTGCAGCTTAATGAACAGGGCCATTTTTACAATTCTGACCATGTCACTTTAGAGGAAAATAATCGGAACCTTTAACGAACCCGCTGATTCGAGATTTTTTTTTTTCGTGACATATTGTACTTCCTTGGGTAAAATTTCTTTGAAACTTGTGTTTATTTATGAAAAAAACGGAAATATGGCGAAAATTTGAAAATATAACAATTTTCAAACTTTAAAATTTTATGCCCTTAAATCAGAGAGATATCACACAAAAATTTTTTAAAAAATAACTTTCCCACATGTCACTTACCACACAATTTTGGGAAAAATTTTTTTTTGTTACGAAGTATAAGGGTTAAAAGTTGACCAAGATTTCTTATTTACAACACCATTTTATTTTAGGGACCACATCACATTTGAAGTCATTTGAGGGGTCTATATGTAGAAAATACCCAAAAGTGACACCATTCTAAAAACTGCACCCCTCAAGGTGCTCAAAACCACATTCAAGAAGTTATTAACCCTTTACGTGCTTCACAGGAACTGAAGCAATGTGGAAGGAAAAAATTAACATTTAACTTTTTTTGCAAAAACTTTACTTCGGAACCTATTTTTTTATTTTCACAACTGTTAAAAGAAAAAATGAACCACAAAATTTGTTGTGCAATTTCCTGAATAAGCCGATACCCCATATGTGGGGGTAAACCAATTTTGGGCGCACGGCAGAGGTCGCAAGGGAAGGAGCGACATTTGACTTTTTCAACGCAGAATTGGCTGGACGCCATGTCGCGTTTGTAGAGGCCCTGATGTGTCTAAACAGTGGAAACCCATCACAAGTGACCCCATTTTGGAAACTAGACCCCCTAAGGAACTTATCTAGATGTGTGGTGAGCACTTTGAACCTCCAAGTGCTTCACAGAAGTTTATAACATAGAACAGTGAAAATAAAAAATCATATTTTTTCCACAAAAACAATCTTTTGACCCCAATTTTTATTTTCCCAAGGGTAACAAGACCCCAAAAGTTTTTGTGCAATTTGTCCTGAGCATGCTGATACCCCATATGTGGGGGTAAACCACTGTTTGGGTGCATGGCAGAGCTTGGAAGGGAAGGAGCGCCGTTTGACTTTTTTAGCGCAAATTGGCTGGACGTCATGTCGTGTTTGTAGAGGCCCTGATGTGTCTAAACAGTGGAAACCCCCCACAAGTGACCCCATTTTGGAAATTAGACCCCCTAAGGAACTTATCTAGATGTTGGTGAGCACTTTGGACCTCCAAGTGCTTCACAGAAGTTTATAACATAGAACCGTGAAAATAAAAAATCATATTTTTTCCACAAAAATGATCTGTTCACCCCAATTTTTATTTTCCCAAGGGTAACAAGACCCCAAAAGTTTTTGTGCAATTTGTCCTGAGTACGCTGATACCCCATATGTGGGGGTAAACCATTGTTTTTGGGGGCATGGCAGAGCTTGGAAGGGAAGGAGCGCCGTTTGACTTTTTCAACTCAGAATTGGCTGGACGCCATGTCGCGTTTGTAGAGGCCCTAATGTGTCTAAACAGTGGAAACTCCCCACAAGTGACCCCATTTTGGAAACTAGACCCCCTAAGGAACTTATATAGATGTGTGGTGAGCACTTTGAACCCCCAAGTGCTTCACAGAAGTTTATAACTCCCGGGCATGAAAATAAAAAGTCATATTTTTTCCACAAACCTGATGTTTAGTCCCCAATTTTTTATTTTCCCAAGGGTAAAAGGAGAAATTAGACCACAAAAGTTGTTGTCCAATTTGTCCTGAGTACGCTGATACCCCATATGTGGGGTGGGACCACTGTTTGGGCGCAGGCAGGGCTTGGAAGGGAAGGAGCGCCGTTTGACTTTTTCAAACCAAAATTGGCTGGAATTGAAATTGGATGCCATGTCGCGTTTGGAGAGCCCCTGATACGCCTAAACAGTTGAAACCCCCCACAAATCACACCATTTTGGAAACTAGACCCCCCAAGGAGCTTATCTAGATGTGTGGTGAGCACTTTGAACCCCCAAGTGCTTCACAGAAATTTATAAACGCAGAGCCGTGAAAATGAAAAATCATTTTTTTTCTCAAAAATGATTTTTTTAGCCAGCTATTTTTTATTTTCCCAAGGGTAACAGGAGAAATTAGAACCCCAAAATTGGTGTGCAATTTGTCCTGAGTACGCTGATATCCCATATGTTGGAGTAAACCACTGTTTGGGCGCACGGCAGGACTCGGAAGGGAGGGAGCGCCATTTGACTTTTTGAAAGCCAGTCGTGTTTAGAGACCCCCTGATGTGTCTAAACGTGGAAACCCCCCACGAGTGACCCCATTTTGGAAACTAGACCCCTAAAGAAACTTATCTAGATGTATGGTGAGCACTTTGAACCCCCAAGTGTTTCACAGAAATTTATAAACGCAGAGCTGTGAAAATAAAAAAATCATTTTTTTTCTTAAAAATGATTTTTTTAGCCAGCTATTTTTTATTTTCCCCAAGGGTAACAGGAGAAATTAGAACCCCAAAATTGGTGTGCAATTTGTCCTGAGTACGCTGATACCCCATATGTTGGGGTAAACCACTGTTTGGGCGCACGGCAGGGCTCGGAAGGGAGGGAGCGCCATTTGACTTTTGAAAGCCACGTCGTGTTTGGAGACTCCCTGATGTGTCTAAACAGTGGAAACCCCCCACAAGTGACCCCATTTTGGAAACTAGACCCCTTAAGAACTTATCTAGATGTGTGGTGAGCACTTTGAACCCCCAAGTGTATCACAGAAATTTATAAACGCAGAGCTGTGAAAATAAAAAATCATTTTTTTTCTCAAAAATGATTTTTTTAGCCAGCTAATTTTTATTTTCCCAAGGGTAACAGGAGAAATTAGAACCCCAAAATTGGTGTGCAATTTGTCCTGAGTATGCTGATACCCCATATGTTGGGGTAAACCACTGTTTGGGCGCACGGCAGGGCTCGGAAGGGAGGGAGCGCCATTTGACTTTTTGAACGCTACGTCGTGTTTGGAGACCCCCTGATGTGCCTAAATAGTGGAAATCCCTCAATTCTAGCTCCAACCCTAATCCCAACACACCCCTAAACCCTAATCCCAACCCTAATCCTAACCCTAAAATCCCAACCCTAATTCCAACCCTAATTGTAACCCTAACCTTAATTGTAACCCTAACTCTAATTGTAACCCTAACCCTAATTTTAACCCTAACCCTAATTGTAACCCTAACCCTAATTCTAACCCTAATTAGAACCCTAACCCTAAGGCTAGGTTCATTTTGCGTTTTACCAGCCCGTTCAACACATAGCGTTGACGGGCTGGTAACGGTATAGAATAACGCGATCGCGTTATGCTATACCCGCTAGCGCAGAGGAATCAGCAGATGATTCATCTGCGCTAGCGGTGACGGAGCCCAAACGCTGCAGCCCGCGTCCGAGGCTCCGTCACTGAATGATGGCACGTCGTCGCAAACGCATGCCGTAAAGCGATGCGCCCTCAAATGGGGGTGAATGGCAGTGTTAACGGACTGCCATAACGCAGTATGAACCCGGCTTAACCCTAATGCTAATTATAACCCTAATGCTAACCCTAACCCTAATGCTAACCGTAACCCTAATTATAACCCTAACCCTAATTATAACCCTAACAGAAAAATTAAAATAAATATAATTTCTATTTTTTATTATATGTCCCTAACTAAGGGGGTGATAAATGGGGGGGTTATGTACTGTTTTTTTTATTTTGATCACTGTGATAGTTTATCACAGTGATCAAAATGCACTTTCTGGAGAATGAATGAAACTTTTTTTGAATCTGCCGCCAAGCAGATCGGCGGGCGCACTGCGCATGCGCCCGCCATTTTTTTTGTGCAGGAAGAAGACGCCGGGTTCCTGGGGCCTGGAGGAGGACGGAGGACACCGGTAAGTATAGGGGGGGGCGATCGGGGGACCTGGGGACCCTCATTTTCTCCCCTCTGATGTGCGATCACATCAGAGGGGAGAGAAATCATTTTTTTTTTTTTTTGCAATCGCGTCTATGCTTGCATAGCAGCGATCGCAACAACGGGATCGGTGAATACCGACCTGGATCATGTTCTCTGGGGTCTCGGCTACCCCCGGTAGCCGAGACCCCAGAGAATATTTGCCCATCCCCCCAGCACATAGCGGCACATAGCGGCGGGCGCACTGAGCATGCGCCCGCCATTTTCTTCATTGCGCCGGCACCGGGGACACTGGAGGGCCCTGGGGCCACATGCAGGGGATCGGGGGCCACATGGGGGTCCTGGGGACCCTTTTTCTCTGTCCTCTGATGTCCCATGACATCAGAGGACAGAGAAATTAAATGGCACAACTTTTTTTTTTGTTGCGGTCGCCGTTATAGGGTTAATAACGGCGATCGCAACATCGGTGTCGGTAAAAACCGACCCGATTCATGTTCTCTGGGGTCTCGGCTACCCCCGGAGAAAATGCGCCTCTGGGGGCGCTATTCACTTTTTCCACAGCGCCGTTAATTAACAGTTTAAGTGGTTTAAGTACCCTTAATGACCGCCGTTAAAAGGCGTATCGGCGGTCGTTAAGGGGTTAAAAATATAAAAGTTCAAATCACCCCCCTTTCATCCCATTCAAAATAAAACAATAAAAATAATACAACATACATATATTTGGTATCAACGTGTTCAGAATCACTCACTCTTTCAATATAAATAAAGAATTAACCTGATCACTAAACGGCGTAACGAGAAAAAAATTCAAGACGTCAAAAATACTTTTTTGGTCACCGCTACATTGCAATAAAATGCAATGACGGGCGATCAAAAGATCGTATCTACATCAAAATGGTATCAATAAAAACGTCAGCTCTTCGTGCAAGATTTTTTTCTTTTACCACTGAAATAAAAAATAACCTAGACATGTTTGGTGTCTATGAACTTGTAATGACCTGGAGAATCATAAAGACAGGTCAGTTTTAGCATTTAGTGAACATGGTTAAAAAAAAAACAACAACTGTGGAATTTCACCGCACTTGGAATTTTTTTCCAATTTTCCAGTACACGATATGTTAAAACCAATGGTGTCTTTCAAAATTACAACTTGTCCCGTAAAAAACAAGCCCTTACATGGCTATATTGACTGAAAAATAAAAAAGTTATGGCTCTCGGAAGAAGGGGAACAAAAAACGAAAATGCAAAAATGGAAATACCTCTGATCGTGAAGGGGTTAAAGTCTCTAAAGTTTAACTAAAATGATGTAATCTGATGAAGAATTTATTTAAAATTTTCTGCTTCAACTTTTTACAAAAGTAGTTCATAAAATTAGAATTCAACCAATGTGCCACATCTAATATAATACAGTGTATATAACATATGTAAAATATCTTACAACTGCAGAGTGAGCTTTGTGCCCTTTGTAAAATGTTTTCAAAAATATCCTCAGGTAACTCCAAAAGGTCATAATATTTTAAAACCGTGACTGTTAAAAATGTCATTGAAGGTAGATCTGTTATAAGACTTGGTTATAATTGTCGCTGATTCCTGAAAGCTTTTATAAAAAATACATTCAGCATTAACAAGAAAAAAAAGTATTTTGTTAGACTACGTAAACCGTAAAACACTTGAGCTTTTATTCAGATTTGATGATAGAGATGGAGACATTATGGATGCTGGGTGTCACAACAGCTATAGAACAACTACAGGGGAAATTTTGATGCTTAGTAAGGACAGCTTTTACACTACTTAGCCTGAAAACGGACAAATGTCCATCAAGCTTACACTCTTTTAGGTGTCATCCAGATGATATTTCACAATAAATTCACATGTTGCACATTGGTTAAATTTTCTTAATAATTAAAGAGAACCTGATACATGCTCGATCCAGGGGTAGCATTTAATAGACATAGGTTGTATGAACTCAACCAGGTACGTCTGAGTCTGAAACGCTGATGCGTTTCAGGAAAAAACATATTTTAAAAACTGTCAAGGACCAAACCTCTCTAGAACTAGTCAGAAAGGCAGATCCCCGGTGGCTTCTCCATGCCCTGGATAGGTCTATGCCTATATGCGCGTACAGGCATAGTAATCGTAGGGAGTTTGCAGGGTCTCTTTGTAAATGCCCCAAATGGGAAATTCCAACCCTATAGCAAAATAACACCGCACAGCAGAAGTAGGGTGGGAGGTAATGGAGAGAGAACTAGTCTGGTTACATGTCCTAATATTTTTTACTTTTATTCTTGATATTCCAAACCGTCTTAAAGGTTGGTTGCCATGACTAATTGGCCTGTTTTAATCCATATCAAATATCAGCTCCTTACTACTGTGTAGAGAAGTCTCTCACACTGGGAACCTGCCTGGATCCACAGACTTCCTAGTCCCAAACATAGAAAATGTCCTGGAATTTTCAGAGTTAATCCCATAAGATTTAAAATGAGTCTGTCAATAGGTTTTTGCTATTGTGTTATGAGAGAAGCATAATGTAGGAGTCGAGACCCCGATCCCAGTGTACATCACATATCGGACCGCTTTGCGTAGTTTTGATAGAATCCCGGTTTTCTGTGTTCAGGATATTGATTCCAGTGTAACCGTGACCACACTCTTTATCTAGAAAAGTCCTAGTAGCCAGTGTCAAAATTGCACAATTTCTCATTTATTTTTTTTATAATAATTGTCAGAATTAAAAAATACGGTATATACATTCAGCACAAAATTCTGATTTACACTACAAGTCATTTGTGGATGGCACATTCCATTCAAATACTACAATTTATTGTTTTATCTCTTTTTGTCATAGTATGCCTTGCTTACATCAACACTTTGGAGTTATAACAGGGTTAAATATTTTTGAATTGGTGACTATTAAAGCATTCTTATCATTGCAGGAATTTTTTTTTCCTCATACATTTGACACACCAAAGGGTTGTGGGCCCTGAGCTAAAATAGTTAACCCCTTAGTGACAGTCAATTTGCAGCTTAATGACCAGGCCAATTTTTACAATTCTGACCACTGTCAATTTATGAGGTTATAACTCTTGAACCCTTTAACGGATCCCGCTGATTCTGAGAGTGTTTTTTCGTGATATATTGTACTTCATGTTAGTGGTAAAATTTCTTTGATATGACTTGTGTTTATTTATGGAAAAAAATGGAAATATGGGAAAAAAAATTAAATTTTGCAATTTTCAAACTTTTAATTTTTATGCCCTTAAATCAGAGAGATATGTCACACAAAATATTAAATAAATAACATTTACCACATGTCTACTTTACATCAGCACAATTTTGGAAAGAAAATTTTTTTTTGTTAGGAAGTTATAAGGGTTAAATTTTACCAGCAATTTCTCATTTTTACAACAAAATTTACAAAACCATTTCTTTAGGGACCATATCACATTTAAAGTCACTTTGAGGGGTGTACATTACAGAAAAGACCCCAAAGTGACACCATTCTAAAAACTGCACCCCTCAAGGTGCTCAAAACCACATTCAAGAAGTTTATTAACCCGTTACGTGCTTCACAAGAACTGAAGCAATGTGGAAGGAAAAGATTAACATTTAACTTTTTTTACAAACATTTTACTTGAGAACCATTTTTTTATTTTCACAAGTGTAAAAAGAGAAAATGAATCACAAAATTAGTTGTGCAATTTCTCCTGAATGCGCTGAAACCCCACATGTGAGGGTAAACCACTGTTTGGGCACATGGCAGAGCTTGGAAGGGAAGGAGTGTCGTTTGACTTTTTCAGTGCAGAATTGGCTGGAATTGAGATCGGACGCCATGTAACGTTTGGAGAGCCCCTGATGTGCCTAAACAGCGGAAACCCCCCACAAGTGTCACCATTTTGGAAGCTAGACCCCTTAAGGAACTTATCTAGATGTGTAGTGAGCACTTTGAACCCTCAAGTACTTCACAGAAGTTTATAGCGCAGAGCCGTGAAAATAAAAAATCATTTTTTTATCCTCAAAAATGATTTTTTTTAGCTCGCAATTTTTTATTTACACAAGGGTAACAGCAGAAATTGGACCCCAAAAGTTGTTGTCCAATTTGTCCTGAGTACGCTGGTGCCCCATATGTGGGGGTAAACCACTGTTTTGGTGCATGGCAGAGCTTCCAAGGGAAGCAGCGCTGTTTTGGAATGCAGACTTTGATGGAATGGTCTGCGGGCGTCATGTTGAGTTTGCAGATGTGTCTAAACAGTAGAAACTCACCACAAGTGACCCCATTTTGGAAACTAAACCCCCCAAGGAGCTTATCTAGAAGTGTAGTGAGAACTTTGAACCCCCAAGTGCTTCACAGAAGTTTATAACGCTGAACCGTGAAAATAAAAAATAATTTTTTTTCCACAAAAATGATATTTTAGCCTCCAAATTTTTATTTTCACAAGGGTAACAGGAGAAATTGGACTACAAAAGTTGTTGTGCAGTTTTTCCTGAGTATGCTGATGCCCCATATGTGGGGGTAAACCACTGTTTGGGCACATGGCAGAGCTCAGACAGGAGGGAGCACCGTTTGACTTTTTGAACGCAAAATTGGCTGGAATCAATGGTGGCGCCATGTCACTTTTGGAGACCCCCTGATGTACCTAAACAGTGGAAACACACCAATTCTAACTCTAACCCTAACCCCAACACACCCCAAACCCTAATCCCAACCCTAACCATAACCCTAATCACAACTCTTATCCCAACAGACCCCTAAACCTAATCCCAAACCTAGCCACAACCCTAACCCCAAAACACCCCTAACCCTAATACCAACCCTAACCATAACCCTAACCACAAACCTAAACCCAACACACCCCTAACGCTAATACAAACCCTAGCCCTAATCCCAACACTGACCCAAACCCTAACCCTAAAACTTTAGCCCAACTCACTTTAGCCTAATCCTAACCCTAAAACTTTAGCTCAACTCACTTTAGCCTAACCCTAACCCTAAAACTTTAGCCCAACTCACTTTAGCCTATTTCTAACCCAAACCTTAACCCTAACCTGAAAACTTTAGCCCAACTCGCTGTAGCCTAACTCTATCCCTAACACTAACCCTAAAACTTTATCCCAAGTAACTTTAGCCTAACTAACCCTAATGGGAAAATGGAAATAAATATATTTTCTTTATTTTATTATTTTTCCCTAACTAAGGTGGTGAAAAAGGGGGGGTTTATTTACTATTTTTTTTTTTTGATCACTGTGATAGGGTCTATCACAGTGACCAAAATGAACCAATAAGAACAATCTTCCAATTGTTTCCAGATGATGACCAGCAGATCTCGACAGGCGCACTACGCATGCGCCCGCTATTTTCTTACCAGAAGAAGATGGCGGCACCCATTGGGGGAAGCAGAAGGGCCCAGGAGCACCGGGAGGTACCGGGGTGATCGGGGACCCTATTTATCTCTCTTCTGATGTGCAATCATATCAGAGGAGAGAGAAATTAAATAGCACATCGGACTTTTTTGCGATCACCTTTATATGGTTAATAATGGCGATCGTAACACCGGGGTCGGTAAAAACCGTCCTGAATCATGTTCTCTGGGGATCTCGGCTACCCCCGGAAGCCAAGAGAAAATCCGTCTCTGGGGGCGCTATATACTTTTTCCTTAGCGCCGTGAATTCACAGCGCTGTGGTTAAAGTACACTTAACTACCGCCGTTAAAAGGCATATCGGCGGTCGTTAAGGGGTTAAAAGAAAAAAAAAAGTTTTCCAACTTCTTCTACTTCAGTTATGTTTACATTGTGTATATATAATTGAGTCATCGCTTAACAATTGAATGAATAACTTTCCATTGTAAATTCACAAAAAAGATTAATTTACATGAGTAGATAAATTGCTGATGATAATCTATGGCTATTATGTCAGCATAAAAGATGGGAACAGCAACAACAAGCAAATTATCCTTCAAGACTGTATTGGGGGGCATATTATGCTGGAAAATAATTGTGTGTGGTCCTTTAGAGTATATTCACAGGGGATTAACAGGGGTCAGCATAGCCACAATGATACCTGCAACTACACCGCTCCATATACAGCACACTGTGTGTTCTGACACCTTTCTGTTTAGGAAGAGTCAGATGGCCATGTAACTCAGACGGGGATCGCAATGCTCGGACTGGCTGTCAGCTCTCCCAACCTGAGTGTGAGAGCATGTATTTCTATGCAACTGTTACACTCAGGTCGAAGGAACCAGTAGCTTAATAGAAATACATGCTGTCACGCTTGGGTTGGGAGAGCTGACAGTCAGTCCATGCATTGCATTGCAATCCTCGCCTAAGTTATACATCCGTTTGATTCTTCTCTAATAACTCTCATTACTTTTCAATGCCAAATGTTGCTACTCTTGCTCATCTAGCAAAGAAAGACAGAGAAAACCAATAGGAGTGTTTATAGCTTAAAATGTTATCTTTATTCATACAAAAAACATTAAAATCCCTCACTGGGTTTAAAAAACAAACAAGTGGTAAATAACATTGGAAGGCTAACAATTATACAGACAGGTGTTATGAATGTGCTAGAGATGGTTTCTGAGCAGAGGCTCCCTCTGGTGGTTACAGACAGTACTGAACCTTTCAGCGAGGAATTGCAATCTGGGATCACGGACTGGTCTGATATAAGGGAGGTTACCTCCCATGATGGTTGCCGGTGATCAATTGTTCTTGTCTCAATTGTGGTTCCTGGTTCATTTGGAAGTTTGCTGAGTCTTGCCTGCATCTTCTGCTATCAGATAAGATATTTTCTGCTTTTATTTTTGTGCTTGCTTTTTGCATTGTTCTCTGCACTTCTGTGGAGGTCAGCCAGGTCTCCTCCGGGGTCTTGTGCTCCTCTCAAGTTTATCTGGAGCCACTGTTGTTTGTTCATTTGCTTTTTCTTGTTTTTTCAGTGTCTGCGGCTTAGTTTTGTTACACCAGAGATCTGATTAGATGTTAGAGATCGTGGGATCTCAGGTGTTTTTGCAATCAGAAGAGTTGGTATTTTTTAGGTTTTTTTTTGGATTGCATGAGTATCCTTTCCTGTACTTTTCTGTCTAGACAGATTGGGCCCCAGCGTTTGCTCATTCTATTTTCTGTCTGTGTCCGTGCTTCTTCTTGTCTAACCGCCATTACATGTTTAGGGGCTTCCTATTTTCTTTGGGGATCTGCTCCGGGGCAGATAGCTTTCATCTTTCTGCCTTTAGGTGTAGTTATCTCTCAGGCTGTGACGAGGCGTCTAGGATCAACGTAGGAACACTCCACGGCTACCTCTAGTTGTGTGGTTAGTTCAGGTTACTGCAATCCAATAGGTTCCAGCCTCTCTGTGTATTGCCGTTTTTGCTTATTCTCCACAGCTACCAAAACATAACAGACAGGTATGTGAATTAGGTGGGTGTTATGATCCAGACCGAGTTTTGAGTCCTGTTTTCCCTTTTCCCTGGTCTGGTCATGTCAAGGGTTAACCTTGCTCAGCCTCAGTCTGGGTTCAGGTTGGCTATTTATCGCCGCTGCTTCCTGCATGCGGTGTCTGCTATAGTTTTTGCCTGGGGCTGCTGTAGCTGACTCTGATTCCTCTGATTTGTCCTCCTGCATTTGCTGTCTGAACCCGTGTCTCTGTTTTCTCCCATTCCCGTTTTGACTCAGTGTTCCCCTTTAGTGTATTAATCTCCCGGTTCTGACTGGGCTTGTATATTGACCTGCTTTTGTCTTTTGGCTTATCCGCTCCTGATCGCTACTGACCTTCTCGGCTTGCCTCTGACCCTGAGTTTGTTTATTCCGTTTTGTACTGCACTACAGTGTGTTGCTTGACTCGACCTGTTTGACTACTCTGCTTCCACAAGCCTGCTCTGTTTAGGTTCAGTTCTGCGTTCTCTACTGCCATCTAGTGAAACCTGCATCAATCTGCATTGCAGCAGCCTGACATTGGGTCAAAAAGGAGGATTTAAGCAAACCTATCGATATGCACTATTGTGGCCATTACACTTCCTCCATTACTTTTCACCACCACACTCCAATAATGACCTGCTCTGTTTCAGTTGTCTAGCCATTTCTAATTAGCCCTAGGTCACTCAGCTCCTTACTGTTGCCAAATATTCTGATTTCAATACATCAACCTCGAGCTGAAAGGCCGATTTATCATGTGCATTTGTTTTGCTTTTTTAAATCATTTTTTTTGTCTTGCGGTATTTGTAGCTGCTTTTTTCACCAAATTCCTCAAAATGGATGGCGCACACAGGTCATGAATTTTATTCAAAGTCAAAAATGGTCTTTATTTTAGTCTATCTTTCTTTGTGATGGGGCAAAAATTGCACCAAAATAACTTGCATACAAAACATCACTCCATGGAGGGACTGAAATACACTGGTGACACATTTTGTGATTATTTCAAAAAGCTGGGAATATTAAGTGAATCAGGTGAAAACATCTAGAAGCTCTAAACACCGCCCACGTGACGAACATATAAATAAACGGCAAACCGACTTTAAAAAAGATGTAAATGAAAAGATGAATATGGTGCATACAAAGAAAAAAAAACACTAAAAACTTGTAAAAAAAGGTGCATATGCAAAAATGAGTCAATCACTGATTGTTCACTTGCTGCCTTGTATATACCACCTCTCTATTAATGCCTTTGTTGCAAGATAACCATTGTTATTCTGTTCACCTGTCAGAGGTTTATTGTTATGATGACTGGTGAATATTTGAATTACTTAAACTAATAAAATACCACGTAGTTTGTAAATAAGCTTTTGCCCCATGAATTAAGGGCCCGTCTCACATAGCGATCTCGCTACCGAGATCGGTGCTGAGTCACTAGTTTTGTGACGCAGCAGCGATCTCACCAGCGATATCGCTGTGTGTGACATTCAGCGACGATCAGCCCCCCTGCTGGGTATTGCTGATCGTCGCTGAAATGTCAGGACATTTTTTTGATCGCTGGTTTCCCGCTGACAGGCACGCATCGCTGCGTGTGACAGGCGGGAGACCAGCGATCCGCTGGTAACCAAGGTACACAGCGGGTTTCCAGGCACGGGGCTGTGCCTAGAAACCCGCTGTGTACCTTGGATACCAGCGCCCTGATGCAGGGGAGCTGGTATCCAAGGTACACAGCGGGTTTCCAGGCACCGCGCAGCGCTTGGAAACCCGACGTGTACCTTGGTTACCAGCGCCCTGCATCAGGGCGCTGGTATCCAATGTACACTGCGGGTAACTAAGCGATGTTACCCAGCAGTGTCGCTGTCCCAGATCGCTGCCCTGAGCTGCCTGTTTGACAGCTCAGCAGCGATCATGTAGCGATATACCAGCGATCCTGACAAGTGCATATCGTTGTCGGGATCGCTGGTGTATCGCTATGTGAGACCCAGCCTTTAGAAGGAATTCATATTGTAAAGTCTATATTCTTTAAGAGACAAAAGTTTAGATTTTCGGTTTGCTAACCAGTAGAAATCAGCAATTTAGCTGTCTTATTGATTTATACTCTCTTTGGTATTCTTCTACCTTGCTTCATTGTATTGATGCACCCTGTGGTTTTAGTTGCTATTAAGCTTAAAAAGTTGGATAACACTTGTTTGTTGTTATTTGTAAGTGTGAATATGTTATTTACTTTATTCCATTTTTTGTAATTTAAAATTATCTTCTTGTTGGATATGGACAACAGCACATTATATTCTACTTTTCCAGTTATGGTCTGAAGAAGGAAATTTCTTTCATGTCCCATCAGCTTATGTGTTATCTTTGTACAATTAAATTACAGTAATGTGCAGTCCATTAATGACAGTTAATTACAGTGATCATATACAACCCCTGGCAAAAGTTATGGAATCACCGGCCTTGGAAGATGTTCATTCAGTTGTTTTATTTTGTTGAAAAAAAACAGATCACAGACATCACACAAAACTGAAGTCATTTCAAATGCAACTTTCTGGCTTTAAGAAACTCTAAAAGAAATCAAGAACAAATAATGTGGTAGTCAGTAATGGTTATTTTTTTTAACCAAGCATAAGAGAAAAATTATGGAATCACTCAATTCTGAGGGAAAAAATTATGGAATCACCCTGTAAATTTTCATTCCCAAAACTAACACCTGCATCAAATTAGATCTGCTCGTTAGTCTGCATTTAAAAAGGAGTGATCACACCTTGGAGAGCTGTTGCACCAAGTGGACTGACATGAATCATGGCTCCAACACAAGGGATGTCAATTGAAACAAAGGAGAGGATTACCAAACTCTTAAAAGAGGGTAAATCATCACACAATGTTGCAAAAAATGTTGGTTGTTCACAGTCAGCTGTGTCTAAAATCTGGACCAAATACAAACAACATGGGAAGGTTGTTAAAGGCAAACATACTGGTAGACCAAGGAAGACATCAAAGAGTCAAGACCGGAAATTTAAAGCAATATGTCTCCAAAACAGGAAATGCACAACAAATAAAATGAGGAACGAATGGGTGGAAACTGGAGTCAATGTCTGTGACCGAACTGTAAGAAACCGTCTAAAGGAAATGGGATTTTCATACAGAAAAGCTAAACGAAACCATCATTAACACCTAAACAGAAATAAGCAAGGTTACAATGGGCTAAGGAAACACAATTGTGGACTGTGGATGACTGGATGAAAGTCATATTCAGTGATGAATCGCGAATCTGCATTGGGTAAGGTGATGATGCTGGAACTTTTGTTTGGTGCCGTTCCAAAGAGATTTATAAAGATGACTGCCTGAAGAGAACATGCAAATTTCAACAGTCATTGATGATATGGGGCTGCATGTCAGGTAAAGGCACTGGGGAGATGGCTGTCATTAAATCTTCAATAAATGCACAAGTTTATGTTGATATTTTGGACACTTTTCTTAACCCATCAATTGAAAGGATGTTTGGGGATGATGAAATTATTTTTTAAGATGATAATGCATCCTGGGTCAATAAGGTCAATGTCAGACTTTCCCTGAGGAAGCCGTACTGGTTACGGCGGAATGCGTGGGATCACCTTCCAGGACCCCTTCCGTGATCCCTGCCTGTGCATTATCCGTCCCTCTATCATGAGGGTTTCTGATGGGTAATTATCTTTGCTTATTCCTTTCGGTGCACTAGCGGTGACTTATTGTTGGTCCCGCACACACCACTTTCTGGCCTTCTGCCTGGTTGCTTTACCCTTCCCATGATTTTTCTTATTTTCTCCATACATCACTGTCATAGGTCCATGTAGGGTCAGCACCGGCATTGTTCTATTTTTTGATGGCACATATGCAATATATACATTTTTGTATGTCTCATCTATTATATTGGTATAGGAAAGATGTGTATCTTCGTACCGTGTTAAAAGGTATCAACCACTGAGGACTCTCAAGTCTAAATATTTTTCTATTATATTGGGTCATTTTTCCCATATTGCACATGATGCTAGATTATTGATGTTCTGTCAGTGCATGTTTGGTATATATTATTGTATCTCATGTTCTGTTTTAGGCCTTCTACATTGTATATTGAACCTTATTGTGGATATGTGACAGGGTTTTGGGACTGTGTCCTTGTGGTTTTAATTATGTTTTATTTGCACCATGTTTCTGTATGCCAATAAAAGTTTTTCTATTTTCACATATATTTTTGGTGTAGTGTGCGTGTTATACGGTAGTACTTTTCTCTTGTGTTCTTACGGCCTGCAAATAGTCCGGAACATCAATCAAATTCAAAATCTTTGGTGGAAGTTGAAGAAAATGGTCATTGACAAGGCTCCAACCTGCAAAGCTGATCTGGCAACAGCAATCACAGAAAGTTGGAGGCAGACTGATGAAGAGTACTGTGTGACACTCATTAAGTCCATGCCTCAGAGACTGCAAGCTGTTGTAAAAGCCAGAGTTGGTGCAACAAAATACTAGTGATGTGTTGGAGTGTTATTTTGTTTGCTTGTTTTTCATGATTCCATAATTTTTTCCCTCAGAATTGAGTGATTCCATAATTTTTTCCCTATGCTTGGTTAAAAAAATAACCATTACTGACTACCACATTATTTGTTCTTGATTTCTTTTAGTGTTTCTTAAAGCCAGAAAGTTGCCATTTGAAATAGCTTCAATTTTGTGCCATGTCTGTGATCTGTTTTTTTTCAACAACATAAAACAACTGAATGAACATCCTCCAAGGCCGGTGATTCCATAATTTTTGCCAGGGGTTGTATAATGCAGTGTTTATGTGTTACAATTGCTAGATTGAAAAAAAATCATACCTGAATTAAAGTGCATTTTATTCCGATTGATCATTTGTGTCCATACGGAATGCAGTCTTATATTAATTACATTGTCACTGAGATGACAGAAAGAAAAATCACCATTTTCTCCTGAGATGAGGATTTTTCATATACTGCAGAGAATTACCTAATTCACATGCACAATAATGTCTCAGTCCTGAAATATTAGGTTTTTTTGATTTATTTCCTGCTATGGTGACATCAGCTGGTGCAGGTCAAGTCTGGGCACAGTCTGCAGACATAGAGTCTGCCGGGTTACAAGGTGTCAGTCTACACTTTACTTGATGTCAACTGTGAACAGGAGCCAAGACTAATAGATGGATTACATGTACATAATATTAAAGAACATTTTTGGAGCGATGAATGCTTGAATGTGTGAAGTGGCCTTAGACTTTTACATTACATTGGAGCCACTTCTGGCATTGGTTAAAAAAGTGCACCAAAACTGCGCAAAAACTAGTAATACTTTGGAGAAAATACTGATACTATTTTAGAGCAAGTGAGGGGCCAGAGAGAGAAATGCATTACACATGGCTTTACCAAACACCAGAATGTCGGTATCAGGAACCTCCCCAGTGGACCTGTACAACATCACTTCCTACAGCGGTGATTTCATCTTAATTTTTTTTTTGCATCATGCACAAGGCAATACAGACAAAGTGAGTATTATTACTAGTACTTATGGATATCTCTATAGATTTTATGCAAAATAGCTCTCACCAGCCAAAATGGAGACCCATCTTTAGACCGTTTCAGAGTTTTTGTCCCTTAACTTTACGGAGCAGGGTACTGGTTAGCTGAATGAGGTGCCTGGATGCAGCTCAGAATGAGCACCGACTCTCATTGGAGAGGCCCAACTATATGGAGACTTATTTTTAGGGCTCGCTCATACCACCTTATAAATTGGATTTTTTTATCAGATCACACAGGGTACAATGTTATTCAGTTGGGCAGTGCTGACGGCCATTTTTTTGTCTGTGTAAAAAAAAAAACTGCAGCATTAAATCAGATGGATGTGAGAAAAAAATCACATCATGTCATACGGAGTTCAATATTGGAAAAGTCCTTCTGCACAACATGCAACCTTGAAGGATATAATGTGCTTTATTGCAGACACATTTGGCATAGAAAACAGGACCCAACGTTTCGGCCTACATTGGCTTTTATCAAGTTTATCCGCCCAGAGAAGGCAGGAAAAGTGAAATCTGTGTCACGTAGTAGCCAGGAGCCTGGGGAGAGCTTGTGGTGTCATGAAGGGTTTGCCTCTACAATATTGAACTTTTTTCCCTGACGGCTTCTTTTTTAAAGGGATTGCAGTTCCCCTTTCCCTATATTATGTCATAATGAGTCATTGTATGGAATCCGATTTTTACAGATACATAGCAGTTCTGTAATAAAGGAAACTGTAAATGGTCCTGCAAATGATTAATAACTGCTGAGTAAAAAACGGATTATAAAAGGACAGCACACGGATGACAAGTGAAAAAAGCATGGCCCCACTTTTCTGGATGAAAATTGGACCGATTTTTTATACTATTGTGTGACCCTGACCTTAAAGTGATGTTCTATGGGAAAAAAATATGTAAAGTAGCTCATACCAGCCAATCCAGAGACCACTCCTTGTACAGGACCGTTTGAGGGATTTCACCTGTATAATGTAAGAAGAAATATACAAAGGCTAAAAATTTCTGAAGCTAAAGAAAGGATACAATCGAGTTAATACTAAGGACATGAGAAATGCCTTCTATAGGAATAAAACCTTACAGATGAAAGGGAAGGTAACAGGTAAAGGAATTATTAATTCTCATAATTTTGTGCAAACCACTTATAATCATATCAAACAAGAAGTAAAAAAATAACAATAAATTGCAGAAATTAAAAGTAAAAAGTCCAAAAAAATTCTATAAATAAAAAAAATGTAATATTCAATTTACCAATGTCCTGCCACTACTGTGTTGTTCCTTGCCGGTCCTATGCCATCACTGTTCTTCCAGATCCAGCGATATCATGTTAATTTGACCACAGCAGCCAATCAATAGCCTCAGCTGTGTCCGCAGTGGCCAATAAGTTACTGATAACGTCCAGTGATTGGCAGCAGCAATCATTTATTAACATGTCATGCCATTGCTAGAAAATGGAAAATACAGGGACCAAAAAATTTTTGGCAACAGGATATTGGTAAGGTTGAATGAAGATGATAGGTGAGCAGTAGAGAGAAGTGTCAAACAGAGAAAAAGAGGCAGCATCTTGCAATCATTTATTTTAATCTTCCACTTTGAGTAGTCTACAGATGACTGATGGTGCCCATGAATGAGTGTGGGTGCGGGGCAGTAGTTTGTGAGAGTCCAATCATCATCACTGGATGATGCAACTATTGTGATTTTTGATGTATCAATTTCTTTGAAATGGCAAAGAGAGTAACAAATGTGTGATGGGCTGTTAGCCGAAATATATTTGTAGCCAGAATTCCCAATTATAAGCAAGTGTAACAGGGTTGGTACACAAGATTAATGTGTTCTAAAGATTCATAATGTAAAGTATTTAGGCACCTGCATACTACAGGAAAGCTATGCACCTGCAGTTGACATTGTAAAATGACTGCATCCGGCCAACTGTTTTTAAAGAGGAACTTACGGTACTCAGAAACCAAAACCTAAATAATATCCGTGTATATCCATAACTATCAAATGACACTTGGCAATGAATATTAATTAATCATACACTGTACCCAGGACATATTAATATTGTTGGGGTAAATTTCCACTTAGTGACATTTATTTTAGCTCTCAAAAACTGTTTTGTCGACTAGTTTAAAAACATGACATCAATGTGTCAGTATTTCAGTATTAACACTACACATCTGCCTTCTTAAACAAGCATTCAAAATGATTTTTTTTATTTGTTAAGCCTGTCTAAATATGTGTCTTGTGTAATGGGATACATCTATCTTTTACAGATACAAAAAATATGCAAATATTTTACAAAGTGTAATACAATTTTTAATGCAAAATATAATGCCATCGCAAAAGTAAATTGTCTTTTTCTATACAGTCAAAGATTAATTGGAGACAAGTATTCAACCATTTTAAAGTGATTGTCCAATACTCACACAACCTCTTGTGGTTCTCTTCAGTTAAATATTAACACCTATACTCACTGGCTCTTATGACATTGTTATGTCACATAATCTCGCAGCTAATTAGTGCTGGCTTCACTTTCCCCTCTGAACATATCGGGAAGAAGTGAGAGCTGTGATGTCTCTCCTTCAGAAATAACTGAAATCTGTAGGAGATGAGAGCAGAGTGAAGCCAGAGCTGAATTGGCCTCAAGGTTTGTGTGACATTGAGATTGAGCCCCAGGAGAGTCAGTGTCAACACTACAGGAACTGCTCTGGCACTGGAGATGAGTATAGGTGTTATTATTTTTCTGGGGGAAACATAGTGATTGAGATGGAGTTGCCAAGTAGTGGAAAACCCATTTAAAAAAACACAAGAATTTTTGTATTTGCTAAACCTGTATAAATATGTATTTTGTATATAGAGTAAATGCAACAAAATACTTACTGATCAACATCTTCTTAAGTTTCCCACTCTGCTCCAGGACTCTTTTCACTCAAGTAACTGAAATTCTTACTCACTGGATCACACTGGGGTCTATGTGTGAATCAGAAGTCACTTTGACAGTGTACGCCTATATGCTATATAGGCGTACACTGTCAAAGTGACTTCTATAAAGTTCCATTTCAAAGTGACTTTCCGTTACAAAGGAAATATTTGTCCAGCACTTGGGAATAAAACTGTCATGAATTTCGGTTCAAACGCTTAAGCCTGTGCTTTGTGATTGGCTTCTCTGTCTGACAAACAACAGAGGATACACCTTTTTTTCTGGTGTTTAAGGTTTTAGTCTTTTTAGGGTAGCAGGTATTTTCATTTACTCATTTGTCTGCCCTATCACCTTTCGGGTACGGCTTTATATACTTTCCCCCTGCTAGTATTTTGTGTTTGTGATAATCTCATTCAGATGTCCAGCGACACTGCTGTAGTTTAAGCAAGTTAATGAAAGACCAGCTAGCATTTCTCTCTGCTGTTTTTGTTCTTTACCCTACACCTTCTGTTTCTATTTAGGAAATAGGCAGCAATATTCTCTAACAGTATGCTCTTAATTCTTTATTTTGTATTTCATGGTTTGTTTCATGTACTCTGGGATTTCTTTCTATTTCTAATCTTTCTATTTCAGCACACTTTCTCTTCTGTAGGTAATTTGCATTCTGCTCTGCCCTCTGGTTCTTTAGGAAGAACGTGAAGTGCTCGATGGCCCTTCAGACAGCATAGGTCCGAGTTGCCATCATCTAGTCTTTGGTTAGAGCTATCTACGCTCACCGAGGAACCACTAAGGACAACTGGGTCAAGATCTCTAGTCTGTACAGTAAGCGGCAGAGTCAGCTGCAGTGTTAAGTGTGTTACCTATTTTCCAGAGGGAGTTGCTACACTATCATAACAGAAACCATTAATTTTACATGAATCAAATTAAATCTTTTTCAGAATCTGATAAAAAGACTTGAGCATTTAGATGTTTCATACATAAGCTCATTTTTTAAAAATGTACCTCTGTGTTTGTATTGTATCCTAGAAATTATACTTATTAACTAGCAGGTTTTATTGAAAGATCATAAAATGGTAAAGTTTTGTACTTTAGAAAAGGTAAATTTTCAAATTGGCTATCGATTGCAATAGGTTTTATGTCGGGTTTATATCTCTTAGCTTTGTGTTTCATTTATCTTTTTATTACATGACACCCAAAACAGCCCAAAGGAAGCACAGGAACCACAAAGATATGTACTGTACTATGCTAAGTCAGAGATCCATTCAATTATGAAGCTTCAGTTTGTCAGTTAAGAAGTCCATAAATAGAATATCTTTCCGGTAAAATATGCAGGTTTTCCTGACAATGTGCTCCATATGTCCTACACTATGTAGGAGGGTATATTTCTATAACAGTACTAACTCCAAACAACACTTCCAATTATTCCATCCGTTATTCATGTCTTCTCACTAGACTCATTTCTGATGGACACTCTAATCCAGTGTAATTTATTTTGTACCCAAAAAGTATCATTGAACATCAGTCCTGTCTGGGTTCTATCACAATGTTCTAGTGTGCTTTTGGGGGATGTTATAACATGGTTGAGAGCAAAGGAAAGCATTAGTTCATACAGGCAGCTGTCTCTGGTTCCGCAGCTTGTCCCATTCATTTCACAGTTGCCTGTATTGTGCTGATTAGTAAGGGAGGATACTCACCAATCAAACATTGAACGGCTATCCTTTGAAAAGCTTTTACATTTTTCTGTTATGAAGAATTTTGGGACCTTTTCTGGCAGTTTTGGTATAGGACCTTTAAGCCCTTCAAAGCGTTGGGCTCCAAAGCGTTGGTAAGTTTGCACCTTTAACCCCTTAAAGACCGGAGCTTTTTCGGTTTTGTGTTTTCGTTTTTCGCTCCCCTCCTTCCCAGAGCCATAACTTTTTTATTTTTTCTGTTAATATGGCCATGTGAGGGCTTAAGTTGTACTTTTGAATGACACAATTGATTTTAGCATGTCGTGTACTCAAAAACAGGAGAAAAATTCCAAGTGCGGTGAAATTGCAAAAAAAGTGCAATCCCACACTTGTTTTTTGGTTGGCTTTTTTGCTAGGTTCAGTAAATGCTAAAATTGACTGGCCACTATGTTTCTACAGGTCATTACGAGTTTATAGACACCAAACATGTCTAGGTTCTTTTTTATCTAAGTGGTGAAAAAAAATTCCAAAGTTTGCTAAAAAAGAAAACGGCGCCATTTTCCAATACCCTTAGAGTCTCCATTTTTCGTGATCTCGAGTTGGGAGAGGGCTTATTTTTTGCTTGCCGGGCTGACGTTTTTAATGATACCATTTTGGTGTGGATTCGATCTTTTGATCGCCCGTTATTGCATTTTAATGCAATGTCGCGCGACAAAAAAAAACGTAATTCTGGGGTTTTGATTTTTTTTCTCGCTATGCCATTTAGCGGTCAGGTTAATCCTTTTATTGATAGATCGGGCGATTCTGAATGCGGCAATACCAAATATGTGTATGTTTGATTTTTTTTTATTGTTTCATTTTCAATGGGGCAAAAGGGGGGTGATTTAAACTTTTATTTTTTTATATTTTTAAAACTATTTTTCTTTAACTTTTGGCATGCTTCAATAGCCTCCATGGGAGGCTAGAAGCTGCCTAGCTTGATGGCTCTGCTACATAGAGGCGATGCTCAGATCACCTCTATGTAGCAGAATTACTGCATTGCTATGAGCGCCGACCACAAGGTGGTGCTCACAGCAATCCGGCATCAACAACCATACAGGTTTCAAGGAGATCTCTGGTTGTCATGACGACACACTGGTGACCCGCAATCACGTGACGCAGGTCACCGGTGAGCGCATTTCCGGCAGGCTTGTTAAATACCGCTGTCATAGAATTTGCTGATGATGCCAAGGAGCGACTCATAAAAGGTGACAGCAGCATTTGTTTTCCTGAAGCTCTCTTGACAACAGCTCCGAGAAACATTTGCTTTTGTATGCCTTAGTGGCCTGAAGAAGTTAAAATGAATAAGACTGGCTGGATAAGAAATTTGGGGAGAGGATTGTGTGGGAAGCAAAGAGGATAGCTACTTGGCCAGGAGAGGGAGATTGAGTGTCCCCTGCAGAGTGTTGAGTCCTACACTGGAGGACAAACGCAAGGCACAGAGAGTCCTGAAAGTGATCAGAACTATCACTAGGGGGAGGGAAGAAAGAAATTGCAGCCTGTGGAAGAGACCCGAGAAGACCTTAAATTGTCATTACCTGTTCGGCTGATCATTAAAAGGAATCAACCACTGAATACGCTCATTTTTTATATATGTCTTTTTACTGGCTAAAACAGATCAAAGAGATCCTGTTATTCTGTCTCCAGGGTTACAGCTGAATAAGTTATTGGTAGTTTCACATCACTATTGTCTATTAATTGTGCAAAAATGATTATACTAATAGTTTGGAGAGAAAATAACACCTTTGCTAAAAAAATGCAGAATACCAAGTTTTAATCTATTGATCGGGGTTTCCTTTTAGCGCTTTCAGCAATCGATAACTGTGAATCGATGGAGGAGTCACACTTTCCTGTCCTTCCTTAGTGAGTGATGAGTTTAGCATAAAGAAGGTAATAGAAGAGGAAGTAGTAAAAGGCCAAACCAGCTATTTATCATGGTGCAGTTAACATGGCATAAACGTCAAACACTTTGTAGGTCTAAAGCATTTAAGTGAACATTGGCTTTTCCAAAAAGTTTTAAAAAAAGGTTATATTAGGAATAAGCCTGGGAAGGAGGTAAATATTCTCAATTCACACAATTATATGCTGTAATACATTTTTTATATGTTGCATTACACTATTGGTTTTGTCCTAATTATTACGCTGTGAAATAATATTGCTAGTTGGATAGGTTGTAATTATTACTGTACATGGTACCTTTAAGAGCAAGTTTTAGGTAAACTTAGGTGAAATGCAGAATTTTTCAAATTGAGAAATGGTTTAGGTTATATAAGATCCTGTAGAGAATGGACTCAGAAGATAGAGATGAATAAAATGCGGGTTTTAATTTTTGAAGTTATCCAATGTCTTCCTTAGGATACAATCTCAGTAAGGATCCATTTACAGACATGCTGATGTCTGTATAACTGTGTGATTTCACCAGCGACACAAAAAAAGGCTTTTTTCCATACAGCTAATCTTCTAGAGGGCCAGTAGTGCCAGAAGTTGAGTAAAGTGCTAGTGACAGCAAGTCCTAGAGAAAGCAATGTGATTCAGAGTGGCAGAAAAAAAGTGAGTACAGCTAAAGTGAGAAGATGGGAAGTAAGGAGAGGCTCCAAGGAGAGCATCAGTCGAGCAGAATTGCTGGGAGGCGTGAGACAGCTGTGGGGTGAGAATGTCGCCCGTAACAGTGGTGGTCTGGTTGGTGCCAGTCTAGTTTGCAGGTTTAGAGAACAGCAATGTCAGCAGTGGGATGAGGTGACCTAATCGCACAGCTGCTCATTGCGACAGGGAGTGGATGTGTTCTCTTCTGCCCCTGCAGTGCCGGCATGCTCATAGCTTCATTTGTATTTGTGTTTTAAAGAAGCAATTCCAATTAAATGCAGGGAACCAGATCGATATCCTTATTTCTAGCGATTCACTGAACTAGATGTGAGTTTAACAACTATTTCTGACGAACCTTTGAGAACTGGCCAAATCCCCTCAACCCTCCTTCTTCTAAAAGACACTGGATTTGCCATGATATCTAGCAGAAGCCAGGAAGAAAAAAAAGCTCCAAAAAATTCTACTATTCTAGTAATACAGTAAGTTTGCTTTTCAGCATTTGCTGAAGTCTCAGTATACTAGACTAGAGAGTTCCACTTATGAGAGCACATATTGGCACATACAATAAAAATGGCATTGATTATTTAATGATGTTAAAATGTTTTTAGCATTTTTGGTACTATATGCACCATATTCTTCTTAGGCCATGTTCACATTTCAATCTTTAGGAATAATCAAACAGAAAAATGTAAAAAAAGGAGTCCGTTGCATACCTGATGCCATCAGAAGCAGAGAAACCCTATTGATCATTATCGCGTCAGTCTGCGTCAGATTAAAGAGCCAAAAAAAGCAAATCATGCAGAACTTTTTCAACTATAAACGGACACATAACAAAAACCAAATGGAACATATAATAATCAAAGGAAGCCCTATTTTTAATAACTATGGTAGTAGATTAGTGCCTTCATTTCTGGGCTGCTGAAAACATTACATGTGAGCAGTAAGAACTAAGAAGTTGATACATGTGCCCCACAGTCTTCATCGCTAATTGGCTAAAACTGTAGACATCATCTGCATGACATGGGGTTGAACATATGTGGAGTGGGGTACTTGTGATGCCAGAGGAAACAAACAAGCCGGATGATTTATCCGAATGGAAAATAGCATCATATAAAGCTTATAGATGGAATCAGTATTCAGAACATCTTGAGAGATCATTTTACCCTTCAAGTAATATGTTAAAATGAAGCAACATACGGTCTCCCTTCTGCTGCTGATTATGTTTTTACAGTTTAACTTATACATACAAATCATGTAGATGATTCAATACTTTGCTCTCTAAAGTTAGCAGCCCACAAATGCAACCTTCTAACAACTTGTTATAGTGATGTGGCAAATGTGGTGTTTCATCAGGGAACCAAACTGAAGAAGAAATCCCAATTACAGCCACAATAAATGCCCAGAGTGACATTATTCGAGATGGAGGTGCTCAGAAAAGAAACGCCTCTGCATGGATCCTGGTTGCATGTTTACAATCTATTGCAAAAAAAACACTTTTTGAAGTTTTTCATGACTTGAGTTACTGTTAAAATCTTATAAACTCTTATATGAATATAATTTCTATATAGAAGAGAAGCACAGTGTATAAAAGCCCCTAGGACATCATGTACTACACAGAGAGTTAGCACTGACTGGCTGCTGTTTTATCCAGCACAGTAGTAGTACTAAAGAAAGCTTTGAGTTTTAAAGGGGGTTTTTCATGGCAACTTTTTCATTGTCCTCGATTGATCACTCGGACCGCTGGCCTGAACTCTAAGGGCTTGCTCACATGAGCGAATAACTCAGCTGAGTGCTATCTGATGCTTTATCGGAGAGCACTCGGCCCAATGTTATCCTATGGGGCAATGCAGATCTGCGAATTTTTTTCTCCTGCTGATTACCCAGGAGAGGCGTGACTAAGCAGCTACATTGGTGTTCACTGAAACCTTTAGTCGTGAGGTCGACTTGTGCGGCTAATAGCTGCCAGGTGCCACTCCACGGCGATATCCAGCAGTAGCTGCTGACCCCAAAGTCACCAAAGGGCAGAGACAATACTTCAAATTCTCAGACTAAGCAGCACGGTCACTTGGAACAAGTTCTAAAGGGATGGCCACTTGGGACAACTTCTGACAGGACAGTCACTTGGGACAAGTTCACACTGTGCGGACAAGACAGCCACTGGGATAGGTTCTCCCTGTGCAGACAGGACAGCCACAGGAACAGTTTCACAGTTCTGGTCTGGGTATTCAGCCACCAGGGTGACAGACAGGTACTACCGATGCAGCCTTTTGGTACAGGTACCACAGGCGCAGTTTCGGGAATAGAACACCACCGAAGCGGTCGCAGGAAACAAGAACTAACTAGGGCAGCCTATCATCTGCGGTCATGCCAAGAGAAAGAGAAAGTGGTATTTCTGGTTTCATCAGTGGATCTGCACCAGCTGATTATTTCCAAGCTTTAATAATACACAACTATACTAGGAGAGCAAGATATTTTGTCACCATTGCTCACCACCAGATAAGACCCTATTGCACTTTCCTAGATTCCCTGTTTTTTCTCTACTATCCTCTGTGGTCAGGTAGTCTGTTAATCTAGGGCATAATAGGGTTGTTTATTTGCACATTAGTATTATATACCAACGCTATGAATTACAGAAACCCCAGGTGTCTATAAGTGTCATTTAGACATTATATAAGACCATAATAGCCGTACTCCAGAACACCTGGATTGGTGTATAACTTTGAGATAATGAATTATTATCATCCCTTACTAAAGGGGCGTTTTTGCTTTCAATGGATATCTAATAAATTTTGAAATGTTTAAAATTATATTTTTGCTAATTTTGTGAGCCCTTTTGATATTTCCCTATGTTTTTTATACCTATGGTAATCTGAGAAATATGCTAAGTGTTAGTGTAAGCAGATCTGGTTCTTGCACACCCTGTATTTATAACTTAAAGAAGCACTCCCATCAAAGTTTTTATCCTCTTATATTGTAATCATCATATTATGTAGTACTGTGTACTTACAGCTGCTCATTTGCCTTTCTACATAGCTAATTCTTCTCTTTTCTCTGCTCTGTGTAGAACCAAGAAGTCTCTATTCCCTGCATTTATCATTCCCCTTTTCAACTCCTGACCCAGCTGCTCCCCTTCTCCTACCAGGGACTTTTGCAGTGACTGATGACTCGTACAGGGAAAATTGACCTCCTGTTTTTTACATAGAGCTTATGTGAACAGGTTGTGAGATGCAGTGACGGACAGGAGGCAGAGCAAGGGCTAACAGATTTACTATAACAGGGGAATACTGCATGCAGGGAGGTAAAGGGTTAAACAGGAAATAAACAGTTCAGGTGTAAATAATATGCAGAGATAATGAACAAGGTAACGGCAGTTCTGTTGCACACTTATTGTGTCAGAAGTTTCTCCAACTGTAGAAGCTCCTTCAAAGTCAGTAAAGCTGACAACAGCTGGCGCGGTGCTTGTCCAAGAAGGTCCTGGTGTGAGTGGTGGTCTGTCTTCTGGCGGCAGTGGTCGGTCTCTGGTACCTTCCACTGGGCCTCTAGTCCATATGCTGTAGTGGCTGACAAGGGTACAGACCACAGTCCTGTACGAGCCCAACGTGGCTCGGCAAATATTTACTGGCAAAGTCAGGGCGCAAGTGTCTGGCAAATATTCACTGGCAAACTGAGGGTACAAGTGTCTGTCCCGTTCCTGGTCCCCCTTATGTGGCACGTGTGCTGTACTCACGACACGGACAGTAAGGTGCCTTGCTCTCTGTAGTTACTGGGCACAGACTGTACGTCTCTCTCTCTTTGGTCCCGGCAGCTGGCGGCAGCGGACGCTGGCCTGCACAATACTGGTGCTCCCAGAACGGAGCACTTCTCTCTGTGGTCTGCTGGACACCCGGCTTCCCGGAGCGCAGCAGTCCCTCTCTTTCTGGTCTGCTGCAGCACGCCTGGCCCTTCTCTCTGCAGCGGAGGGACGGGGCACAGCACTCCTCTCACCGTGCGCTGCCCCAGGATGGCGCCAAAACTCATCTGCTGCGCGCGTTCTGCCTTTTTATCCCCCCACCCCCTCTGTCAGGAGGAAGGTCCCACACACTAATTCTTCCCCCGGGAACAGGGGATGCAGCTTTAAAAGTTTCGGCCTCGGCATGCAGATACCCGGGGTGCGGGAAAAATAAGCAAGTACATAGTGCTATATAATATGATTATTGCAATATATTAAGATGATAAAAATTTTGATGGGAGGAGGAGTGCTTCTTTAACTGAAACCCCACAATCTTTGACATGCATTGAGTTGTATGGCAAGCTGGGATTGAAATTTGACAGCAGCTGTAAAGCTGAAGGGTTGGATATCTTAATACATAATGTAACATTTGATTAACGCTTGCGAGGATTTACTGCTTACTGTAACTGAAAAATGTTTCTAATTGCGTCAACCACTTTAGACTTTTTACATTTATTTAATCTGTTATTCGAGAGCAATTTAGAATCAGCATGCAGAGGTTATTTACAAATAATTATCCTAAATAACATTTTGTATCAAATAGACTATTACTATTAAACTGTGAATATCAAGAAGCTTGTTATTAAAAAAGATGTTGGCTTGATTTATTTGCACGTTCTGGCGCCAAAGCATGATGCAGTGTGATAGAAAACAATGCAGTCAATTCTCAGACCTGCCATGCAGACAACTGCTGCCTGAAATATGAGCAAATTAGGAGCCGTTGTCTCCATTTAACTCTATAAATCTATTATTTTAATTAAAATTTGAAATATTGTTTTTTCTCTTTCCGTACAAAAACTAGCTCATTTTATTCAACTGTAAAAGAAATGTCTATGTACAGTACACTGGTTCACCTTTAATAAGCTATTGGCACCGAATCATCATTTTTTTGCGCCTCTTTTTTGTCTAGTTTTATGTGTTTGGCACCTTGTTTGTTTGCACCCAATTAATTATTCTATTTGTGCTTTTTTTAAGTCTATTTTATAGGTGCTTGCCTGTTATTTGCTTTTTTTTGTTTGTATCTAAGTTTAGTGATTCCAGATATTTTAGCCTGATTCATCAGTCGTAACTTTTTTAAAAGTCACAATATGGTTTTTGGCACTAAATTGATGACAAAAGTTGCAAAAACAGTTCAAAACAAAAAAAAAAGGCCGTCCTTGATTTGACAACCAATTAACGAATTGCATACGCCATTTTAAGGAATTTGGCGCAAAAAAAGCAACTAATACCAGAAGACAAAAAAGGAAAATGACTTAAAAAGATCACAAATAATGATTCAGGCCATATTATGGGACATTCTACCCTTACAAAGCTGTTTACAGCCTAACAGACTAATCTTTTAAAATAAGGGCATATTTAAAGCACCACTCCAGTGTTTTTTTTCCAATTCATTTTTTTCAAGGTCCCTGCCCCTAGTAATATACTCACCAGCTGTTTCCAGTGCATCTCTGGTCCCGCACCTCCATTTTGTGACCACAACTTCTGACTGATCAGAAGTAAAAGGTAATGCTCACAAGCTCCCATTGTAAGTCTATGAGCTTCATTCTGGCTCTCATAATCTTTCATTGGGTTATGACTTCTGGATTGTCCAGCAAACACTGGAGCGATCCGGCAGATCACAACCTGCTGGAGACCGACTGGAGCGGCACCAATAAAAGATGAACATGGTGGCTGGTTAGTATAAGACTAGAGAGCTTAAATTAGTAGCACCATTCCAGCATTGTAATAAAAATGTGATGCTTTAATTTCCCTTATAACAATATACTTACTGCATGCTACTACCTGCGGTGCTTCTAGGTAGACGTGAACATTGAGGATGAGCTTATTTGGTGCTGCTTCCCACAAGAACCAGAGATGGAAGAAAATGTGGTCACAAAGGAACTTCTTTTTATTGAATGTTTTGCATACCTTATCTACTCAGGTATCTTTTCTGTTCATTTGTATCAGGCAGTGGTGCTACTCGTCTTTTTGCCACCTGTAAAGAGAGGCAAAATAATACTGTAACTTGCATAAATTGTGGCAGGATGGAGTATATACCTGTATAATTACATCTGCTCATGGTAATTAAGCATAGTTTATTTGTTCAAGTATCAAGAGGTGACCACTTATCTATCTATATGGAGATCATCTATTTATATAATTGCCTTGTAAGGTTTTCATTTTCTGTTCCTGTTCAGATGTCACCGTATCCCAGAATTCCAAGCAGAGGAAGTTCACCGACAACGAAACTTCTGATGGTACCAGCCTCTTGCGCAGTACCACCAGCAGAACACCGTCGTACCACACACACGCACACACACTGTATACGCCATATGCACCACACACACACTATATACGCCGTATGCCCAACACACACACACTGTATACGCCGTACGCACGACACACACACACACACACACTGTTTACGTCATATGCACCACACACACACACACACTCTGTATATGCCGTACGCACCACACACACACAAACACACTGTATACGCCGTAAGCAAAAGACAATACTGACATTACAGTAGGGGATCACAGAGGATTCATTTTGTGAGGTAAAATATTTCACTGACTGTTTTTAAACAATATTTTACCTCACAAAATGTATCCTGATAGGTGGGTGAGCACATGGGGGGAGAGATTCTCAATGCTGCAAAGCCTGCCACCATAGTGACATTACCTCCCTCCCGATGTGATAGCATCGGGCCTCCATCTTGTTGTTATAGAATAGGTCTGTATACAGATGGTTACTGCTATTGCCACTGACTGCATGACATTGTCCATGATTGCATAATATAGACACTGTAGGAATGGTATTTGCAGCCCTCATCTCAAAAGATTAAAAATCTTAATACTTTATTCATGGCATTAAAATCCAATGTGATAAAAAAAACATTCAAGTAGAAAAGAGTGCCCTTATGATCCTACGTATTTCGAACTGATATTGTGAATATGACAGCTGATACATACTGCCCGATCCACAGGAAGCATGTATCAGACACTGGCTGTATGATCTCAGGCAGAAATATTTGACTCTGAAAAGTCACAGTCACTTTAATAGCCTCTGGGGACCGTGCTGTGCCTTACACTGGAACCCACCTCTATGACTAGTTTGCCACGAGGCTCGTTCCCCAGTGGCTATTAAAAGTACGAGGTATATACAGGGTGGTCCAAAAGTAGGTGGACAGTATTTCAAGTTTTGGTATTTTTGGACCATTTTTTTTGATGGAACAGTCACAGGAGATAAGTATCTCGAAATTCTAATGAATCAAGTTGTTCCCCAGTTACAGCAACAGCCTAATTCAAATGACCTTTATTTCCAACAAGATGGGGCCCCTCCACATTATTCAAAAGTAGTCCGCGAGAATCTTGATGAAACATTTCCTAATAAGTGGATTGGCCGAAGAGGCCCACTTGATTGGCCGCCACGTTTACCAGACTTGACCCCAATGGATTTTTTCTTTTGGGGAGTACTCAAGGACAAAGTTTATAGTCGAAAACCAAAAAGTGTCAGTGATTTGAAAAATTACATAAGAGATTCAGTTCAACAAATTAATACCCAAAGATACTTGTGCAAAAATGTTTGTCGAAGCGTAAGAGGCAGACTTCAAAGCTGTGCAAATTGTGATGGAAAACAGTTTGAGCAGCACCTGCGTTGATAAAATTTAAGGGCTTTTGTATTATTGTTCAGAATAAAATTTAATTCTCAATGTTATGCTTGTGTTAGTAAATATAATTTTATATATAAATCAAAATAAATTTTATTATTATCTGTCCACCTACTTTTGGACCACCCTGTTTGTCTCTGAAACACTGCAGCATTTTAGAGTCAAACATACCTGGCTGAGCTTATACAGCCAGTGTCTGATACATGCTGCCCACGGATTGACCAGCAGTCCAGTTTTTTTTATATCATATTTGATTTTACTGTCGTGAAATAAAGGATTAAGATTTTTTCTCTTTGAAGACGAATGCTGAAACTTCTTTTTCTCGTAATTATATACAGTAACCATATTGTGGCATCCATTAGCTGGCTGGTATCCATTGTCATGCACCGTGTACCAGACCATCATGTGTCATGAACTATTTTGGCTATTTAAAGTGCACCTGTCACCTGTTTGGCCACTATAAGATGCGGCCACCGCCTTTCAGGGCTTATCTACAGCATTCTATAATGCTGTATATAAGCCCCCAGTCCGACCAGAAAGATAACAAAAATAACTTTTATTATACTCGCCCGGGGAGGTCCGGTGTGATGGGTGTCGCAGGTCCGGATCCGGCATCTCCCATCTTCTTGCGACGCCGCCCTACTGCTTGCTTCCTCACTCCCAGCATCGTGCTTCTGCGCAAGCGTACTTCTCTGCCCTGTTGAGGGCAGAGCAAAGTACTGCAGTGTGCAGGCGAAAGGAAGGGTCAGAGAGGCCCAGCGCCTGAACACTTAAGTACTTTACTCTGCCCTTAACAGGGCAGAGAAGTACGCCTGCGCAGAAGCGCGATGCTGGGAGTGAGGAAGCAAGCAGGAGGGCGGCGTCGCAAGAAGATGGGAGATGCCGGATCCGGACCTGCGACACCCATCAGACCGGACCTCCCCGGGCGAGTATAATAAAAGTTATTTTTGTTATCTTTCTGGTCGGACTGGGGGCTTATCTACAGCATTATAGAATGCTGTAGATAAGCCCTGAAAGGCGGTGGCGCAAGAAGATAGGAGGCTCCGGACTCGGACCTGTGACACTCATCGGACCGGACTGCATCGGACCGCCCCTCCGGGTGAGTATAATAAAACTTATTTTTCTTATCTTTCAGGTTGGATTTGGGGCTTATCTACAGCATTATAGAATGCTGTAGATAAGCCCTAAAACGCGGTGGCTGCATCTTATAGCGGCCAGAACAGGTGACAGGTTCCCTTTAAATCTTTGAAGGTGAACTGGAAAAGTTTTCTTTTTTTCTAATATAATATTGCCATTGCCTTCTTTACATAGTTTTTTTTAATGATTGATCCTATTAAGGATTTCATAAGTGTACAGTATATAAAATTAGCTAGTGTGTGGTTTGTGTGTATATACAGTACGTTATATATATTATATATATATATACATATATGTATACACATATACACAGCAGGTGAATAAGTATTGAGTACTTCAATAATTTCTAAATATATTTGTAAATTTGCTATTGACATGAAATTCTTACCAGATGTCAGTAATAGGGTTGAGCATTCCGATACTGCAAATATCGGGTATCGGCCGATATTGGCTGTATCGGAATTCCGATTCCGAGTTCCGATATTTTCGTCATATCGGATACCGGAATCGGGATTGTCACTGTCACTGTCAGTGTCCGTCGGTCGGGTCTGTCAGGAGTCAGCGGCACTTACCTGGCAGAAGATCTCCGGCGGTCACGTCCTGGACTGCTTGATGGCCGCATGTCATGGGTGCATCGCCACGAAGATCGTCGCGATTGCACATTCTGACTTCTCACAGCTGAGCTGCTGTTTCTTTGTGTTTGGTAATGAGAGAGTTAATTTTACCTAGCTCTTTGCTAAGACTAGGTCCAGCCTCGCCCGGCTGCTTTTGATTATGTTCTAATTAGTTTCCTTTATATTCCTGCCAGTCTGGGTGTTAGACGCCGGTGAAAGCATTCATGTAGTCTAGCAGACTGAAGCGGTTCTGAGAATACTTAAGCTAAGAGCTCCTTAGTTGTTTTTACTCTTATAGCTTATAGTTTATCTCTGAGACCTTAGGTGTTCCTACTGTGTGTGAGTGTTGTATGTAAGACTTTATTTACTTTATTTCTTGTCTTTCTTGTATGTCTTTCTGTTCATTAACCGTTACCTGTTCATTCCCTTTGGTGGTATTCAGGGTCCTTCTTAGGACTAGAATACAGTTGGCAGGGATTGATAGGAGACAGGGTTTACGCTGGTGGCCTGGACCTCTGTACCTTTAACAGTACCTCCAGGTTGAGGGATTAGTTAGGACCCCAGTTTAGGGTCAGCTTAGACCCCGGTCACCCTCTAGCCGGAGACAGCGTATAACGGATTCCGTTTTGACCCACTGGACATTCTGTCAGGTAAATCTATGTTATCATATATCTATGCGCATGTTATATAGTATGTTGCCCTTTTGATATAGATTACTGACATCACATATATATATCTGCTATACAGCGTGACATTTTCACCGGCCAAAACTAAAGATTCTCCCCAGCTGTCATGGATCCAGTAGCCCAGCTGGCCCGGCAGTTGCAGGGGTTGTCCATGGAATTTGCAGACATTAAGTCCAAGGTTTTGTCCCCCCCGGAGCAAACCAGATCTGAACCTAAGGTTGCTCTCCCGGATAGGTTCACTGGTGGGCGGGACAAATTTTTTACTTTCCGGGAGGCATGTAAATTGTACTTTCGGCTGCGGCCTCGGTCATCTGGGAGTGAAGAGCAGAGGGTGGGAATTGTTATATCGCTCTTACAAGGGGACCCTCAATCTTGGGCGTTCTCTATTCCTCCAGGCTCCCCAGATCTCCAGTCAGTGGATCGATTTTTTACTGCCCTGGGTCTGGTATATGATGATCCGGATCGAGTCTCCCTTGCTGAAACAAGGTTACGTAAAATACGGCAAGGAAATCGTCCAGCGGAGGAATATTCTTCTGAGTTCCGTAGATGGGCAACAGATACTCAGTGGAATGACCCAGCTCTTAGGAGCCAGTTTTGTCAAGGGTTGTCTGACAAATTAAAAGATGTGTTGGCTCAGTATGATTCTCCTCCATCACTGGAGGCTGCTATGGCCCTCGCTATTCGCATTGATAGACGACTTCGGGGAAGACGCGAGGTAACTCCGCCCCCGTGATGACTCCACCTACTACTAAAGTCCCTTTTACTGAGGTTCCCCTGGTCTGTTCTGAGGAACCCATGCAGTTGGGAGGGACATCATTTTGTAGGAGGGAATCGGCGGTGCGCCGCAAGACTAGAAGGTGTTTCTTTTGCGGGAGAGAGGGACATTTTGTTGGGGGGTGTCCATCCCGGACCTCTTTGAGCCAAGGAGTTAACCTGGGAGTGTGTATTTCGTCCCCAAATCCCTCTCAGTTTCTCGTGCCTGCGGAGGTGGTGATTGGTACTAGAACTGAGAGGATTTCTGTTTTTCTTGATAGTGGGTCCGGGGCTAATCTGGTGGACGCTCGGTTTGCCCAGGTGCATGGTATGCAACTGAGTGTATTGGCCAAACCGGTCCCTATACTCTCTATTGATTCTAGACCTCTTGGTCAAGGTAGCTTGGTACAAGCTGTTCATAACATAGATCTTCGAGTAGGGGCAATACATAAAGAGCAATTGTCTTGTTATGTGTTGGAGGGTCTACCTACTCCTATTGTGTTGGGACTTCCTTGGTTGGCTAAACATAACCCAGTGATTGATTGGCAATCCAGAAAGATAAGCCAGTGGGGTGAATTTTGCAAGAATAACTGCATGAGCACGGTCATCGGTGCGGTTGTGCCTAGGACTTTGCCTCCTTTTCTGGAGGACTTTGGGGAGATGTTCTCAGAGGAGGGGTGTAAAGAGTTACCTCCTCATCGCGCATATGACTGCTCAATAAAGTTGCTTCCTGATGCCTTATCTCGTACTTTCCCAGGGACCGGGAGGATGGATGATCCGGTTCCTATTCCTCAGGAGGGAGTTGTAGTGTCAGCTGTATGCTCTGAGCTTGAGGGGGAGGTATTGGGGGCTCAGGGGGACGCCCCTGTGGGACTTCCAGGGAGACTGATAGTTCCAGATCGGTTAAGACTGAAGGTTACGGAGAACCGTTACAAACGGATGGCTGATAGGGGGAGAGTTTCTGGTCGAGATCTGAAGGTGAACGATCTGGTGTGGTTGTCTACCAGGAATATAAAACTTAAAGTTCCCTCCTGGAGGTTGGGTCCCAGATTCATTGGGCCGTACAGGATCAGTTCCATAATTAATCCTGTGGCATTTCGTCTGGACCTCCCTCCTACGTTTAAAAATCATAATGTGTTTCACAAGTCATTACTTAAAAAGTATGTGGCACCAGTCATACCGTCACCTCTACCTCCTCCTTCAGTGGTGGTTAATGATAACGTGGAATTTCATGGGTCGAAAATCATTGACTCACGTCTCAGTCGCCGATCCCCTCAGTACTTAGTTCTTTGGAGGGGGTATGGTCCTGAGGAGAGGACGTGGGTCCCTGCGTCTGATGCTAACGCAGATCGATTGGTTCGGACCTTTCACACAACTTACCCGGACAGACCTGGTCATGAGGGTCCGGAGGCCCCTCGTAGAAGGGGGGGTACTGTCATGGGTGCATCGCCACGAAGATCGTCGCGATTGCACATTCTGACTTCTCACAGCTGAGCTGCTGTTTCTTTGTGTTTGGTAATGAGAGAGTTAATTTTACCTAGCTCTTTGCTAAGACTAGGTCCAGCCTCGCCCGGCTGCTTTTGATTATGTTCTAATTAGTTTCCTTTATATTCCTGCCAGTCTGGGTGTTAGACGCCGGTGAAAGCATTCATGTAGTCTAGCAGACTGAAGCGGTTCTGAGAATACTTAAGCTAAGAGCTCCTTAGTTGTTTTTACTCTTATAGCTTATAGTTTATCTCTGAGACCTTAGGGTGTTCCTACTGTGTGTGAGTGTTGTATGTAAGACTTTATTTACTTTATTTCTTGTCTTTCTTGTATGTCTTTCTGTTCATTAACCGTTACCTGTTCATTCCCTTTGGTGGTATTCAGGGTCCTTCTTAGGACTAGAATACAGTTGGCAGGGATTGATAGGAGACAGGGTTTACGCTGGTGGCCTGGACCTCTGTACCTTTAACAGTACCTCCAGGTTGAGGGATTAGTTAGGACCCCAGTTTAGGGTCAGCTTAGACCCCGGTCACCCTCTAGCCGGAGACAGCGTATAACGGATTCCGTTTTGACCCACTGGACATTCTGTCAGGTAAATCTATGTTATCATATATCTATGCGCATGTTATATAGTATGTTGCCCTTTTGATATAGATTACTGACATCACATATATATATCTGCTATACAGCGTGACACCGCAATCTTCTTTCCCCGGCGGTCACATGCAGTATCTCGCGATAACTGCAGTGACTGCTGGGTAATCCCGGCCGTAAAGCAGTCAGTCCGATGACGTCACCGCCGGGGAAGCAGGTAATCAGCTGTGCTGCGTTGCGATGACAGGCTCTGCCTGTCATTGCGATGTAGCAGAGTTGGATCGTCGTGGGACTATCGTTATGGACTGCGTCGGACAGGTGGTATACTGTTGGTTTCTTTTTTTTTTTTTTTTACAGGAGATCGATGGCGTCGCAGGAATGAGAGTACAATAAAATTAATGAAAACTGTGTTGTCTCTTTTATTTCATTAAAATACTTTTTTCTTGCTGTGTTTTTTTTTTACACATTTAATAACTTTGGGATTAATAATGGATCGGTGTCTTATTGACACCTATCCATTATTAACCGGGCTTATTGTCACCGTGCAATCAACGGTGACATTAACCCCTTATTACCCCGCTTGCCACCGCTACAGGGCAAGTGGGAAGAGCCGGGTAAAGTGCCACAATTGGCACATCTTTTGATGCGCCAAATGTGGGGCTGCTGTAGCCTGGTATTATCAGGCTGTTGAGGGCCAAAATCCATGGGCCTTGACAGTCTTTTAATACCAGGCCGCAGCAGTCTGCATTTTACTTGGCTGGTTAACAAAAATAGGGGGACCCCTACGCCGTTTTTTTTTCGAGGGGATCCCCTATTTTTGTTAACCAGCCAAGCTAAGCAGACTGCTGTGGCCTGGTATTATCAGGCTGGCAAGGTCCATGGATATTGGATCCTTACCAGCCTGAAAAACCAGGCCTCAGCGGTCTGCTTCATCTGGCTGGTTAACAAAAATAGGGGGGACCCCACGCCAATTTTTTTCGAGGGGATCCCCTATTTTTGTTAATCAGCCAAGATATGCAGACTGCTGTGGCCTGGTATTATCAGGCTGGCAAGGTCCATGGATCTTGGCTCCTTAACAGCCTGAAAATCCAGGCCTCAGCGGTCTGCTTCATCTGGCTGGTTAACAAAAATAGGGGGGACCCCACGGCAATTTTTTTCGAGGGGATCCCCTATTTTTGTTAATCAGCCAAGATATGCAGACTGCTGTGGCCTAGTATTATCAGGCTGGCAAGGTCCATGGATCTTGGCTCCTTAACAGCCTGAAAATCCAGGCCTCAGCGGTCTGCTTCATCTGGCTGGTTAACAAAAATAGGGGGGACCCCACGCCATTTTTTTTTTGAAGGGAACCCCTATTTTTGTTAATCAGTTCCCTCTGACGTCACTGATTGTGTCCCTGGCTGACCTGAAGTGAAAGGGGAAAGCAATCAATTAAGCTTTCCACTTAAGGGCCCGTCTCACATAGCGATATCGCTACCGAGATCGCTGCTGAGTCACTAGTTTTGTGACGCAGCAGCGAGCTCACCAGCGATATCGCTGTGTGTGACATTCAGCGACGATCAGCCCCCCTGCCGGGTATCGCTGATCGTCGCTGAAATGTTAGGACCTTTTTTTGATCGCTGGTTTCCCGCTGACAGGCACACATCGCTGCGTGTGACAGGCGGGAGACCAGCGATCCGCTGGTAACCAAGGTACACAGCGGGTTTCCAGGCGCGGGGCTGTGCCTAGAAACCCGCTGTGTACCTTGGATACCAGCGCCCTGATGCAGGGAGCTGGTATCCAAGGTACACAGCGGGTTTCCAAGCGCTGCGCGGTGCCTGGAAACCCGCTGTGTACCTTGGTTACCAGCGGATCGCTGGTCTCCCGCCTGTCACACGCAGCGATGCGTGCCTGTCAGCGGGAGACCAGCGATCAAAAAAAGGTCCTGACATTTCTGCGACGATCAGCGATACCCGGCAGGGGGGCTGATCGTCGCTGAATGTCACACACAGCGATATCGCTGGTGAGCTCGCTGCTGCGTCACAAAACTAGTGACTCAGCAGCGATCTCGGTAGCGATATCGCTATGTGAGACGGGCCCTTAAGCGATGTTACCCGCAGTGTCGCTGTCCCAGATCGCTGCCTGAGCTGCCTGTTTGGCAGCTCAGCAGCGATCATGTAGCGATACACCAGCGATCCTGACAAGTGCATATCGTTGTCGGGATCGCTGGTGTATCGTTATGTGACACCCAGCCTTTACTCTCCTGTCAGGCAGGAGAGGAACTCATTCATTTGGGGTTTACTGTGAGGCTGCAGCATTAGCTGCGGTCCCTGCAGTAAACATTAACCCTTTCTGAAGGATTACACCGTGGGACCTGACTGTGCATGGGATAGGTAAGAATAATTTTGCTTTTTTATTTTATTTTTATTACAGGAAATGGTTTTTGCAGTAAAATAAAAGATGGTCAAAAACATGTGTCTTTATTTCATTAAAATGATTTTTAATTAAAGTGTGTGTGTTTTATTTTTATTTCATGCAATAGGATTAATAATTGATAGTTGTCTAATTGACAGCTCTCAATTATTAACCTGGCTTAAGGTCACCTTTCAATAGCAAGGTGGCTATAACCCCATATTAACCCATTCGCCACCGCTACAGGGCAATGGGAATAGACGGGCAAAGTGCCAGAAAGGGCGAATCTAATTATAGATTTGTCTTTCCTGGGGTGTCTGGGGGCAGATGTTAGTAGCCGGGGGGGCAAAAATAATGGTCCCTCTCTGGGCTATTATTATCTGCCCCCACTCACTGGCTTTGTCTGTCTGGTTACGAAAATAGGGCGGGAGCCCACGCATTTTTTTTCAGCAATTTTACACCTCATATATATATATACATGTCATTGAATTTGTGACACATATATATATATATTTATATTTGTAGTTCATACACTTCTACATAGTATAATAGCCGCTAATTCAATTGCCGGCTTTTGTGAAAATGCAGAACCCGACATGAAATGACACTTGGTGTACATAGGGTTAACCATGTCTTTTCATGTCCTTTGCTATCTAATTTTCACAAACAATTAAATCAGTCTATGTGTGCAAAATTTCACACCTGTAGGGGTTAATTAAAGGTGTAAATTCGTAGCAAAAAGTCCGTTTTTTTTACAACGAATTTACACCTTTATTTAACCCCTACAGGTGTGAAATTTTGCACACATAGACTGATTTAATTGTTTGTGCAAATCAGATAGCAAACGACACGAAAAGACATGGTTAACCCTATGTACACCAAGTGTCATTTCATGTCGGGTGCTTCTGTCTTTTCACTGAAGCCGGCTTTACCCGGCAATTGAATCAGAGGATATTTTACTATGTAGAAGTGTATAAACTATACATATATGTATATATATATGTCACAATGACATGTATATATATATATATGTATTCTATGTGTGTATATTTAGTGTTTACAAGGAAAGAATGGGGTTTTTTTAGTTGCGATATTTTGTTCCCATAGACTTACATGGGACTTCTGGTATCGGTATCGGGTATCGCCGATATTTTAGTGATATCGGCGATACCATTCCGATTCCGATACTTTAGGATATCGGAAAGTATCGCTCAACTCTAGTCAGTAACACAACCCATCCAATCCACACAGGCAAAGAAATCAAACCATAGATGCCTATAAATTAAGTTATGTGTAATAATGAGAAATGACACAGGGAAAAAAGTATTGAACACATGAAGAAAGAGAGGTGCAAAAATCCATAGAAAGTCATGACACCAGCTGAAATCTATCAGTAATTTGAAAGCAATCCTGCCACTTAGTGCAAAATATCAGCTAGTTCAACTGATGGCTTATAAAAAGGTGTCTCATTAGCATGGTTCCACACAAGAAAGATCTCTTGATGGGTAAAACCAGTGAGCTATTTCAAGACCTTTGCAACCTTATTGTTGCAAAATATACTGATGGCATTGATTACAGAATAATTTCTAAACTACTCAAGGTTCCAGTGAGCACTGTTGGGGCCATAATCTGGAACTGGAAAGAACATAATTTCACCAGAAATTGGCTACAACCAGATTAACAGTATAACAGACAGAGGAGTGAAAACAATTATCAGAAGAGTTGTCCAATCAGCAGGTACAATTGTACAATTGTTTCAAAGAAAACAATAAGTAATGCACTCAAGCTGCATGGCCTGTATGCACACACACCACGCAAGACTCCATTGTTGAACAAAAAGCAAGTTCAAGCACTTTTAAAGACAAGAAAATATATGGTTATAATTTTTTATATATATAATTAATTATATTTACACTGTTTGTATTTGAGAGTGCTATGTATGTGCCCTGAAATATACTAATGTTGGTTCATAAGTTGGCACTTATATTATCTTATGTGGCTATATACTTCTAGTTGGCAGTATTTTTTATTTTTTATTTTTTATTTTTAATTCTACTTTTGTTGTGATATTTTGCACATTAATAAAGACTATTTTAACCATATATTTTCTTGTCACATGTTTTTATATATATTTTAGATTTTTTCCAGAGTTGTTTTTCTTTTACTATTCCCGAATGGTCTGCCATTCTATGTTGGTAGTGATATTGTGATATTTTAATCACTTATTGTCCTTGATTACTATCTAATTTAATATATATAAAATATATATATATATATATATATATATATATATATATATATATTATGGGATGTTAGTATTCTGTGAGGCTTTTCTAGGTTCTGTACTTTATATAGTAGATGTGCAACCAGACATGGCCCACAGTAAATGGCACTGGACATACACCACCAACGTGCCACTACAGTTGCCATAGCTAAAACAGCTTTCCTAGCGCTCCGGTACCTGATGGTGGCTTCCTGACATAGTGTGCCTTATCTATTACTACACACAAAGTGAGACTTGTACGTGAGAAGCCCAAATTAATTAGGATCAAAAGAAGTGTGAAAAATGTATCGGTGATGATGTTAAGATATTGAGATATGGAACCAATCAATTAAAATAAAATTACATTTTGTCTCAGTTTTATTCCCTGAAGTCAGCCACTGTACAAAATAAACTCAATTTTACCATTACCTGCAGAGGAAATCAATATGTTCATAAAAGCATAACATAAAAGGAAAAGTGAAAGGACATGGAAAATAAAGATACAATCTAGGAACAATGGTAAAAATTAAACTAAGCCAAATAGCGAACTAAAATACTGTGCTGGGGAGCAAACTACCACTGGGGCAAGACGAGCATCGTACACTCTAACCCAATAATGATGCCTTCTTAAGAGAAATAATTGCCATATAGTGCAACTTTTTAGAAAATATGAATTCCCCTTTATTGCCTCTTAAATAGTAAACAGTGTTTGAGTATTTGCATTTTGTCTTGTATCTCTGCTTATTAAAACAGCAATATGGCCGCTCCACCCAAACCTCATTATCTCACCAAGTTACAGAAATCTGGAGAGTTTATCTACTCTAATACTATGTGCTGGATGCATGATAGTAAAGACGTCCGCTTGTTTTGTGAAAGTAGATGTATATTATATGGTTTAAGTTCCCCTTCCATAGAAGTTTTATACATTGTATAAAACAGGCTTTATTTATGGAAGCGACGTTACTTTCTTGAAATGCTACATGTACTATAGTGAGGAAACTTGTTGGAATAATAAAATGCTAAGTGTAAATGTAGGAATAAGGAAAACAATTTGCAATTTTTGTGATGGAAAAGATTTGCGTTGCGTTGAATTAAGTGGAAAATGGAATTTCTTCATCATTTTTATGGTATTAGATTGTAGCGTTGAAAAGTGGAAGAACAGTGCCCACTACTGGCAAAAAGGAAAACTGCAGTAGAAGAAATGTTCAATGTTTCTATGCTGAAATATTCTGACTGTAGAATGCTGCATTGTGTGATGGCTTGATCCTTATATACCTATAATAATAATATTATAATAATATCGAGGTATAATGATTGAAAAGGGATCAGCCACAAGATTCGTCGTCTTGGCAGAAAACAGAGCATTTATAATTTAAGAGAGAATCCGGGATGTAATCAGTAGCTGCACCCCAAGAATTGTCATAGATCATTTAATTTTTTAGATCTATTTTATAGTAATCTTTATTATCACCACATTGTTATTGTGGGCTAATGCTTTTTATTTTTTTATGTCTGATTCCATTATTTATTTGTGGAACCCGTCACTCAGCTTTTCCGTAGAGTTATGGCCAAAGTCTGTGCTGTAACATAGGGGGTTTCATTAGTTATTGGGCAAAAAAGAAAACATTTTTTTTTTTGTTTAAATTTTTTACCATTCCTTCTATAGCAAATAATCCAGAGTAGGGGATGAGAACAGCATATGTGAACGTCTGGTTGTTATTATGAGCATTAATCTAATTATACAAATGACGGAAGAAGTTGATATTATCATCAGTGTTCTGCCTGACATGGATGATGACTGTAATGTAGAGTTGAGCGATACTTTCCGATATCCTAAAGTATCGGAATCGGAATGGTATCGCCGATATCACTAAAATATCGGCGATACCCGATACCGATACCGGAAGTCCCATGTAAGTCTATGGGAACAAAATATCGCAACTAAAAAAACCCCATTCTTTCCTTGTAAACACTAAATATACACACATAGAATACATATATATATATATATAACATGTCATTGTGACATATATATATATACATATATGTATAGTTTATACACTTCTACATAGTAAAATATCCTTTGATTCAATTGCCGGGTAAAGCCGGCTTCAGTGAAAAGACAGAAGCACCCGACATGAAATGACACTTGGTGTACATAGGGTTAACCATGTCTTTTCATGTCGTTTGCTATCTGATTTGCACAAACAATTAAATCAGTCTATGTGTGCAAAATTTCACACCTGTAGGGGTTAATTAAAGGTGTAAATTCGTTGTAAAAAAACCGGACTTTTTTGCTACGAATTTACACCTTTAATTAACCCCTACAGGTGTGAAATTTTGCACACATAGTCTGATTTAATTGTTTGTGCAAATTAGATAGCAAAGGACATGAAAAGACATGGTTAACCCTATGTACACCAAGTGTCATTTCATGTCGGGTCATAGGTCATAGGTGTTCGGTCTGGATGCCGAACTTTACTGTTCGGGTTCGCCCATCTCTACTTGCAAAATCACCAATCTATAGCACTAGCTTCTCCAAGAGCAGTTCTCCTAATCACAGCTCTGACTATCCTGAGCTATGTGCTTGTTCAAGTGCCATTATCTCTATATGTACCGTAAATACAGTGATAGTGTACATTATAAAACAAATCACTAATAGCTGAATGTGTTACAGCAGAACTTTATAGTTCTACTAATACTATAACTCAGCCTATCCTATCAGAAACAAAGAAGTAAAGAGCAACATAGCTCTGACCTGCTCCAGAGACAAATTGAGAATATTTCTTTAATTGTAACCACAACAATACCAGCACATTAAAAAGTTGTTGTTGTCCAATGTCCATATAGTACTATATTATGCTAAACAGTGGCCAGAGACCGCCATACCATGCCACAATAGTCCCATAGTTTGTTTTCATAGGACAGTGCGATTCTGTGCCTGCACACAGCCATATACTTTGCATAAAGTACCATATTCTACCTGCAAAGAACCAAATTGTGTGTTTGCAGTCCTACAATGAGCCTATATTGCACCCAATAAACTACACATTAGACCCAAATTAGAGTAATACTTGCCCATGTACATAGATGCCAGAGAGAACCACGTTTGTAAGTTACTGTGTATAACAACGCACATTATTCCATATTGTGCCCTGTTTGATTGATCCGATTCCTAACTGAAGGTGGTTTTCCAATCCTTAAAGAAAACTTCAAACTTGCTCCAAATAGTAAAACATAATCTAATATATTCATGTTTTACCCTTACCCCTCCTGTGCTGCTGGCCACAGGACCAACCGTGTGTTGCTTTCCATTGCGCTTGACAGCAGTGATTGGCTGCCTGAGTGACATGGCATTCAATCGACCTCAAAGCATGGTTAACAACTCCTGAAGGTTCTCAGCTTCCAAAACTTTCATGAATGGGCTAATCTCTAAATCCCACCCTTGCCCACTCAAATTGTATAAAATATAGACATGCGGACCCTCGATTTTACCTGATCCGTAGACCATATTGTTTTATATCCATTCAGGAGTTAGGAACACTCTGGCACAACAAGATACTTCTCTTTTATATCCTAAATATGCATGCATGCTAATATTCTGTTACTTTTGATGATGCCAAACCCTATATAGATTTGTATAATCATTGGGTCACATGGCAAAACAAAAATAGGGACAAAGTCAAGTTTGACACCAAATCAGACAAATTCACATTTAGGAGAATCAAAGAACAATCAGACTAATGATCTGTTGAGACTGGGTACACCTTTAGAATACATATAGCCAGTGGCACAACATAAATCTTTTACACGTCAATGCAAAGTCAATAACATGGCCCTCTATAATTGAAAATAAAAATAGTTTGCGCACATAAAAACTACAAGACACAAAAGGATCTGTAGAAAAATAGGAATATGCATGTGTCAAATGGAAAACAATACATAAATTCAGACGCACTCTGTAGAACAGTTTGAGATGCAGATGTAATAATACAGTAATAAATAAATATTGCACTAAGACCCGTGAGAAAAAGGTGATGAGAAAAGCCTGTAGTCTATTATGTAGTAAACCCCAAACCAAAGGACTAAATAGTCATAATACGCATAAGGTATTTATTCATATGGGTATTAATATGGACAAACCCTGAAAAAGTAAAAGAGGTCCTCTTTTAACGATGGAGCAGAAAAACGCTGCAGAAATCCTAAAAAACCTTTTATGCAGAAAGGTCAGAAGAAATTGACACTGTCCCGGCCGGTGACAGCTCAGATGAATGAGTATTAGTGGTGCACTGTGGAGAAAATAGTCCTGTTTGCACAGGTTTTACCTGACAACCCCGATGGGTCACTTGCAATAGAAAGTCCAATTTCAGCCTCCTCTGGCCTGCTGACAACCCCGATGGGTCACTTGCAGTAGAAAGTCCGACTTCAGCCTCCTATGGCCCGCAGACGAAACTTACATCCGTTGATGAAAGCCGGTGATCTCTGGCCTCCGTGGCCAGATCAGGAACGCCGGCTGATGATGTTGAATCCTCACTAGGAAGAAGGATGTGGGCAGGACCTGTTGGTAAACTAGCCTGCCTCAAGCACAGTAGTACACAAAATCGCAATATCTAACTGTCCCTCAGAGTGAGCAGAGTAGCGTTCTGTCCCTAACTGAGTTCACAGCACAGTGACGCTAAAATGGCTGCGGCGCCTTTTATAGTGCATTCTGACATCATTTCAGCAGCCAATCACAGCCATGCCATTAGTTAAGATGACCGCAGCATTACAGGATGTGCCCACACTTCATAAGATTCATCATTGGCTGACTAACATCACATTGCCTCTCAAAGAATTATGGGAACTTCCGATTCCGGTATACGATATTGAAAAAGTATCGGAATTAAGTATCGGAATTCCGATAACGCGAATATCGGCCGATACCCGATACTTGCGGTATCGGAATGCTCAACACTACTGTAATGTAATTAGCTATGCAGATTACAGAAATGGCTTGCAAGCTAAATTCACAATTTAGTGTAGTGTAATCTATAGATGTGTTTCTTCTTTCTAAACTGAACCCCAACATGTTTCGCGAAAGCCAAATAAATTCTGTATATGTTCAACTGACACCTTGAGAGAAGCCAGGTTTTGGCCACAGGACACTCGGAGACCCCCACGGTAATAAGTATATATAAATAATTACTTATTTTCCTACTTCTGATGGATGCCATCTGTTGGCCATACTGCACTCACAGGCTTCCATGTAAAATAAATGTTTTTGGTAACATTGTTTTTGTTTTTTCTTTACTGGACTGCTGTGATGGACGCCATCTGTCAGGCAGAAGCTTCATTTAACTAATACATTGTTTTACTGTATGACATTAGATTCTATTGAATCGTAAGACATATATTACATGTCTGAGTGTGTATTCACATATTGTCCAGAATGGCGACTGTATCCCATGACAAAGCTGGACAGAACATTCACGGCGTTAGTTAGGGTGGTCATGTGGACATTACAGTACAGCAATGACTGCTTGAAGCTAGAAGACCAAAATTACCAAAACTGAGAAGAAACAACAACTTTTCTCCAATTTTTTGCATTAAAGGGAACTTGTCACCCCCCCCGGCCGTTTTGAAGTAAAAGAGCCACCTTCAGCAGCACTAAGGCTGCAGTCTGTGAAGGTGGCCCCTTTTTTTTCTGGACCCCTGCAACGCTGAAATATTCAGTTTTAAAACTAGGTCCCATACCTTAAATGTGTCCCTGAGGTATGGCATCTACCCCTGACTCATCCTCCCCCCAGCCGTCCATCAAGCTCATTCAGCGTCGCCGCGCCTCCAACAGCGTTGTTTTACTCTCGTTTCTGTTCTGTGTGGCGCCTGTGCTGTTGTAACAGTCCTCGGGCATGCGCAGTGCGCGCTGCCCGAGAAATGTCAGAACAGAAGACTATTGCGTCCCGCAGTGTGTTATCATGTATTCACACTGCGGGGCTGGCAATCTGGCGCCTGCGCAGTCTACATGTTTAGCATGTAGACTGTGCAGCTAAACATGTAGACTGCGCAGGCGCCAGATTGCCAGCCCCGCAGTGTGAATACATGATAACACACTGAGGGGAGGGATTTGGGGAAAGAAAAAGACGCAGGCGCAATAGTCTTCTGGCAGTTCCCGGGCAGCGCGCAGTGCTCATGCCCGAGGACTGTTACAACAGCACAGGCACCACACAGAAACAAAAGTAAAGAAAAAAAAGTCTGGAGGAGGCGCGGCGACGCTGAAGGGGCTTGATGGATGGCTGTGGGGAGGATGAGTCAGGGGAAGAGGACATACCTCAGTGACACATCTAAGGTATGGGGACCTAGTTTTAAAACTGAATATTTCAGCATTGCAGGGGCACAGAAAAAAAGAGCCACCTTCACACACTGCTGCCTTAGTGCTGCTGAAGGTGGCTCTTTTACTTCAAAATGGCCGGGGGGTGACAAGTTCCCTTTAAAGGTCTTAGTGATTAATGCAAAATGTCTGTGAGGACGTAATACTTGTTATCTGCTCCTCCCATAGCTAGGTCTCCATTAATGAGTATTTTTAGGGTGTAATCATTTTGTATTTCATGCCTTATTGCCGCCATGAATTACTCCCTCCTCTGTCGCACTAACAGAGAACATGAAAGATGAAGTTAAGTTTTCAATCACTGTAAAAATAATGAGATTCCTTTAGAGTCTCATTATATTCTGTCCATTTTTGATACAGTTAGCTTCAGTTTCACTTGGTTTTTATATGAATTCAATGTATTCCCTTTTCTTGCACATATATGGTTGCACATAGTGCTCATGAAGTTTTTTTCTATGACCCAGAGCAGTTTATACCTATACAGAAAGGTCATCCGACCATATGCTCCCTGTCCATTGTCAGCTGAAGGATACATGAAAGATGAAAAGTGATGGACAGAATAAATGATGGATGAGGAATGCATGCTGTAATACAATGGAAGGCTGGCTCAAATACATGCCCATGGTACCAGCTACATATATTTAGTAATGGGTTATTTGAGGTCACTTTCTGGGGCAGGTAGCCATAAATCATTCAGGCTGGAATGTTTCAGCAGCATTACTAGGACCAAGACATAAATGTGACAATTGCCAAATAATGAAATATATACAGGTTTTAAAGGTGATGTGTATGCAAATATCTAATTACAGAAGGGTGTTCATGGGGCTGTATTATGGTGAACCCCTTTCCGAGGAATAGTCAGCAGTGTTTCTTTATGCTTTATTCTGTAATCTCAATCAACTACATAAAGCATGCAACAATAGCACACTGTAAAAAAATGTAGGAAATCAATTATTCTTCCTGCAATATGTGTTCCGATGGAATTTCCAGTTAAACAGTGAAAAAAAAGTTAGTGCTTTTAGCGCTAAGTGACTTTTGAGGATTAGCTGTCGTGTGTACTTGAATAATAATGCTATTTCTCACCATTACATGACTTGCATCCTACATTTTTCACATCTCTGCAAATGTAAAGAAAATAAGAATGCAATGATTTGGAAATCTCTTATAGCCATATTTATTCATAATTAACCATAGAATGCAGATCAGATGTTAAAAGTTAGACTTTTTCCATTTCATTTGAATAAATTAAAGGGAATCTGTCAGAAAGACCAACC